>JAWZSL010000011.1:24170292-24821542 GCA_034769285.1 Lutjanus argentimaculatus
TACATTTAGGGTGATAACTTCACTAGAGGAAAGACAAAGGAGACGATCAATATTAATTATTTAACACCAATGACTACGTGCCGATATGTGATTGTGGCGACATGCTTGTGATCACACACACGCTTACCTCTCAACAAATATGCCAGCCTGGACGGCGTGGACGATGCTGCGGAAGCGAGGTTTCTCTTCATTGCGCCGCAGCATCAGGCCCATCTGGCGGGTGAAGGTGGAGGCCAGCCAGTCTCGTACCTCTGAGGGTACCGACTCTGACTGGATGTCGCTGAGCTCATCTTCTGTGTCAACCAAACGCCTGAAAGATGGGGAGAAGGGAGGGAGGTAAAGTAAAAGACAGACACATGGAAAAAAGAAACAAAGTACAGGAAAACAGACAGATGCAGAGACTAAAGGCTTACTAAAATATTTATTATTTATTATAGCTCTACTTTCACAGGGGATCAAACTCAAATCCCAGTGCTGCCCATCAAGTAATATCATCTCTTATGTAACATCAAAACATCCCAGCCCTCTTCGAGCACTATGATGGGGAGTATTTGAATCCAATTGTGTGATATAATTCTGCACAGCTCCCCTGTTGTGTTGACATGTACAGAGGATCAAGAGCAAAGCCTGTTGATCTCCACCCTCTGAACTGAATACACGTTCTTATGGCAAAGAGAAAGCATTCACATCACACTGATAATCATGGTGCTACATGGATTCTGCACTGGATAGTTCATCATCCTCCATCCTGGAGTGGTCATGCCATTGCTGGCTCTAATCTGGTGGGATCTAGATGACGAGAGCCTTACATAATTCCATAAGCCTGGTCATATCTCTGATTCTGGACCTGCATTCAACTAGTGACATACTTTTACCCAGTATAGTTCCTAACCTTAGCCAAAGCTTTACAATTATATCCCATAAAAACAATTGTTCCAAGACCTTAGCCATGGAAAGATTTCATTGTTTACATGTAACCACAGAGCCGGCTTCACTATATTTACAAGTCTTGCATTCAAAATGTTATGCTGCAATTATATGATATCATACTACGGATATATTAACATATAAGCAGTACTGGCGAAGGTGGAGTTCATTTTAAGGGCTTCATATGCAGTGGAACCATTTAATTTATATTTGTTTGTTCACAACATGAAAATAAAGCAATGAAACGGACAGCTTCACTATTTACTGAATTTTACAGACTGTTTCAAACACCGTGTGCAGTGTTCTCTCACTTTTTAAATGCCTCAAACCAGCCGATGGAAACTTTAAAACTGTCCTCTCCCAGGCTGGCTGCCAATTCTTCTGCCCCCTCCCATCACCAAGGGCCCGCTCATGGGGGCATTACGTGACCCAGCATTATCAATCCACTTGACAAGGGCGACTTCAACCACAGGTGCTCTCCCCATTCATTTTCTGTCTCCATCACTGCAGACTGTTTATCGTTGTTTCAGTAGAATACACATAATGGAGCCCGAGGAACACCATGTTTTGCTGCTGCATCTCGTTGACTTGTTTTTGGCTGTTTGTCATAAGCTTCGAGGATTTTTCATTGAGTGTAAATGACTTTCTTTTTCCTGTCATAATTTCAATGTGCACAAAGCAAACGGAGGCAGCAGCAAAAGCAGATGGTAGTATCTGTCTCTCCGTATCTGTGTTCGAATAGAAGACCAGAAGTAGGCGTGGTTTTATTTTCTAACCTAATATTTATTTGCAATGAAATTGTTGTGCCTACAAAGTGTTAATATTGGCATTTAATGAATTATCAGATATATTTATTATTTTTTTTTTCTCTCTCTTTTTATTTTTAATTTTAACTTAACTAAATTTTATGAACCATCTAAATCCCACTGCCCAACATTGACCTGGGGGGCACTGACCAATGATTGAAAGATTCTGTTTTGCATTAGAAAGAGGTTGAAGGGAATAATGTTAAATTCCAATGATGCTGCTTTCATGTGTCTTGATGTGTTAATCTTACTGCAGTTCCTTAGTATACCATACATATATTAATATTCTAATATAATAATATTAGAAAATTAAAATTAAGTACTTGTGTTAAAATGTACTTAGATAAAACTAAAAAGTATTTTACTTAATGATAAAATTTTGGGAAATTCTTTTAATAATAATGAGCAACTAGAGGTAGATGAAATATCTGTTTCCATCACATTATTGGTGCTTCCCAAATAACGTATTTGTATTCAGGTGTATCCCTTGTATAGACTTTACCGTGGGTAATGGGAGTAAGGTTAAAAAAATATATAAAATATACTTTGCATAGGAATGATACATATAAGCAGATGACCACAACAGTATAAGTGGTTTCAGCTGTACTTAAGTTTAATCCATCACAACGTATCATGTTTTGTTACTATGTTATGGTAGTGAAACCTTAGTCTGAAAAGTAACTAGTGACTAGCTGTGAAATAAATGTAGTGTAAAAAGTACAATATTTCCCTCTGAAAAGAAGTGGTAAGTACGTACAATCCTTCTGTTAATGTATTCAGCTACTTTAAGTTAGGGTAGGGTTAACACCATATATACAAGTTATACATCTGGTTTATCATTAATCATAACGGTGTGAGATTCTGGAAAAAATCAGAGAGACGAAATGATTAAAATGAAACTAAGAATTACAGCACAGGTCAATTACCATACTAATGATAGTCATCCATTTTCCAAAGTCTGGCTTTTGTCAGTGCTGCACCATTGTTCTCAATAAATGAACCATGTCAATACTTGTTCCACTGTAGAGAGCTGCTGTTTTCTTACCTCGTCTCCTCGATGTAAACGGATTCCAGCACCGACGCTGCATACTCCAGGTTTTTCTTGAGGTCACTGAGGGAAGCCTCTCCTCTCTCCAGTTGCTTCACCAGACATCTTAATCTAAAACAGAGATTCAACAGTCATTTAACAAATGGGATTACTCCCCTGCCTTCTTGACATGATAAATTAATTGTAGTTGATATTAGATTAATCTGGTCTGGGCTCCTGCTGCTGCACGAGGGAACCTATTTTTTTCTGTTAAAACATAAACCTGTCCTCGTGGTCTAATTCACAAAGTGGGACAACAACAGACAGCAAACAAAATACAGTTTGACCGAGAAGCTGAATTTAATTGTGGTCTTGGACGTACACAATTTTCCATTCACATAAAAGAACAAACGGGCCAACAGAAAACCACAGAAAGTGGACTTCTCAACTTTCAACACATTCAATAAACTCTCTCTTTGATAAAAACTAAAATAAGTCATGCTGGACTGAAAATTCGGTGCTGGGCACATGAGGGTGCTTCAATCAGAATTTTTGGGGCAGATCACTGAACGCTGAAAGCCGTATCAGCCCATACTGATCACCGATCACAGAGACTATTTGAAGCCTTCTATTTATCGTATAGCATTATTATTTAAAAAACAAATATATATATTTAGCTGTTCTCAACAACATTTGGGTAACACTTGAAGGGATGTGCATAAAACAGTCATGACACTGTCATAACCATGTCATGGAAATTATTATGAACATGATGGAGTCTTTCTGAATGTTTATGACTTTTATCATTAAGTGTCATTTGGCAAATTAGGTAATTTTAATGCAATGTTGACATTGTTTCAGATGTCTTTGTTATGAAAACTTGACATTAACCAAAACAAGATTGTCCTTGTTATGACAATTTGACATTAATTAAAACAAAAATGTCTTTATTATGACAATTTGATATCAAACATAATCTGTTTAGCTTCATGTTTCATCATTATGTCACAAACAATGTGAACTTCTCATTAAAAATGACATAACTGACTGAATGACACTTGATGACAACAGTCATGTATAAAGAGATTCATGACAGGTATCATGGTTATGACAGTATAATGACTTATGCACACCCATTTGAATAAAATGTTACCTAACATTATATATTTATTTTATTAAGAAATAAATAAAACAATTTTTTCGAATCTGCCATGTATAAATGAATGGGATTTTGTTATGCTTTTAGCATCTAATTATAAACAATGTTGTAGTGAAAGAACAATAAAGTAATGAAAGATGTAGGCCTATGTATTTCAGCAAAGGAAAATAAGAAAAAAATAGAAACTTTCTCACTTTAAACAACCTTTGTGGCTATTTGAATATAGATTTCTGAATTTATAAGGTGCATTTGAATGCACCATAAAGTCCCTGTCAGCACATACACACTATGCCATACAAAGTGATGTAGATTTCAGAGTTTATGAGGTGCACCTGAATGCACCATGAATTCCCTGTCTCTGTGTGTTTGTGTGTGTTAAACTCTTACACAGACGGCAGAGGACAGAGGCAACTCGCCTGCACCACCAAAATGCAGAGACTCTGCGTAGTTTTTGTATTACATGACTGCTATGGTGCAAACATTGTCCTGCCAGTGTGGCACATAGCCTTCCAAGATTCTGGGAAATCTAACCACATTTGATGCTTTGCAGCCACATTGATATGAAGTAGCAGCACATGTGCTACCATTGATGCTAATTAAGGCCCTGTTCCATTAGTGGCTGTCAGATCAGCGCAACCTTAATATTTACACTTTGTTTACATAATCCTTCATCCTTTAAAAAAGGACTTTGTTCTCCTTTTAATCCATTTACACTCTGATGAGTGTCTCAGGTTCCTTCTCAAGTGTCTTGATTGGCATAAGTATAACATTATTTCTCATATGAGACACTCTGACTTGTCAAACACAGGTGTAATTAATAACATTAATAATGTCAGCGTTTCATCTACATGTGTCAGCTCCAGAGCTCTGGTACTGTGCACGCTGGCTCACTACTGGGACGCTTAATTGGAATGAAGCCATCGTTAATGTTATTAGTTCCACCGGTGCTCTTTCACAAGTAAAAATGTCTGCTGTTTGAAAGGTCTTTTCATTCTAAAAATTGTTGATCTTTGATGTCTGTGGACTCATTTGTATGTGTTGTCTACTTAAAACTAAAACAGCCTTATTGCAATAAGGTGCTGCTACTATGTGGCTTTTTCCCACAATTGACAACTCTGTTTTATTTGATTTCCTGCATAACTGGGTCAGTGTGAGTTGATTTGCCTTTGACTGGTTCACATTCTATTTTTTTAATCTCCAACAATAATTCACAACTCTACGACAGTAAAGAGCTTTATAAAGTTATTATAGCCTTCATAATGGCAGGAATTTGTAAGCAATTCTTGGTTTTGTGCAAAAAAGAATCCTTTCACTGATAATTATCACCACATATATCAGGGTTGACAAAGTCTTGTACATTTATTAAGTAAAAGTGAGTAAATTCAATATTTGTGAACCAGCTGGTATGAAGTGAAATATGTTGTATTTTTTAATAATAATTTTACTTGTGGCTATAGATCAATGAGTGCCAAGTTCCTCAAAATGATCAAACCCTGACAACCACCCCCTAAAATAGCACTAAAGCAACTTAATATCAGTTTCTGCACACTGCAACCTCTTGCAGTATACCTCCTGCTGCTGAGCTGGAGGTCACACACTCCCCTTCACAGTGAATGCCCACAGAGGCGACGCTTGTCGTTGAATTATTAAGCAGAGAGGTGGGAGAGTGGGAGGTTTCAGATGCTCTCATTGATTACTTACCCTGATAGGAGTGGAATTTTTTACATTAAGTAAAGGCCCAAAAATGTTTCTGTGAATATAATTGATGAAAAATGTCTCAATATAAATATTCATTCATGTATTTTGGCCCATTTATTAATCTGTTATGGTCGAATCTGGGGTTCAAGCCAGACTACATTATGACTACATTGCCAGATCACATCATTTTCTACACTCCAGCAGACTTGCAGATCTTTTGAATGTTCAAAGAAGCCCTCACAGAGGGATAAAGAGCAATTAACTTGTGTCTGGCAGGAAGGCTTCAATGTGAACCACTGACATACTGTCTGCTGTGCAGTAATATCAGATGGAAAATGTTGAAAATAATCTGAGTATTTCCCCAAGTCTACCTCTGCAAAAGAGCCACCAAGTCATTATTTCCATATTCATGAAGAACAGTCTGCTAAGATGTTTTACAAGACTAAAAGCCAATCCACATGGAAAGGCTTTTTTTTTAAGTGTGTTTAACTACCATCACTTGCTCGCCTGTGTCACTGGACAGAAACACCTTTATCAAATCAATCCAAGAAAGAACTAAAAAAAAAGGGACACTTTCGGAAATATTTATAAATAAGAAACTACATATCGTCAAGGCAAAGCAAAGTCCACGGCAAAGTTGAAAATGCAATTCTTGATTATTATAAACTACATGTAGGACATCATTGACATGCCACAGGTCATTCTATAGGACAACCAACCAGTCTCTTAGCAATGATTTCTTGAATATGAGAATGTTATGGCAGGGAGATTGGAGTGCACAAAGAAGATGTCACATGATTGTGTCCAACAACTGACAATACATAACGGAAGCTATTTAAAAATGTATTCAATGTAAGATTTTACATAGATTTTGGACACCACTAAAGCTGTGTAAAATAGTAGTTAATAAATAGTCATTTGTGCAGGAAATACAAAGAGACTGGCAGTTTTCTACACTGCATATGGAAATGGGCCAAACTTAGTGGATCAAACTTCTAAGACGCTATTATTACCATTATTGCCACAGCTATGTCCATTAGTGGCAAAAAAAACAAGCACCCTAAACTCCAATAATGAATACTGGGTTGTCATGGTAGGCATCATAACAGCTCTGGGACAATCAAGAAACAACCAAGCCCTTTGATTCAAAAGAATGGGCAAATATAATGACAAAAACAGCATTAAGTGATTAGATGATTTTGAAATACAGAAATATTCATATCCATGTTTACTAGCGTCAAGTCTTCTTCTCTGCCTTTGCTGGCACAATGCATCATATCTCGGCCTGTTACCATCACCTGTTGATCAGTGAAATAATGTGGCATCAGGACTTTGTGTCCTTGTGCACAAGATAAACAAAACTGGGACTCACTCAAATAAAAACAGCTCCACAGTGTTCCTAGACATCTAAAACTCTCCAGGGAACATTTAACAATGACAACAGCTGCTTCACGTGCTGAAATGTCTCTGTTAAGCCACTGACAGCTATTTTAAGAATCATAAGGAAGTGAATGGATGAAGGGTGAGCTGCAGCTCTAGAATCACTGCACATGTGATTTGGTTGGCACTAATGATGGTTATTAAGAACAGCTGTGTGCCAGTGAGCTTCCCTGCTAATATACAAGAAAAGAAGAGAAAAATACCCTACCTCCTCCAAGAAAGCTCCTTGTCAGACTATAATTCAGAATACAAGGTTGAAATTTGTTTTGCTGGTTATTTGCTTTGACTTTATAACTTAAATTGTAGTGGTGCTAGTACACTGTGCTTATTTGGACAGTCCATGTCGAATGACAAGAAGCACTTGTTCCAAAAGATGTGTTCGTCCCCACTGAATGTTTCTGTATAAAAGCTTTGTCACTGCTTTTGTCTGGCTGACAATGGACTAAACTGAATACCCAATCAATTTTTGTTGTTCAGTCAAAAGATAATTTACCAGATGTGCAGCATTCAGGAGAATTAATGCTTTTTCAAAGTGTTCTCTAAACCAATTTAGAGAAAGACAGACTCTTCCTTTTTACCTTATACATCCCTTTGTGCATTGCAGGTTCCAGAACAAAAGTGAAAATCTGATACAATCATTAAATAATCTACTTTGCAGAGGCTGTACAAGTTTCTTTTTAAAACTAAAACCAGACACTTGTGATGACGAGCCGAGTGCCAGGACATACAATAAATCAACATATCTGCCAACCAAAACAAAAAATTGGCTCATTTCACCTGCTGTCATTACCAAGGGAGGCAACACGCTGGGTTAATAGCGCGGGTCAGGCTCAAAGTAACTCCTGGGCACAGAGCCAACTGGGAAATTCAGTATAAGTGAGAGGAAAAGCTGATAGGGTGGAGGAGGAGCAACAGCCATGTAATTGGCTATGGCTGAACATTTAGCGGTGAGGCAGTGAAGTAATTCTCTCAATACCTGTCATTATCGACTTCTCACTCTCAGTTCATGGCAAACTCATTTAATCTCTTAACAAAAAAAAAGTTTACATAGTGCTCCAAAGGAAGGGAATCTACTTTCTATAAGATAAAGGTTTTGTAAGCCAAACAAGTTGAATGAAACTGATTAATAATAGTCAATAAAAATTCAAAGTGATGTAATTAAAAAGAATTAAAAGATGTAAGCAACAAAAACACAGACTAATGGGATTAGGAAATACTGGATATAATCATTAAAGTGAAAATGGAAAATGGCAAACACAAAATTTCTTGGTTTGTCCAATAGTCAAAAATATAAAAGGCAGTCAATGTATAAAAGGAAATCTCTACATCTAACAAGATAGAACCAGCAATTTCTGGGCATTTTATGTTTTTTAAATTAATCAAGAGGAAAAAGGGGTTAACAATTAATCTTCTGTAAACCTACTAATCAAATTATTGTTTGAGATGTAGAAGCTTTAAATTTTAAGAAACAATTTGGTAAGTACTGATGAAGCGTCAGCAAAGAGTAGAAAAGCACAGGTAGTAATGTAAATGTAATTACTGGCACTGAAGAGTGTAAAAATACAACCATGTACAAGATATTAACATACAGTAACTGTATATAAAGAGTATTGCCTTGAAATAAATGTTGCTCAAACTACAGCACTAAACTGAGAATACTGCTAATATATATTCATGAGATATAGTTGACAGCAATGATGAATATGGTGAAGGCACTGGACTGAGTTGCTGTGTGTGACTTCTAACATTTACACAGCAAACATCACAAGCTGGGCTTAAAACATGACAAAAAATATGACTGTTTGAACCATAGCGAGCCCACTGTGGGAGTACACAGAATAGTGGTTAAGAGACCTTTTGACAGTCTTTCTACAGCAAAAATTGGTCACTGTTGGAATACACTCTCACCAGCACGACTTCCAACTGATAACAGTTTCTGTTCTCTGTGAAAGATTAAAACACAAAAGCTGCTGTTAGATTAAAATAACAGTTTTTGTTTTGATATGCCAAAGATAGATTTGGGGTCAAGTGTCATTTAAAGATTAGGCAGGGAGGGGGTGGGTCATATCCTGAAATCTACAATCATCTCAACAACTTTTAGCACATTACTTTTGTAAGAATAAAGAGTCTAAAGATAGAGTGCCATTTGTTCTCTACAGATTATGAAGCCCTCTGTGACATAGTTGTGATTTGGGGCTATATAAATAAGCTTTTTGTGGTGCAGCCACAAAAAAACCTCAAAGTCCTGTCTTGTTTTAGTCTGAACAACACTGCGTCATCTGCAAACTTATGTAGTTTGACAAAGAGCTTCTAAAAGAGCAGCTCTGTCTCCTGGAAATTAAATTTATATACAACTAATATGCAATAGCAAATACATTTTGGGGGAAATGTAATACTGACATTTTTTATAATTATAATGAGCAAATGTTTTCATTAATGTTCCTAGCAAGTCACAAAAATGTTTATACGAAATGTATCAGAGAAATGTTCACTGGCAATATATTTCTCAGGGTGTTTTCTAGGGTTGTCTCATGTTTTAGATGACCTCACACCTTTCTTCGTCTGTGATGTGAAAACATCTGATTTCTGCTCATAGTTCAGTTATAAAATTCCAGAGCGTGACGGAGTGTCTAGTCCTGCCAGACAGTAGGGGAAATCGTACTGCCTTCTGGTTCAAAAGACGTTTATCCAACTTCACTAACATCACTTGGGCTGTCAGGTCGGTGTCATGCTAGCCTCTGTCACCCTTCTCCGCTTCAGTCAATGAGACTCAGTTTGTAAAGTTTATAAGCTGACATGTTGTTGCTCTTGCTGCACTAAAAAACAAAAGTGCAAAGATTTGACGACAAAATGCAAAATGACTCTTCAACTTTTCAACTGATGACTTTAATCATAGATTTTTCAGGAACAGCCGTACATATTTCATTTATTTTCCACTAAAATAGGCCGTCTTCCAATCCACTATCCATACATAGTGACTACAGCATTATTCAACTTTTATAGTCATATTTAGGTCGCTTGCACTAACACAGAAAAAGTCAGCAGTGACTTGAGACATACAGTAAGACATTTAATTAAGATTTAACTGAAATCAAGATCCTTAACCTTAACCAAAGTGCTTCTGTTGCCTAAACCGAACCAAAGACTGAAATCTGGATTCATACCCTGGATTCTGGTGTCAGAGTCCAGCTCTTTGTATGTCCACACCATCCATCCAGACCACCTCCCTAATGTTGTCTCTGAAAATAATCCACGCAGTGATTACATTTGTCACTGCAAGATAATTTTGAAAACAATGAGTCATATATAACTGTTATAATTGTTTCCAAGAGACAGGGTAGAGAGGAGATAGCTTACGATCCTGAGCAGCTCCATAGCTTGAGTTCAAGGTCTTTGATCTGTGGTTCTCAGACTTATGATGTGATGTCTCCTGTTTGACAACTCAATATTCCGCTTGACAGCTGCAGTCAGGCAGGTCAGCTGGTAAAGCTTGACCCACAGGAGCTCTGAAATTATGGTGTTGAAATACAAAAATCCTAAGCATTTGAGCTGTCATGACGTGAGAAAAAAAGGTGCAGCACCATGTTGAGTACATCTTCACAGACCTTTTGGCTTTGTATGTGACCCATAAGTGGATTAAGACAAATTTCTGCATGGTGTTTCAACGATAAATCACATTACCGTAATACCATGGTCATGTGATGCCTATGGCAGGGTTGAGCTCATTACTGTTATAACCGAAAAAAATTTTGGAAGGGCCAATTTCATGTTGAGATCAGTGCATGGACCCATTAATACATCTATAGACCAGTGCTGTCACACATATCAGAAACAGCCTCTGATTGGTGGACAGACTCAACCCAAGGCATCGTGGGATTGCCAGTGGGCGCCTAACATCATGCTAACAACAATAACAACTGTTTTCATAGCAGAAAAAATGATAAATAACTACAGAAGACATTAAATGTTAGATTTATCATTACTGATTTATTTTAGCACTCTTCCAAAAAACACTGCAGTTCAAGGCTGGAATACAAAGCTTTTGAAAGGGATATGACTGTTTTTAGTTAGTATTATCTTAGGGTTAGTCTGTCCTGCTCAGCTTACTTTGGGGCTAACTCTGTCACTTCTCCAGCTGTTGGGAAATAAGACAAGACTTGCCTTGGTCTTGAGAAGCTGCATCATCTATTAACTGACCCACTGTCACCTGTGCAGTACATTTACTACCAGATTGACAACTTACTGCTAAGTTTAATTTTCTGCTTCGCTGTGAGCAGCACTGGCGGTCGGCCACTTGCTCTACTTCACTTCACATGCTGCACACAGTTGCACATTGCTCTATTCTTAAAAAGAGCTACACTAGGCCTGCAATAGTATGCCTCAATAAAGTCCCAAAAAATGTAATTATTTGCTATCCGCGGAAATGTATTGCTTTCTCACCGTGGTAAGAAAAAATTCATACCATCAGAGCCCTAGGTAACATTACACACATTTATAATAGCATGAGAACCAAAAAGGATATTGTTTACAATTGGAAAAGCATCCATGCCCATGTGTTTGCCTTTTATTCAAGTCAACTGACAAAATCTAGTGGTGGCCAGGTTAAACCAGCCAGTGACAGAGCGAGGCAACGACGTGAGCCTCCAGCTGTCTGCTTCTGTATGTGAAGATGAGAGATTTATTTGCTTTCTCTCATAGGGGTGAGCAGAGAGCACAGAGAGGAGATTAAGAGTTGGAATTCAGGTTGAGAGCATTTTCCTCCTCTATTCTTATTGCCTGCAGCTCTTTGGCCCCAACTGACCTGCTCAGAAGAGAAGAATGGAAAAAAAAAAATTAAAGGACTGGAGTGTCAAGCTAGAGCCACCCTGCGCTGTACAGTGGGGCTCCACAATGCTCAAACCCTCGACAGCTGTTGTGACAGCCATAAAATGAACAAGAAAAAAAGGGAAATTAAACAGCAGAGGGTAACATAGCAACAGCTTTCTCCTTCTTCTAACAATTGCATTGTCACTCAAGCAAAAAAACGCTTCCTGCATACCCACTGGGAAAAAAATGTAAAAATGAAATGTATCCCATCCCGGCCTAACTCGTAATAAAAACAGACCCATTTCTGCTTTGAGAAGCCACAGCAACAGTCAGAGCCCATTTTCCACACAGCGGAAAGCAGGAGAGGGGATAAATGAGGCTGGTTGAGCAGAGGGGAATGAGAGCACTGCCAGGATGCAAAATTTGGTCACCGCCTGTGTTCCAATGACATTCTAGCCTAGACGGTGTGTAATCAATGGCCTGGGGTCAATGTAATCACCCAGGGAGATTAGCGTGCTTTCAGGGAACACACACAGGTTTTGGGCTGATAAGCGATACAAGGCCTGTAAAAACACGATGACTCAGTTAAGCCGTGGTACCACATATTCTGCAGCCTCGACCATGATTTGTGACTGCAGCAGAGAAGAGGCTTGTCAATAAAATACTAGAGTCTTGGGACATCCACATTTTGGCAACACAGATGGGGTGCAGGAGGAATATGAGGTGTGATTTAATCTGAAGTTGGCTTCTGATTAACAAAAAACTGCTAAATGTTAGACCTGATTTCTATTGGTTGTGGTCAACTTTCAATTGTACTCTTTACTTCATTGGTTTTGCTCAAGACATGACTTGTTTTGGAAGAATATTATGCTGTAGTTGAATGATATAAGGTGAAATGTAGATGTAATTTTAGCATCAAATGTTCTCCCACTGCAGGATTCAACATTGATGTTTTTTTTTTCACCTGCCAAGTAGGCCAAATCGGCCAGAAATCTACTAACCAGAAGTCAATTTTTACTTGCCCCTGCACAAATTGTTTTATTTATTATCAAATAACAACAAAGACTGAAGTTAATTGTTATGATTTATCTAAGCCTGCAATGTCAATAAAATCTAAGAAAATAGTGATGTCCATCCCAGTTTTTCAAATGTCTTTAAATGTCATTTTGTCCAGATGATTTTCATGTCATACCGAATTTAAGAACATTTTTTTCACCAGTAATGTGAATACATGAATTATATGGGACAGAAAAGAGGGCTTAACATGTTTCTCTCTGAATATAAGAATGTATTCCCTTAGAACAAATTCTGAAAAAATATTTTCAATGAAATGCATTGTAAAAGTGCTAAATATTGTCTTGGGATTCAGAAACATCTCTGGTACAACCAGTACAAGCCAGTGTGTCCTGTTAAAATGTTCTCCTCTCTCCTCTCTCACTCAGTGTTGCTGTGGAACGTGAGCTAAATGCCTAAATTGTATGTAAATACAAATGGTAATGTGACACCCACACTGAGCGTTGGTGGCCACTCAGTTTTGGGTGGCAACAGCTACAGCAGGCTCAGGCTGAAGGTTTCTGTTGCTGCTGCTGCTGATGGCTCCAATTAAAACTACAAATACTGCTACAGTGCAAGTGAGCTGCACCCTGAAAAATATTGGTAACTCCTTCAAAAAGTTCCAATATCTGTTCTAAACAAAGCCTTTCCCGTGGGAGGTTGCAAGTGACAGATGTGACAAGAATGGCGGGGGACAGAAGAAACCTTAAAAAAGATCAGTGGTTGGCTGAATGCAGCCCACTCATGTCAAAGTCTGCCAATCAAATCCTCAAGAAGAAGTTAAAAAAAATCTCTAATAACGCTATAAGCACAATATAAAAAAATAGAACCAATCTTTTGCATCAAAATCCTTTGTTCATGTTGTAGGTGAAGTGAGTTCAGTGGTTTAATAAAACAAAGATACAAACGGATAGGCTACATATGTCCAAAATATAAGGTGCAAAACAAGATAACAGTCAGTTATTAACATTCAGTGATTACAGCCTGTAATACATTTACTTTGTTCACTATTCACTGCCTTTATGTAAGGCATCAAACACAAAACCCATGAGCTATTTTGAGATACCACACAGTCATTCTTTATGTTAGGACTGAGGATGAACAAAATTAGCAATGTTGGGATGCTGGAATGACTCAAAATAGCCTCACGCTAGAAATCACTGAACCCGGTTTGGGAAAATGTGGCACAAAGAGGTTAACTCTGCCCTGCACCACTGGGTTGTTTTGACCCGTGATATTTTCTTTAATATAACTGTTGGATTATTTACCCAAAGTACTAGTACTAAGTACTAGCTATAAGTTTATTTTAACCCATGCTGCATCCAAAGTTGCAATACTATGCTCCACATATCCAAAAGTTGTACTCCTGTTCAACATACAACAGTACTATGTATCTTTTCGGATGCACTGTTTAGTGCTTATTATGTCACCCCCTGAAAGCCTCCTTAGCTTTAGAGATACGTAACCATGTTAACGTGTGCCAACTATGAACTAATTTAGAAAATATGTTACGTCTAGTTAAGTGAAACCTAACTTACATTTAAAATGAAGCGTTATTGACACGACACAGAGCTGCCTTGATCGCTGTTCAGCTTTGTCTGTTATGTTGTTGTTGTTATCATCACTACTGCATTGCATTGTGGGATATTTATGTGGGTGTTTTGTCCAGCTTGCATACTGTAATATTTTGCAATATTTGGAAAGGGTATGCATCTCTCTCTCTCTCATCTATTGGTTTCATGCTAAGGTTTCAGACATATAAAAAATCTCACATACTGTTTTTCTACCGTTTGGAATTTCAGACGTAGTCCTCATGTTTGAAACAACAAGGTCAAGTTTTATCTTGTGAATCATGGAAATGATTATATCTATCTTTTTTCAATACATTTTGATTTTTAATGTTATGCATAAAGCTTTGAACTATTCTGCACAGCCCTAGTAGATTATAACAGTAAATAACCAGAAACAAACAAATTTTCCTACTCTTGTGCACTGCACTGGAGTATTACGTTGCTTCTTTTCTTGCCCAGGGATTTTTAGTATCCAGATACAGATAATCAATGTAGCAATATATACTAATAATGTGCAGAGATATTGCTAAAACACTAAGCTGTGTAGCATGGACATAAAAAAAGAGACAGCATCTCAGTATAAGGCATTATTATTACTGTAGGTTACCACTTGACCTCAACCTTTTATACCACCACCTTTAGAAGTCAGCTCCATTTAAGGCTATAAAGGTTTTTATAACCTTTCATGCAGTCGTGTAGCATTTGAACTTTGCTTCAAAGCTGATCGAGGCTGGACTTTCATGTAAAAATAAGTATCAGTCTTATCTGAAGTAGATTGTGAAGGGCAAAGGAGATCAGATCAGATCAGCCCCCAAATTCAGATGCTGTGAATTCACATTTTTCCCCACAAATGTACTTCAGGTGGTTTGACTACTGAATGGAAGTCTGTCGACTCTGACAGGCAGGTAAGTAAATATAAGCAGAATATGTGGAGTTTGCTCATATTGTAGTGCACTGTATCTGCTTATGATGTTTCAACACATTTCAACCATTTACTTTTTGCTGCCAAGTGGAGGCCACAATGTTAAAGATTGCTTTGGGCAGCTTGATGAGGTGGGTGTTTACTGAGAAAGAGCGGTGTTCTTATACATACATGTATGTGAGAAAATCATTTAGTGTGAAACTGAATGTTATATAAAACAGTCTGAGTATTTTCTGTGTTTTACTCATTCACTGTATCAACAATATGACCCATTTTAACAAAATAAAAAGAATAATATTAAACAGGACAGATGCGTATGTGCTCATCTTTTTATGTGTCCATGGTCACATCAATATGGACATAAAGATAGCTGTAAGAAAACTGGCATATTCCAACCTGCACACAATGACTCAGTGAGAGGCGATGGACCATTTGGCAACAGCAGAGGGTGGGTGTTTGATTTACCAGCAGCCAAGTCATCATTTTAAAAGGTTGAGCATTCATCTGCCATATGGGCTTTTATCGTCCCGCTTAACTCTGTATGAATTTCCAAGCTCCATGTGAAACAAAGCACCATAAAGTGCAATCTCTTATATCCAGATAAGGTTTTACTATAAATATAGTGACTGTCCTCACCCAAAACATGAAACAAACTGTTGCTTGTTCAGACACTGGAAAAAGAAATCAGTTTCTTAGGTCTTATCTAGTTTTGGCAGCTGTTTCTATGGCTTCTGATAACATTGTATTCTCAAGAGTAATTTGTTGAAATCTGGGAAGACAGCAAAGTTACCACAATAAAGTCTGGCAGAGTAAAAAAACACAAGCAGTCAAACAATTAGACACTTATGAACAAGCCAAGATTAACCAAATTATCTAAAAACAATGTGTGAATGTGATGTGAAACCAGAAGTGAGTGCCCACAAAATGTTGGTATTCCCCACTGTGCAGGAAAACTGTGAGTGAATATAACTACGGGATCAACTGTAGGTAAAAGTTGAACCAAGAGGTCTGTAAACTGCGATAGTTGTTTACAACGGACAGTCAGGGTAACATTCTTATCATTCGCTCTTGTGTTTTCTTTCAAATAAGCTTCGCTAACATGGGACTTTGTCTGATCATCTCTCTGCTCGTGTTTCTTGCCCCACTGGATTTTCTTTTAGCAATGTTGTTGTGTTCAGAGATCTCAGCTCTTAATGTTCCCACTGTTAGCAGAGTGACTATCGCTTATGTGTTTCCTGTTAAACATGCTCTTAGGGAGGGACTTTGACATTGATGGTGTTTACAACAGCGTGTAAATGTGCATTACACCCTTGCATTTTTTAATTTTTTTTTAATTTTTTTTTTTTTTTTTTTTTTTTTTGCTGGGTTTGGTTCCTGACATCCTGGGGCTGAGTCATGCCTAACCAAGCTGAAGGCAGCTAGTGGTTAGCTGAGTTGCTGGAGCAACAAGTAAAGCTAGCCTTCTCTTAGGAAATGCTGCAAAGAACCTCTGTACTGTATTCCCTGTTGCTCTCAAAGGCTGTGTTCGTCCTGGTGATTGGCCCTGTTCACTGCGATGCTGCAGAGCCCAGTTCTGTTGCTCGCTAACACAGCTAACTGGTCACACTTGGCTATTTTAGCAACAAGCTAAAGCAATCCGTCCATCAGCAAGGCTCTGCAATCAGATCACCAAGAGTTAATACAGTTACAAAGTTGTGCAGTTGTACAGTGAAGCCTGCCTCTCAGAAAAACTCCAGTCTGCTCTGGAGCATGAATGCTGCATGCTCCAACAGTGTCTTAAGTGAGAAAGCATTTCATTAGATGCAAATTTAGTGTATGCACCCAAATGCAGGATTAGTCATCAACAAACTCTGAAATACCATTAAGAATACCCGGAAGTATCTACAAAACAACTATTTTGCCATTGTTGGGCCATAGTTGAACCTATAGGTGATATATGATATGATAATACATAAGTGATTAAAAAAACAAATCAATTTTGACCTTTGACCATTAATACTTAATTGATCCCTTACTGTGCTACTGTGTGTCCTGTAAGTCAGCCATTTTCAACAATACATCACATAAAGCAAGTAATGATACCATTTCATGGCACCTTCATTCACAGAGCTGACAGGTCTGAAAATGTCTTATTGGTCTTTTTGCAAAGCACTGACAAATGGTCTACTTTGCTGTTTGAGTACAAAAATTTGTTGGAAGAATTTCCTTTAGACCAAAGCCTGTCCAATGACAGAAAGTCCTAATGGTCAAAGTTTAAATTTTCATCACCATCTTAAAAAAAAGATGGCTTTTTAAGGGAAGAGCACGGCACCTCATCATCCATGCAGACTGATCACATAGAGAGAACATTAGGTATTGACCAGAGATTATAGAGGCTAATAAATATAATATGAATGTGCTGGGTATTAAGTATGTGTGAGTGGTTGTGCTGCTGTTTGTGTGTTGATGAGTGAGTTTGTACTTTTGTTGTGTCTGCAAGAATCAAAAGCCTCTCTAATTCCAAACTACATTTCCTTTAATCCCAGTAAGCAATTTGTGAGTTCTGGGAAGTCATTTGTTCTACAGGGAAATAAAACAAAGCCAACAGCTTAACAGAACACAGTCAGTCTACACACATGCATCATTGCATTACAGCACAACAACAGTCAGCAATGCGTCACAGAAACATCAAACTTTGTGTACCTGTATGTGTGTGAGTGTGTACTGACTGTGTTCTGTGAAGGTGTGTAACGGCATGACTTAGGCCTCATGTGAGTTACGTAGGCACATGCAGTAAGAGCATGGCCAACAGCCAGAGGAAAGTCTGAGAGCTGACTAATCATACAGAGTAACACACTGCTGGCATCACTGAAGGAAAACTTGACACCTGCTTGGGCTTAAAAAAGGAATATTCAAGTACAACCTGTTGTATAAGAGGTACACATGTAATTCAGGTAATTCAGTATGTCAAGTTTAATTTTCATCTTATCTCACCAACTGCATGAGTAGGGGCATTGACATTAAAATGGTTCAATTAATATTTTGTTAATGAAAAACTTAAGTGTCTCTACTCTATATTTTGAATATATGTTTCTGGTGATTCACGCAACGCAAGTGCATATCTCATGTCTGGATCTGGATTAATCTCAGGGTTAAAAGTAGAATTATAATGAGATTAAGGTTGCACACAGAGAGCAGCAGGGAGGCCACAGTTGAGACGTGAAGCAAGACGACTCAGAGAAGAAAGAACGCTAAAGCAACGTGTTAATCTGCTCTGTCCGCAGCCACTATGGCAGGCAAAGTGAGAGCTCTAATGTTCAGCATTTTATAGTCAAAATTCATACTGTACAGCAAATTCACCTTTTTTGTAGTATACAGTGGAGTTGTAAAGCACTGTTTCAGTTTCAGTTTATGAAATTATATCAATTCTTTGGACAACAATAAAATATTTGCTGATATCACAAAGTCTGCCATGATATGATTTCGATTCGATTCAATTCAGGGGCCTGTGATCAATATCAGATGATATATGTCCATTGAAGTCATTCAGTTACATTTATGTCAACTCACAAAAAGCAACTAAATTCTGATTTAACAATTTATGACTGAAGTCTCACAGACATTTGTGACATAGATGTGCCATAGGAATTTCAAACTAAAGGTGTATCTTAAAGATGATTTAGATCCATATTTTCACTTTGCATTGATCATATTGGATCACTGAACACTGAATCGATATGTTGAACCATACTGGTGTATTGTTACACCCCTAGTGTCCACACTAGTACTAATTAGTATTACTTTTTGTGGGAAACATTATTGCTATTTGGTGAGTTTTTCAAATGAAGAAATTTTCTTTTGTATTATATTGCAAATTGTACAGGGAGGAAGTTAGGTTACTTTGGCTAAGTTTGTGAAATATCATGATTTCAGTTAAATATTAATTCAGAAAACATATCACTTCTTATGCTTCAAATTGCTTTCCCTAAACTTAACCATGTGCTTTAAGATCCTAAACATAACCATGAAATGTAATAATCACGCTTTACTTTCCACAAGTGGATATTGTATTACAAGAATAGGA
This sequence comes from Lutjanus argentimaculatus, assembly GCA_034769285.1. Lineage (NCBI taxonomy): Eukaryota > Metazoa > Chordata > Actinopteri > Lutjaniformes > Lutjanidae > Lutjanus > Lutjanus argentimaculatus. The sequence continues at coordinate 24,189,765 of JAWZSL010000011.1, forward strand.
TGTTGTAGGGAAAATAAAACATCTTTTGATTATGTAGATTAAAATAAATTAATTAATTCAGGTGGCCTTAAGTTTCTCTCAAAACATATCAGCTGTTGCAGACTAGTGGTGCACCAATGTAATTTCTAGGAGACAATGAGGGGTTCAACTCTGTACAGGTGCAGGTGATAGCATAGTGATGCCGTTGATTTTCTTTGTGTCACCAAACAGTTTGTTGAGTTTCAACTCTAGACTGTCCAAATAAAGTGTGACTAGTCACCACATTGTTCTAACCCTTTACAAAATCAAGTATGCATCTAATCTCTTTCCAAAAGTGAAATCTGCCTGAATGTGGGCTTAATCAGTGAGAATAACACAAGTCACCAAACTTGCATGAAGCCTGAAAAAGCATGGTCAATTAATAGTGTCTTTCAATGACTCACACTATTAGGTCTAATTAGAAGATGAGGAAAAATGGGCAGCGAGGGAGAGGAGGTCAAATGGAAGCAAATGAATTTACAGCAAAAATGGGAGTTTATTGTAACATACACACCACTGCAGGATCGCATAATTAAGGATTTAATGGACTCAGTAATGATTATTGTCCGCCTTTATTTTTCAGGCCCAGTTGGCAGTATCGAGAAGGGTTTGAATAACACACTGTGGAAAAGGGGAAGTGTTTTTGAAATCTGCAGTAACGAACCTATTATTTCACACCACAGGAACCAGTCACAGAGGGCTTGTGCTGCCAGAGACACAAATGTTTGACATGCTCACAGTGTAAAGAAGGTAATTTAGTCACTGGAAAGGTGCAGTATGTTTCATCCAAAAACAATACTCTAACTCTTGATAAAGCAATTTTAGGTTTTATTTCGGAATACTTGCAGGAACTATTCAACATACATTAATTTTTTAAATGAAGGAAACCAGTAACCTGACACGCGGGTCTATTACACAGAACCATCTTGGAAGTCATCCTTAGAGACTGTTTGGAAAAGGGCAGGAACGTTCAAAAAAACACTTGACAGGTGATTGGATGAACCCTCTGTCTATCATGTCTAACACTTCTTCAACTTCAACTAATCAGATCAGACTCTTGCCAAAGAGTGAAAACATCTTCTTCATTGAGAAAAGCCTTCAGTGTCATTCTTTGCTCTTCTTTCAATGAAGAAATATTCTCCAGTTCTTATATAACTGATGCTGTTGCAGTATCTACATTCACCTCTTCAAGAGGTACCACTGTTTGTTCAAGACGAGCTGCTTCCTTGGACGCTTCACTCTGTCATCATACCTAAAACCACATCCGTAGCTGCCAGCTGTCCTTCCAAGGATGCTGACTGGCTGCACAATTTTTGATGCGGACGCAAACGAACAACTTGAAGCCTGGAAGATGGATTCTTGCCTGACCTTGCCTCACAACGTAAGGAAACCAGTGTTCTATACATAAAGAGCCCAATTTAGACCTGCGACGGCATTAACTCGCATTACACCATGTTTACAGCTTCTTAAGGTTATATGCTTTGGCCCTTTATTGCCATTTTCCAGACGAGTTAATGGCCACGAGTAGCTTTGTTCCACTGATGTTGCTGTTTTAGTGAAGCTTTGACATCTGAAATATAATCAACGGAGATACGGAAGAAATATGTTTTCAAATATATTCACCTGAAAATAAGAACTGTTGTTTTTTAAGTAAACACTGTTCTTAATATGCTACACATGACATTATGTATATCTACATGGACTAGAATGGACAAACCGACCACTGGTTATAAACACTGTCTTTCCAATTTTCCACAGGTTTTCCAGCTTCCATAGTTTCTCCTAAATGCTAGGAACATGCATTTTTTATCAATAAGTAAAACTATACTGTTGTCGGACTGAAGCCACCAATACATATCTTTGGTTAAGTTTGTAAAGACTGAGTACCGCAAATCAAATATAAATCAACATATTGGTGCATTTTCAGGCAGTAGGAGGAGGGAGGGCCGGCCTGTTGTCCACAAAGATGATCAAACTCCAGGGAAACAGAGGGCAAACAAAAGCAAATTAAAAATTAAAAGGACATTCGCGTTGAATGAGGTGAAATTGAACACATTTTCATAAACAAGCTGCTAGATAGTTTTGGCAGGTGGCAAAGTTTGCCACCGAAGAAGAAGATGTGATCGCATTTCTGGTAAAGGCACATCGACCGTCCTTGATTTAAGACAGAGCTACCATGTCGAACATTTGCACTCTACACAAGTGAGTCCAAAGTGTGAAAATGCACTACATGACAATGCACTAAGGAAGTATCCGAATTGAGACACAGCTTTGTTCTTTGTAATTTGCACTAGATTCCATTAAATCCTGCACACTGGTCCTTTAAAGAGAAACTATTATGAAACATTGATGTGATAGGAATATGTGCATTTGGCCCTTTCTTGTATTAAGAAGTTTATGGTCTGATCATTAGTCTCATTTCAAAGACACAGAGCTTTCGAAACATCCCATACTATGACTGCATCACCACATAATGATAGTATCAACATATTGCTACGACTGTATGAACTGCTTATTCAAAGAAGTTTCATGTCTCTGCCGTTGCTACCTGAAATCACCTAAAAAGTTGTGATACACTTTAGAAATGAGTCAGAAGTCATTATCAGTGCGTGAAATCAAGGTAAAACACAGTTCCTTTAATATGCTAAACATGACATTTAACAGAATTTATCTGTATCAACTTTTTCTTCACCAAGCCCTAAAACTTTTGCTTCCAGGAAGCGTAGGGAGTACATTATCTAAAATCACCACAGAGAAGCAACATGTAGTTCATATTTGCATAAACAGCTGGGAATGCTACGGCAGCACTCAGATAATATGCCTGTGTTATTCTCTGTTATACTTGATTAGCAAAGCCAGCAGAGTGAAGCAGCGCTATCAAACATTCAACACGCTACAGCACAGCAACTCCATTGTGTTAAAATGCAACAGACAGTTAGATATTTGAAATTACAGAAACCTTGGTGTGTAATCAAAGTTCAACGGCCTGACACAAAACAATCCAACTGCACTAATTGACCTCAGCGAGCTATGGCTCCTGTCACTCCAACAAGTCACATGGGAAATAATAAACATACACTTATGGAACATATTCCTCCCTGCAGTATATCTTCCACTATATCTACAGCATGACACTGTGTTCTTATGCCATGTGTCAGTATGCACTCTGAATGAACCGACAATATGTTGCTTCATTATTAAAAAAAAAAAAAAAAAATCCTGCAAATTGACTTTACTACGTGTTTCTGAGAGCTATGAAGCTCAAGAATTAAAACCAAACACCATAAACAAAAAAACACCACTGCGTCTCTAATCTCACACACAAATCCCCTCCTTGATTTCTCTCCAGTGACCATACCTACAACACTAGCTGCCCCATCAAACATGCTATCTCTCATGACATGTGTCAGCGCTGGAATATAATCCCTAATGCGCAGTGCTGCACGAGTTGCGTAATCCCAGAGATTAAATAATACATTGCATGGTCAGCACAGGTCTATAGTAGACAGAGGGAGAAAAATTGTATGTGTGGACATGAGTGTCATCAAGTAAACTCATTGCTGTCAGTTCGAGTGTTTGTTGCCTTAATTTGACATGAGTGCTCTTTTTGAGAGTAAATGTTTTATAACCCTCAAATTTTATCCAGCCAAATGGAGTTTCATTTAAAACTGCAAGACTTAAGGGTAGAATAAGCAGGATTTGTCAGTTGCTGTTTGTAAAAACACCAGAAAGATAGTTGATTGTTTAGTCTCATCCCCAGGACATCAAATACTGACGTTTGGGTTGGTAAGGTGTCTTGAGTGCAAACAAATAAGGAAAAATAAGAGCATACGGGCAGAGGGTGGGCTCTCTGTGAATGCAGGGACTACCACACACTTTTAGAGGGGTTCTTTTTGTATGAATGTATGCATTGTCTTTTGAGAAAATCGTACATATTTGCCCTTATCAGAGAACATTTCTCTCCCTCCACTGAACTACCCACCTTATTGAATGACTGAAAAGCTCATCTGCTAGCAGTCTCAGCTTTACCACCAAGCTTTGTGGACTACTTTGTGGATACAGAAATACTGAAATGAGGGATTTTTAGTTGGTGTCCACTGCTTTTGTTGAGGGTTCAGAAGGGGCCGATGCATTGTGGTTTGGGTGTTTTATATAATGGGAGAGGTTAGCTGCCATGAATAGCATTTGAGTGGATAAAATTTCTGTATATGCACCTTAAAGAGTTGTCATAAACATTTCAACATACTACAGGCAGAGGAAATAATCTGATTTCAGTATAGACCTACTCAAAATTGCATTTAGATAACATATTTTTCAAATACCCCAAAATAGCAGAATTCACATGGGGACCCAGGGTTAAAACCTGCAAATTTCTCTTTGACAGTCTATTTCAAATACCGCAAAATTAGTTTTGGTGAGCAAAACCAACTCATTATTATTGAAAGTACTGATTTTCAAAATGTTCTGTTTTAAAATGGGTTTATGTCCTTCAATTGCGTTTGGTCATGTGGTCATTTATTGTCAGTTCATTCAGTGTTCTCCACCATGTTTCCAGTTCATAACAACGTTAATAAATGACAGTAATTCACTTACAACAATCTAATAAGGTGAAACCAGATTTTAAAAGGTCGTTGAATTCCCATGTCAGATGAGTCACGCAGGCTGGAGATTAAAAAAGGCTTTCTGTCTGTCTCTGTCAGCCACAAAGACACACACTCACTCACACACAAACCAAAATATACACATACACTCACATTAAGTTGTGAAGCTGCAGGCAGTGGTAGAGTTTGCAAAAGCAATTTCAAATGCACACGTTTCACTGCTTCAAATCTGTGCAATAGGCTTCATGAATCACAGTCATGAGGGGTTCCTTCTCCCCAAACTTTCACCAGGGTGCCCTTGAGGAAACCACTTAACCCCAAGCTGCTCCATTAATGCTGCTCAGTGGCCAACAGTAAAACAAAAATGTGGGTATATGAGGCAGCTACCCAAAGTCAAGTGTGTGTAATGACATGAATGTTAAATAAGGTGTTGCTGAAAACAGAATATTAAGACTTGGTAAACCCCAGAACTAATTGGGTTTTTAAAAAAACAGCTCTCAAAATATAACTCACACGTTCTACAATTAGATCTAATTGCTGTGCAATATTTAAAACTTCTTAATGATCTAAGAATAGCAATCTACCAAGGAACACTCTGGTTTCACAATCAGATGTTATTTTTAGGAATCTCTCCAGCACTGATTAGCTCGCGCCACACTGGATGCCAGCAGCAGGTGTAGCCATTGCCAAATGCTACTGCTAGGCTAATGATTTTAACATGGATTTTTTCCAACCTGACAGGCCCATGTGGGCACAGCAAACTCAAATCTCTGAACAATAACAACCAATCCAGGGCAATTGAGATATGTGAAAAACTTTTCTCGAGCAGTGGAAAGTGAAGATGAATTGAAGAGCAATTTGAAAACACAATTACAATCGAAGATTGGGAGTAAATAGGGTGAAGTAACACAAAGCACAATGTGAACAAAACCATCATACAAGCAGATAGAGGAAGGTGGTGGCAGACAAAAAGAAAGAGAGGAGATTCACTGATGTGTACTTGTGCAGGTCACAATCAGATATGAAGTCATGCCCTCTGTTGATCAGGGATTTGATTAAATTAAATCCAACTGTGCATTGCAAAAGGGCTTTTTCATTAGCAAGCAGTGGGATACATCAGAAGTAATGGGTTACAAGTGAGAATGGAGTACACAGATGACTAATGAAAGGTGAAATGCATATTATTTTTTAGATTGATTAATGTATTGTTATCATACACTGTATGCATGTTGAACAATACAAATTTATTGTTTTTGGAAATGCTCTCCATACTCTAAGGATGTAACAATGAACCCATGAAAATGTCTCTGTGCACAGAGAGGGGAACACCCATGTGAACCTCCAAGATGTCAGCAATTCATTGTGACACAGCCAAAGACTTGGCTGATCAAGAAATTAGAATTACGTCCTTATGATTGTACGCCTCCAAGTTAATTAAAAGGTATTAAGTATATGTTTTGTCAAAATGGAAGTGATCACTACATTGATTTGTAGGATTCCAGTAAATAATTTCCAGTGAGAAACATGCTGTCTTTGTACCAAACCAGGAGAGAATCTCCACGCATTCCCGAGTTAACGTGTTCATGAGACTGGGGCAGACATGAGGTTGGAACTTTGACCTTTGGCAACCAAAATCTTATCAGTCCATCGTTGAGTCCACGTGGACATCTGTACCAAATTTAAAGAAATCTCTGGATGGAGGGATGGACAGCACAAAAACATAATGCCTCTGGCCATTGCTGTCACCAGTGCACAGGCATGAAAATGTATACTAAATCTGTACACATGTACAGATATCTATAATAAGTGTGCAAATAAAAGTTTCTATGCATGTTAGTGTGCCTTAATTACAGTTATTGATGAAGAATATGAAGGGAATTTTGAAAAGGCAGCCAACTTGAAATTTAATATGCAGTAACTTATAAATTAGTATTGGATCTAAACCAGCATTTGCTCTAGCCCTAACAGGCTTTATTTCAGCTGCTAGAGTTATCCTCCAGAAATGGAAAAGCCAAATTAGACTTGAATGTAAAGAGTGGGTTAGATTAAAGACAGAGAATGTGTCTTTTGACTTTATGATAGCCAAATTGCATAATTGTAAAGAATCATATTTGCTTCTCTGGGATCAGTTTGTGACTTTCATAAAAGCACATGGTATTTCATAGGGGTCATACACTACACTTCTGAGGGAAGCTATCTGTGTTATGGATGTATGTCTCATGTTTTGTTAACATTATGTACATTAATTTTAACGACTTGATGTACAAATTTTGTTTTTATTCTGGTTGTGCCACAGGAGCTCTTTTTCCTCTGTCTTTGTTATTGCCTTGATCTATGAAATGGATCATGAGTGATTCCTTCAGGGACTTTAATTGTGCTGTATGCTTGTGGACTTTGGCACTGAATGGTACTATACTGTGTTTTTGTTTAGTCTGTGCTGTTTTGCTTTGTGTATGTGTTCTGTTAAAAACTGAACATTAGTACTGGAGACTGGACACATCAAAGTTGTATGGAAAACTGAAGATTATTTGCTGTTTTTAGCCAAAGATGGTGAAAATAATGAGTGAGGAAGGATTGATGATTGCCCTCAACCTAGTGTGACAAAGACAACTCCCTGAAGCAGGGACGACAATTCCCCCAAAATTTCTTTCAAGTAAATGGAAGATACATTTGAAAATACTGCCAAAAGACTGGACCCCCAGTGGGCTGACAAATGCCTGGTGGCCTGGCAGCAGCCTCTAGAGATGCAAGCTGGAGCTAACATTTATAAACATGTGCAATCTCAACACCTGCAATGCCAATTTGACCTCATTCCTCGCCATCACATTTGGTAATGGAGGTCATCATTTTCATCCCAGTCCCACAGGTTACAGAAATCCCTGTTGGTCTTGCTTTTCACTTGTGGGACTCACCTTCCTGATAGTATTGGACATTGTTGTTAATATTGGACCCATTGTTTGTCTTTTTCTTCATTTTCTGTGATCTTTCTTCGAAGAAACCAACACATTTCTTCCAGCCTGACTTCTCCAGACACCATTGTTACTGTTGCTGATATCTTCAATGTGTTGACAGGTGTTTTCTGCAATCTTCTGCTGGAGTTCCTCTTGTCCTATTCCTGTGACTTTCCTAATTTGGGATTTACAGCAACATCCCTTGGAATGGTCATCGCTTGGTCATTTGTGAACTGCTCTTCGAGGTCCTTCATTTTTGCACAGTTCATCTTGTTCTGTGATGATACCTCCTTGCTGAGAGCTCTTTGTTGGGCAGCTTGTCAACACCTCTGTCAGTTTCATCTCAGAAACCTGGACATGCATCTCCTCATCCAGGTAATTTTCTGCTTTTTCGAGCTCCCGAATATCTTGTAGCTCTTCCACGCACTGACACATTGCCTCTTGATCGTCCTCCACCTCTTTTTTGGTGGCCACATTTTTCAGGTTTTCTTTTCATTCACCTCCCCACAACGGGAGAGATGTCAGAAAACCCTTTCTCCCATGCAGCCTATCTACACCTCACACTTGTTGGCCAAATCACTGCAGTTTAAGACCTGCTCTTTTCTCAGGTTGTGTCTGACCTGGATGGAGCACTTCCTTCTTTCTTCTTCTCTTCCTCCCAGGCTTTGAGATTCATCCTGAATTGCTGGCCTATCAGGCTTTTTTCTCTTCAAGGAGGATCTTATTAATGTCCACCATCTCAACAGATGTTCAATTTTATTGTAAAGGTCAGTCGTCTCCCAGTTTGTCTGAGCCTGGGTTGTCAGAGGGTGCTCTGAGGGCCAACATTAGGGTGGAGATCGCTGATCGCTGACCTTTTTGTCTCTGAGGAGGGCTTCATTGTTGGAAAAGCATTTCATTGTTTCTACTGAGCGTCTGGAAGTCCTGGAGAGGGAGTTGTTGACTTGGCAGGGGGACTCTAAAGCCTCAAGAGTGATAGTCTGCTTTTGACAACTAATTTTCACAGCCAGTAAAAAGGCCTTTTCTGTTGTTAAAAAACTATGTAGCTTTCTTTTCTGGCATTTACACTAAGAAAGGATTACTGTACTTTATTGTTTAGATATAAAGCATCTAAATAAACAGTAGTCACTGTTTGTCTGATGAATATTCTTCAGTATCCCACTCACTCTTGTTCCTCAGTACTCTCCTCATCCTCCACACCACCTTGTTAGCAGCCTTCACTTCCCGTCATCATCTTTACTGGTGCTACTTTCTATCTCCATCACATCTTCCTGCTCATTCTCTGCTACAAGGACAAAACCGTACAACCATGAAGAATGCAGGATTCAAATAAGCCTTTTAATCTTGTATATTACATTGTACAAGCATCCTAAAATTCATTACACTTATAACACAAAAAAAACAGACATGGTTAGATAAATTAAATTTGTTTATGTTGATTTAAATGCTCTCAGATTCTGGTGCCATTTATACCGTGTCAAGTGTCTAGTATCCTATTTTTTTTTCCTGCTATATGCAAAATAGGGTCACCAACTCCAAGCCAGAAGAAAAATATATAAGTAGATAAATTCTGCATGTTTGCAGTTTCATCACAGGTGGAGTTAGCTAGATAACAACTATCCATAAACTAACAGAAACTCATGAATTGTATTCATGAACAACAAATGAGACGTTTGATTCATCATCGATTGGGCACCCAGATCGGTGGTCTCCAACCCATACAGATCATTCAGTGGTTGCACTGTTTAGGGATCAAATAAACATTACAATGGTGAGGGATAGACACAAATATTTTTAAGCATTGGCCCCTCTGGCCACAACACTCCTAAATTTGATGGCCAAAGTATATTTTTGGTGGCCCGCAAGTAAACTTATTGAAAAACAATACAAAAAAAGGCAATTTAGCACAACTTAACACCGCCTTTCTTAGCTGTGACACTTGTGTTGTCCACTTTTCATATTGTGATATGGTGTTTCCTGAAAGAACTGTTTCCAAGTAAAAATCAGCTGGACTTCCCTGCTAGTTGAGTCGTGTTGTGTCATATTTTAGACACTTTTAACGTCTGCTTCCATTCTTTTCTAAATTTCTAAATTTCCATTACTGTCTCATCTTTTTTCATAGTCGGCCTTTAGCGTTTTTGTTTCTTCTGCAGGGATTGTGTTAGATTTGAGTAAGCTTAGAACCATACTTAAGTAGCTCTGACATAACGGTAGCTGGTGATGACTACTATTCACAGGCATGAAGGAACTGGTATGTTTGTGGAACTGAAATGTGTTGGCGAAGGCTCGCAGTTTGGGGATAAAACTTGGTGGCCACAGGGGGCCAGCTACACAGAATCAAATCATTAGAACATTTTCACAATTTTAATGACTGGTAATGGGGGTAGTAATACCAATGTGGTCCAACTTCATCACTGCAAGAAATAATATAATATATATTGTTACAATATAGTAACTGGTCAACTGATGACATTTTTCCTGCATGCCAACAACAACCTGATAAAACAAGCTTAGAAAACCTGATGTTTTATCATCTTTGCTGATGCTTGTATGTGCAGAAAGTGGCAATTTGTCAAGCAGCAGCCTGACAAATTTGGCCTTTCAACTTGTGTTTTCAATAAACTCCACACACTATAATTATGTTTAGCAGTTTCAATCAATCTGTGATACTCTGAAAGGGCAGAGTGAGGCAAAGAATCTACAATATAAGGTTAATCTAAGAGGTCTAAACACAGGGTTGATGACACTAATTTATGAGCTGCTGTCTCACTTTTTGACATAGACTGATCTGAAATAGTATGTGTTTAGATATAAGAAAGTGTATTTGGCCATATACAATTGGATATGTACACGCTGCATGCAATCTATGTACAAAATAGCAACAACAACCACACCAGAAGAATATATGAGACATAAGACAACATAAGAGTGCTGAAGAGTGGGACTCCAGAGATGATCCAGCTGGGGAAATTTTGCTATAATCGACTTTGACTGTCCTTTCATGGGGGACTTAATTACGTGTGTTATCTCATGTAGGAGACAAACAAAGACCCAGAAGCCCAGAGAGGTGCAGATGTGAAGGTTATGGGTTGATAAAGTGAGAGCTGGGCTGACATAACCTTAAACTGTTCTTACTGTAAAGGTGGTCAAATCCCTGCAGCAAAACAATTGCATTGGTGATGGTTAAACACACACACACACACACACAAACACACACACACAGGTCAGCGAGCTAACTGAATGAAATAGGCGAGGAAGATAAAATAGCGCTTTCAATTAGATTATCTGTTTGACTCTAAGCCAGAGCAGCAACATAATAACAGACAGTGCATAATGCTTTGAGTCTATCAGAGATTATTACTGCAGTAATCCAGACATAGTGATATGCCTATTATGGCCGCTGCGGTGTTACTTTGACAATGGGAACAGGTGTACTGACACAGAAACAAAGGCTCTATCACAAATACTGTGCTATGCCCTCTTAAGATGATGGTGTCATACAGGAACAGATATGCTTATTGAAACCACATGTACAGATAATTCCGGTTAATTCTAAAACACAAAGAGGAGGAGACCATGAGAAATAAAGAGAGATGGATGGGGGACATGAAAACACAGCTGTCTGTGTCCTTGTCCTCCTCACACACACATGTATGGACACACAACCGCACGGATCGATCAATAAAAGCTGAAAAGTGGTGTACTGTGGTGAGTGAGGTCATCACTGGTCTGTCCTTCAACCCCTGGACAAACAAGGACATCTGAGTGCACTTTATTTGGCAATGGGCCACATCACACAACACATACACACATGCAGAAAAGACCTTGCAAATGCAGCTCTTATTTTCAATGAACCATTGTCTCACATACAGACATTTCAGCTCTTCAACAGCCACAACAATCCCTGGTAAAATACAAATCATACCAAATTTATGCTGAGCTTTCCTACAGAATCCACTGAAAACCCATAAAAAGATACCACTTGAGTTAAGAATGTGTTGTTCATATGTCCTTGGGTATTGTGTACACGACAACACATTCACCAATGTACCCTACATGCAGGAAAGCACTGAATTCTATCATGAGTGCTCAACCCAATGACCAGCTTCATAGAGGAGAAGGAAATATAAATGTGGTTGAGCATACAGTTTTTTTTGTCAATAGCGTTTCAATCTTCTCTTCCCAAGCTGATAAATGAGAAGCAGAGTAGAAATTAGTACATAAATAATTCATAGAGTAGTTAAATAATTTAAATAGTTTGCAAAGAGTAAAACATCCATTTATTTTACTCTCCCATTTATCACTTCACTGCTTTATATTTTCAACTCCAACCTTTCCTATTTTCTCAATAAATCATTCATCTCTTCTCCATTTTCCCCCAAAACACCATCTTTCTCTTCATTTAATGAGACTAAAATGCCTGAACAGCCTGCCAGTAATAGCTCCTGTGAAATCCAAGAGTTTAGTTTTCAATTCATTTGCTTTGTAGGAGCAAACATTATGATGCAAATTCACCCTAAAATACCTACTTTAACAGTCCAGTGTGTAAGATTTATGGGGATTTACTGGCAGAATATGCCAAGAAATGGAATACTTATGTGAATTCTGTCCCCTGTGTGCATGCTTCTACACAAAGTGACAGAAAGCTAAGCAGGTGTACTAGGCACTGAAAGGGTTAAATGATGACTCAGGCATGGAAGAAAAGTTGAAAGCTGTTTACTTTATCTTTGTCAACTTGTTTTCTTATAATACTTTTCTGCAAATAAATACAATAGAAAAAGTCCTTAATGCTCTTCATCTACATGTAACATCATAATGTTTCATTACTCTATAATCACCTGAAAATAAGAATTGTTGTAGTTTCTGTCACCTTAAGAATGAGCTGATATCTACAGAGGGCACAGGTTCTCTTCCATGGAGGCCGCCATGTTGCACCACCATGTTTCTACACTAGCCCAGAACAGACAAACCAAACACTGGAGAGAGCATTTCAAGTTTTTCGTGAGCTTCATAAGTAGGTTCTTCTACAGGCTTTCAGAAGCAAAGTTAATTTTGACAGCAAATTTTCATTTAGTTTTAGTTATAGTCCTTTGACTAAAATGCCATTTAGTTTAGTCATATTTTAATCATCTAACATCTGTGCCATTGTATTAAATGCAAGTTGAAAGTGTAAGTTGACAATATTCAGCAAAAAAGTGTTGTGAAGGCCATGGCGGAGCTGAGAGACAGAATTTTTTGTTTTGTTTTCATAAATTGACAATTACTTATTATTTAGTTACTGTCTTGTTTTTAACAGTGAAAAAATGTTGTTGATGAAAACAATGATAAAAATTACCGTCAAGATTACCACTGCTTGGAAGGGGAGGGTCAGGCATGGCGAGGCATTCGCAATTAGCAAGCTCAGATGCCACTAAAACCTAAATATTGGTCCTTTGAAATGGCTTTTGAACATGTATCTTGCTTTTCTGGGTGCATGTTTTTGCAATGTATTCATTATTTATTAATTTATAACTGACATGTACAACAAGATATTATAATGATAACATCAATAGTGTTGATATCGGCCAAAAGGAGCAAAACAGCAACCAGAAATAAAACACACTGTCAGCACTCATATGTGTATTTAAAGTAACTTCTTGAACTAAAGGGTCACATCTTTAAATAAGCTTATTGTTGTGGTGTGGACTGTGAAGCGTGAGACTGATTTCTTTTCAGATTACTTTATTTTCATTCACACCTGTCAGTCAGGTGTGCATCAGAGTATGCACTGTGTATTCTCTTTAGATTTATTCAATAGTCATACAGGGCGATATCCATCAGTCAATTTTCCTAAAGAAAACACAGGCTGTGCAGCCACAATACATGTTGCTCTTTGAGTGAAGTACTTTTACTGGCCTTGGAAAAGTCTCACTCTTGTACAGCTGTGGGTTATAAATATGTAGGTAAACAGAGCGATAAGTTCAGGGCCATTCTCTGGGGGTGTCTAAAACTACTCTGGGTGATGTGGGAAATCACTACCCAAGGAAAATAAACAACAATAAAAGCTGTAGGTACACAAACTGAGAAAACCACAAGAGTTATTTCTGACATTTACTTTCGGCCAAAACAATACCAGTATGTTGACTGCTTTTAAAAGACTACAACAACACTTTGGAAGATATACCACCCACTAGAAACTTCATCCAACATGTAATGAAAGAATTAAATGGCACCTAAGATCACACTTTATTATATATGCTGAAAAATCAAATGCAAGCAGCATTATTCTAAATGTCAGAAAACAAAGACTTGCAGCAGCTTTATAGTGTCTTACTTCATTTTAATAATACACATGTAACCTAAAAGGGTGTTAGGGAATTATATAAGAATACATAAATGTGGTCCTCCTGTTTTGCTCTGTTGGTTTGTAGGATTTTACATATGCTCAACATTAACATTTTGTTATTGGCAAGCAACAGAATAAAAGCCACTTTCCATGGCTTGGATGCTTTTCCCTTGGAAAATAGAAATACGCTTTCCTATTAACATAATGCACGCATGTCTGCTGGACAAATATAAATGGTTTGAATGACAGTCCTCTCATTGTATCCTGATTACAAAACGCTGAAATAGGATCCTTTTGCCATATTACCTTTCCAAATGTTTACATGCCACAGAGAATAACAATTCAACCAAAGCCAAACTATCCCTTTGAGCTATCTAGAAACACCAACTGTCTCCACACCAATGTTGGCAAAATTAGCATTCTTTTTATGACTCAATTAAGCTTCATTATGTTCAGCAGGAACAAACAGTAGTGTGGAGATGAAAGGATTGTTGAAACAACTCTCCATCTTCATGTCTTTGCTGCAACCCTGAAGGCCACTTATTTACTTCAGATTGTTGGACTGGGAGTGGAGGTCTCAGTTAGACACTACCAGTTTGATGAGAAGTACCTCTAATGAAATCTGTACTATATACACACACACACACACACACACACACACACACACACACACACACACGCACACAGACGGTTTACATCTTATGAAAGATCACTTTTAGTGAGATCACTCTTGTATTAACATTAAATGGTTTAAAACATTTGTCTTTAATTCTGTCAGTATTACATTATAATTAATTCAACAGAATATTCAGTGTATATCTCCAGAGGTAGCTTCATCCAATTAACTCTGTATTTTTTCCTGTTTCAGTGGAAGAGCAAATAGGGCTGCACATGTGGAATACAAAAGAAAGAATAACAGCACATTGTGTTGTATATTTGTCCTGTGGTGTATATGTCCATTCACTGAAGAGGATACAAATGGAAAAAACTACATAATGACTCACTCTGCAGTATATTTGTCACAGTTAAATACTTTATATAGGCCCAGTCTGATTGAAGAACACTGTACGATACCAGTACCTTCCCACTACTTGTTTTGTCGGTGATTATTTTAACCCAGAACATGTGGTACTGATAGGCATTATATACAAATGTTACTTATAGTTTGTAATTGGTTAGTTAGTCTATTACAGGATACAATGGAGAAGAGCACTTCTCCATTGTAAAATTTCCGAGTATGTTTCATGGTCACAATTTTGTAAAAAAAAAAAAAAAAAAAAAAAAGAAAAAAGAGAGAGAGAAACTGTATCTATATCAAGATTTTTTAGTCAGGTTTATGTGTTTTCTGTTAAAATAAAGATTACTGTCCGCAGATATATCGTTATTGGATTTGGTAGATCAGCCTCAAAAATCCACTACTGGTCAAGCTGTAGCAGTGGTAAGCTTGTCTCCAGACATTTAAGTGTTCATTTATTTATGTATTTTTAGCTGCGACAAGTAGTCAGTGTGTCGGTTGGTTGGTCAAAAAATGTGCAATCCTTTGGTGGTGACAGTTTTCACCCTAGGAGGCTGAAATTTGGCATGGAGGTCAAGTGTGTGTGTGTGTGTGTGTGTGTGTGAAAGTGTGTGTTTGTGTTCAAGCCCATTGACTAAAAGGTGGTGTGGCAATGAGAGCGCTCTATCACAAAAAGGCAGACAACATTTAAATGGATTCAAGCAACATGACCAAACTCATGAACTGTTTGTTGGAGGTATCATTGCACTCAGCAGAGTCCCTTTTTCATTAGTGGTTTAATGTTCCACCCACAGTACTTTACTTTACTTATGCTTTAGCCACACCCCCTTGCATAACTGGCTCTTCCAGATTCTTGTGGGGGAGAGACCGGTTAGGTGCCAGTTAGTGCTGCCCGCTATACTTTAGTCGCACTCCTTTTACTGGTTTGTTTAGGCATTTGTGGTTTTCATTGATGACAGTTTGCCTCATCCCCTATATTTTAGCCAAGCTCCATTGCCTAAGTAATGAACTGTATGTCATAGAGCGTTGCAGCAGGTGTCATTGGACTAAGAAGAAAGTTTCTGTTATCTGTTGTCCCACTCCTTATACTTTAGCCATGGAGGTCAGGTGGTTGTGTGTATGTGTGTACACTGCAATAGCAGTTTGCAGCTATTGCATATTTGACTACAAGTACTATTTCCAAGGTCAAGAGTGAACCCTAAAGCTCAACATGTCTTCATAAGTTTTGAACCCATTGATAAATAATTCTAAAGTTGCATTAGTTATTATTGTTGGAATATACACTAATACACTTAAAAAGGCCAACTATCTGCTTACATTTGTGTCTGCTTACTATATTATAGTTTGTTATAAACAAAGTGTTTACATATCCTGCATATAATTGCTAAGGGGGTTAAAGAGAAGTGTTACTTACTTGAATTTAAGCCATTTTAAAGCCATCAAAAGTTTGCAATGCTACATTTACCCATGCAGTGAAACGTAAGCTTCATCACTATTCTACAGCTGTGTCTTAAAGTCAGTTATTGTTATCAATTATTATTCATAAGAAGTAAGAGCCTCCAACATGGCAAGATCTAATCATTTCAATATCATGTTGTGATACATCATACTGTAACTCTCCAGCTTTCTTTGTTAAATAATTAAAGAGAAGAATTAAAAACTCTCGAAAACTTAGCAGGAGAGCTAAAACCCACTGTGTTAACATATGTGCCTGTCATATGTATCGGGACTTAGATTAAACATGATTGAGGCAGTGTACAATATGTGTGACTGATGCACAGGAGGCATACAGTATGAAATCTTTATGAATTCAACTGTGGAAGTGTGAACTGTGATACTGAATGTTTATTTTCGGGAAAGGATGTTTAGTCCAGCGTGTCCAGAAGATCATAATAAAAACTGTGACAAAATACAGACACTTAACTGCGTCACTGCTGTGATTCCCAGCATTCCTCTTAGATGAACACCAAAGAAAACACTGCAAGGTTTATTCACATCTTCACACATTTGTACAAAACAATTCATGCACTGTCTCACACATACACAGGAGCAAACAGCTGAAGTGTTTATTAATCTGTCCATATTTGACAAAAGAGCTTTCTACCAAGTGACAAACAACACGTTTCACTTTACGATGCCAAATCCTTCACTGTTCAATGTTTACATAACTGCTAAGCAGTATCGAGCTGCAAAGCACCACATCACTGATCAAGCCATTATCTATCTGGCTACCATCCAACACAGGCTGAATGCTTTTTAAAAAAAACAAAGTTCACTTACTGCTTTTATTTTCCTTTTTTCATTTATTATATATCTGTTTGTAATGACTACAGCATTATTATTCTTTTTATGCTAATGTTTAAGCACCAGCTACACTGGGTTAAGGTGACAGAAAGATTGTGTTCTGATTTAATACACAGAAAGTCTGCAGTGACTTGAGGTATAACGTGTTAATATTTAACCAAAACGGAAACACAATCTTTCCCCAACCAAAGTGCTTCTGTTGCCTCAGCCTCACCACAGTCAGGAATCAGGATGTGAAATCCACTCTCAAAGTCCTGCACTGTGCACTCCCATCATTATCACCACAATGTAATTGGGAAAATGATTCACCAGCTTTGTTTGGGTTGGTGTGAATGCTGAACTCAAACTCTGGTGCAGGCTAAACGACTGCTGTCTGATGCACCTCAAAGTGGCGGTCTCAGACCGCTGCCAAGTGAACTCTGTGAACACTATTCAAACCAATCAGAGTTTTCACCTCCTGTTTTGGACACTAGTGAACTCGTAGCTCGTTTGCTACAAAAATGCAGACTGGCAGGGGACAAACCTGAACTCACAAGGTGATCAGTGTTTCCTCTACCATTTCATGTTATTTACCTAATTTATATGCACTTGTTTCGTTTCAGCTCAGTGTGAGAGCGCATTGTTGCATTTCTTTCTCTCATCCTCTGTGTCATTGAAGGAAGGCCAATGGATGACGCCATTGTCCATAATGATGACAGTCATCAACCACTACACCTCTACTATTGTAACAGTGTGATATTAAAGCCTTCTGTATTTGAGGTAGTGTGTCTGCTCAGACTTGTTGCTTCAGTTCAGTTTTTGACATATTGAGAGAAAATAAAAAGAGGCTGTTGCTGCTGGTCATTACACTACATCTCCATGTCCTGAGTATTATTTTACTATTAAACACAACTATGTTACAGCCATGTTGCAGAGACAAAGACACTTAAACTCAGCAACGATATCATTGTCCGTCATAATGTTTCACTGTGGACATCATCATATGCCAATTCAGAAGACAACGTCCAACCCTAGTGCAATAAAAGCTTTCCGACAAGAGTAATTTATGTAGTCCATCTACGTAAAACCAAAGGTAAATGCCAACCCCAAACCAGTTGAGCAGCAGGTAGCCACCTTCTCCACCTCAAACAAGCATGCGTTGCAAGACTGAACCCATTTCTGTGTGGGAGAGTTATTAAAAGTCTGTGTGTGTTCATCTCTCAGTACTTTTATAGCTACTAACTGAATCTCTGTGGTTTGAAGTTTAGTTGCTCTCCTGTGTCCCTGTTTGTACTTTCTGGTATCTGCCTCATTTGACTATTTCATCTTCGCTTTCAGTTGTACAGGAGTCATGCTAAAATACTGCTGATGAAAACCTAACAGTTCCTGATTTTGCTGCTTCATAATAAAATCATTTAAATAAGGAAAACAATTGACAACAACAAAAAATTTATAGGAATGAAATGTCAACCATTTTACCGCTTGACTCAAGACAAGTCCATCATTTATGAGTCAGTGTATGGGTTTACAATTTATGGACTGTTTGAGTTTTGCTTTTGTGATCTGGACCACAAAAAACAATGTATTATCCTGGCATTGGTTTGACTCAACTACACTTTCCTCCTGTTCTACCCAGCGTTTTATCAAACTTCCCAAGTTCTGGTCATGCATGATCACTTATAGGTCATTCCTAGATACTGAAATTCTTCGACAGCCTACTCTAATAGCACTGGAAAGTTCATCAACATTGCCTAGATCAATCTCATTCATTCTTTTTGGCTTTATCCAGCTCCTGATTTAGGAAGAAAAAGCCCATCTTTCAGACACTGTGTTTCACATTGGTTGTGACAGAGACTGTGGGCAACAGAAGGTATTTGAATTCACTATACTTGAGGTCTGCGACTCCTACTGGGACCAAAATGACTGGGTTAGCTGGAGATGAATGAGGTTGAGGCGACAGATAGCTGAATGGAAAGAAAAACACACGCAGCACTCACACAAACACACACACACAGATGGCTGCTGGGCATCACACATGAGTACACACATTCAGCATACAAAACACCAGAGGATGCACACAGATTCATTCTCCACAGCGTGACCAAATATTTTCTCTCTCGCTGGAATACACAAACTAGTGACACATTCCTGCTCTGTCTACCTGGCTCCATCGTGGGGTAATACCCTTTGGGCAAACAGCCAGCAGGGACCAGGGTAGAGGTGGGATGTTGAGGCAGAGGGGTTGGAGGAAGGGTAGGATATAAACAACAAGATTAAGGAGACAATCTGCACCATAAATCTGCAATATTATCTGCTGCAGGCGGCAGGAAGGGGAAGCCTGGTGAGCTGGGCTGGCACTGAGAAAGCCTGTGACGTTTATGTCCTCATCTCTGCCGTAGCCTCAACTTAGGATAAAAGCCTATCATTTAGGCTTTGTAATCAATCTTGAGAATAGCAATACACTTAGCTCAATAATGTCCTTCTGAGGTAGGCAAAGAGGGAGAAAATAATCAGTGTGGAAGCCCTTTGGCGCAGAATGGAAATGCAGCACGTCACTTTAAGATAAGCAAAAAAAAATAAAATAAAATATATATACATATATATAATATATATATATATATATTTGGAAGTGATTTGACTCATTGTGTGCAACTATTTAGGGGTATTGTTTGGCCTGAATGGAAAATCCATTACATGTCAGTATGTGCAAGCAGCTGTTTGTCCAATATATATTGTCTGTGAAATAGCTGCCTGTGTGCGGATGTTCAGAGAATGTGTATCTTCTACATCTTTAGTTTGTGCATGTGTACTGATGCACAACCTGAAAGGTGTCTCTCAGCACCTGCGTGGTTTAGAAGAGTGTGGTGCAGAGTGAATCATGCTAACTGAGGCGGTTACCTCAGAAATGAAAGGAGCACCTGATGTGGAGCAGAGGGGAAGGAAAAAGGAAAAAAGATCGGTTGAGAAGAATGTAATTAGCCCAAGCTTGGAGATTCGTTTGAGCTGGGCAATTACCCCTCTAATCATCAGGTAGTAGGAGAGAGGAGGAGATGGGGTGAAGGGAGGAAGAAGGAGGGGAACAGTGAGATCGGAGGGTGAAAAGAAACAGCAAGAGAGGTGTAATCATCATTGTATGTGTGCTGTAAACCACAGCAAGAAAATTAAATACAAAGTCACAACATTTTTGCCCAAAAAAGCCAAAAGAAGTAGTTTTATAATAATTAGAAAAACAGATTTACTGGCGCATTGGGCTGTGTTAAAATGTGGACTTAAACAAGGACAGACCAGCCACAGCTCATCATCATGACAAGTAAACAATTACAGGAGAAAAACAACAGGAGAGTCATTAATGGCTCAAATTAAGCTCTCTCAGCTGGACTGCTGTCCATCTAAACCTCCACAGACTGAAATGAGGAGTGGATCTGTTTTATATCATAACAGCCTGACTGACCAAGCTGCTGCAGATACTCACGTTGGCTAGGTTACTCTGTAGATGTACAAGAGATTAATTATATACTGTAGATGACAATTCATGATACAGCTAAAGTACAATGAAATTCTATTCTTTTTAAAGCTACTTAAAGGAACTTTCATATTGTGTTGATTTTGGAGGCCCCTGTGGACAAAGCGGTACTGTTTCCACCATAATAACCACAAAGTATAACATCAAAAATAAAAATATATAAATAAAAATCTCCTCCTGCTCTTTTTAATTGGCTAACATACTACTCCCTGTAACTTTGTCAGAGAAAATGTAAACACAGATTCATTTCATCTGATTTCTCAGAGACTTAGACCTGGTGGCAGGCATTAAGAACAACTATGTAAATATATATCTCCTTGTGGTATTTCTTCTGCTATTCGGTGCAAAGCTTATTTGGAGTTTTGCACATAAACATAAATCATTTGAAAAACCTTTAATCAGGAGATACTTAACAGAACAAGAGTCTTATAATAATTGAATTAATTCACTTGACATAGTGTGCACCATTGGAAAAGTTGAAGAAATATGTGGGGAGTGCTTGGCGATTAGACTGTGCTATAAAATCATAATTTTAAGGGGGTAGTCATGCTATGTGCTGCAGAGAAATATCTCCCTGGTGAAGTCTAGACACTATTGGTATGGTATGGTATGGTATGGTATGGTATGGTATGGTATGGTGCTGGTGGCAGTGGTAAAGAAGAGCAATGGCTGAAAATATGGATGGATTCAGAAGGGCTTGTGGACGTCAGTTATGATGTGATGAAAATGGGAGACGAATGAGGTGGAGGATGGCTGCATCAGTCGATCTGACACTGATCTGACAGCTGACAGCAGCAGAGAAAAGAACAGTTTTAAAGTTTGACAGCAGCAAGATGATTGGCTCACAGAGGTTGTGACAAAATCTGATTCGTTTAACTTAAAGAGACAATGCCTGCAGCCGGCTGATTGAAAACAGAGAGAGAGAGAGAGAGAGAGAGAGAGAGAGAGAGAGAGAGAGAGAGAGAGAGAGAGAGAGAGAGAGAGAGAGAGAGAGGGAGAGAGAGAGAGAGAGAGAGAGAGAGAGAGAGAGACACCTCTACCTCTCTCTGGAGAGGTAGAGGTGCACCCTATTTCCCACCCGTGACCCAACTGCTATTAATGAGAATGTTAATTTTTATGACCTGGCTCCCCCAGTCCTTGAATTAACCACATTAACCAGGGTTTGTAATTGCAGACCATGCATCACTAATGCCTTTTAATCCCATGTAGGATGAGCTACACTAAATGCTATTACAATACTGGCAAGAATTTTATTTTTTGCAACAATCAATCCAGAAGTGTGAGATTCTAATCAATGTTTAAAATGAGTGTTACCCTAAGTGAGCATGAAGTGACATCTGTGCTTCTAATTACTATTTTTAATTGATAAACAGTGTTCATCATCTTTCTTTTTAATCCGTTATCTGAGCTCATCATTATGTTCATCGCCACTGTAATTTCTGGTCCTTATTGCTCAAGAGACGATTATTTGTTTGTTTTACAGGATGTGATTGTATTTGCTCTGTAGCCAGCTAATCCAAATGTGAAACCAATAACAGTACTGTAACATGCTTTGTTGCCCCAAATGAATCATCTCCAATAAATAGCCCAATAGTTGTGGTGACTGACAAATGGCCCCGAACCACAGAGAAGAGAGACAGAGTGGCCTGGGTAATGGCATCTAATGGGTTGTTCTTGAAAGGCAGCCAATGCCTGGAAGATCTGCTCCCTGATTACTGACATTAACCAAAGAGTTCAATTTTCCCTTGTGACTCTGCCTAACGATATCTGTCCTCCTCTCTATTGCTCTTGCTCTTTTTTCCCCACTTGACAATGTTGTGATTTCCTTCATTCATTGTTCCCCTGTTGGCATTTTTATGCAAATGTTGTTTTCTAGTATGAAAGTACTCTCATGGTATATTGCATGGACAAAGAGGTACCTATATTATCCATAGAAAAACAAAGACACTGCCTCCTAAATCTCAAAACCTCAGTTCTGCACCAACAAACATATTTACAGTACAAACACAGATTGAGTGTCTTAAGATTGGACCAGGATGAGTCATTTCTGTCTCTGAAAACATGTACTATAGCCCTGCATAGCTTCCAGGGCTGCAATCCCAACAAACCACAGCAGCCCTGGGATAGCAGAGATAGAAGACTCAAAAACTCTCACATAAACACAGACAAGAACACGCTCTCAACAGACCTAGCAACTGGGCACACTACATAAGGCCATTTAAGGCTGGAGGCTTGCCTGGATCAGATGGCAAAACACTTACAGCTTTTAAAAGCTAAGCTCGAAGGAGTGACCACTGTAGCATGTTTACAGGCCTAAGTAAAAGCCCATTTAATTCGGTGCCATATTCAAGCACCTGTCAGAGGACACAAAGAGATGTACAAAAAATCTATTTGTTGCTTTTTGGTGAATAATTACTGTAAGTGGTGGAGCTTCGGTGATCAATGCCTTTGGTGATGAAGAGATTTGTAAAAGAAATAACACATTTTGAATCGAACATTCACTAAATCCATAAATCCATTCCCTTAAAAGTGATTGTCCAACTGTTACTAGGCATGGCAGGTCTGTCAAGCCATTTATCCACATGCTGAAGTAGCAAAAGTGGTACTCGTGTTTGTCTTTTTTCAGCCTTTCTAAAACAAAAAACAAAGGCAAAAATGTAAGAAATGGACTAAATAGTGTGTTCAGTTGCTCAAACGTAAGCTGCACATTAGCATGTCTGGCCAACTAATCTATCCGAACATTGAATGTGTATTATAGTTTCTGTGTCCGTGAGTTTGTGAGTGTCTGCTAGGGTAAATTTCATCATCATCAGAGGGTGTATGCATAGGCTCTGCGCGGACATTCATGTACCCTCAATTTGCTGTGACTGCACAGATCTGACTTCATGTGGCCACTACAGATGCTGATTTACTGTGCATATGGGGAATACACCCTCCATGTGGAACCTAGAAAGTAGTATAATGACTGTAAAACTAAATAAAACTAATAGGTGTCCGTGTTGTCTGCAGCTGTCCGTGTTTATTGTTTGTTATCTATAATAGAGCCCTTACCTCTAAGGCCGAGAGTAAGCAGATCATTATCTTGTGGATACATAAAAAAAGCCCAGTTCATCGGTTCATCATCATCATCGTCATCATCAGTTCAACAGGATTCTCACGAGTGGAAATAAAAATGGTAAATAAATCATTTAAATTCATTTTAATTCAAAATAATTTTTTTTTTTTCCAGATCTATAGTCATGATTTTAGAAATATTGAGGTTGTTAGTCCAAGTCCTCCAAACACATTCCCCACCACCTATCCACCCCAAAATCAAAAAAGAGAAGAAAAATCTTTAAAATGTCTTCATTTATTGTATTTATTCTGTTTTTTATATATATTATTCATTCAGTTAACTGTTAAGTTTTATTTTCTGTAAATTATATTTTCTGAAACGATGGCTGGTACTCGATCTAATCTAAATATATAAATCGAAGTGTAAAAATTAGGGATGCACGAGAACTTGCATTTACTTGCATTTATTTGCAAAATACCAATATTAGTACTTAATAATGCCATTACAGTCCTTACAATGACTTTAAAAAACATGTTTTATTTTTATCAGATGTTTGTCATTTTCTAATGTAAAAAATCGTTGCTGTTTCCCAAACAACAAACTCCTTGAACTCTGCTTCGTGTTGTTGTGTGAATGTTTTGTCAAATTGCTTGTGTTGAAGGAGCTACTTTCGTAAAGTGGTATTGGGTGTGGTGGTATCAGTGTAGTTTTATGAGTACAAGTACAGTAGCACAGTACTGGACCAATACACGGTATTTAGTCGGGTATTTGTGCATCCCTTGTAAAAATATGGGAATTAGCATGTAAAATGCTTATTATTTCTTGGTTCTTAAATTGTAGAATGTAAATTTCCCCCAGGTTATTTAAAAAAACAAACAAAAAATTGCCCAAAAATAGATTGGACATGACCCCAGTACCTTCAACAGTAACTAACGCCCTGGTGTTTTCCACTGAACTTCTTGTGGCAAGTACTGTAATTTTGGATCTCTATTAATTTGTTTATCTAGTTTCAGTTTCTGAAGGTGTAAATTTCTTCCAAAGCTACCTCCAGAAAAGCAAACAAAAATTACTTCCTATCTTGCAGATGATTTATACAACAGAAAAAAAAAAAAAAAAAAAAAATCTGCCAACTGCTTAGTATTTACATCATTAAATAGTGTATCTATATATTATTACAGTAAGTGATGAAGAGTAGAAGGTTAGTTTTTTTTTATAATACGAATAATAATGTGCAAAAGAAAATGCTTTATTAGAAATCTAATGTAAATCTGTACAGCAAATGCAGTCTAACAGAGCTGCAGATGAACGACTTGAGACTGGAGACAGACTAGTGTCACAAAAATGAGAACTTGAGATCTGACTTCCTGTTTCAAATGCTTTTTTTAATTGTGGAGCATCATTTAATTCAAAGATAACAAAATGTCGTATTGCCTTGCTTCTTCTTCATACAAATATTGAAACATAAGAAAAGAGAATTCCGATCAAAAATAAATCAATTAAAAAAAAGAAAACACATAAGACCTCTAACCCATAACCAAGCTTAAGCTCTCCCCTTATCTACCCCATCCACACCTCAACCACGGACTGTGGTTGTGTTTCAGTTCCTTCTGCGAAATGAGAAACTATGACACAAGTGTACATTAGTGTCCTGCTCTTAAATGAGTTTGGGGAAGTAACTCCTGCAACTCCTGCCAAAATCTATATTGAATAGATTGGAACCTATAGCATTACATTTTCCAAATACATCAGTTAGTCCTCATCCTTAAAATTTTCTCTTGTAATAGGGAAGCTCAAACTTACTCTTTGAAAGTAAGAATAATAGAGCAAATAGAGCATACATATGACCATCTTACGCTAAGTATCCAAACAGGGATTCAAACTATGTTTGAATGAAAAAATAGTCTGTGGTATTGCCATGCTTCTTTTCCATGCAAATATCAGATCATAATAAAACATACTTCCTACCTATCAAAAACAAAATAAATAAAAGAAAAGGAAACATGTAAGAAGTCTATACCATAACCAAACTTAAGCTCTCCTCTTATCTACTTCATCCACATCCCCGCCCCAACCACGGCCTGTGGTTATGTTTCCGTCCTTCTGCAAGATGAGAGACTAAAGGTTGCCTAATCTTCTCAAAAAAATTTTAACTTTTTTTTTTAATGATAAATTGGGTTCTCTCAAGGTGGACATGTGTCCATCAGCTCTGTTAGCCATAGTTTCAATGTTGGATCTTTTTCCAAAATAATAGGATATTCTTCTCGGCATTGATAAGGCTATATGCCAGTAGGTGCCTGCTTTAGTTTCCTTATATCATTAGATGTCCCCAGAATTATTAAAACGGGTCTGGTTCCATCTGAACATTGAATATCTAAAAAAAACCTGAGACGTTATGAATCCAGTAGTATTCTATTGTCCCTATTTGCTGTGGAGTAAATGACCCTCCTCTCAGTTGCATTTTTCACTAATACTTAATGTATTTTGGGGGGATCTTCCTACAACACTACTTGACTTGAAAACAAAACAAAAAAAATCTATTTCAAGCAAATGTATTGAAGGAACATATGACTTGAACTGGACTCATCCCTAAGGACTTGAGACTCGCTTTGACAAGATTTTAGAATTGAGCTGCACTGTCTTGAGACTTGCCAGAAAGACTCAAAACAGCTCTGCATCAAAAATGCATCAAAAAACAAAAAGTGCAAAAATGAAAAGTGGATTTATCCACAAAAACAGACACATCACCCAAAAATCTCAATACTGTCCTGCACATACAAACAGACAACACAGATTGAGTGTCTGAAGACTGGACGAGGCTGTAGATGCCTGAGTCATTTCTGCCTCTGACAACATGTACTGTACTGTAACCCTGCATAGCTTCCAAGGCTGCAATTCCAACAAACACAGCAGCTCCGAGATAGGAGAGATAGGAGACTCAAAAACTCACATAAACACAGACAAGAACACACTCTCAACAGAGCTGGCAACTGGGCACACTACATAAGGCCATTTAAGGCTGGAGGCTTGCCTGGATCAGATGGCAAAACACTTAAAGCTTTTAAAAGCTGAGCTACAAGGAGTGACCACTGTAGCATATTTACAGGCCTAAGTAAAAGCCTGTTTCATTCAGTGCTGTATTCAGCCACCTGTCAGGGAATACAAAGAGATACACAAACCATCTACTTGTTGCTTTGTTGGTGAACAATCACTGTAAGTGGTGGTTCTTGGGTGATCAATGCCTTTTTTGTAAACACAAGAGAAAGTGCTGTTTTTTTAATCTTGGCAAGTGAACAGAATCAAATTGCTCTCTGGCACATTCAGAAGCCTGAGATTAAGAAGAGATTTGTCAAATAAGTATAACATTTTGAATTGACTGAAAGCCCATTGCCTGAGCAGTGATTGTCCAATCACAGCTTAGCAACTGAGACTAGGCATGGCATGTCTGTCAAGCTTTGGATTTCTCCACATGCTGAAACCGTATTGTGACACTCTACTCATTTGGAAAGCGGTGACTTTTTTTTAGCCTTCCCTAGAAACAAAAACAAAAGTGTAAGGAATGGATTAAACAATGTTTTTGTCTGCAAACATTAGCATGTCTGGCTAACTAGCCTAAGCTAGCGTTACATCCAAGGCCCAAAGTTGTATATATATAACATATCTTAGCAGACTTCATTACTTTGTGGTTATTTTAAAAATCCTGCTTACAACACACACCCACTGTGTAAGGGACACTTTTGGATGATACAAGTGTCGGTAATGTTAGTGGCCTGCTCTTTAATGAGTTTAGGTTTGAATGGATTGCATTTTCCAAACACATCATTTAATATTCATCCTTGAAGGTTTTTCTTTTGAAATAGTAAAGCTTAAACTTACTATGACTAGCCAGCTCAACATTAAAATACAAGAACTATGTTGTGTCTTTATTTCCATGTCTTCTACATGAAGCCAAAACATCTTGACCGGTTGGCTGCAGTATAGAGCATAAAGTACATGTCAAATAATTTTTTTCCAAAGATGGTTTCTGACATTTTAGGTAGTTCTCATCACACTGACAGCTGAGCCCTGCTCACGATTGGGTCGGCTGGGTGTTTGGGCATGACCTTGTTGCCACGGCTCCAACTTTGATCACTACTGCTTAGACTCTGACCAAAAATAACGTCATCAGCGTAAGATGGCTCAATTTTCTCACAGTGGGAGGAAGTGGTGATGCATGGTCCTTCTTTATGATATTATTTAATGGTGTTTAAACAGTTCATTGTGGTAATGTTAGCCTTCTTAACTACCTAGCTACAGATGATAAAATCTGCCAGTGACAGTCATTTCAGCCAACAAAAACACTACAATGTCAAAGCCTGCTTTTGTTACTTCTGTCTGAAAGCAAGGACCCATGGTTTAAAAAATTACAATGAAATTCAAGGAGTAATCTGCCACTGTTATCATTTTAAACTACATATGATCTCTATGTGAATAGAAAGTTTGACAGGCATAGCAACAGTAACTAAGGGGTGTGGCTCAGCAAGGTGGTGTGGCTCAGCAAATTGTCAGTTGTTGAAAGAGAAGAGTAAAGCTTAATAGTGACCATGCAATCAATAAACGATAACTAACAGTAGCAGGCAAACCATTTCCTGACTACCACCACCAAACCCACATAAAAAACATAAACAAAGTCCTACACAGACCTTTCTTTACAGCCTTTCTTCCATTTCTCTTAACTCCCTCTCCTACAAATACACACACTCCTCTCTTCCATCCCTCCATCCCTCCCTCTGTGAAGAGGGCTATCTCTCCCTCCATCTGCATATGTGAGGGGTTGTACCGGTGTGTCAGTAATGACAATGTCCCAGTGTTCCTCTCTGCCAATTAGCCCGGCCGTAATTACACAGACACATATGGAGCTGTCAATCAACCAGCTCCTCCACACAGGAACTCACCCACCCAGCAGAGACAGAGAGACAGAATGAGAGTTTCCAACCGCTGGCTCTATACCACTCCAAACGACCACACACTGTGCCAATAAGTAGCATGAGGAGACTTTCGTTCAATTACTCCAACTGTGTGGCAATCCCATAGTTCACAAGAAAATGCCATGAAACCGCATTAGAGTGGTGCCTCGGCAACCTATTTTTGTTTTGAGCTTCATTTGTGGAGCAGTTACAATTTCCTATTTACTGAATTAACACAGTTTGTGCCAGTGCATTCTCCAGATTGTAACCAAAGAGAAGTGGTGTTTTGTATGTTGTGTCAGTTATTCAAAGATGCGGTTGATCAAAAAAAATATAAAGAAAATTGGTTGGAAGATAGAATGAATAAACAAAAAACTGAGAATATACTGTGATATCAGGCACATTTACCATCCATGTCACCCTTAGCTTAGTGATATTCTAAATTTTTCTTATTGTCAAATTATCAGTGAAACCAATAGTGTCTTGATCCTACTAACATGTATTATCTTTGTCGCCTCAGCCTGATATCATTTATTCCTCTGTGCCATGGAGCTCCATTGTTGTCCAAATTACCCAAACTATTAAAAAACATCAGTGAGCCACACTGTTGTGACATGTGACATGTTCCTTCATTTTGATGAACATGGGCGCTATAGTTTATTTTGAATCAATCCCACGTACATTGTCCTGCTGTTGTAAATACTCCTACTAGAGCATCAACTGTGTATCATGTCACATCTAAAACTAGTCCCTGACAAATGAATTATTTACTCCTGACCCTTGCCCTTCCTTGACAATTACCTGTTTTTCAAATACCTGGTGGGTGGGGCCAGGGATCGTTAGTGCCATCTGGGAACACCTTGAGCCAGTGTTCCCAGTCTATAAAGCTCTGGTAGCTATCTGGTAGCTAGCTATTTCCACTGCAAGAACTTTAGGCAGGGACTAGGAACCTTTGAGAGAATTCAATACGTTTCCACAACAGAGACCAGGGTCTAAATTAAGTTCCATGGACATTATCTAACCCCCAAAAAAGTCAACCCCCCATGCTCAGGGGGTAGTACTTTCCAAAAGTACAGAAAGTTTTGGGGGTGGGGCATGCAGTGCTGATCATTTCTGATTGGCTGAGTACGTGTAACATTTTATATTAGCCACCATTTTAAAAACTCTTGCAGTTGCAGTTGTTTTTTGTTTATTGCGCTTTGAAACATCACCTTGGAGTTACAGAAAAAGTCATACTACAAATCATTCAAAGACAAAGTCCAGGCCTTATTGATCTTTCACTTTATATGACATTGTCGGTTTGTTTGGTAGTGTGCAAAAATGACAGGTAAAAGCAGTTGCCCTAATAATAAGCCTAATCTTCGTGGATCTCTAGACTGTTGTAGAAACACAGACAGCAATGGGTGGAAGGAACCTTTTAGTTCTTTGAAAAGTAGTTCCTGGGACTAAAAGTTTGGCATACTGTCGGTGGAAACACTGCTTAAGTGTCTCTCCCTCTCCTTGTCAGCAGGCACCCATTATGTTGTAGCTTTAGTTCCTCCTCAGTTTCTTCCATAACTTTGATTACATTCACCTTACAACACTCACAAACTATCTCCACTCTCAAGTACACTCAACACCACTGATTCCACTGACTTCCACTCTCAATGTCTTTTTTTGTACTTTTGTTGTGTATTTACTTAATCTCAGTTTGTTTGATGAACTACTTTGTTTAACTTTTGAACACAGTGTGTCTACAACAAGCCAGGTTGTGACATGTTCAATAAAGATAAGTGACCAACTATTTTAGAAAATAACTTTTATGTTAGTTGTGTTTAAAGATTTACATCTTTAACAGGACAAACTGGTGTGAGGGTTAATGCCACAGACAGTGAAGCGAAGTCAGAAAGTATAAAGAGACACTAAATGCATTGTTGGTGTCTGTCTTTTCTGGCCTCTTGCTCTTGGCTGAGAAAACTGGATGCTACCATTTAGTCTCAGAGGAGAGCAAAACCTGTTTGATTTAGATAAGGAAAAAAACTGAATGCATTTTAAACTCTACTGCGTATTTCATCTTGATCTTGACATCCCAATCTGTTTTCTGTTGAACGTAGACTACGGCACCTGCTTACTAACAAAACATAGGACTCGTTGGCTCTGTGTTTGTTATATGCTTACCAACAGTGTATGAAAGCATTAAAGTTATTAAGTTTATATGGTACCCTTTCTTTGCAGTTGGTTTTGCCTCTAAATGTAATAAAAGTAGTGAAACTTGAATTATATATTATTTAAAGAGATTATTAAAACAAAGCCTTGAGACAGAGAGAGAGAGAGAATCTAGAGACAATACAAAAAAGGTTTTGGCAGGACATTGACACCCAGTAGACCCAGGAGTTTTAACCGCTGTATACAGAAGCGCCTGGCTAATTTGATTTCTGAATTAGACCGCACACAAAACATTGTAATACAAACATCATCTGTGTAGCCAGAGTAACTTCAAGATTTTACATCTTTTACATCTGGGTCCAAAAGCCATAAATATGCCCTTTGGGTAAAAAAAAAAAAGAATCATCAGAGGGGATAAATGACTTGAATAATAAAGGATACTGATTGCATGTTTCAGATCAATACAGAAACAAACGATACTTTCATCTATATTAACCACTCATTCAGTAGCATTAATGAATTTCTGCTATTATGCTTGTAAATAAATGCCGAACAGTCCCAGTTAATAGAGGGCCTGATTTCCCCCGAGTATCTCTGACAGAACCAAACAAATGAAAGTTTCATAATAAAGAGGATAACATGCATGGCTCTTGAGTTATTCATCAAGCTTTCAAGGTCTGTGAGTTGATGTTTTTGCATCTCCATAATTTCTATCAATTTAAGTGCCATAAGGTTATCAGGTAATGATGATGAGTTGACACTTGAATCAAGATAAGAGACGAAGCGTGAGTGATAGAGTGAGTGCATACAAGTGTAACGAGGTGTGTTTGACTTGTTCAGCTGAGATCTGTGACCGTCAGGATGAAGGTGGATGAGTAGAAGGGATAATAATGATAATAATCGTGGCGATAACAATAACCGTTTTTATTAACATTGCGCTTTTATAACAGAGTTACAAAGTCCTTTGCAAGATAAGCAACAATGAATAACAAGAAAGGAAAAAACAGGTACGTGTAGGTCCAGGGTGAAGAGGATGAGGAGGAGGAGGAGGAGGAGAAGGAGGAGGAGGAGGAGAAGGAGGAGGAGGAGGAGGGACAGATGAGGAGGCAAAGGATGAGATCCAGAGTCCCAGCAGCAAGTCTTACCTCTGGGACGTCTTCTTGTACTTGCGCCTGCCAGAGAAAACAAACATGAGGATAGTGAGATATTGATTGAAATGTTACTCTTGTGATCTGTGTTGAATTAATTTTCTACTTAAAAGGAGAGTTTTCAAGAAGGTTGTATGAGGTACTGGGTAGTCAGTGTATTACCTACAGTTGATGGTGGTCATAACCCCCACAGTTGGAAGAAGCAGCAGGGGTCCCATTGTAGGAAGCTAAGCAATGCAGTGCTCTGGACAAGGTGAGCAGCAAAATGTATTTTAGTCATCTAATAAAAATCAATATCAGTTTTAAGTATACACTAAATTTTTAATATTTTCGCTCCTTTACTTTCTTGTTTACTTTCTTATTGTGTGACTTTGGTGTTTTAAAAGGGCGGTTCAGATTCACCAAAGTCACACAATAACTCAAACAAACTAACCAATCAAGGCAGCAATAGACCAGCAACTACTGTGTTCTGTGAGGTTAAATTTTGCAAAAGGTGTCTGGTTGAGTGAGAGAGAGCCATATTTGGCTTGTGTAACATCTGTTTCCCATTGGAAAAAGCTGATGGCAAAAGCAGGGAAAATACTCACACCGATATTTATTTTTTAAATGATTTTTTTAGATAGATTTTGTAAGTGGCTACAATACGTTTTGCTGTAGACCCCATCCACAGCAGTACATTGCCTAGCTTCCATGCTAGTACTCCCCTCTGCTTTTCCAAACTGGGGTCATGTCAACTGGCGTTTACTGTAAGTAACATACTGACTATTGATAAGTACCTCATACAACCCCACTTAAAATAACACAAACTATCCCTTTACCATACTTAACATGGAAAGACAGAAACAGAATACATTGAGCCTCAGGCAAGAACCACCCATACGAACACATTCACTCTTAACAAATGCAAGTGATTTAGGAGAATTTGCGGCATTCATCAAAATTTTCTCAGCCCTACAATTTTAGCTTGTGTATGAATGAAATTCACTGTTGCTTCAGATCTGTCGTATTAGTCATGTACACATAGTCTGTCTTTGCAGGGGAAAACACTGGTTTATTTTGAGAATCGTAATGGATTTGGAGGTAAAACATTATACTGAAATAAACAAATAAAATATATAACTAAAATAAATGTTATGCAAAATATAATTATATAATGTTATGTCCATCATCATGGCCTGCCATTTTACTGAGAGGTTTGGGGAGGTCTTTTTTTAAAAATATATTTTTAGAATTTTATTAGCATATTTTGGCAAAGCAGCTTATACAGTTCAGTAGTTTTAAAACATCCCCTGCCTCCAGCAGATGCCTCAGGGTCTTTATGCAGGCTACTGTCCAGTATCATGCTCTGTTGCACCTGACAGTGTAAATCACCTGCTGTATAATATTCTCTTGTCCATCTCCCTCACATCTCTGTAAGTGCCTCGCATCTCAGCCATGGACCAATTTACTTTTGAAAGACATTTTTTAGAATTTAACTTCTTGTCAAAACATTCACTCTTTATTTCAGTACACAGTACAAGCTGTTTGGTTTTGGGTTTGGTTTTTTAGTCTGCTGATTTCCAGCAGTTCTGCTATGCAAGATTCTTCGTTTTACTCTTTGGAAACAATTTTCTGAATAAAACTTGCTCATAAACGAAGTAGAGCAGGTAGCCTTATACAGTTATCGTAGGCGTTGATTATGCAAATGATTAAATCTCACAAGCACACACCTACTCATGCACAGGTGGCCTTCACTGAGTTTAAATGAGTGGTACATTTGCTGAATTCAAGTTGGTATGAACAAACGTCAAAGAAAAGGTAAGAGAAGTTTATGGTAACAACACAGAACTGTTCTTGCATGAAACAAATGCAAGTGCAACTACAGACATTGCCCCCCCCCCCCAAAAAAAAACCCAAAACAAAACAACAACAAAAAAAACAAAAAAAAAAACAAATAAAAATAAATAAAAAGCAACCAGGACAATACTATAACTGTGTGGATTTTATAGTAATTCCTTTGATTGCAGTAGTTGTTTCCTATCTCTTTTTTGGGCAGGATAACAACAGTCATATTGTTTACTTGTCTTCACTCTGTAAATCTCAAAAGAATGGAAATGCTAACAATCACTCATGCAAATGACGGAATTAAGAGAGGTGTAATGATATGCAAAAACACATACACACACCACTCCACCCCTGACATCCCACCTACTTTACTACTGCACACACATACACACACACTGGGAATCTACACAGTTACATTAAAACACACCTACTATCACTTACCCTAACATTTGGCTTAAAACACACCCACACCTCCATGAAGAGATAACAGTGGGACTCTAAAGGCTGAATTCATACTCTCTCTCTCTCTCTCTCTCTCTCTCTCTCTCTCTCTCTCACACACACACACACCCTCCCACACACACACACACACACACACACACACACACACACACACAAACACACACACACACACACTTAAAGCACTCATAACAGCAAAGTGGAGGGGAGGATGGCCCCACTGCTGTTCAGCTACAGACGTACATTTAAATTCCAGTCAGGCAGAATTCAAAGCACTTAGCTTGATTTGTTTCTCAGTCGTTTTCTGTATCAATCTTTCCTCGAGCTCAGCAGAAAACTGCAAGCTAAGTACGTTAGTCTCAGTAAAGGAATGTAAAGAGCTCCCTCAAGATTAATAGGAAATAAATGATTAAATCAAATTTGTTGTCCATCAAGCAATTAAACTTTAAAAGCATAAAGACAGGAAGAGTTTATGGATAACAAACACATAAGAAACCCATAAATAATGATAAATAAGAAAGAGAAACATAAGTATGGCTATTTTAACCCTGTCTCTTAGAAACTGTGTTTGTATATTACTTAATTGTTTTCATAATTATGTTGTGGTGATGAGGTGCTTTGTGGATTATTTTTTATTAACAATACACAAACAATACATGTACATATGCTGTGTTTGCAAGGAGGTAGTTGGTGTGAATGGTGGGCATATAAAGTGCAGGACTTTAACACTGCAGTCCAGCGTTTATGTCCAGATTCTTGCAACAAAAGTGTTTTGGTTAAAGGTAGAGTCAGTAGGATTTGTCAGGGCTGTTCCTAAATGCATCAGGACAGCAAATATCATTGGGTATCATTGGGTTGGTGAAACCTAACATGAAATAGGGCCAGAGGGCAGTGTCTCTGCAGATACACACACCAACACTGTTCCAGTGGGTCATAAATGATGATTGAAAGGAATTATGTCATGAGTCATTTTTCTTCAGAAAAATGTTGCAGGTTATACCTTTAAGGTAAAGAAGAAATTATGTGTTTTTGAATCGATTAGGAAAATAAAAGCACTTTGGTTAAGGTTAGGGAAAAAATTTCGGTTAAATAATAATAAATTAATCTCATGCAGGGTTTCAACAATAAAGATTGCCCACTTGCCCTGGCCAAGTAAAATGCCATGTTGGGCCACTAAGTCTAGCAAGTCACTTGCCCAACCTGACAAGTGGTAAAAAAGATTAAACTACTATTAAACTATTTTGATTACTGTTTAATTGTTAAAACAATTTTTCATGCAAAAATTAATGAAAATGCTGTGTCAGTCTCTCAAATATAGACTATCCACTTTTCTCTGTTTATTATCGCATTACATTGAATATCTTTGGGTTTTAGACTGACAAAACAAGATTTTAAGACTATTTTCTTACAGACATTGCAGCTCTAGATTAAACATGACAATCCAATTTAGTCTTTATTTTTATGTGATGAATGTTAATAAGTAAAACAATTTGTACATGGGCAAGTAAATATATAAAAAAGTCCAAGGGGAAGTAGATTTCTGACCTACTTTAACAATGAACCCTGTCATGTCTAAAGTCACTCTTGACTTTTTGAATAATTTCGCTATAACTCGATACTGTGTCCCAACATTGTGTCTTTTGGTGGGTAACAAATTAAATACATTGTTTGTGAATATTTTTCTGATACATGAAGTATCAGCATTTTTGCGACTTGCCAACAACAACATTTCCTCATTATGTTAATAGAAAACGTATTTCTGTCGGCGTTACATTTCCTTCAAAACATATTTGCTGTTGTAAATAAACGCAGAGACGGCTAGGAGACAGCTGGATATTTCCCACTCTTCACCTCTATCCCACCTTTATCCCCTTCCCCCATCACTGAGCTTGCTTTACATTCAAATGTGTGTGTCAACAACACAGAGCCTCTTCTAATTAGAAGGCTTTAATGCAATGTCCTCGGCATAATGAGGATGTGGGTTGAAAGGGGTCATGAAAATTCCAGGAATTATTGTAATTGTAAAGGTCACAGAGGAGTTACTAAGCATAATGTGACGATGTGAAATTACATTTTTGGGGCCTCTTCAAATAGCTCTCTGGATGGCGAGCAGCAGCTTGTTTTTCTTGGATTGTTTTTATTTTATTCCCGACAGTGCCAAACAAATCAGATGGTGTCATAAAGCGGTCATCTGGCCACCTTGATCCTCCTTGAGCCAAGTTGCCTTTCCCTTAAGGGAGCTCTCCATGATGAACTGTTGATCAAGTGATTAAATAATTCATTGATTTCCATTAATCAGAGGGTGACAGAGAGGTCGGGTCTGACGCAGTGATCTAATTTATCAATGGAAATCTATTGAAATCCATTCACAGATGCAAAAACATAAAGGGGCCATTTGTCACAGGGAGGTAATAAAGCACAACATGCTGTTCATGCCTTCATCAGGACATGTCACCAGGCTTTGGACTGCGTCATTGAAGAGGGAAAAGCGTCCAAAGCAAATGCTCGCCCTGTCTATCCATGGATGATTGGTGTACTCTGTGGAGTACTCTGTGCCAGAGAGTGCTGTGATAGCCATCCAGCACACACACACACACGCACACACATACTCACACACACACAAATCATACAGCTGCCAAACAAATCTCAGAGGATAAGCTGGCAGCACATACACTAAATGTCACCAAGCCGCCATATATACACTCAAACACACATCCAATCTATATTACCCACATGAGCACACGCACAGTCAACCTTTCCCAAACACACACACACACACACACACACACGCTGCACACTGTTGATCCCTCCCTATTAAACACACAACATAAACTGTGTGAAGCGTCAACATCTGTGGGAGCTGCCTGTCAGTTGGAGCTCCCTCTCTTCAGACGGAGGCTCTTTGTGAGATTAAAGGCTAATGTGATCTCTGACACGCAACAGGAGCCCTCAGAGCACCCAGTAGACTGCGGCGTAGTCATGATGGAACAAAAAAATAAATAAATAAAAAAGCCGGGGGCCCCTCTTATATTCATCTGACTCACTATCCATCAAATATCCAAAAGAAGACAGACGGTTATGATAGGGAATTTATGACAGTGACCAAATGGAAGCGACAATGAAGTCACCCGAGGAAACTAAATGTGGCGTGTTGATGGCAAGGGGGAACCCACATATTGGGTTTCTGACACGGGAGAAAGACAAACAATGACGAATCATGGAACAATAGAGATACAATGACATGAAAATAACTAAAAATAAAGCAGAGTGATGTGAGAGGGTAAAGAGATGGAGGAAGGCTGATGGATGAACTGCAACCCCATGTACACTTCATTCACTCAATTGTCGACTTTGGCACAGGAGGAAACTGCATTTCATTCAGACCTCCAGCAGTAACAGTAAAGACTTTTTTTCTAAACGCAAACCCCCCTAGCAACACAGCCATCTCCTCCCCCTGCTGAGTAAGAAGGATGAGAAGTGAAAATGAATAATTCTGCGCTTCAACTTGCATACTCAGTGTGCTAGGCTTTCCTCTTAGGGCAAAAGGTCATAGAGGTGTTGATTGGTTGGTGGATGAGAGAAAGTGATGTTGCAGCACTTATTGGTGGTTCAAAAAAAGAATTTCTCTGAGGGAACTGGGAGAAATGAGAAATATGAGGCTCGGGGAGCTTTTGTATTATTTAAAGAGAAATATTATGGGCAAAGGAAAAAATACAGACAAAGAGGACTTTAAAGGGAAAGTTACTTCATTTAAACTGGGGTTGTATGAGATACCTGCCCATAGTCAGTGTATTAGCTACAGTAGATGTTGGTCAGCATGCCTCCAGTTTGGAGAAGCAGCGAGAGTACCGGTGCAGGAAGCTAAGCAATGTACTGCTTTGGAAAGGGTTAAAAGCAAAAGGTATTTTAGCAACTTAAAAAAGGATTACCTAAAAAATGGTATCATTTTAAGTGTACACTGTATTTAGTATTATTTTCATCACTTTACTTTGCCGTCAGACTGGCTAATCTGATGGGAACCTGCCATTATCAAAGCGAAGTATCACTCTCTCCAAACCAACCAAATTCCATAGGCAGAATCAGTCATTTTACTTCACAGAACACACTCTACTGCTGCCTTGATCTGTTTTTTTTTTTTGTGTTATTGACTTTGTGACTTTGACTTTGGCCAGTCTGAACTATCCTTTTAAAATGCTGAAATCACACAATAACACAAACAAACTAACAGATTGAGGCAGCAGTAAAACCGCAACTCCCATATTCTGCAAGTTAAAATTACTGATTTCACCTTTGGAGTTTGGTTGGTTTGGAGAGAGCCATATTTGGTTTGTATAACAGTGGCATCTTGTCAGAAAGGCTGTATGACAATTTCTTGGGTGGACATTTTTTGGTGGCTAAAAGTGGCAAATATACCTTTTGTTGCTAACCCTGTGCACAGCAGTGCATTGCTCTGCTTCCAGGCTGGTGCCCATCTCTGCCTCTCCAAACTGAGGGCATGTCAACTGGCATCTACTGTTGCTAATGCACTGTCTATGGAAAAATACCTCCCACAACCCCACTTCAAATAATCTGAATTGTCTCCTTAATTCAGCCTCAATACCTCAACCTGTCATTTAAGTCCACATTTAAAGTCTTGTTGCATCATAATTCTACATGGACAACAGGTGTCGGTGCTGTTTTTTATTACATGTGTCATCTGACATGCAATATAAAGAGCATCTGGCATAAGGAGATGTCCAAAAAAATCATAATGTTCTTGTCTCTTTAAAAACATTCTGATGCATTTGAGTAAAAAGGGGACTTCAGTTGACTTAAATAAACATGCAATAAGGGTGCAAGTGTGAGCAGTCCACCCACAGTTAACACTTCAGCTCTGATGTACTTTCCTTTCCTTCCTTGCTGTCCAATGAAGTAAACAAACCATTCAAAAAATAGTTCAAAGGAAGTAGCTAAGAGCTGTCTGGTTTGGATAATTCCAATCTCCCTCTCTCTCACTCTGTTTTTCTCACATCTTTAGCTCTTCTTTTTGCTCTACTTTTATCAATCAGTGTATTCTTGGTTCTTTCACTCTCTAAAGCAGGCACTCACATACATACAATGCAACTTGAACATGCTGTAAAAAAATCAGCGTGAACAAAACCAGGCTTTTATTGTGATGCTCAATCTCTTTTCTGTATCCTTTCCCTAGTTGGGGCTGCAACTAATGATTTTTTCCCATGTTGATTAATCTGTCTATTATTTTCTTGACTAACTGATTTGTTGTCTGGTCTAAAAAAAAAACAAACGGAAAATGGTAAAAAATGACAATCGGTGTTTCCCAAAGCTACAGATGATGCCCACAAATGTCTTATTTTGTCCACAATGCAAGGATATTCAGTTAACTGTCATAAAGGAGGAAAGAACCAGAAAATATTCACATTTAAGAGGCTGTAATTAGACAATTAATTCATTGGTTGACAACTAATCAATCAATCATTGCAGTTCTGGTTAATACAGATAAGTAATATAGATCATTTCACATGTAAATATTGAAAGCTTAATTAAAACATAAAGAGAGAGAAATTTAAAGAGACTCACACACACATACTCACACACACAGCACTGCTTCACACACACTTGTTGAAAACGTGAAGTAAAAGTGGATATACTCACAGTCCCCGGAGCCTGAGCCAAATCTTTTCAATCTGTTCCGGCTGAAGGTACTTCAGGGCCGTGCTTTCAAACTCCTCGATCTCTTTGGTGGGAGACTCCATGTCAGTTGCTCAAAGAGTTCCAGATGTGCCAACACAAGAGATCAAAAAAAAAAAAAAAGTTTAATCCCTCTTAAGTGTGAGTGGTGGGAAAGATGCAACAGCAAGCAGAGAGATGTTGCGATGTGGTGGAAGCCAGGATGTAACCGAGTTTCCTCTTTCTTCATTCACATTTGCACCCACAGCTGCGACAAAGCGGCCGTCATCCTTCCTTTTTGCTCTTTTCTCCCTTGTTTAATTGAGAGTGTGTGAGAAACTCAATAACACTCAGTGCAGTGCAGCACTCAAGCAGCTGTGACAAGTTGTGGAGCAGCCCAACTGTACCTCTTTCCTTCCTCCCTCCCTTCTCTCTCTCATTCGTTCACTTCTCTCCGGTGTGAGCACAGGGGTCCTGGAGCCGTGCCATGCTCTCCCAGCAACAACGGGATGCAGTCGGCAGGGCAGCTCAATCCGGGATTA
This sequence comes from Lutjanus argentimaculatus, assembly GCA_034769285.1. Taxonomy (NCBI): domain Eukaryota; kingdom Metazoa; phylum Chordata; class Actinopteri; order Lutjaniformes; family Lutjanidae; genus Lutjanus; species Lutjanus argentimaculatus. Next base: position 24,230,264 of record JAWZSL010000011.1, read on the forward strand.
ACGCACACTGCCGATCTCTCCACACAAGAGGGAGGGAGGAGAAACACCGCCAGTCAAAGAGAGGGAGGAGTCTGGGCTGATAATGAGAAACCATGTTCTGTTTCATCCACTGGAAAACCAGAGGGAGTGAGAGAGGAAAGCGAATGGAGAGGAGACCTTTAGGACAAGACATGATGAAGGTGTGAGTGCCCCTGCAGTACCATAAGAACATATCTGATTAAAGAAAAGACTTTAAAAGCAACCTTTTCTTTACACCCTATGTCAATTTCATGAGGAATGTTAAGTGTCATAAATGTCACTCATCAGCAGTGTAGATCGGCATTCAAAGTGATGAAAACATTTGCTGCAGATGCAACAGCTTTACATCTGCAATGTATTCATCTGAAAATGGAGATAAAACATTTGCTGTACAACATATTAAATGTCATGCCCGAGAGGATTAAATAAGCGTGCAGACAGAGCATTGACACTGATTTGACTGAGATTACTCTGATCCAATGAGTGCATTCAGGACCGTCCCATATCCCCCCCCCCCAATAAATACAAGCATTGTAAGAAATACAATATCATTCTCTCTGTCTCTTTACCTTGCTTTCACAACACACTACAGCATCCAAAAAGCAGTGTTGTCGTCATGCATTTTTATAGGGGAAAATATATTTTCTGCTTCATTTGGTCAGATAATGTGGTAGTTACCACGGCAGTTTCAAATTTAAGATGATATGATGTTACCCGCAGCCCTGTAAGCCATCACGACACACTGATTCCTGCACATATTATGTGTTATATTCCATCCATTATGAAAGCTGCATCAGTAATTGCATATTGAATACATAAATTGTTCAGATTTGTAGTTTCCTGCATCTTATTATCAACTTAACCTGTAAAGCACTTTGAATTGCAATATCCACTATGAAAGCTGTTATACAAATAATGAATAGTTTGATTGAGATAAATAACCATTAACTGTTTCCATGACAGTGATTTCAACATTTCCACCTCCTTGCCACTCTACCTGACAAGAGACTTAATATTATGTCTTATAGTCTATTAATAACGAAAAGACATCAGCTGAGGTGCTCCCCGGGTATCATAGTACTGGCATGGGTACTGGTATATACTGGTATATCCTCAACCCTAATGCTCATTAAACATCTTGTAAAAACCCATGTTAAGATACAGCTCTGTCTTCTCATTTTCTGCCAGTCCAAATCTTGCAAGGATGACTCAGCCCAGACCCCCCTCTCTCTGAGCCCACTACCACACTCTTCAGGTCTTTCAATTACTTGATGCAGGATGTAGGGATAATGCTAGGGCGCCACCTCAAAGAGCCTCCTCCTTTCATCTGCTGAGATGGGTCCTCCGTGAGGAGGGAAAAGAGAGGTCTGCCTGAGTGCCATGAAGCCTGCTGATGTTCTGTTCAAAGGCACACTTATCTCTGTCTCTTTCTCCCTCTGTCTTTGGCTTTCAGTTTCTTTCTCCTTCTGGCTGCCTTTCTTCAATCCACTCTTCATTGTCATGTTTTTCTCCCTTTTTGTGGAGGTATGCTGGCCCCCAGGAGATCTCAAGCCACAGGCGGAGCTGACAAGTCAACTTAAGGGGAAACCAAGACCGTTACACGTTTCACTTCTTGCTGTTCACAGGTTTACACCCCAGGGATCTGCTGTGTTGTGTCATCTCTATGTGTCAGCGTGACACTGACCAAGGTTGAGACGGGCGTGAAAGGTTCTGTCAAAACAGTGCAAGGACTTGGAAGGTCAGTGTAAACTGTATTTCACTTAGAATTGAGTGTTTATTTGGAAAAGCAAAAATTCACAGTGAGTGTTGACTGAAGAAAGAGTATTTAGAAGTTTAAAGTACTCGACTCTTGATTGGAAAGTTGTCAGAATCAGATGGTACAATCTGCATGTGGGAAGAGAAGAAGACAAGTGCTCTTCTCACTAAAGGTCGATTTTCCAATTACCTCAACATTATCACACACAGCACACAAATGTCAGTATTGGATGATTAAGCAAAACCCCAAATTACTTAACCATGACAAGGTTTTTTTTAAACCCAATGCCATGACTTTTAAAATACTTGCATCCTGCTTTATCCATCCATCCATTATGAAAGCTGCATCAGGCATGGCAGCTACAGTTCTGCCAAAGTTAGTGAATAAAATGTGATTAAAACAGATAAATTATGGTTAATCTATGGTTAAGGTGTCAGATAGATTATGGTTAATCTATGGTTAAGGTGTAAATTGTTGTTGTAGTCAGATGGTCTAACAGCCTCTCCATCACTTGAATTTGGGGCTAAGTTTTGTAGGGTCATTTTTTTTTCTTCTGAAAACTGATAGTTGATCATTTTAAAGGGGCTAAATGCGAAATACAGCCTCATTAGCTGTCAGGAATTTTACTTTTGCTATGTACACAACTAGTGGTGTATTGACCTCTGGAGTAGAGAGTCACGTGACACGCCCTCTGTGTGTGCTGTTCTCGAGCCTCTGTTTTGGTAAGCCGGTCCGGCCGCGCGTGCATGTTAGTGCATGTGAACCCCTCCTCCTCTCCTCCACCGGAACCAAAAAACCAGGGTGATCTACTGAGTGGCTGGTAAAATTTGAATATTCATAAACAACCTGGATGGTGGACAAATGAGTTAATTTGGACCCTGGCTACAAGCTCATCCACCACCTCCCTCCGCAATCTTACATCTCTACCTCACAACATATAGGGCACACTACTTCCTGCAGTGGCACCCAATGTATGCACTGGACTATAGCATATTGTGAAGCGTGGAATCTAATATGGATACTGTAGCCTGGGAACCAGACAAATCCACCAAACTGATGTCTTCATTTGCTCTGGCAGATACGTCTGGCCCTCCTTCAATTCCAGCAGCATTGTTTCCTGTAGGACCAATCACAAGTATTGATTTAATATGGGGTGGGTTCTACATGATGATTGAGAGAGGAGCGTCACCAGCCCAGATTTGAAAAGTCAAATGTCACACGTTTCAATGCTCTGAGTGGTTGTAGGTCTATCCAATTATGTCCACAGGTTCATCCAGAACAACACCTTAGGCTCACGAAACTCATATAAGTTCAGCAGTGCTGATCAAATATGCATTAAAATTCTGTTGCTAGATTGACTACTTTTCTCCTAAAATGTTTTCAGAAAAATATTTTAGTGTAGTGTTTAGTTGTAATGCAAGATAGATTGTGACCAGATGGTTGCCATTTTGTGTCCTGCTTAAAAAGCAACCAAGCACTGCTACTTGCTCTGATTGGTTTTAGGTTTATATAATTGTGCCCAGAGGCATTTTGTCATACTGCTGATGCCCCTTGGAAAACAAAAATGAACTGAGAGGTTTCTGACTAAATTCACATTTGTGAATTTGTATGGTGATGCCAGGCTATGAATACTGCTCTGAATTACCCCCATTTTTACTTGTTAAAAATCTGAGACAGTGCCCATTGTTAGACAACTTTTGGAAATCAATTTTTACTACTGTGAATAAAGTGTTGGATGTTGAATTGGTAAGAGATCCTCTGATAGCAGTTCTTTGGATGAAACCAGTTGAAATTCATAGTAGGAAAAGCATGTAGTTATTACAAATATTACTAAAAGCAGCAAAGAAAGCAACCTCAACAATATGGCTATAAAAGGGACCCCCCCACATATGCTGAACTTTTCAGAGGAAACTTTTTATAGACAGATGGACACCAACAATGGGGCAATGGGGTAACACTGGGATTGATAATGAATGTCTATGTCTATGTAAGGTAAATTTTTATGTAACCTATGTTTAGTTTTATTTTGATGTTTGCATTGTTTAAGTCAGTTATTTTCAGTGTTGTTTTTATTCTTATCATTTTAATTTTGTTTTGATATATATATATATATATATATATATATATACATATATATATAATATATTCTTGTCAAATTGTTTGGCTATATAAGACCTTAGGGATATTGTAACAACAATGTGACAACTTTCATAATAGGAATTTTAATTATCATGAACAGTAAACTCTGTAACTGCTAAACAATTAAAGAGAAAATATTTATAACATCCCATATTTATATGGACAAAACAGTCTCTGATGCATAAAATAGCAAGATCAAGAATGCAGTCTTGTTGAGAGAGATGTGGCCTCGAGCCTTTGTACCCAAAGAATCCAGAGAATACTGTAATTACATTGCCAACTGATGAATGAAACACCTTAAGCACAACTGTAACAATGTGGCATGTCTGGACCACTGGATGATGAGACGGACAATACAGAAATGTTGAGTATGTTAGAACATGTGAGGAATAGACAGTCCGTCTTTTGCTTGTTGTTCTTTTCTAAAATATATGTCATTGTTGCTAAGGAATCTGACTGCAGAACTGGGAGTAATTAGCAGTCTGAAGGACAAATTCTAACAGATATATGTCCACACAAAGCATGCAAAATTCATCACATAGTCACATGTGGAAATAGGTTTCAAAAGAGGAGGAGTAAAAACAGCAGAATGTGAATAGAAGCTTTGCCTTGGAGGGGGCTACACAACAAGAAGATATGTCTGAATAAGTGATTAAGGAACAGAATGGACTTTACACATTTTATTCAATTTTAAGATTGATGAACCAACACAAGAGCCTAAACTGATTGTGTCCCTTCACATACCGATCATCAGAATGTGTCCCTGATTAATTACTATCACAACAAAAGACCTAATGAATCAAGTCTTGGGAAAATGAATTATTCGTATGACTATGACAGAGGGACTTGCTGGAAATTACGCTCTACTAAGGTATTCTTGTCACTGTGCTTGAGCTCCCTCACAGCTCACACATCGAATTTGAGACATTAACAGCCCCGGCCATTTGGAGGTACATGAAAAATTCAAATCTCATTTAAATTTCCAGGCAAGTCGATAAGGATATCTATGCATCAAAATAGCAATCGCCTTTGCAGTAATGACCACATTTTGGTGAACATCATCTATCACAAAATATGATTTCCCATCTATTCTTCATTTCTCTTTTTGTATTGGGTATAGTGGAGATGGAAGGATGGGTGGGAGAAATTGAAGGCAACCAGCCATAAAGCTACATTTATTTGTAGAGTGATGGAGGTGGAAAAATACCCAAGAGAAGAAACTTCCTATTACTCATACCCTAGAAACATTCCTATAGGTCAAAGGTAATCTATACAACCGCCAAACTGAGGCCTGAGGTGAGAAGCAATCAGGCTGCAGAATTTAAGTAACACAAGAGGCCTTCTCTTACACATAGGTCCAAACAGTTACCACATTATGAATTGAGGTTTTGTTACTATAATACAAAGATTATTTTCAGCACTTATGTCGGACTGGAATATGTGGCATGTGAAGAAAGAGTAGGAATGGGTTATTGGACAAATATATCCGTTATTGCCGATTAGCAGAGTCTATCATCAGTTGTTTTATTTAGGGGGTGATTTTTTGGGGCATTTTTTGTCATTTAATTTAGCTAATTGAATGGTCTGCCACCTAAGAGTGATCAAGAGTCACTGCTCAGAGACTCAATCAGTGGCACAGTAAACACACTGAGCTAGAGGACAAGTGAGAGAAAAACAGCCAGAATATTTTCACATCTAATGTGGTGAATTATGGATTTTTTTTTTAGCCAAACCAGAAGTGGTGAGTGTTAAAACAGTGGAAAGACTAACCAAGATGGTTCTGTTTTTCTGTTGTGTTAGAATGAACTGTGTTTCTCAGTGAGTTAAGAAAAAAGCAATTATAGCTCGTCTTAGTTTGGTAAATTTGGAAGGTGTACAGTTGTATTTTTAATAAAGAACATATCACCCAACCCTACAGCACATAATTTGTATTCACTTATTTATGGCATTAAAGTTTGAGCAATTTTTAGCCACACTAGCTGTTCTATGGATAGCAGTGTCTGTCTGTCAGTCAGTCAAACACTTTGGTCTAGATTGAAAAATTTAACTATGCATTGAATGGTTTGTCATAATATTTGGTACAGATGTAGTTTGCAGAGGGGGACTTTGGTGACCCCCTGATTTTTCTTCTGGCACCACCATGAGGTTGGCTGACATTTGTGGTTCAGAGTGAAATATCTGAACAGCTTGACAGCAACCTTGAATATAGATTAATCCAGACACTGATTTATGTGCTGCACTCTTAAGTGGCACCAGCGTGTAGTGGAACTGAACATATATAAACTGACAATGTTTGGGTTAGTCTGCAGTCACCCTCTCCGACAGATCAAGGTAGTCTGTGTGAATGTTGAAGTTATTCAGTCTCTAAACAGAAATCTGAAGCTGGTTATGACACAGGCTTTGGGAGAAAATAATATTAGCATACCAGTTCTGTCTGACCTCCACAGTCTGGATATGAAAGTGCTGTAGAGTAGTAAATTAAAACACTCAAGATTTACTTGCCAGGTTTAAAGCACCAAACTCTTTCACAAGAAACAATATATAAAAAAAGTTCAACATTAAACATAGCATCAAGCCAGCAAGAGATATTCACTGTAGGCTGTGGGACCAGATCACACAGTCTTTTAGCTCATAATGTGATTAAAACATGAGGATTTAATTAAAATGGAGATTTAAGCAAGTAAAATTGATTACGTGGTGAAGAGGCTTATGCCTTATACTTTCATTTTTCCTGAAGTCTCAGGTTGTTGTTGGAGCAGCTGATGACAGAATAGAAAAGTTAAAACTCCTAAAAGACTCTCTAGATTATAACCTTTATTTTCATGGGATTTGATGACTACATTTTTATCGTATAACAGGTTCTAAAGGATCTGCTGGACAGATCTCTTGTCAGAAGCACTTAAAAGGTGAAATCCTTCACATACAGTACATTACAGTGCTATAGTGAGTAATGGCAGCTTGTCTATTTCCACCTACAGTACAACCCGTATTATTAAATATGCAGCAAATTTCATGTAAATCTATCAACTGACTGACATGACATTTGCTATATATATTCAAGGTTACTGTAAGATAAATTCTAGATATTTTGAGGGCTTTTCCTATGGTGCCACCAGCAGGTCGAAGTTTTCACAAATATATCTCTACAACCATTTGATGGATTTGCACAGTCTTTTGTAGGATGATCATCAGGATGATCACCTAACATTTTGCCATTCGGTCAGAATTCCAATTTGTGACCATGTTAGCATTCCAATCTTAGCATTTAGGCACACTGCTCTGCCTAAGTATAGCCTCGCAGCTTCTAGCATGGCTGTAGACTCGTCTTGTTCTCACAGCAACCTCACAGTAAGAGAAGCCTGATATACTAAGGGCTTACCGAGTACTTATTTAAGGCCAACATGTTATCAAACAATTGCCTAAAAACTTACATCTCTACTACTACTAGCACAGAGCAACATTAATATCTCATTGGAGTCATGTTTCTGACCAGCTGATGAATATAACTCACAATATGGTCACTTTTGCTTACTAAATGCTCAGCTGTCGTCACTAGCCTCTGGTTTACGTCTACTATCTTCCAATCACACTAAACTGGTAGATTACAGTAGGCTGTCTGAGCTTGTTAGCTGGAAATGTTTCGTGTGGTTCCAGGAGGGGTTGGCTGAGGATGTTAGTGAGGCAACCATATAGTCTAAATACAGACTGGATAACACAAACAAAGAGCTAAAAGCAGCTTAAAGGTGTAAATAGCTTTGGCGTTGGGTGTTGCACTTAAAGGGGATTGGTGTTACTAAATGCCTCAAAATGGAGTTATTTTAGTCATTGTCAGTATATTTTTAGATTGTGTACCCTTTTAGATTGTTGTTGAGATATTTGAGTTATATATTTATTTATTTATTATTATGAATTCAGTGTAAAGCTTTTACGCTTATATTTATAATTACTTATATTATAATATATATTATATTATTAGCGACTGTTTTTAGTTATGATTAACAATAGTTTTCTTCCCTCCTCTCTACTCTGTGTTTATCTGTTTATCTGTGTGGTGAACTGCTCCATACAATTACCCTACAATGATGAACAAAGTTGTGCTGAATCGAATTGAATGTTAAAAGTCTAACTTTTAACTCTGCTGTCAAATATTTATGATATTATACAGTTTTTAAATGGTTTAATAACCCCAAGCAGTGATTAAAAGAAAAGGATTAACAACAATGTTATCTTTAAACTGTAAAAGTTGTGAAAAAAAAAGTCCCATTGTAATGGTGTCACACTGCAAAGGCAAGACAGGCACACATTATTATGGTCAGTTTGCATGTAATGTCGCCAAAGCATTTTCAAGGCCAGTGTTTGTGAAAACGAGTGCTCATGCCAACATGTTTAAATTTCATCCCAACTTGTATCTCCAGTAAATTATGGCTGCCATGAAACAGTCCACAATAGACGATGATTTTCTGCCCCAGAGTTCACTTCAGGGTCAAGACTCAAGAAACGCCACATCACTGTATCTCACACAGCTCAAAGTAGCAAAAACATCACACTAAATTTACGCTGTGCACACAAAAAAACTCTGCTGCCCCCTTAAGTGCCTCACTGCTCTGATCCTATTACTATATTAACCTGACAATAAGATATGTGCAAAGCCTACAGAGGAGAGTATTCACGTCATGGGTGAGCGGCTTGCAATTCATATAGTGTATTTAAAGGCTGTTATGTGGGCAAAGTGAATATACTGTTATTGAATGAGGTCAGGAGTTATGAGGTAAGGGTGAGGGCAGGTTCAAAGAAATGTCCTTAATGTATTTACAGCCTATTAAGATAATGGTCTGCTCACATAACAGCAGATTTTATTCAAACATACACGTTAACCCCTCTTCTCCAAAAGCGCAGAATAATATTTTGCAATATTTGGTCATTATCTCACCTTTAGCAGGTCTTCACATATTGATTTTATTTCTAAAATGAAATATGTGTTTGTTACATTCCCCTTTACACTTAATAATACGAAATTACAAACACGTTTGATTAAACCAAGCTGGAGAAAGTCTTGAGCTTCTATTGATCTATACTTTAATCAATAATCAAAAAAGTTATTGTATTAGTGAAAGGCTGTAGGCTGCACACAAGGGAATAAACTTATTGGTCAAAGCAAAGGTTGGAAGTGTTTTTTTATGTCCCCAAACAACATCAAACTCTATCCACATCTACAGTAACATGAGTTCATGCTTTGGGCAGCTCAATTCATATTTTGTTTGCTGTTGCTGCAACACTGCCATTTTTATACAGTACATAATAAAGTGTATAATAAGGTTGTCAAAAGTATCAATACTTAAATATTGTATGTGTCTGAGAGTCACGTTTCATTGAGATTTTACTGAGATGTTTATTTCATATTTTCTGCCAAAATAAATGAATGAATTGAAATAATTGAATCATTGAGTTCATACAGTTGTTCGAAACTGAAAATGTAATAAATAACATGTTAAAAAGATAACTTTGACTTTAAAAAAATGTTTAAAAAATACCACCTCAAAATAATATTTGGTAAACAAACAAAAAATAGTGCTCTTTATGCAAAGCTGTAGTTTTATTTTGAGTGTAAGAGGTATCATGACTAGAGTTTAGTTAAGGGCACACCTGTGAATTATGGGTTAGAGCTAACATAGCTGCAGAGGAAAATACAGTCCCAAAATAACCATATTTGGCATGCTCCAAGAGGCACTCACTGTAATTTCTTATTTTGTGCTTTCATTTGTTTCATATTTGTCAATAATGTTTGTGAATGCGCCTTTCCATGGACAATTTGATGTTGGGCCTGTCTATCAACAGACACTAGCTTGGCACTAGCTTGACACTAGCTAATGTTTGGGCCTGTTTGGAGTATGGAGTATGGAGTATAGTACAATGTATACTTGAAACTTTTTTATGACTTTTATTTTCTTAAAGCTTTTCAATAATCATGTCTTTGCTAAAACACACTCTACATTAATAAATAATATATAACTTTTTGTCTACTATATCATCATCATATCATAGCATGTGCTATATTATTCTTAAGATTTAATTTTCATTCGGGTTAGTGTGTGTTTTCTGGCTCCTATTTGCTACCGGCTGAGTACACAGGGTGCTTTTATTAATTGGTTAACGATCACAAATCGCCATGAATTCAAGCATGTCTGATTATGAATGCACTTAAAGCGAATAATAGTCCACTCAATATGTACTCACCCCTATGCCGATGTGAGGATGGGTGAAGGTCTTCAGTTCACAAAACAATCCTGGAGTTTCAGCAGAAAACAGGGATGCAGTCAATGGCAGTGAATGGTGACCACAGATAAAATGTAAGAAAAAGAACACAAAACAAACACAAAATGTCTCCATCCTGCTTGTGTGGTGTAATCCAAGTGTCTGCGAGTGTCGATGTATCGCAAGACTTTGTCAATGTATCGCGAGACTTCATATTCCTCGCGATATTTTCACATGTGCGTCCATTAAGAGATATACGAAGTCTCACAATACATCGACACCATGTTTACATGCTACAGAGGCTACAGTTGGCTTTTCGGCTAAAATTATGGTGTAAATGGTGTCTTTTGTGGTTAAATTTTAATGTCGTGGCTCACGGATACTTGGATTACACCACACGAGCAGGATGGAGACATTTTGTGTTTGTTTTGTGTTCTTTTTTTTTTTACATTTTATCCATGGTCACCATTCACTGCCATTGGTTGCAACCCTGTTTTCTGCTGAAACTCCAGGATTGTTTTGTGAACTGAAGATCCTCACATCGGCATAGGGGTGAGTACATATCATTCTGGGGGTGGAATATCGCTTTAAAGTTTTCATGGTGTCTGCTGATGAATAAGATCTTCAAAAGACATCTGTATGATGCCTTACCATTATTTCATTGGAACAGTGTAGTTACAAATATTTTTTTAAATACCCCATGTTTAAAACAATACATTTGATAGTACCGGAAGTGCCAAAGTTATGAAAAAGAAAAAATCTCATTCAAGACTCAGTTCTGTCAAGTCTTTACTGTCCTGTCTGAAATTTAAATAGCAGTATAGCAAATCCAAACAGTGCTCAATTACTTTTTTTTCAGTTACTTTAAAAAAGACAGAAAAAATTATCCTATTTTGTGTGCTGAGGCCTTTTTTTTTCTTCTTGCGGTGGTATCAAAAGAAGTACTGAGTATCGTTTTCTTATACTAGTACTGAATTGAAGTGCAAAATTCTGGTATTGTGACAACCCAAGTGTATAAAAGTCAAATATGTGGTGTCATGTGGTAAGCAGCAGTGACACAGCTCTTTAACATCATAACTGTGAGGTCACACCTCAGTCATTTTGATGAATATCTCTGCCATTTGCCCGTGTGCTTCCAGTCACACCGGCCAGCAGAGGCTCATTAGCTGGCTAGTGAGGCCAGTGATGGAGGTTGTTACTGCAGAGCAGATGTCAGTGGGGGTCCGTGAACCTGTGGCTGCAGCCAACAGAAGGGTCAGCCTCCGAAACTTTGTGCTACGGAGGAGACAGCTGCCTTAATCAACTGTAAAGTTCACAGCGGCACACAGCATCCAATTAACCAACAGATATATCACACAACTGACCACAGTGTCAGAATTTCAGCTACATGTGAGCATGACTATATTTGAATGTGTCGGGTTACTACATGTCTATTTTTATGACAGCTTTGATGCTACCGTGTACAATTCTGAGATGACAAAAGAACAAATTGCTGGAAAAAAAACACCTGCTTTTTTGTGGACATGAGAATACTTAATTTTTAAAAAGGCTGTTTTGTCCTTAAAAGCACTAGTCACTGAAAATTAGCAACACATACATATTTTTTGACACTAGTCGCCATTTGGTAAATTGCAAGTCATCTTTGTAAACTGTACTGGTCCTGGTTAAACAGAGTGAAGTTTTCATCCAAATGTAGCATACATTTTGACAAAATAGATAATCAGCAAAAGACAGCGCTCATTAACGCTAGTTTCCATCCCCTACTGTGCTGAGAATATTAGGTTGAGATGATGTAATTAAAAGAGTAGCAGTCAAACCTCAGACAAAAACTATGTGGAAAATGTGATGGGAATATGCTGTTTCTGTCTGTTTCATGTATTAGTTTGAGGAACATTGCAGACCATATCACTCCACACAGATCTGATGTTTTTGCCACAATTTTTCGTCTTTTCAGCGTACGTCAGTGGCCACATGCTTCATTACTGCATTATTTTTTGGATAAATCTGTTGTTATTTGATGCATTTGGTATTTATTGCAACACCATTTTTTCCACTTCAGCTAAGAGAAAAAAGTCTAAAAAGTATATTTTGACTTTTTTTCTATTTTACAGTGTTTTGAATCCAAGGTTTTTTAATGTGCAAATTAAAAATGCATATAAAAACAGGTGAATGAAAACTCACTTCCCTTTATACTCTTGCTGGCTAAATACCAAGCAGTTTTTTAAATTACACAATCAGTTCTTGTCAGTAAATTAGTATGAGTTCATTAGTAGTTCTAACGTTTTTTGGGGTTTTTTTTTCATTAAGAGCTTTGAAATTACACCACTCCTACAATTATTACATTTCAGTAATTGAGTTTTACTATGGTCAAATGATTAGGCTATCAAATGTAATGAAAGCTGCTGGGTCCTGGACTCAAATCACAATAGAGCAATTTGTTTCTGATATACAGGTCAATTTAATTAATGACTCATTACTGATCTTTTGCCCAAAACCTTTCAATTCCCCTTCTCTTGGGACCAGAATGGACATAACTCTAATGGCTTTATTTGCGTGTGTTTTACCCCTTTAAAGGTGTGACTGTCATAGCAGAGTTGGAAATGAAAATCAATCAATTTATCTAACAAGTCAAACTGGATGAGAGCCGAGGAAATGATGGTAAAGATGCTGTTTTGAAATCACATGCTGATACCTAAATGAGAACAGTTAATATGTTTGTCTGGTTCATCAGCAGGGAGATAGAGACAATTTTAAAACATTTCCATTTCATAGCACCAATAATGGAAAATGTGAAGATAAAGGTAGTGACTGTTAGTCCTGTCATATTAACTACATTTGCTAAGGTGAGGTGATGGATACATGAATTACATTAAAGCCACTGGAAACCCAAATCCAAAAAAGCCTTCTAATAATTTCAAGTCATATGTACATATTAGTAAGCATCTAAAGATTTTAGAAATTAGAAAATATTGTCATTTAAAACAGATTTTTTTCCCCACAGAACACAGAAGTTATCTCTGATCCTAACTAATGTCTTAAAATACTGAAGTCACACAATAACATAAACAAACTAACCAATCAAGTCAGTGGTAGATCAGCAACTCATGTTCTGCAAGGAAAGATTACTGTAGATTACATAGATGGCAGCTTTAGTTCCCTTTCAAAAAAGGCTGTCTGATGGCGAAGTAGAGCAGTGAAAATATTCAAAACGCGTACACTAAAACTGATATAGCAGTGCATTGCTTTGCTTCTATGCTTCTTCTATGGTACTCCTAAGGAAGATGTGCAGTCTTGAGAAATGGTCTAAAAAGCAAAATCTATTGTTTGTTGAACAAAGTTTTCTAATAGCTATGAACATCTATTTTCACTCAAATTTTTGTTGACGCTTAATGAGACACCTAACTTTGCTATCATATATGCATTGTTACTATTTCAAGCCAAATTTCCAGAGGCTTTAAGCCAGAAGTAAAACATTAGAGTTAAAACTTGTATCTGCAACAAAGTAAGTAGTACAGTTGCAAAAACAGAACACAGCTGAAAAGTCACACTGCATAAACAACATAAGTAGGCTACAACTGGCAAAGTGTGAGTGATTGTGGACTTTGGGATAAACAATGACAAAGCAGTCTGCTATATACAATCCCATTCGAAAAAATCACAAGTTTCACCTCCTGCGTAAAAAACCCATATAGCCCATTCAATAGAAAGCAAGTGCTTTAAAATGCATAAGGCATCTCTAATGAGCAGAAACACCAGCATGACACCAGCCGCACAGATGAGTCAGCGTGTGTTTCTACACTAATGGCTGCATATTGTTTGCTGTCCATCACTGTGTTACTAAGCATACACTCAATTGTGTTGTAGCAGCCACTGTAATCCTAAAATGATTTCAGCACCTGCTATGTGTCTGAAGTATTAGGCAGACATTCAGCTGATCTGCCAATAGATGGAAAAACTGTAAAAAGATAATGAAGGAGCTTTGTAAACTGAGGGATTAGTGGAAAACTACAACCGGCCGAGCACATTCAATTAGCCGTTAGGATACTCGAAGGGAAATGGACTGTGGAGTTTAATCAAAATGGCTGAATGCTTTAAAAACACAGTCAAAATGGTCTAAATTTCCCCACATCCACCTCAACCTCTGTAGACTTTTACCTTCATTTCTACCCCAGTTTATGACAGTCAATATCTGCTGTCCTTTAACTCCCTCAGTCCCGTCCTGCCTGCCACACATCATGTGATCCCTCTCCAATCTCCAATAAAATCTAATTATCATCGCCTGGAGGATAACAGCCAGCTCTGGCCTCGGAGGTGACACGGTGGTTACATCATTTTATGGATTACTGCTAGTTCTGTGCTCATTTAATCACCTTGTACCACAATCTAACCATTTGTCATTCAGATGTAGATCCCCATGGATTTGTCCTCTATTAACCATTATCGGCGGCCACATACATACCCTGACTTCAGTGGGACTTCCCAGACAAAAGCATAAAGGAAGGAAATGAAGTGTGAGTCATATGGAATGGATCATACAACAAAACAAAAGAGGTGAAGTGTATTAGCGACACTAGATGGCGGTCGGCATGCCCCCAGTTACAAGAAGCAGAGAGGAGCACCAGCACAGGAGCTAATAGGACTGTCACTTTTTTTCAAAAATCAAGTTCGAATGAATTTGAAGTTACATGTACTTTATTAGAAGGAATTTGAATGAATCCTCCCTTCTCCTGCTGTTTTAACACATCAGAATATAATGATAAAGCTTAACATTGTTACATTAGTCTGTGGTGCCCCTGCTGCCTCACTCCAGTGGCAAGCTAGCAGGTGAGTCTGCAGATTTGTCGTTGTGTAGAGTAAACAGGTACTTTGTACAATGTTACCAAACAGATGAAACTTCGCACAAAGTAACCAAAGCATGTCCAACACATCATGCTTTGGTGTCGTGAATGTCCACTCGGGACATCTTTGCTCACTGGTGTTTTGTTTTTATAGCAAACGACATAACATTACTAGCTTATTTTGATTTCCAACAGGTCATTACAGTTCAAATATGAACTTCTCCCCCAACGTTCAAACAAATGTTCAAACTTCAAATAAAAAGTGACAGCCCTTGAAGCTAAGCAATGAACTGCTGTGGACGAAGTCAGCAACAAAAGGCATTTTAGCTACTAAAAAAGGTCCATCTAAAAAAATGTGACATCAGTTTAAGTGTATGCTATATTATGAGGAACACTGATGGATCCAATCAATCCTTTTAAAATACCAAGGTCACACAATAAACAAACAAACTAACAGATCAAGGCAGCAGTAACTAGCAACTCCCATGTCTTGCCAAGTAAAATTGCTGATTTGGCCTATGGAGTTTGGTTTGCTTGGAGATAGCAATACTTGGCTTGTATAACAGTGGTTTCCTGTTGAAAAGCAGTGAAAATATTCTAAATATAGTGTGCACTAAAACTGATATTGATTTTTTTAAGATAGACCTTCTAAGTGGCTAAAATTCCTTTTTGTTGTAACAGTGCCCACAGCAGTACGTTGCTTAGCTTTCGTGCTGGCACTCCGCTCTGCATATTCAGAATTGGGGTCTGTCGACATAAATCTACTGTAGGTAATACACTGCTTATTGATAAGTACCTCATAAAACCTCACATCAAATAATCCGAACTATACCTTTAATAAACAAGAAATTGTCAGGTAGAGTATTTTTAAGCATGTTTTACTTATGTTTAAACTGTTTTTGCTACTGAAATGAATCATTCCCTTTTCAGGAGACAGTTATGCAAATTGTTCAGCCTCAGCCAAAGATTTAGCAGGATTTGGATTGTGCTTGGCATTTGTTCCCCACCCTGATTAAAGCTGAAGCTACGTCTCAATATATGACACTGAAATAAGTCACTGTCTCTGTGGACAAATGAACTGTTTCCTCTATGGAAGGTGAGAGTGCTTTTAGCTTCCCTGCATTGGCTATGTTTTTCTTTAAAATCTAGGCTGTAGCTTTTAAACGAAGGAACAGGCTGAGTCCAGTCAAGTGGAAAATCACTTTCTCCTTGTCATAGCCTACTCTGGAAAAAAAGGACCTGTTTTCTGTGGAGAGACTATGGCAGAGAACAACAGCGCTGTAATTTGAGATAGCATAGAGAAGCACCAGAGAGGAAGCATGAGTGAGACTTTGGAAAGGAGAGGAAGAGGATTAGACCATTTCCACAATCTCACACCAAACACCCATAAATTGTAAAACTCTGTGAGTGTTTGCAATACACGGAAAAAAAAATCTCAAGAAATGGCTTGCCATAACTCCTTGTCTCTTTTACATACAATCAAAAGCTTGTTATCACATACTAGGTGCATTTTTAGTATCCTGTGACAAATGCTCACTTCTCACCACCTGCGACATTTGTAACAGTCTCTGGAGCCATCAAGGTTAATTGGAATCAGGCGTTAAAAGACGTTCAATATTCTAAAAGTGACAACAAATTATGTTAATGGTGGTTTGAAGTCCTTGTTATCAAGGTGGAATCAATCATGCCCACATCCCTTGAGGTCAGCAGCCATACATAGCAATTAGCACTCTGTGTGTGTGTCTCTGCATGCATGTATGTATGTGTGTGTGTGTATGAAGAATGTTAAATGTCGAACAGAAGCTTATCCTCTCCATAGAAAGCAAGCAGAGGATCTACTTCAGATCTTGCCAACTTAATAATGAAGTTCACATTAATCAGAGTCCAAAAATACAAAATGAATACTCAGTGCAGAATGATGCCTGATTGTATACGCTGCCTTGTTTCCTCTCAATAGACTGAAAGGAATATTGATTGTATGTTAATTACACCTGTGTAAGATAATGAGCTAGACACAACTGTCAGTTTCCCACTGTGGCAGGACACAGGTTTTTACTTTATAATAATCAAGGAATAATAAGCTGTATGTTTTTTTTCATAATTGCTGAAGCAGCCTGGTAGAAGCAAACCTGATGGCCGTTTTCTCTGTAGCATCTGGTTCATCTGCTGCAGGAAGGTCATCGGCCAGAATCTCTTCAGGACTTCGTGGGTCATTCAGGGGGGGCTTCTGCTCTTTGCCTTTGATCCCCATCCCTGCTGTGATGGCATTCCACAAAGCACTCTGGGACTTCGAGCCTGCAAAAAAACAAACCAAAAAAGAAAGTCTTTGTATATATAATGCCTTGAATCAAGCTTTCATTTGTTTACCAGGTGGTACTCTGTATACACGATTTATATTTATACAGAAACAGAACTGATAGATCTCCACTGGCAATACATGGCTTTCAGGATCTCAGTAAAAGGTGGTAGAGAATTGAACGCCTTTGCAATGCTGCCCCCATGTGGCTGTATGTTGTCAGTGCTAGTTTATCTTTAAATATACCACAGCCCACAGCACAGTAGGCCAGTTTTTCTCAAATGGGTGTACTAGCACCCCTAAGGGTACCTTGGACTATTGCAAGGGATATATGAGATTTCTTTTTAAATTTGCATTTAAAGAATATAAGTTATGCATAATAGTTAATAAAAAAAAATGGAAATCTAAGATCAATAAACCACATTTTATATTCCATATTGCTCTTTTCAATGCAATGATTCACTGCCATAAACTGTAAACATAAAACCTCACATAAGAAAAAAACAAAGCAATCACATTCACTGTGAGCAGGAAGCCTGTTGTGATATTGAATGACAAAAAAAAGAAGAAAAAAAAAGAAAATTGAAACATAGCAGCTCAAAACACAGAGAAAGAAGTGGGAAAGAAAGTGAAAACAGAGCTGTTCAATTAAGCTGTTTAATAAATCAGATTCTGATGGCGCAATGCTACCGTACCTCTTTGTATATGTTTTTTTTTTTAATCAAAACTTTGCATGGTCAGGGGAAACAATATTTCAAAACAGGTACATTATTGAGAAAAGTTTGAGAACCACTAAGTGGCCAAGTTTTCTTTAGAGGAGGATTTATCAGCCTTCATCAACTAATAAACCAGTTTTAGATCCCCACATTTTCAAGAGCTCAGCAATTACAGATTTTAAGGTGTCATGGAAAGTAAATGTGTCTTATGTTTAGGGTTGGGTACTGAAACTCAGTGCCAATACCAACTGGGTTGAAACACATCATAGATTACAATTCCTCATTTTGGTGTCACATACCTGAGCCGTCGATTGAAATAGTTGCCCTCTAGTGTAGACATTAAAGACGATTCACCACACATGCCTCGTTTTACTGCAGCACTAACTCTACATGGCTCTGACAGCTGGTGACATGAGGTTATCCTTTTGTTAGCTAGTAGCTACTATAAACATGGGTAAAATGTGGAGCTAAGCCTAAAGTGTTGCTGTATTTCACTTGAAATTGATTCCAATGGCAAGTGGGACATGCAAAAATTCTTTAAAAAAGTGTAAAAGGGGGATGCATCTGGCGACACACAGGACACACTCAAAAACAGAGAAATGTACTGCGCTCTGTGCTTGTGTGACTCTATGACGAGTAACATCAGCTGGTTGTGGGGCGTCCCTGAGCCCAAAGATGAGAAGCATAGATGTAAAACACTGGATATGAGTGTCTGTGTACTGATGATGATAACAGCAGTCTTTCCTCAGGTTAGCAGATATGGTGATAATATGATCATATTTCTGCAAAAGTATTAATTAGTTAGTAAATAAGTGCATTTCAGTTTTGTATTTACTTATATAATTAAGTCACTGTTAAAAGTTAATATAGTGTTTGAATGTTCTTGACCATTCATGTACTGTTTAGGCACCAGTACCATTTTTAAAGTATAATTTTAACACCAGTATTGAGAAAAGAAAAACAACAAACCCAACCCTACATATGTTTGTATTCTACTGTTAAGACATTAGAAAGCATCAGATAAACAAATATTCTGAAAAGATAATAACTGATCATTTAACCATACTTACTCTTTCTCGCCTCTCCACCTTCAGTAGGAAACATTTTCTGATTAATGCTATCATCAAGGTATGTGGGTGGATTATGGTTAGTGACAGCTAAATTATTTCATTATCTTTATTTTCTGCTCTGGCAAAGAAATGAAACTCAGTTTTCTTCTATTTTGATAAGGGGGTCAGAATTCTCAGTAGCTAATACTTCATTAACCCATTTACCCTTTACTACCTTGATCTGAAAGATGAAATGAAATTAAATGAATGAATTTACTGAATTGAGTAATAATGAAGC
The DNA here is from genome assembly GCA_034769285.1 of Lutjanus argentimaculatus. Classification (NCBI taxonomy): domain Eukaryota; kingdom Metazoa; phylum Chordata; class Actinopteri; order Lutjaniformes; family Lutjanidae; genus Lutjanus; species Lutjanus argentimaculatus. Next base: position 24,249,626 of record JAWZSL010000011.1, read on the forward strand.
ATGACTAACACAGAGTGAATATTAAACTTACGTGCAAAACTGGCTTGTGGTCTGGTGGAGCTGTCCCCATCTTCATTTGCCACTAAGAAGAAAAATAGATGGAAAAAAATCAAATGATGTTACTCATGTACATGCTTATGGGAAACTCTTGAGTGGTTACCAATAGGGCTAGGCGATTCTATCAAAATCGTAATATGAGCAAGATATCGTTTTAGATTTTGAATATCATTATATTGCGATACAGTGTCCCAGAGGAAAATTTTCTTTGTCTTATGAGAGATAAATTAGATTTTTTTTTGAGTTTATTGAAATCTCATCAGTCTCATCAGTCATTGTTCTGTGTTCAATACAACAAATGCTAAAAAAACAATTTCTGATATCTAATACTAACTATTAAGAAAGCAACATTTTGCTCCACATATATGTATGCATGTATTTCAAAACTTATTTCTTTCAGGTCATGAGCATAATCATACAAACATAGATAATATCCTACATCCTGCACAATAAATTTCAAAGAGACTATCAACATCCTGCCCTCACTGGCTCCGCCATTTATTTCAATTTCTACGTACATTTCTATGTCTATATTTCTAATGTTTGTTTTAAAATTGCAATAAACAGGAGAGTTGGTGAGTCTTGTGGGCAAAAAAGCAAACATGTAATACATACAGAGTCAGGAAGGTCATTTACTGTTCCATTAAATGCTAGAAGTCCCTTGAAGTGTGATTTAAGTGATTGTGAAAGTACTATAATTGTTGCTGTCACTTCAGAGGCTGTTGCCCTGCTGGAATCTCTGCCCACTAAACACTGCACACAGTATGTAGAGTTTACAGAGAACTGTGAAATATACGTACATCTCACAGCAGTGTTGATGATGATGCTGTTGTTGGGCAAAAATGTGTTAATTTGAATCAATTTACCAGGTCACAAGTACAGTTTGAAAATAGCAACAGTAAGGGCACCTCAGAATGAACAACTTGTTGAAGTTGACCTGACTGATACACAACATGAGAGGACTTCACTGCAGTCAGAAACAGAACAAGACTTATGCACACTTACACTGCACAACTCTGAACAACTATTCCTGGTTTCTGTTGTAACACACTGATGACATGATCAAAAATAGTTGTTGAGGGCACGAATGACTGTTGTATAACAGTACATGCCTGAACAGGTGCATACTTAAAAATACACATTTTTCCTCTGACCTGTAGAGCTTTATATCCATCTACATTGCTTTGGTGTCAGTTGCCAAGTTCTGCAGATATTGACCATCGAAATGTGTGCTTTCTCACGAATATTGCTGTTGAGTTTTTCAAATGTAGTTTTTGGCGCTTTGAGCACCAAACCTGAGTTTCATCTAGTTCCATCCTATTCAACAGACGGCAGACATCTCTACGTCCAATATATTCAAAACTCTGCAACTCACACCAAAACAATCAAAACGGACGAATAGCACTACAGGCCAGAGGAACAATGCGTATCTCTGATTTTGGGGTTCTTGTATTGGCCACTATGTATGTAAAAGTCGCAGTAAGGAAGTAAGGAAGGAACAAACTTCCCTAAAACAACCAAATGTTAAAGGTTTCCATAAACAATTAGAGACCCTAAAGCTTAACTTGTGTCATGGTGGTCATTTTAAAAAATACTGTACATAATACATTAAAAGCAAGGTTGAAACTGAAAGATAGCTATGTTTTGAAGCTATCTATCTATCTTATCTATCTATCTAATCTATCTATCTCGTGTGTTTTATGGTTTATGTAAGTACCTTTCAGTTATTTTTTTTCACCATATCTGTTACAGGTATATTTACACTGTACTATATATACTGTATATGATCCAAGATTTTCAATCATCACTGAAGCTGTTATTTACAGTATTCCATCAGGCTAAAATGAGTATCTTAGGAACAATGCTGTTTATTTAATGCCAGTCATTTATTTGAACAAATAAATGAAATGAAATGAAATCATAAAATAAAGATTATATGTGCTGCGGTTCTTTTTTGGCCCACTAAAGTTTAATTTATGGCACTGAAGACAATGCCATAAATAAAATAAAACCAATGTCATTTTTAGTGTGTTTAGTGCAAGTTTTTGCCTGGACATAAACCTTTTTAGTCAACCTTCACATCGGTTTTATCAGCACAGCTAGAGTGCAAACTCCAGTGCAAGCAGATGTCTTAGTTGTCTTCAGTTGAACTCCACATGTCAAGCTGCATTCATTAGCATTCAATAGCAATTTCAGTCTTGGTATTATAAGATTTCAGCACTGCATCCAATATGATGCATAACATTTTACTATACAAACTAGAAAAGTGGATTGGACATTCCTGGCACAGTGGTAAACTTGTTTGAATACTATTTGAAGGACAGTGACTACTTTGTGTTAAAATTCCTAGCAATTTGTATTACCTTTTCATCTTTGAATTACCATTAAAATATCTGTGATTATCACATTTTGAAAAACTCACAGTAAATACAACCATTACATACATCAAGCAAAGTTAGCAACAGTCTCCAAGGTGCAACATGCAACGTGGGTTTGTTTTGCATCAGTGAAAGCTCTGGCATCACAAAGGACCTGATGCCATTTCAAATCGCAGAGAAGTTTTCAATATAAAACTTGGTGAAATAATTTCAGTGTGTATCAGTAGCTTTTAAACACTTTTAGCACATGTTACACTGCGATAATACTGATAACATTGATTGTTCTGGTTACTATAATCATGATTATGAAATGTTCATAATCTAAATCATTAATTACACATATGAGCATACAAAAGTTATCTACATGCTCCCATGATTGAAGATTACAGAAAACAACTAAATATCTTTTCATAATTATGTAGACAATGCAGATTTTTATAACAATATCACCTGGAACAAGCACTCAATGATTTGATGTGACACAATTTCCTACAATAAAATATACACAATAATAAAAAAGGATTTAAAGAGAAATCGTCTTTGGACCAAAAAAGAACAATTAAAAGTCAGCTCTCACCTTCAATTGCAAACATTAAAGACCACAAACCAGGCCAGATATCTTGATGTAGTCATGGACTCAGACTTACAGTTTAACATCCACATTGAGACAATAACAAAATCAGCCTACTATCACAAGAACATACCAAGCATTAAAGGACTCGTGTCTTGGCAGGATTTAGAAAAACTTCCAAATGTCCATGTGTTTAACTTCAGTATGCTTGTAGCACTGAATGGCTTAGAGCGAAAATACATTTCTGATCTGCTGCTATGATATGAACCATCCAGACCTCTCAGATATGTCTGCTTACTGTCCACAGAGTCAAAACTAAACATGGACAACCATCACTCACTTTTTAATTATTATGTTCCCCATATCTGGAACAAACTCGACTTGAGATCTGCTCCAACTTTCAGTTCTTTTAAACTGGGGCTTAAAACTTCTCTGTTTACCACTATATTTTACTAAATTAAATTTGGGAAGTTTTAGTCATGTCTTCCATTGCGCTGTAGCAGCATTGTAATTTTTATTATATTGTTTGATTTGTCTTATTTCAGCTTAATGTCATCTTCTTTGATACTGTTTTACTCATTCTAAAATCCTATTTTTCACATTGTCTTTTCATTTCATTTTCATTTCCTAATGTCTCTTTTATTTTCTTAATACTCTCTGTCTGATGTAAAGCTCTTGCCTTGTATAAGTTCCACAACTTCTGGGGGTTCAGGCTAAACCAAGAAAGGTCATGTGACATTATTATGGTACTTGTCAACCCTAAGAGTGATGCCAACCCTGAGGACAGGCGTGGCGTTACGGGTGGGCCTGACGGGCCGGGGCCCACCCACTTGTACATTTGGCCCACCCTAAATGACTGGGAGAACATATATTTCTTAACTTTTAATTATTAAAATCAGCATTTTAATACACCCTTAAGACAAAAACGTTTCCATTTCTTATTCGTCTATTATCAAATGTGAGGTCTGGACTGATCACAACGGGCCATTATTGTCAGCCCAGACGCTCGCGCACGCACGTCACACTGTGGCAGTTGTTCCAGGTTAGTGTGCTGAGGAAAGTATATCATTGTCTTATTTTATACCTGCAAATGCATTTCTCATTTAAACCAGAACTTCTAGAAAATGTAGACAATATGGGAGGTAGAGCTAAATATGCCTGCTTGACTTGATTGTCTTCAGATCACCTTCACAGCAGACAGTTAAGTTTATGAATGAACAGCGTGGCGCACCTCACTCTCTCTCCTGTTAAAAGTGATTGTAGCTCACCCACTGTTCTGATCGCTCTGTTTCTGCCTGCAGTCAGTATATAGAGTAATCCAGCCAGATCAAAAGAAATGCATTACAAGGAATTAAAATGTCAGTTTTCTTAACGGATTGATACATTAATCTATTTGATCCATAGCGAAAATATAGATAACGAGATATCCTGTGTCGCTTGAAATAAAAACATACTGCTGCGGTGAAATAATAAGCTCTATCGGCACTGAAACCATCTTAAAAAGTGTCATAACCAACTAGAAGTGCTAGTTGCTCTCCACAGCATCATACCAGTCATTTTTGTTAAAGTAAGATTACCAGTTGGAAACAATGTTAACTTTTGTAATTAAAAGGCCCACCAAAAGTTACTGTGGCCCACCCAAAATTGAAATCCTGGCCTGCCTGAGGATCATAAGAAAGAAAACACCCTTCAACCCCATCTTGCAGATCTCTGAGATAAAAGAGCTGAGACACAATTTCCTTAAATGGTTTTCTAATTGGCCAGGCTGTCTTCAAATAAAGACTAATTTGTTTAATTTTGTTCATTCTAAGAATTCTTTACTCCTGAAAATGCTTGAGAAAATGTTTTAATATTCTGTTGCTGTAATTAAAATCAGCTACACTCGCCCACCCACCTTCAATTTGTGTTCCATTAACTGTATTTCTAGTTTTGTCTTTGTGATCTGGACTCTATTGTGTTCCATGCTGGAGACTGTATTTTTCATTCACATTCATAAATGAACCTTTACAGGCAGCTCACGAGCAGATAAGAATGACCTTCAGTTAAGCTTGAGGAAGTTTCTCAGTCCTTCACAATATCATGTCAGTCTGCAGTTCTACATTTATTATTTTAGTCATACAATGAACATCTTATTGTGCTAAATTGTGCAGCGGAGGGTGTGGTGACACTCCTCCTCCTGATAACGGACAGCCATGCTCTGTTATAGGACATGGGCGTGCAAGTTTTAATGTGGGATATTAAAGATGTATGTGAATGTGTGCAGGCCTGATTAAATCTCTCCCACTGGCAGAGCATATAGCCTCTTCATCATATTCCTGTGATAAATATAAGCAATATCATTTGATTTAGGCTTATAACAATAATCAGATTGTCCGCAGATCTTCCATGTACAGTAAATTACACCATCAGTAACTGTTGGAAGATGAATGCGGTTAGATGCCAAAGTCAATGTTCCAAGGGAGGCTGGCAAAAAGATGAATGTTAATTGCAACTACAAAAAAAACCCAAAACACTTTTTTATGTTGCCTGTTGGCCAGAGTGGAATTCAAATGACAACTTTTGATTTATTTTTTATATTGTGCCAAGTATGCATCCTTCCTTTACATCCATCAGATTACAGATAAGTGATTAAAAAGATGAACCATAGAATATACTAGGGCTGGGAAATAAATGACGGTATACTGTATACCATTCAATGGTAAAAACGTGTCCACAGTAGAGATTTGGCAATACCGTTTCCACCATGGGATCTATTCTCATGCAATCATGCACAATTACCACATGATTCTGGACAACAATTACCTCGCAGGGTAACATGATCTGAGAGTCAGAGCTGGCGGCGGTAATACACATAGACCTAAAATAAGGTTTTGTGCAGTTCAAGCTAAGAGGTTTTTTTTACATGTTCATTTAAAAAAAACTCATAACTGGTATTTTTTTGTTAAAAGGTAATATTTTGAGTAAATTTATAAAAGTTCAGTTAATAGGCTCCTGATTGCTAATTTAGAGCTTTGAATAAGTCACAGCCTGTATAATGAGTCTTTTAAATGCCTTTTCAGGTTGTTTTTTCTCCACTGTAATGTGCACACTCAACAAATGGACTGCCGCAATGCAATGGCCTTGAAATCTACTGGTTTCACTAAAATCCTCTTAAATGGACAAATGAAAACAAGGACTGTAAATCTGTATGTATTTTCCATGTTGATGCATGTTACTGTGCTGAATTGGAATTTTGGTATAATTTCCATCCAGATTGGAGGGGTGGTAGTGCTGTGAGAGTAGTGTGGCTCCTGTAAGAGACAGAGCCTGTGTGTGCACATATGGATTGAGTGGACGAGAGAGCAAGCAGGTACTTAGAGTGACCGTGAATGCAGCTGAGCAGAGCAGAGACACGGGTTTGCAGCCCATTGGAGATGGGTGTGGAGACGTGGTGGAGACAAGAGTAGTCAAACAGAATTGGGAAATACCTGGCATCTGTTTGCAGGTTTAGTGGGCAATCTTGTATTTTTCGTTCTTCATATTCTTCATATTCTTCTGCCTCTAAACCCATCATGTCGAGTTTAAAACTCTCTCGACACAGAACACATCGTACCTCATTTTCTGGTACCGTTTCAACCATGCCTTGAACTCTTGATTAAATAGCCAGTTTTCAATGAATTTACATTTCTCCATGTCTCCATGTGCATGTTGCTAACTTCCAAGCAGACAATGCATCTGCTCTGAGTACCCCAGCCGAAAACAGAGCCAGTGTTGTTGGTTTCTATCTATAGTTGCTATCATCATCTGTGTGAAGTTAATGCGAGAGGCATTAATTATTTAAAAAAAAATAGTTTTCCAATCAGATTTGTTTTTGCTCCTGTCTCTAGACACAAAAAAGGTTAGAGCTGGCTTACTCATCGATTAGGACTTCATTACAGAGGGCCATACTCGCGTGTGTTATTGTTGAAATTTGACAGGTGAATTAAACAACCACATTTTGATTTAAGCACTGTCTTACTTGTAGTAAGTGGAGGAGCCTAACGATGTGGTTAGGGGGCTAGCTCGATAGCATTTTTCAAGACAGGCTTTCGCAGCACTGTAAATGATCTTTAAAGGGCTGCATTATTATGTTAAACTCTAGGAAAACTTTATTTATTTTGCCATCATGTTGTAGTGTTAGCTGCCCTCTGCTGAGCCTAACATGCGATATCTATACACCACAGACACCTGCTGTTATCACAAGCTACCTGAGCTGAGCTTATGTCCCAGCTCTAATAGTCACAATTCACCACAGTTATATGTCGATGGTAATGCACCTCTTAACTGGTTTGTCAGCCACAGAACACAAGAAATCATGGAGGAGGAGAGCGAAATTGTAAATACAGAGTGGAAGGCATCCCGTCCAGGCTGTCTCGTGTGAGGAAGTTGCTATTCTTTGTATGGAGGTACCAAATAAAAGAAAATAGAAAGAAAACAATAAAATTATGGTACACTATGGTTATTTTACATTTTCTAAATTGAATTTACAGAACAATTATTGTATTTTGATAAATACCTTGATATAAAATTACTTATACTGTGATAGAAGATTTTGGTCATATCGCCCATTGATGGTAAATCTTGACAGAGTGGACTATGCTTTATGACTGGAGCTGAGTTGACAGTTTTTTTTCCCATGCAAACGTCAGTCGCTTTCATAGATGATGACATGGTGCTGTTTTCCAAAATATATGTCTGTAGTGTGCATACATTTTCATTAATATGTGTTGCTCCACCAGAGAGCAATAGGAAGCTCTCCTCTTCTTTTCACGTTGTAAATCATTTAGGAGCACTCAACTGACAATGGTTTTTAACTTTCACAGTGAATGAGCTTTAGTCAGAATGAACCTAAATTTGATTTGATTGAACAAATTCTTGTTTAGAACCCGAAAATTGTCTGGTTTAATCAACTCAGAGCTCAGGATTCATGGTTTGTTACACCACTCTCCTGGAATACCCTCTGTTCACTGAGTCAGACAATGCTGATGAAGACAAACCAGTAAAAGCGTCCAAAAACATAAATTAGATGAGTTGAATTGTTATCTAATGTTAGTCCCCATACTAAAGGTGGACTCCACCAATTTTACGCATCATGGTAATCAGCTTACTACAAGAACTATTATTCAGCATGTGAAAGCAGTTTAATATCCTTCTGTCTCACAACAGAAACAGTCTGCATCACAACCTGAGGATGTGCATTTACCAAGCAGAGAAGGTCTAAGAAAAAGCTGCTATTTGTTGGATTAAGGAAAATGTAGGAAAATATTTGAAATTTTTAATTTTCAATTTTTCATGTATGTCATCAGAAAAAAGGGACACAGAAAACCAGCACCATGGCCTCACCATGGAAACAGACAGTTTCCTTTCATGTGTATAAAGTCTGTGTGTGAATCTGAGCTTCACAGCTGCCTTTGCCTTCATGCAATCCTTAAACACTAACTACTTTCACAAAATTAATTAATTTCACAGCAATCATGTTTAACCTACAACATTTTGACAATCTAAACATGTGTTCAGTCATTGGGGTAGAGGCATGTGGGACAACACAAGACAAGTCCCATTTTAATCATAGTTATTATGCAATGTGGGTGTTGGAGTTCACTGTGATGTGTACTTTCATCATAGATCATTTCATGAGCTTTGCTTTGACACATTTGATACATTTTACATACACTTGATCAACAGACTGTTATTACTGTTTTAATCACATTATTGTTTAATCAGGAATTGAATTTGAAGTCATAGGCTATGTACTTATGACTCCCAGAAGTAGTTTTGACTCTAAGTGGATTATTCCATTGAAATGAAATATCAAATTGAATTCTATCTAAGTGGCAGTTTGGGTTGCAAAATTGTAACACACTAGCAAAATGCTGCCTTTGGGGACAAAGTTGTGAATGAGAGAAAACTATCTGTGCATGAAAAATGGAGAAATGGTCAGTGGGTATTTGTCTCATGACTGACTTCACTCTTTTGTCCCCAGTGTTCTATGTTCCTAAGGTCCTATTCTCTCCAACTCTATAGCACATAATGGGTTAGGGTTAAAAGTTAACATACAACATATGACCCTGGGATCTAGGATATTAATCATCAATCAATTGATCACAGTTAAGATTTTAATTAATTAAAAACATATTAATTGACAATATATGTTTTGTGCACCATTTCTCCAGAGCTCACAGGTTTTCTCACAGTTTGGTTTGGTGTGTCTTGTTAGTTTAGACATGTTAGCATCTGCAGCCCATTTGACATTGTTTTATTTAAAGGAGCCATTTGTTGAATAAGATGTTTTTCATGAAACATGCAAACATTATTAATTATTAATCAATTATTAATTGTTAACATGTTCACCTATCAGTTAAGGAAAATGCACAAAATTTGAAACCCAACTGGGAACAAAGACCTTGGGAGCTTAGGGCCCTGAGAACATAAATAAGCTCCTGTGATACTTGTACATAGAGTGCTAACACCTTGTCAACAACTTATGTGAAAGTGATATATTTTTATACTCAATTAAATGTATCATTCTACACTGTTTATAACCCAAGCTTCATTTCCAAATATGCTAAAAAAAAAAAAAAATATTATTACACTTATTAAGCTTTGTTTTTCATAACACACCTACATAGAGCATGGCTATATTTTGTCTATCTTATGACAAGTGGGGCAGTAGTTCAAATGTCTATGAGTCATTCATGTTTCAAGTTTCAAGTGCTCTTCAAATGCTCTTGTTTTACATGCACTCAGATAGTCTATGAAGGATAAAAGCCTGAGGCTTCAGCTATCGATTATTTTGGTAATCAAGTATTCTAATGATTATTCCATCAATTAATTAAGTCATCGCATATGAAATACTTTTACTTTATTAAAGAGCAATATAATAAATATGCAAAAGAAAAATAAGACAAGCCTCTTAAAATGAATAACTAAATGGTTTCTTGTAAGAAAATCTACATTTTTATAATACTATACAGTATACTACTAATACGACACTGTGTTATGGTATACTACATACAAATAATAGATGATTGCACACTATACTCTGTGAAAACTCTAAAAATGTGTAAGAATGTACAAATGTACAAGAATATGCTGTCAATCTATGCTTTATACTTATGTAGTGTAGAAAGGCATGTTGGAGAAACTGCAAAACAAATGTGTATTTAATTTATAATCTTACACTTATTTCAGACATTTGGAGAGATACACTGAGAAAATAATTCTCTGGAAAAAGACCAATAATTGTGCCAAGGCTAGACAAGACTTCAAGAAAGAAAGATACTATACAGCTTGTCAGTAAATACGACACTGTTTCTCATAGAGCCTTGCTTTGTTCAAAACTGCCACCAAGCAAAAACTGTACTTGTCATTACCTCGACACAAATTCAAAAATCAAATAAATGACACATACAATGCTTTTTGGTAATTTTGCTTAAACTACAAGATAAAAAAAAAACTCTGTACTCCTACAAATGAGCTGACAAGTTAAAATCTGTTCTCTCCACATGAGCTTTGTAACATCAACAGAAACATAGCAAAGTTAACAAGCCTAACACATGACAAAACACCACAGTTGGAATCCGAGCAGAGGCTGCCAGCTACAGTTGAGGCTCAGAGTTTAATAGCGGAGTGAGTGAGTGAACACAAGGTGTCCAGCCAGGCAATGAGGTACCAGTGCTTAGGAGTCACGCTTCAGAGGAGGTGATTGGCAAAATGCTGTGCAGACTGAAACCAAGGCCCAGTGAACAATTGATTGTGACACTTGTAGGTTACCATGACAACTGCAATGCTTGTGGACAGTATGGCTGTGATATAGGCCACATGTGATCAAGGCAGGTTTTTAGAGGTAACAGGATGTGTTTATGCAAGTGGAAAATCCAAAGTCTATTTTCTGTAGGATCATAAAATCTTTTAGGGCTGCTTTTAATGCTTTTAAAGAGATACCTGGACATTATTTCCTGTTTCTGTGTTCTCATGTCCTTAACACTGAAACTTCCCCCCTCTTATCAGTATATTCATATCACCAAGATACATTTGGCTGCCCTCTGAGAGGTGTACAGTGTGTGTGCCATCGACCAAGTATTTCCTGTCTCACGTTATGCAATAACAACAGCACTGAGCTCATGGCCCACAGTTCAACCTGGGTGAAACTTTATATAATGCACAGTGAATGATGCATGAAACTTGCCTGAATGCAGTAGCAAGTCAGCAGTGACCAATATGGAGACGTTGATTTTGGCTGTCTTAAGGGACATCTAGAAGAAAATCTTTGATTTGACAGAGAATTCAAGAGCAGAAGGGGTACACTGCCTGGTGTGCATGCATCATAATATAAACACTTCCTGTTGCATACATCAGCACATACAGTATATCTGTGCTGCTCAGAGTTGTTGTAAGGCAGGAGTTGCTCTGGTGTCAGATATGTGGGGGAAAAAATAAAAAGAACCTGTTGCTGCTGGACATTGCAACGTTACATCTCCATGTCCAGTTTATTATTTTCTTATTAAACTTGACCAGTTAGCGAACCCAAGATGTGCTTTTTTAGTGTGTTTCCTTCAAATGTGCCTTTGTTATTTGCTCTATTGTTTTCTTAGTTTAGCCTCCTCAATATACCTAGCCAGCTAACTTTGTTTGAAGAGGTTGAACAGAACTATATTATGGACATGTGGTACAGAAACAAAGGCCCTTTTAAATTCACCATGGGGCTGTATGTCAGATGCTCACCCAGCACTGGTGATGGAAGCCATTTTCTCGGCTGAGTAAGACAGCTGGAGGTTACCATCAGAGCAACAGCGGGAAGTGGCAGGGATTACATTGGTGAGATGGTGACCAAGTCAGCTTTTCTGTCATGGAACAGGCAGACCTCATATTACCATTGAGGCGGCTGACATCACAGAAGTACACTTAAATGTTAACCTCTGCACATGTAAATGGGTTGATTCTGTATGAGATTAGCCCATCTCTTTCATTAAGCATAATCATGTTTTTGTTGTTGTTGATGTTTTTAAAAAAGTCACTCTGTAAGAAATCTTATTATCCTTATAGTATTTTCAGTGACAAAATCACTCTACAAAATCCACATTAAAGAAGTAGCAGCTCATTTTTTGGCCACAAGGGGGCATATGATATTGTATACAGTTGTGGTGAATGAGTTACTAGTAAACTGTTACTTATTTACACATCCAGCAGTGATGGACTAATGCTAGCATTTATCAAGTCAAGTTTCTGGACAACATTCATAGGGAAATATCTGGCTCCACTATGTTTACAATTCCATCATTTTATCTTCACTGCTGTTTGGATTTGAGTAGGTTATGTGTTTATCAGAGTGGGTTTGCAGAAAAAAAGCTGCCTGCTACATCTGAAAACATGTTTGATAAAAGCAGTGAGAGTGAGTCAAAACAGTAAAGTTGCAGACTATAAAACCAAAACAATTAGCTGAAAGATGCTCAAACGTTTTGTAAAGCTGAGATGAATTAGGAGACAGTTCCTTGTTTTGATTTGTCTCTCCCCGCAACCCCTTTCCCACGACAGAGTCACCTGGTCCACAACTGACAGAAAACTATGAATTAGTACAATATGATGAAAAAGATATAAGAACAGTAACTATACATATATTTTCCAGATCTTCTGCATCCTGAATGAAAGCATAATTGGAATTCAATATTGAAGTTGACATTTATATCTGTGGGTTGAAAGTTACAAGCTTGTTGGAAGTCTGGATATCCTGTGATGTCGCAGCAGGTGTTTACTGTAAGCTGTGGCAAAACCCCTACTGTGACAACATTGATTGGTGTGTGGAAAAAATTACAGCAAGAGTTTTCTACCTTGTGTGATTGAAACAGCTTTTGAAAGCCAAAAGTCCAAAAGCAAAATGTATATGTTATTAGTCTTGTTATTAGGCTTTAAACTTGTCAGTGGTTTAAATTATGTTTCCTTTTGTAAACATAAAGTGCTCCATGGTAAAAAGTTGAAGCAAACTTTCTATTTTACTATAAGATTGAGCAAGGCTGACACAGCACATTTTGTTTATCATAACACTTGCGACCTTAACATTGCTGTGTACACAACACAGCTGTAAAGCAACTTCTCATAACCGACCACTAGATTTGGGGACACAGTTCCTCGACAGTCTGTGGCACAGAACACCTTTATCGCTCTGTTTTCAACACTGTTACAACACTTGCTCTTGAGAGTTTTCACAAGTGCTGCAACAAAAAACACAGCGAGTGGCACATAAGTTCATCAACACTCCGGTTGTCAAGACAATAGAATGAATTCCTGGTGACGTCAGCAGCACACAGCTTTAGTCGGAAGCCCCCCTGTTTCCATGGTGTAGTTGCATTACAGAGGCAAGCATCAACTTCAGTAGAATGGACTGCGAGTTGTGCAGAGAGGCTGAAATGTGATGTGTTTAACGATGTCACAGTGTTGCTGCCGAACGCCTCATTGCTCTGCCTCACACTCTTCTCACACACACATGCATTCTGCTCCCTTTCACACACACTTTTGTGCATCTAGCTCACATGCAAGCACAGTTAACCTTTCCTCCTGCTCTGCCTACCCTGCTGATTCTTACCGATGGTGATATTGAAGCCGTCAATGCTGAAGGTGGCACTCCGACCCTTCCTGAATCGATGCTTCTTGGAGTTAGCCTCCATCGCTTTGGCACCCTCCGGTCACCCTTGCACCTTTTAATCTGTTTTAATGCCTCCTGTCAGTTGCTGTGTCTTTTTTTTCAGTTTCGTTTGGGTAACTCTCCTCCTGGAGAGAAAAAGAAAATGTAGTCCTCCGACTCTGGGTTAGTGCTGAGCGCTGGTGGAGAACTGTCAAAGACTCACCACTTCTCGTTACAGACGCTGAGCTGGAGAATTTTTCTCAAGTCCTTCGCCACCCGCTTGGCTTTGTTGTACATATCTTTTCTTTGGCTCTCTCCGTTTCTCACACCTCAACAAGCTCATTTCAAGGAGCTTATGGCTCTTGATTTGTTTTTCTTCTCTCTTTCTCCCTCCACCCCTCCCTCCCCGCTCTCTCTGCTCGTCTCTCTTCCCCAAGAGGTACAGTAGGTGTGTGTGGTGGGTGGCGGTGGTGTTGGTGTTGGTGGATAGGCGGAGATGACATCTCTAGAGGTCTTTAAATGAACATGACTCCTCCTACTGTCAAGAATTTATAGCAAAAGCAGAGTTGGTATAACACTGGCCTACTGTAGTCTATTCTAGTTTTGCTCACACACACTCAAACATACAAAAACAGACTCTAAACCCGTGTTCTGTCACACGTGTATCGATGCATGAACACTGAGTGGAGAGAAAAAGGTGGAAAGAAAGATAGCAAGAGAGTGATTATGTGTATTGAGTCAAGACTAGTCATTAAATCAATGCCACTGCTTTTCATTTTGCAGGAGTTATTTACTCAGGCACAGGAAGATGAAGCCCATTAACAGCATACATACTGTTCTTTTGAAAGAAGAAAATAAAGCTTTGCAGTACCCAGTTGAATGGTTACATCTCCAAGAGTGCACAAACTGACTCACATTTATGTATTTTTTCCTTTTAAACGCTGGTTCATTACTGCAAATGACACCGGAGCAAGGACACTGCTTTCTTCGTTATGCTGGAAAAATCCATGCCTTTGTGCTCATTTAAACTACCTTTCCTTTACCCAGTGCACATATCCTCACCTATGCACATAAGCGCACACACCTGCACACACCAGATCAACAAAGGATAAAAAGCTCCCCTTATTAGCACCATCTGACATTTAGCTATGGAATTTCTTGTGTTTCATTTCCCCCTCTGATTAGTGTCTGTGAGTGCTCTTTATGAAAGCTGCTGGCTTGTACTCACACCATCTCTTAAATTCAATACATGTGCCTAGAAACTATAACTATAACTAACTATAAGCTTAAACACTGGTTAATCCCATTTATATTGTTCACTCTTCTATGATAAAACATTGCAACAAACCAAACCTCTTTGCTTTTTTATATATTATACAGAATTGTTCATAATTTAATCTAATGTTGGCCTGAGTATATTGTTTTTGTTTGTTCTTCTCCTTTCCCTCTCTGCTCTTTCCTTGAGCTATGACAGTAACGATGAATTAGCTCAATTCAATTAACATAAGGTTAAATAAAAAAAAACAAAACAAACAAACAAACATCTAATTCACTTTAAAAGGACATTTCACACCAAAATCAAAATACATATTTTTTCAGGGATGCACTGATCAACGCCCAGAGAACAGAATTGGCCAGTTTTCAGCATGACCAACCAGTGACCAGCCAATCAGCATCTCATATACGATTCTGTGCTGGACATATTGACACACATGCTCTGCACGATGGTCTCGTCATGCGCACAGCAGACACAGTGCGACTGTAACGTCACACCCACGACAGCGCTCATCACAGCCACATGTACAGACACATGCTTGCATGAATCTTAGCGACAGACTCTAGGAACAGGATAAAGAGAAGACAGTGTACAAGGAGACGAAACTGCTGAGCAGCTGATGCAGCAAACTTACTAGTTCTTAAGGCTAATGTTAGCTAGCAGCAGACTAGTAAAAATCTCATCTCCTGCTCTGGCTGAAGAATAAACAACCTGTGTTGATGCGTCTCCTCCAAACATTTTCTCATCCAGACTCGTTAAACTGTTTTTCTCACTGCAAAGTTTTACCATGTTTTTGTCGTTGCTTCCACATGAGATCATGTGAAATTGCATCCCGAGAGATCCCACAAGATTGTGTTCCCTCTAGTACATAATCTTAATATAATGATATAATAAGGTCTGGCTGTAACCTGGCAGGATTTCTAAAATAGTGACATAGTATTTAATAAATATTTAACAGTCTCAAACAGTTTTCAAAAAATCAAGTTCGAATGAATTTAAAATGACCTGTAATTCGTTCAGATAAATAAAAAAAAAAATGGCCTACAGAGGCTGAGTGTGCTGAATAATACGCAGTCAAATGAGGCTGTACACTTGGCGCTGCTCTGCTCGTCTGTGGTGCCTGCCTCCGCTGTCTCAGTTGGGTGGTACTCTAGCAGGGGAGCCTGCAGGTTTGTTGTTGTTGAAGAGTAAGACAGCTGCTTTTTACGAAGTCGACAAACAGCCTTATCTTTGTCCGAGACTTTGCCATCCATAGTGTAGAACCCAAAATACTTCCACACACTGCTTCTCAGATGTTTTGGTGTAGTGTTTGTCCGCTCAGGATGGCTTTGTTCGCTATTGTCCTCCATTTTCGTAGCAAAGCAGCACATTAACATTAGCTTTGTTTAGTGATAGGTCAGTAGGACAAGCAATAGGTCAACATGATAGTGAATTCTTAGAGCGCCCTCTGTTGGATCACAAGGCAAACTACATCAAATTGTCTGACGCACCTATAGAGACTGCAGCCGACATTTCGAACAGGTAATTACAGCTCGAACATGAACTTTTCACCTCATGTTTGAACGAATGTTCGAAACTCGCATAAAAAGTGACAGCCCTATTGTGAACGCTGTCAATTGTAGCTCTTAGATTGAAAATCAGAATCAGAAAATCAAAATTAGAATTGGCAGGTCAAACCCTTAAAAAATCGGATATCAAAATCAGCCAAGAAAACTGGAGTCGGTGCATCTCTAATATTTTTCCTCTGGCCTACAGTGTCATCACGATAAAAAATCATGACCTGGTTATTCAAGATAATCTACAAACCTTGTTGTGAGCAGTTTCATGTAGGAATTCTCTCTTAATAAGAGGAACCGGGTCATGATTTTTAGAAACAGACACTGCTTTTGAGTTTTTCAAATGTTTTTTTATTTTTTATTTGGCACTTTGAGCACCACAAGCTGAGTGCCATCTAGTGCCATTATATTCGAGAGGAGGCATACATGTCTACAGCGATCTCTCCTAAACTTGGCAAGTCACACCAAAACAGTCGAGATGGATTAAAAAAAAAGCACCACAGACTAGAAGAAAAATATGTATTTTTAATTTTAAGTGGCATGCAATGCAATCGAAGCAATGTAATAACAAAGGCAGGGGACTTTGAAGCATTAACACATCCCCACTTTAATAAACAGTAATAAATGCTACATGATGTCTGTGTGGCCACAAACCTCAGCAGTAACACCCACTTCAAAAATCTGCATTGCAAACATACTCTGGTGAGTGATCAAACATTGAAATGAGTTTGTAATCTCAAAGGGTGAGCATTATTAAATAAAACGTGGTCTGTCAAACAAAGACAATCAACACACAAATAAGGACACATGGAACAGTTCTATATACAGTAATTAGTGAATGATTTTTAAATGATGTAGTTTAAGTGTCTGAGGAATAGGAAGTCGATCACATTCAGGGGATCTATCCAATTATAACAGAGCCAGTTTGAGTTACTCAGTGCAGTTCCAGCGGACACATTATACACTTGTTAGATAATTACGCTCCATCTCATTTTGTTTTGTGCGCTCCAGTAAGAGCTCTTTATCCTCTCCTTCTCCTGTCACCCTGCTCTCCCCAGCTTCCAATTCACACTGTATGTAGCAATTTGCGGGGATCCTAATTTTGCAACACTCTCACTGTGTAACATCAAGTATCCAAATGTTCCAGGCTAGCTTTTATGTTAACGAGGGCATGTGTGGGAAAAATGCAACTTTTTTATTCTTTCTCTTTGTCAGCAGACTCCCAGGTAACCATTTGTTTGAAAGGCTCAAATTGGTCACAATATTTTTTTAAGCTCTTGTTTGCTACATTTAAATATGAATAGCTTGTTGAGGTCACAGTTGTGTCAACATGACTAATGATATTATCATATTCCTGCAGAGTCCTGTCACTAATATTGGATTCATCTTTGAATAGTGGGTCTAAAAGTGTGTGTAATTACTAGGGACATTAATTAAAGCAGTAGGAAGGCGCAAAAGTTTATTCCATGAGAGTAGGTGTTCAAGTGTCTATATTATGGTCAAGGTTTGCTGCAGTGTTTTCAAAGCTTCCTGTTAAATGTATTTTGGGGTTATGGACATTAGAGAGGAGGTTACATAATACACTTAACTGAAGGAGGGTGCTTCTGCTTTTATTTTCATGAGGATTTAGAAAGCGACATGATGTTCTGTAACTTTATATATTACATTGTAAACCATGGCAGTGCAGGTTTTTCACAGATGATTCTGTTAAAAGCCTCAATAGGTACAAATGTAAGGACAGTGGAGGCGTATTGCAATTTGCCAGTTTGTCAGTCTGTTTAACACTTTAGTCAACAGCAAGACTGTTACATTTATGGACAGTGGAGGATGGATCCTAATGTTTATGGTAACCCATTAGGTCTCCTCAAGTGCCATCGTGTGGTTAAGGCTTTCACCTGTACATAAGAAATATCACAAACTACAGGGAAAATTACCATCATATTAGGATGAACACTTTCCATTACAGAAACTCTTTTCTTGTCTAAGATCATCTATGGGTCAAACTGTGAACTTTGCACAAAGAGTATTAAAGAGAAGATGTTTGTTGTGGATATTTGTAGTCCCCAGAGAAACAGTCATATTTGTTGATCCTGACTTTTCCCCGGTGCTACAATGAGGTCAAAATGTCCACAGTTGAGCTAGATATTTTAATGGGTAGATTGTACTGAAACTTACCAAGCACATTCATGTTTTCCCTACAGGATCTGGCACCACCCTAAGGTCAAAACCATAACTGAAGACTAGGACTGTGTATTGGCAAAAATCTGATGATACAATACATATTATAATACTTTAGATTCAATATATTGCAATACATTGCAATACTGTAAGCAAGGTGATATAATGCTATTTTTTAATCTAATTTGAGGACAATTGTCATAGTATAAAGAACGCACCACCATATGAATAACATTTGTGTTAAAAAAGTTTACTTTTTATGGAATCAGAACAATGAAGATAGATAACAACACTGCTATCTAGCAGTCAGGGGTTTAAACACAACACAACACTAACCACTGCCACAAATCTTTGCAGGTATCACAATATCACTATAGTGTTTCGAGAATTGATACAGTGTCACAAAACATAATATCACGATACTCAATATTGATATCAATATTTTCTCACACCTCTACTGAGGGATAAACCCTGTTTATTTTGATGACCCTATAGTCATCAAATGAATAGCAACATTGTAAGTATGTCATGTGATACTCCAACAAGGCACAATTACTATTGTAAGGTCTAATAAACAGTACAGCTTCACAGCCAGAGCTATAGACCTTTAGCCTGTATTCAGACCAACCACCAGTCTTAAGCACCTTAGCTAGGCCAAAGCTAAACCAGACAGTAGGCAACACAGATACTATTTTGTGACATTTAGGGATAATGTCAAGGAGGGAGGGTAAAAGCCAAAAAACCTTTTTGAGACAGTTTTTTTGAGACAGCCAAATACTGGAGGTGATAGCGATGGGGAAGAGAGAAAGTAGTGGCTCAACCGAGTCAACGACATTAGCTAAGCATTGGGTCTGCGAAGCTCAGCTGGTGAGCACCTTGTCCTCAGTAATGATAACATGAAGATGCCTGCCACCGGACTTTTCTGGGGGAATCCTTGATTGGAATGGGGGTGGTACATTTACACTTCGGTGGTGGCGGTTGGCAAAAAACATGCAAAATGTTTGTTGAAAAGTTGAAACAGTCAACTTTTGGAGAACCAACCTGATCCACAGTCAGCCTGAAATATCACTAAAACTGGGCACGATCCAGACTCATGGACCTAACAATGACATTCCCAGATATCTAGACTAGATATCATATTTTGGATACCGTTATATTGTGATATGGCATAAGCTTTGTCTTTTCCTGATTTTAAAGGCTGCATTACAGTAAAGTGATATAGTTGAACTTCTGAACTATTCTGAACTTACCAGATTCTCTAGCTATTTTTACCTTTATCTTCTTAATTATTAAATCCACACTACTGATGATTATTTATCAAAAATCTTATTGTGTGAACATTTTGTGATAGCACCAATAGTTATCCTTGCAATATTGTGGCAATATTGATAAATAATTAATATACTGTTGAATAGTTGAACCTACATCATTGCATCATATTCTGCGAGATCATCATATGTTTGCACTATTTGAGAACTTATAGTAGATCTATGTTACTGTTGGGAAAATGTGTGTATTGAGATATATATTTTATCAGAATAGCTTAAAAACAGCGAGATACTATTTCTAAGCCATATCGCCCAGCCCTAATAGTGAAAATTATGTGTAGATTAATCATCAATCATACTAATCTTTAATTACAGCTCTCAAGTGAAATATATCAGCAAGCTCAACAGTAATTAA
The DNA here is from genome assembly GCA_034769285.1 of Lutjanus argentimaculatus. Lineage (NCBI taxonomy): Eukaryota > Metazoa > Chordata > Actinopteri > Lutjaniformes > Lutjanidae > Lutjanus > Lutjanus argentimaculatus. The sequence continues at coordinate 24,269,961 of JAWZSL010000011.1, forward strand.
CAGTTACTCATAAAACTGTGTTAGCATTAGGCTCAGACGGCTAGTTTAATGGCTAGCACAAATCACTCAACAAATCACTATAATAAGAAGCAAATAAAAAGCAATAAAAAGAGCAACTATAGAGAAAAGATTCCTGACAATATAAACATTATTACACTTGACAAATAGGTGAATGTAACAATGTCAGTTAAACTGTAACTGCTATGGAACTGTGCAAGTGAATGATTGTTTTATACAATACCTTTTTTGTCTCAAACAAAAATGCTTTTGCAGATGGTGTGTGCTTTAAATTTAAGTTAAATGTTATTAAATATATTTAATTTGATTCTTAATTTCAATTATAATAATTTGTTTTCAATGTATTGTTTAATTAATAACTTACAGTTTCAATAAATCTTTCAAAAAATTTTCACCACCTGGCCACCACCCACCAACTGAGCCTATGTATGTCCCAAGAATTCTAGTCCACACCTGTCAAGCTAAATACACAATTTATAATCCAATATATGTTGTATGTTCAACACAATATATAATGTATGTTGGTTTTAATATCAGGGCATATTTCAAGAGGAGCATGTAGTACAACAGCTGCTCTGGGAGGTGTATCCTAGACCCATGCATCTGCTGAGTCCTTGTCAAGATCCATTTTCTTCAAGGGTCAATACTCGAGCGGTATCACTGTCACTAGGCAACGGGGAGACCTATCTGACATACGTTGCATACATTACACTGAGGAAGCAAGGGGTTAATGTGGCAAATACCACTCATTAGGCTAGTGTGGTTTTTATTGTATGTATACTGATCTTATTTTAGTGTGTAATTTTCAGCGTCTGTTTTCCTCACTTACATCTGTGCAGACAGTGCTTGTTGGAATAATGCAAAAGACAGAACTGTCAGTTTTGATGAGATGTTTGCAACAGTTAGAACTGCTGTGTAAATTACTCATAGGATTTTTTTTTTATACTGCTTTAGAAATAAAATTAACTTGCTTTTTGCCAAACTGATGCTACAGTGGATTGTTGCTACAGTGGATTGTTGGCACAAAAACACACCTGCTTGCTTTTGCTGCATGTCCATTGAGTATCCCTCAACCTTTGATCTGGTCATCAAACACCAGGGCAGGCCATCACCAATAGACAATAATTAGCCGTGAAGAGAAAGGGGAGGTGAGGACTAACTTGGGTGGTTAGAAAAAGCCTCTTGCACCAGATTAATCCCATTTCTTATTTATAGTGAGTAAAGATTCCATTCAATCAAATCAGCGTATTTAAATTATATGTTCACTCTTGGATAAACAACATATATTATATATGAAAATCACCACAACAGATAACTGGATTATAGTCCTACATATTCCTCATTTTCTGGACCCTGATAAACTCATATTTTATCATCATTTTATTGTGTGATTCCTTAAAACATGAGATCAAATCTGGAGTTTTTTGATTGTGTAATCTGTCCCAATAGCACAAAACGTTTCAAGACAACAACTACGCAATCAGACAGAAAAACAAGCTCATTAGAGGTCTCCCCTAGACTGTGGAACGATACACACTTTGTCAGTCCCCACACCACTGTCACCACAGTGACACAGTCATGTAATTAAGACACACAGGGTGCCTGGGAGCTTGCCTTTTCCCCTGCTAAATACTCATTAGAGGCACCTTTAAGGGTAATGTTAGCCAGCGTTGGAAACCTGAGGGAAATGAGCTGACAAAACAGAGAGCTACATGAACTGTCATCTGAATCCTGCTGTAGGAAATGGGGAGATGTCTTGAGCCATCTAGCGCACAAGTTTAGCTAATGATTTCTGCACCAGCATGGTTCCAGATCAAAGAGGCAAAACCAGTTGGGTGAGTGTTAGGTCAACAAATGTAAACCTTTTGATTAGGAACAGACATCTTACACACACCAGACATCCTCCTGCCAACAAACCAAAGCAGCTAATCAGTATTATTTTGATGGAGTCAGAAAACTGCACATATTCTGCTCTTTTTATGAAAAGGTTACACATGTAGCGTTGGAGACAGAGCAGACTGTGCAAATTATTACACTGGTGGTCACAGAGGCCACACAGCTCAGACAGCAGAGCTAAACACTTGCCATGGGTGTTGATTGTACAAACAACACCTTCACAAAAAAAACTTCATATGATTTGTTGCAATTTCCATAGTTAAAATGCCAGTAATATCCTTCACTAGATACACCCTATGTATGTTCATATGCAGTTATTCTGCCCAGGAACTGACGCTGGTATTGGTATCGGTGCATCTGTATTTCCTTCCTCATAAAACATTTGTGAAGTTGATTTTTTTGAAACCTTGATTGTTTACATAGCCTGTCACGAATTAGCAGTGTTCTGCAAGTAACAGAAATTCAGTAAATATCACTAATGGTCAACACTAACCAGATGTATGACAGCAGATGTGAACCCGAGCCATTCATGCTGTAGGGATCCATCTCTGTGACTTTTACACTTACTTTTCACTGTGCTACATGAACAATTCTTTCTGTACCGATGCAAAATGTATGCATGGAACATAACTTGCAAATACAATTTAGTCACATATGAGCATAATTCACAACACAGGGTTGGCCTAAAGACAGGAGTTTTTTCTTCTGGTTCCTTATATATGCCTCCTCTCTTCCCTCACTTGCATCTTTTCCTTGCTTCTCCATAGGCCCTCCTCTGACTGTGAGGCAGAGATGAAAGGATGAGATGTGAAGATGAAGGAATAGATGGAAAACATATTTGCCATATGGGGCACACTTGTTGGAGCCAGTGTCATTTTAAATTGATATCAATTACTTATGACATGTGTCATGGCTGAATCACCCATCAGTGGGCTTGTAATGGATTGGTCTGTATTGTTTTGTTGTCTCACAGCTTGGTTTTGGTTCTTGGCTCTGATAATGTCCTTACGCATTAAGCTTAAAGAAACTTGTTTTCATTAATTTCCTTTCAGACAAAATGTGAAATGTCAGAAAAATTAATTATTTAATCACTAAAATTTTACAGTGTGATGTGCAGTGTCTCACTGATTCATACAGACATATTAAACACTATTTATTAAGGAATTTGTGAATAAAGATCATTGAAACCTTGTCTGAATTTGTAACTGTATTTTACACACTGAGATGTTTAGTCAGCTCTAAATCATATTACAGCCACTGATCAAAAGACTTTCCATTTGGCTTGTTGTATTATTAAATTTGAGAGCATTTATCTTTTATTGATTCATGTTACCTCTATACTGTATTATCTTTTTACAGTCCCATTAGATCAATTGTGTCCAATTACAAAATGGATTTCCAGCCAGTTAGCCAGCTGATGCTTCTTAATTTATTAATGACACCTGCATTGTCATACAGTATAGTAGTAGATACAGTAGGAGTAGCAGTAGTATGCATTAGTCTGCCATTCCAAAACCACTAATCACCAGGGTTTGAAAGAAGGGGGAGTTCTCCAGAAAGCCTCACTTGAGAAATTTAGGAGAAGCTCTAAAATATCATAATTTGTGGTGCCACTGTTTGTTTCATTTTTCAGTATTATTTTATATTGTCCTGTATATTAATGTTCCTGAAATAATAATAGGCTGATAAAAATCACTTGTCAACATGTTGGTTTGTTCACACATAACAGTTTCCAGTAACCTGTTTCTAATAAACACACTGCTATCTATTGCTTTGGCTAACCATGTGCAGGGGCACACTCATCTAGAAGGTACTGGCTGCAGCCTGATGCACGTTATGCACCGTTTGTTGTCTTTAGAATGAACATGTTATATGATGGTGTTTTTGCACTGTGACGTTACTTCTGGAATGTTTTACTGTGCAGCAAGCATTTAGTGTTGTGTTTAGAGTAGCTACTGGAAAATTTTCCTCACTGTGTTTTCTGTAAGATCGACATTTGAGCACGTTTATACAGGGTTATACATTGTTTCCTTCAGTGCCTGATGTAAATTTATGGTATATGATTCCTCCTATAGGATCCAATAAAGATTCACTGGTTCGTAATTTAATGCTCTGAAAATGTTGGTAACACTTTACTTTATAGTCCCCTGTTTAAAATACATAAGCATAAGTACCATTTAGGCATTGAATAAATAGTTTGTAACACACAATAATGTAGTTGTAAGCAGATATAAGAGTTAATTTAAGTCTTTGAGTGTCTTCATAGGAGAAGTTAGAAGTTAGAAAAACACTTAAAACATCCTTACATCTGTTCATGACTACATTAGAGTGTGTTATAATATAGTTATAATATATAATTATTATAGTGTGGTATGTTTATATGCTGATTTTAAAAGCTAAATATTCAGACTTAAAGTTAAGTGCTACAAAAGTCTTAAATGCTGCATATACAATAAATAAAAACTAAAGCTCCAAAAACAATATAGAGCTTCCACAAGTTTCCACACTTCTGAGTATGCTGCTGTCAGGCTTTTTTCTATTTTATCATTAGCATATTATTTGCTAACATTTTAATTCATTTACAAAAAGTGTTAAAAATCAAATAAAACTTTGAGTCTCTGCCACAGGCATTATTATAAGAGTGTTGCCAATTACATATTTAAATATTTACAAAAGATATGACATCTAGTTGATAACAAGCTATCTTGAGCAATTTTATGGGGTAATTTATTTTTACATACTATTAAACAAAATGATACGCAATCAAGAAGACCCTAAAAGACCCCAAAACAATGGTGAAGGGTTAATAAGTCTCTCTTAAAACATGTCTAAATTACTTTTTGGCTCACAGGTATGCTACTATAATCCTGTGTCATTTGGAATAACGCTGAAAATATACAGTGTTGATTTTATGCCAGTGTGTTCATTCAATGAATGAATGAACCTATACACTTGGAAGTTGAAGATCAAGGTTGCAGATATCTACTTGTGCAAAAACAGCTGCCTGATTGAGGTTCAAACTGAATTTTGTCATACCAGATAGCAATCTTGTCACATAGGATGCATGGTTAAGGAAACTGAAAGAAATCTCAATTACTTCCTACAAGACTGCAGATCTGGTACTTTATTTCCCCTGGAAAATGTGTGACACTGCAATCTCCAACACAGCTTCACGCCACTATTTTTCATACAAATGTGCTATCTATTAAAATACCATTCAGTATAATTAATATATGTATGAGAGGGACTCCAGCTCCTTGTACGCCACAGGAAACTCTCTGAATGTGACCTAGTTCTTGTGCCAGTATTGCAATCAACAGTAGGGTAATTGCAGCTCTTCAACATCTCTATTATTATAGAATCTCTCCAGTGGTTTATATTTACACCTGATTGTATGACTGACTGTAAGACATGTCCCATTAAGAACCTGCTACACTGTTCATGTATTCTGGATAGATAGCCGAAACAGCCTTGACACTGGTTAAACCATCGTTACATTCTAATTGTGAGGGTGTGTAGCCTCAATTAGTACGGTAGCTCAGACAAGAGCCATGGTCTAAAGTTATTAGAGGTTATGTCAAACTGTTCTCTGCAATCTTAACTTCAGAACTGAGCAGTAGTTGAGATCTGTACACCACTGGAACTGTTTAACACAGAACATACACACGGATAAGCTGATGAGGAGGTAGGCGTCTATGTTTTGTTCCTCAGGAGGAACCTGATGAGTGTACAGTCAGGGAGGAGACTCCTCAACACACATGAACATCACTGGGGACTGGGGAGGAAACTCAGCGGGAGTCTATACTGTCATACGGTCATGGAAACACCACAGTACAGATGGTATTTTAGGAGTCAGCCAGGGAGAAGTATTTTCCTCTGGGACAGATATGTGAGGAGTTGGAACTAGAGGTGGCAGCAGTTGAGAGAGTTGAAGACAAACAGGATGAACCAAAGGAAATACTGAGTAACAGAAATGGCAAAACTGTCAAAAATACATTATAAACATTTGAGGAATACAAATGTTGTATTTAGAATTATAGTTAAAGGGAATTTGTACACGAACTGCACCACTGTCCTCACTTCATGCAAATTCACTGAACTCTCATCTGCTGGAAACTTTGTATGATGTACCTCCCATAAAATACAAATCACAACACATAATTTCAGTTTCACATTCTTCTTTTCAAATATGTCATTACCGTGACAGGATCTAATTTGTTGTGTGGATTCACCAGACTACTCATGCTATTTCGGAAAAACCTGGTAACATGTATTGTAAATATAAACAATCTAACACATGTCTGCAAAATTGCAGTTTCACGTGCGAATGTGTTAAAATTAATAGGACTGTAATTTGGTTTATTTCAGTCTGAGGGACACGTCAAACATCAAAGAGATGCTTTGGGAGTGGAGATATGTTGCATTGAGGCTGGTCTTCAAAGAGCTCAGCATTCATTCAGTGAATACCTTTTTTCCCAGTGGCATATTCACAGTAATCCTCTGAAGTGACCAGTTGCTCTCATCTACAGATAAACCCATGAACTGAACAACAGAGATGTGCAGTGTAAAGTAACACAGCCGCTGTATTTGAGGCCCTCAGAAACTGGGAAATGTCTGTTTCATGAAAGACAAATAGAAAAAGTTCTTCGTTAATTTGCTAAATTGGCCTATAAAGTGGCCTATGGAGGCCCATTTCCAACAGTAAAAGAAAAATACATCTCCATGGTAAGTATAAAAATTATGAGATCAAAAGTTGAAATTATGAGATAAAAAGTCATACTTATGAGTTAGAGTCAAAATTATGGAATTAAAAGCAGAGCCTAACCAATATATTGGCCTGTCATTATTATTGGCGCGATACTGGCCTCACAGCTATATCTGTCAATATCAGTACTGGCATATGTACTGTCTGATATGCACCCATACAGTATGAAAACTTTTTGAACAGAACATAAAGCAGACTGGCTTTAGTTGTTAGCATTATAGGCAGCATTTATGCATATTTGATCCTTTTTCTCAATTCAGGTTCAATGTAAATATATATTATGCTCTTTTTGTGCTTTTTAGAAAGATAACTTATTGTCCTCCAACAGAGGAAATTAGTTATTTATAATTATCATCAGTACTGGTGAAAGTTTACTGTTTCAATGCCCTGATATATATATAGTAGAAAAGTGCATAAAAAGCCAATTATGAGATAATATGCGGAAATTATGAGATAAAATGTCATGATTATAACATAAAAAGTCCATAAAAATCGAAATTATTAGACAAAGTCATAATTTTGACCTTCTATCACCGTGATAGCCTTTATCAAAAAAGTGCGCACTACATGACGTTCACTCGGTTTAATTCAAAGAAGTCCAAGGCCAAACATAGATGAACTGCAGGTATACACTGCATGTCTGTGGCGTTAAGTAACTAGTACTGTGACCAAGTAGTCATGCAGTGTAGTTAAGTAACTAGTACTGTGACCAAGTAGTCATGCAGTTTAGTTAAGTAACTAGTACTGTGACCAAGTAGTCATGCAGTGTAGTTTAAGTAACTAGTTACTGTGGACCAAGTAGTCATGCGGTTTTAGTTAAGTAACTGTACTGTGACCAAGTAGTCATGCAGTGTAGTTAAGTAACTAGTACTGTGACCAAGTAGTCATGCAGTGTAGTTAAGTAACTAGTACTGTGACCAAGTAGTCATGCAGTTTAGTTAAGTAACTAGTACTGTGACCAAGTAGTCATGCAGTGTAGTTAAGTAACTAGTACTGTGACCAAGTAGTCATGCGGTTTAGTTAAGTAACTAGTACTGTGACCAAGTAGTCATGCAGTTTAGTTAAGTAACTAGTACTGTGACCAAGTAGTCATGCAGTGTAGTTAAGTAACTAGTACTGTGACCAAGTAGTCATGCAGTGTAGTTAAGTAACTAGTACTGTGACCAAGTAGTCATGCAGTGTAGTTAAGTAACTAGTACTGTGACCAAGTAGTCATGCAGTTTAGTTAAGTAACTAGTACTGTGACCAAGTAGTCATGCAGTGTAGTTAAGTAACTTCAGACACGTTACTGTGAGTATAGCCTTGAACTCACCGCTCTGGTGACCTTCACATGTCTTTTTCTTCGCAGTGTGTTTGACTCCATCTGAATCTTGTCTGCTCAGCACCTCGGACAGCGACTGACGGGAACTCTGTCGTCCGGTTTGGCTCGCCACGTTGAACCGGGCGCTCTTCTTTCTGGCCCGGTCCGACTCCGGAGCGGACTGGCTCCTCTCCGGGTCATGGTTCTCCGGCTCTGAACCCACTTTCACCAACGCGTTTCTCGTCCTCGTTAGAGCAGAAGTCACCGAGCCCATCACCAAAAAAAAAAGGGTTAAAGCTTCAGCTGGACACGTTTACTTTAAGTTTCATTGTGCTCAAAACCTGCTGAAACTTGACTCCATTTTTTTTGTTATATTACTCGCAAAATTCAGCTGACAAATCGTTGAAAAAAAAAACCTCCAACCTCTGTTACTCACACACCGTTATCTTGTAGCTTCATTTTTTATCGAAGTTAACCGACAGAGAGCTATCAAAGTAACATGTCATGTCGGTATCTCCCTCCACTCGCGTTTCCTCCGACAGACGCGTCACATCATGGAGAAAGTTGCTCTGTCGACAAACACGTTGATCTCTCGGGGCGCACCGGCGAAAACAACCGACATTAATTAACTGACAGGAATCCCGGATTACTAAAATTAGCAGACATACAACTGCACGGATTTAAAAAAAACCCTGATATTGATTGTGATAATCAAAAACACCCGTAGATTTATTTACCTTAGTTAAAATCGTAAGCGGGATCAATTATCGCGAGATTTGACCGGGGTCCAATAAACTAACAAATTAAAGTGTGATTTAATGAAGCTTGTGGCTACTTGTACCCTGCTGTGCAGTAAAATGACCCATCACTGCCTGGAGGTGATTCAATTCACAGTAATCACCGACAGATGGCAGTCGTGTACAGCAGGCTCTCAGTGAATTCAGAGTAAGCTCATTTCATTTGAGCATTTAGTTCGTCAAAAAGATATTCAATCTCAGCAACATCTTTTCTACCATAGAAGGCCATTTTAGTCCATATTAAATTAATGAATAAGTAAATAAACATAAATTAATAAATAATATACATCTCCTTGCTTTGTTTATTTATTTTATAGCCTTATCTATTTATTTATTCATGTATTTCTTATTCAGCCTATTAAACAATTTCCCCTTAAGGATCAATAAATATTTCTGATTCTGATTCTGATTCTGATTAATATGGACTAAAATGGCATTCCACATTCTGGACTTGCTTTTTTAATATTATACTATTAAGTTTGGTCTTTCTATACAAAACAATGGTGTGGAATTTCTTTGATTATGGATACATTTTATACACATAAATAGAGATTTAGAGCTTTGTGGCATTTAAGAGATGACATTTTTCAATCCTTAAAAAAACTGGAAACGAGAAGACCTTAAGACTCTCAGAGTTCATTGTGTTATATATCGGTTACATCCCCTAGTTAAAGTTAATTTGATTTGCCTCTATTATTGGTATAATTTATTACATGATTTATTATCCATGCTCCCACTTTCGATATTATTTTGATCTAGTGACCCATAATTTATTTATAATTTAATGATAAAATGTAATTTTGCAATGATTATTATTCTTAATTTTAGTAAGATTAGAAATAAACAATGTAAAACAGCTCATTTGTATTGCAGAGTTGTGCATTCAAAGAAATGATTAAAGTGCAGCAGTATTGACTTTCAGATGCACTTAAAGCATCAAAAACAAAAGTGATCATGCTGCTTTATACATCAGAATGGCCTAATTCAAAATTATATTATTGTTTCATAGTAATTATTTTTCTGATGCATAAATGTGTAAGAAGCACTGTCTTAATAAGTAGTTGTTCTTACATTACTTGATAATGTAATTTCACCACATTATACTACTGTTTCTTCTGTAAGACTTGCCTGTGATGCTGTTAGATCCACCAAGTCAAGGATATGATTTTTAATCTATGAATGCCAAAAGTGTCACACATCACACCATTTATTAGGTACACCTGTAGAGCCTGATGCAGTCCAATATAACAGCCCTGCAAAAAAAAAAAAAAACTTTAGGGCTACTGTTACTGGTGATGTTGCACTGGATTGCATATATTGTGTGATGTTTCTTTTACATTGTCCTATTTATATAAATGCCTTTGGGCTAAGGACAGCAGGGTATAGTCAGAGATCAGTCCAAGGATCAATCCCTGCCACCCTCAGGATGACCTCCCTTTACAAACCAGTCACTAAAAAGAATTTCCCTACATGGATTATGAGTATCCTATCAATATTGCTTACCTATTACTTGCCTGACCTGCTCTATCTGATGTACTGGATATAGCTGTGCCACCCTCTCCCACTTATCTACTCTTGAATGAAACCTCATTAAAATGAACATATTGAATAGATGTGTTCTCCAAACCAGCATCACTGCTGCCAAAAAGATGATTGCTTTACATTGGAAGCCTCAACACACAACTACAAAAATTCAATTAACACATGTATTGATATAATTAACATGGAATTATCAGCGGCAGGGGCAGCTCCAGGCTGGCACTAGTTAAGCTTGGCAATGCCTGCAAATAAAATGAACGATTTGCTATAATCACCATTTCTATTTAGTGTTATACAGAGTACATGGACACCAGTGGGTATGGGGTGAGGTGGAGGGTGGGGGGTTGGAGGTGGGGGGTCACCACAAGTTTTTTGTATTGTTGTTGTTTGTCAATATGTTGGTCTGTTTATACTTACCTAAAACAGAAAAACAATTTTAAAAAAGTTGATCACAAAAAAATTAATTGCATGACATACTGCAGTGAGCACATTTTTTTTTATTATTCTACCCCTGCCTGAATCCACTCATTAACAATGATACTGTTTATTCTGGTCTTTGGTGTCATATACACTGTTACAATGAAAAAGGTGAGAAAATTTAAAATTTCAAGGCAACTTACTGCTGAACTACTGAACTTGAGTTCTGAGCCCAACTCAAATTCCTGCATTTTGAAAAACTTTTTACAAACTAATGTTTTCTTGAAACTCATCTAAGTGAAAGTGAATAATGGTTAATATTTTAATATTTTCTATTAAAACCATGTATTTATCTTCTTTCTTCATTTATTTTTTACTCTTAAAACTCAAAGATTCATTTTTTTTTTTTTACAGTAAATCATCACAACTAAAGATTATAGGTTTATTTCAAAACTTAAGCGTTTGAGTTGGGCTAAAACTCAAAAATCAATATGGCAGTAAGTTGCCTGGAAATTTTGAGTTGTCGCAACCTTTTTTTTTTTTTTTTTTTTTTTTTTTTTTAGTTATCTGCTTCCAAAAACCTAAAAATCATTACAATCACATCATTACAGCCAGACAATTTAGTTTCCAAATCAGTTTTGCTTCTTGAAACAACTGATGCATGTAATGTTTTTATCTCAATGAGAAAAAAATAAACAATGTAGGACAATTCATTACTTGCAAATGTGGACATTTTTTACCTGTCATGGATTACTTATAATGACGACCATTTTCTGTTTTTCCAATGAGGAATTTTTTTCACCTCATGCTACTTCATTACCATAATGTATCTCAAAGTATTACACCTCGTGCACTGTATTGAGTTACCGTCTTCGTGGTTTATTGCTGCGTACAGGCAATCGTGACATCTTTAGCATACATTTTCCTGTAGTGTGCATGCTGTATTGATCAAAAATACTACTTTGGTTACAGGAGAGATTTTTGTAGACCTCAATAAGGATCTCTATGTTGTGCTGATTTCATTATTGTGTCTAAACAAATGTGACAAAAGAGAATACTTTCAGCAAAGGAGATGAAGCAAAATACAGTCTGTGTCAACTAACAGGCTAACTGGATCATCACATATAAAGGCACTTTTAGAAGCTGTTTGCTTTTTGTGTTTGTTGGTTTGTTTGCTTGCTTGTAGCCCCAGTGAACTGTGTTTCTTCATATTGCTTTTGTTGATTGTTTGGCAAAGACAAAGACATTATTATTACTCCATGTCATCATGGTTCTGGGTCGATTCGTTGATCACCTGGACAAGGATGTAGAGGACAGAGAAAAGGTGGGTGAGTTGTGTGTCTGAGCTCAGAAAATTACTTCATTGATTGAAAATCACTTGAAGTGGATTCTACCTGACCATCCCTGGTCTCGATGGTCTTGATGAGAACCTTCTTGGTTGTTGTGGTTTCAATATGAGGTTTGGAATCAATCATTGTTTCTAAGACAGAGAAAGATTGTGATTATTTACTGGAAATGTATACGCAACAAAATATAAATGCAACACTTTTGTTTTTGCACACAGCTTTCGTGAGAGTCTACTTCTAGTGTATATCTTTCAAATTTTGTTAACACATTTGTTCAAATCTGTGTGAGTGAGCACTTCTCCTTTGCCAAGATAATCCATCCACCTGAAAGGTGTGGCATACAGAGATGTGAGTTAAACAGCAGGATTACTGCACAGGGGTGCCTTCGACTGGTCGCAGTAAAAGGCAACTCTAAAATGTGAAGTTTTATCTTGAGAAAAAAAACATTTATTAGGCCCCAAGTTACATAGTGGAAATACTGACCCCATATGAGCCAGTTCGCAGCCTTAGATCCTTGAGGCTTGAATCCAGAGGTGCAATGGACATGGCCAAACATGCAATAAACCAATCAGAAAGTCAGCTCTCATCACCTCTAAGAGGCAGGTACGCCAGCAGCACAAGTGGTGGCAGCATGACGGCAAATTTACAAGGAGGAAACAAAGAGAAAAGATATGCACGCGGCTCAGCCAAGCGCGACACACACGCAGACTTTTAACTTCAATATTTACACTTAATTGCTGATAGGAAATATGTTCAAATGACACTTTACTAATCCACGCTCCCGTGTGAGGAAAATAATGAACATTATTAATGTGTTTTGTGATTGTGAAGACGTGTGTGTGTGCTTCAGCCAAACGCACTGGGTGCTATCTTGTGCTGAAAGACCTATTGTGCCACAGACTTTGCGCTTCAACCAGGTTTTAGCTGGTCTAAGGCGCAAGTGGTTTTTACCCCAATGCGCCAAGCACAAGATAGTTAACACAGCAGGCCACGCCTTCATTTTGCCTTCATGTTTAGACCTCCCACCCATGGTCGCACAGACCAGGCGCAAGTGCATTTGCTATCTTGCAGATGTGGCAAAAATGGTACTTGTGCCACTGTAACATAGCAAAACCACCTGCGCCAGTGGCACAACGGCTTTGCACTGGGTGTAAGATAGGGCCCTCAGTGTAATACTCCCAAGATGCACTTCTTCATTTACAAATAAAGCAAATTTTATTACAATTTTTGTAATCCTGAGCTTTTTTGGTCATGTTACGAAGAACATTCAGAACAAAGTGCTGTTTTATTCTCCCTGAAACAAGCTGCTTTTTAATTTCAAAGAATCATACAAAAAGTGTATGCAAAATATGCCTTAAAACATTGCAACATGCATTTAAAAAACAACAATCCCCAAATAAACCCACAAAATCCTGGCGGGACTAAATAATCATGCTGTTTAATTTGCATCTCTATATACCACAACTGTTAGGTGGATGGATTATCTTTAATACGGACTTTTGAGTGCATTGAGGATGTCTTGGATCTTTTCTTTCAACTAATGAAAAATGGGAGCAAATACAAATGTTGTGTTTATATTTTTGTTGAGTATAATAACCAATCCTGCCACCTGCTAAAGTCAACATGCAGAAAGCCACTATACCTCTCAGGTTTAGAGATGAGAAGCTTGGCAGAGGGTTGGTGATCCTGAAAATGGAGAAAATACAGTCAATAAATTAATATTTGCATCTTTGTTGAATCTAATGAATGCTGAGACAGTGTACACATCTATCAAGTGGACAATGTCTGTTACCTGCTCTCCTCTCCTTCCAGCAGCTTCCTGTAGGTGGCTATCTCGATGTCCAGGGCCATCTTGACATTTAGGAGGTCCTGGTACTCCCGAAGGTGACGGGCCATCTCATCCTTCATGTTGTGAATGTCCTCCTCCAGACGTCCAATGGTGTCCTGGTAACCGCCCGTCTCCAAGGAGAAGTTCTCCTCCAACTCTCTCATCTGGCGCTCCAAGGACTCATTCTGGGACAGTAGCCAAGAGGGAACAAAATGACTCTCAGGCAGTGAAAATAACTTGTTTCAAATTAAAATAAAATACAAGAGTGATCTGTGAAAATGAATCTCTTTGCTGTGTCATTGTTCAAACAAATGCAGGTTATTTTCTGAACTTTTTGTGCTCCATTTGTTTGATTTCAACTATATATAGATTGGGAGGTTTTGCAGCATTATCTTGTATACTACAGCCTAAAGTTGTATACTTACAGTTCCTTTAAGGGCATCCACCTCACAGGTAAGTGCCTGAACTTGACGTCTATAGTCATTGGCCTCTTGTTTGGCGACTCTCAGAGCATCGTTATTCCTGGCTGCGGCTTCGGTGAGGTCAGCAAACTGGCGACCACGGTGACAAGCACAGAGAAAGGGAAGAAAAACGAGAAATCAACTGTTCAATAAATGATGAGTCAGAGACTGAGGGAAAGTGTGTATGGCAGATAGCGTGAAGCATGTAAATTATGAAAGATGTGGCCACAAAAGAGACTTGCAGACATTACACTGCAGTTGGGTGGTTTGAAGTTTTAATGCTTGACAGAAAAAATCTACTTTTATACACTGCTTTTGAGCATTTTGACAGATAATTTAATGTATTTAAAAAAAAACCAAAACTGATCCCTCACCAGGTGATTCTTTGGCCACATGGGGGCAGTGGAAACATGCAACAAACACAACGCTGATACTTTTTCTACAACATTCTGCAGCATTCTAATTCATTCTGAGTTGTGCTTTTGGTCACCTGTGTGCAATATTAACTCTTTTTAGCTGTGTTTTTGGTCTCCACCTAGTGCCTATGAAAACGCTAAGTTCTGTTTGCTGTAAGTTTGCTAAGGCTTGTTCAACGGTCTTAAAGAAACAGAGATTCTACTTTACTACACCGCTTTTTCGTATTTGAGCAGATGATTTGATGCCTTTTCAAGGAAAAAAAAATACTTGCATTTCATATGAACCTGCATCAGCTGATGTTTTGGCCACATGGGGGCAGTAGAAACATACTATAAACACAACACTAAAACTTTTCAAGTTTATATGGCAAACTTGTTAGCAAACAGTTTCCTATTAGTTGTAACATTAGCATTCATTCAGAATTTTGGTTCTGGCCACCTGATGAATTAAAATCCAGTATTCTCCCTGTATTTTGTTCTGTTTTTGGTCTCCACCAAGTCCTGAAATAAATATGTTTACTTAGCTGCTAGCTGCTACACTATGCTCACTAGTTAATTGCTACCTTGGCCTGCCATTTAGTGTTGGGCAAATTGTTTAGTGTTTGTTTTTGTTTTTTTTTTTGTTTTTTTTAGATATTTTTTCGCTTAAACAGCTGTCTACTACAGCAAAAAACAACACTGAATCAATAGGGTAAAGTAGCAAGCCAGAAAATAAAAATAAAGAACTAAAAGACAATAAAATGCTCCGTAGAGCTAAGATAATTGCAGGGTCAGGTGATAATTTCCTGTGGATTCATCACTACACATAGTCATTTTTCACATGCAAGTAGTCATGTGATAATGAGTCCCGCCACAACTGTTGAGAAAACTGGGTAGCAGAACCTCTGCCAACTTCCTCCTTTCCTCTCTCCCGTATTTAGAGATGCTATGTACTACTATGTACTAGGCTAAGTTGAAAAAAAAACAACAAATTTTGAAGATGTTTGAATGAAGTTGCTGGTTGGACCAGTAAGTAACCAGTAAGCGATGTATATTTCAATCTTAAAGCTACTACAAGGAATTTTTCTATTTTGTTGATTTTGCAGAATGTGAGATTATAAGCTGTCATCCATTTATTGTGTTGCTTTTGAACATTTTCTCAATTATACCAATTAAATACTTGCGTAGAATCTTTACCTTGGATTTGTACCATTCCTCAGACTCGTGGATATTTTTGGAGGCCAGGTTCTCATACTGCAGACGGACGTCCCTCAGAGCAGCTGTCAGGTCAGGTTTAGCCATCTCCATGTCCACCTGCACATGCTGCTGCTGCTGCATCTGGTTCTGCAGTTCCAGCATTTCCTGCAATACAATCAATACATCTGGCATGTACAAATACTTTTCTTCCTGCTCAGATGGCATACTGTATGTTGAGGACATTATTACAAGTACGTAGACACTTTATTTTAATATCACCAAGTATACTAATTGATAAATCAATGACTTTTGATGTCATTGAGTACGCTACGACTTTCCTGACAGTATTAAAACTGCTCTAAAGTACTGAGCCCTTCCGATTTGGTACTCTAGACAGATTAACAAATACTTCTGATTATTTGGCCCAGTATTCTTTGTAGGCTGCCTTGTTAGGATTGTTATACATGCACAGTGTTTCTGCAGTAGGGTCAGCTTCAGACACACAAAAAAAGGAAGCCTACCTCATCATGCAGCTTCTTGAGGAAGTTGATTTCATCCTGCAGTGACTCGACCTTCCGCTCCAGGTCCAGTCTAGCGAGGGCAGCATTGTCCACATCCTGTGTCGTGACACTGACTCTTTATAAGGTGACTTGTGAAGGTGACATGAATTATGCATTACATGTGTTTGCTGACATGCTCTTTCACAGGCACTGTACAAGTGCACTCACATAACACCTGCGTACACAAAATGACCTATTGTGTAGTGAGGCAAGGTCTCAACACATGCATCCAATTAAAATCAGCTGTAGCCACATGATAAGTGTCATTGCAGAAGACAAATAGGTGTTTTCTTGTGACTTTCATGTGTTGTAAACGGTGCAGCACCTTTTAGACAACAGTGCTTCAGTGCATCACAGACAGATTGACAGTGGTGGAAGTACATTTACTGAAGAACTGCACTTAAAGTAAGTTTTGAGGTACTGGAACTGAGTACTTTTAATGTATACTTTATCCCTCTGCTCCACAACATTGCAGAGAGAAATTTGTACTTTTTTCCTCCACATTTATTTGGCCTTCATGGCTACAAATTACTTTTCAGACTAAGATTTTACATGCAAAACATACTATGACCTCATAAAATATGACACAGTACTTTACTATTTTATTAAAGTCTACAGCAGTGTATTAAGAACCTATAATCAGTGGTCAGGATTCAGATCAGTTACTAAAGTCAAAAGTGCTAATGCCACACTGTAAAAATACTCCATTACAACTGAGTCTTGTACTGAAAATGTTACTCAAGTATTTGTAACAAACTGAAAAAATTCTGAAAATAGTTTCACAATGTTTTGTCCAACTGACAGTCTAAACCTCAAAATTATTAAAAAACAAATTAAATTTGTTTAAATAATCCTCACATTTTCAAAGCTGGAACCATGAAACGAAAAATTACTTAAAAGATACTCAAAGTTGTCAAAAAGTTTGCTGTTTTGACTTGCAGGACTTTTACATTTTCCTATTTTTTTAATGTGCAAAAATCTTAATTTCTAAAGTAACTAGTAACTAAAGCTGTCAAATAAATGTCATGGAGTAGAAAGTACAATATTTTGCAATGAAATGTGGAGCAGAAGTATGAAGTAGCCTGAAAATAATATACTCAAGTAAAGAACAAGTACCTCAAATTTATACTTAAGTATAGTACTTGAGTAACTGTACTTAAATTCCACCACTGCCTAAAAATAGCAACATATTGATAAATTACAACATTAAATAACAATAACCAGTAATACAATGTATCATCAACAATATAATCTCTGAAATGTGTGTTTTAGCATAATGAGTACTTTTGCTTTTAACTTTTTTACTTCAAGTCAAAAAAAGATTTTTAATGCAGGTCTTCAATAGTTAGTGGAATATTCTTAGACTCAGTTAATCCTTCTTCTCCTATCACAACAGATCAGCAGATGAAGTTTGGCAAATGGAGCCTGAGACCACTCAATGTGCAATAAAAACTAGCTAATGAAACTCGATAGTTGCACGACTGTCTGTCCTTAGTCCTGAGGAAAAGGTTTTAACTAAATTCAGTGTTTCCATCCCTACATAAAGGAATTTCATTTAATAAAGGAGGCACTGTAGAACACCCAGAACCACAAAGCATTGTTCCAGAGCTCCTTAATCCCATTTATTATTACCTAACTGCATTCTCAGCCTGAAAATCTCTACTGTTTCTTTTAGTACAAATGTATTTATTCCACTGGAAACTGTTACAGTGTGGTTTAAGATACAGCAACTACTGCATCTTTGCATTCTATAACTTTACTGAAATAAGCGTGAAGTATACTGTTGTACGAATAAAAACCACTATAATGTGAAATATTTTATTGTATTCAAAACATCCCACTCTATTCTATTTACTTCCATTCCATCTGCCCTGCGTACACCCTTGCTGTGGCACCGAACCGCTCTGCTTTGTCAGGGCGTTGGCAGGCTGGTAATTGAGGTATCAGCAAATGAAGCAGCTTTGCCCCTGCCCTAATGCCACAAACAAAGTGTGCTATTCAGCAGGGTTTCCCAAACGGGCCCGAGGCTGGAGGAGTGACTGTCTGCCTGACTGAGCGGGAGAGAGCCGGCTGTGGACCCTGCATTGTTGTCTGAGTGCCACCATGGCAGGCCACAGGGACTTCCTTCCTGCCATTCATACAAGGTCATCATGGTGTAATGTATTGATCTTACTGTTTACCCCAAAAAGTACATGATCACTTTTTACTCTTGTATATACACTCAACAAAAATATCAAGGCAAAACTTTTGTTTTTGCTCCCATTTTTCATGGGTTGAAGTAAAAAAAAAAAAAAAGGTTTATTTATTTCGAATTTTGTTCACTATACTGTGAAAAAAGGTTCAGAAAACTCTCAATTGTCTTTTTTTGGGCAGATTTTTTCTGTTTTAAATCAAACCCAAACACTCAAGTTTTGAAATAAACTAAAAATAAGTTTCCCTTAATCTTTTGTTGAGATGACTGACTTTTTCTTCTTCAAAGAAATAAGAAAAAACTTTAATCTCTAACTTTTAGAAAAAAAAAAGTTGTATTTCAAAAATTGTTGAGTAACTTCATTACAGTGAAAGTGTTTAATAAATCAATATTTTCAAATGCAACCATTTATTTTTCAAGCAAACAAATAATGACAAATCTGGTTCACAGCTCACTGTGAACAATTTTTGAAATACAGATTTTTTTGTGTGTCTAAAACTCAAAGATTCCAGTTTATCTAAAGAAGAAAAGTAAAATTACCTCAACAAAAGATTATAGGTCGGCAAAAAGAGTTTTAGGTTATTTGAAAACTTAATGAAAAATAAACCATTACTAACCATTATTCACTTAAATGATTTTACTCAACAATTTTTAAAATACATTTTTTGTTTTTAAAACTCAAAGATTCAAGTTTTTTTTTAAAGAAGAAAAGCAAATTATTCAATAAAATAATATTGTCAGCAAAATGTTTTAGATGAATTCAAAACATAAGAGTTTAACATTTAATTTAAAAAAATAGTGAAACCAGTTGCCATGAAATTATTAGTTTTCTCTCCCTTTTTTCTTTTCTTTCTTTCTTTTTTTTTTTTTTTTACAGTGTATGGTTATTTGACATAGGGCTACAAATACCAGTTATTTTCCCAAGAGGGCAAAGTCATGAACCCTCCCTACTCTGCCTCTGATTGGCTCAACCTGATATTCTCACCCTAACCCTTACCAGTCACTCCTCATATCTAAACCTAACAAACCCAACAGACAAAGGCAATGAGTACTAGCCAGTCAGAGGCAGAGTAAGGCAGGTCATGGCTTTGCCCACCTGAAGAAAAAAATCGTAGCCGTATGTGAAATAGCCATAGTTCAGTGCCTAATATAGTTGAGACAGAAGCCACAACTTGAGTTTAAAAAATCATAATTGGAAGTTTAAAAGCTAAATTATCCAAGAAAAACTCATAATTATGAAATAAAAAGTTGAAAATATTAGATAAAAAATCGAAATTATGAGATTATGACTTTTAAACTCATTATCACTCCTCATGTATAAACCTAACCAACCCAAGCAATGAAGGCAGTGAGTACAACCAAATCAGACGCAGAATAGGGCGGGTCATGACTTTGTCCTCCTGGGGGAAAAAAAATGGTGTCTGTAGCCCTATGTGAAATAGTTTATGCCTAATAGCGCATCTGATTGGCTGGTACTTGTTCCCTTCGTCGGTTGGATTTTTTTAGGTGTGGGTATAAGGAGTTATTGGTTAGAGTTTGGTTAGAAATCAGGGTAAGCCAATCAGAGCCAGAATAAGGTGCGTCATGACTTTGCCCTCCTGGGAAAAAATGGTATCTGTAGCCCGATGTGAAATAGTCATGAGTCAGTGCCTAATAAATGTATTTTTTTTTTCAAGATAAACGTCACATTTTAGAGCGGCCTTTTATTGAGACCAGTCTAAGGCACACCTATGTAATAATCATGCTGTTTAATCAGCATCTCTATGTGCCACACCTGTCAGGTGGATGGATTATCTTGGCAAAGCAGAAATGTGCACTAACATGGATGTTAACAAATTCGAGAGAAATAAACATTTTGTGTGCATACAACAACAACAACTTATAAAAAATGGGAGCAAAAACAAAAGTGTTGCTATTCTATAATTTTGTTGAGTATACATATATATGTGTGCAGCTCTGCAAATGCACCTCATTTTTGCTTAGTTTTTTTTTTTTTTTTTAACTTTTGCGTGCCGTGACACTCACATGAAACTATGTGCACAACTCATCACCATGATTCATCATGAAAGCCGGTGATAGGGGACAATCTCCGACGAGCCCATAACGAGTGAGATTTTTATGTGCTGATGCCTTCCCAGAACGAGACAGCCGGATCACATGGCGGCTTGTCTTCTCGCTCTGATAACCACATTGGGTCCACACTGTTGTTGTGTTTGTGTCCAGCTCATTCAGTGTGACCAGTCAGACTTAAAAAGATCTCCTCTCATTGCAGGCCTGATTTAACTCAACAGCCACAACTTGGCCTTTTGTACCAGGACAGGGTCAGTTCTGCTGCTGCACGATGGCTATTTCGGCTCATGGCTAGAATCTGCTGTTGTGCCATCAGAAGAGAGCATTCCTGTCTCCGTAGCTCATGAGCAATAATTAGATAGAGAGAAAATGGACAGTCACACACCACAAAACTGTTAGAAGTGAGACTCATAAAGATAATTCAGGTTTATCTAATCTTACTGACATCACGTGTCATCAATCTAAGGTTTTAAACCCATATATAACCAGGGGCAGGATGAGAGGGGAGGGCTCAGGGGCTGTCAGCATCTTCTGCTGTTGAAAACTAAGGTCATTCACTATTATGATTGGTTGCAAAGTACATATCTATTACAAAAATATGACGGGTAGAGTTTTACGTGACGTCAGCATTGTGAAACTATGGAAGCCTATTTCCACCAGTAAAAGGAAAAATATCCCAATCCAATAAGTCATGATTATTAGAACAAGTCTAAACTGAGATTTTTAAAAAGTCATAATTATGAGTTTAAAAAGTTAAAATAGAGAGTTGAACAGTCAGAATTATTTAATAGTCAAAATTATTAGATAAAAAAACAAAATTATGAGATAAAAAGCTTAAATTATGAGACAAGTCAGAATTATGACTTTTTAATTAATGTCAGAAGTTGATAAAAAGTCAGAATTATGACATAAAAG
Source organism: Lutjanus argentimaculatus (assembly GCA_034769285.1). Taxonomy (NCBI): domain Eukaryota; kingdom Metazoa; phylum Chordata; class Actinopteri; order Lutjaniformes; family Lutjanidae; genus Lutjanus; species Lutjanus argentimaculatus. Next base: position 24,291,656 of record JAWZSL010000011.1, read on the forward strand.
TCATTTATATCCCACAAGTTCATAAAAAGTTATAACTGACATAAAAAAGTCATTATTAATGATATATATAATATATAATCATATTAATATATGATAAAAAGTCTAAATGAGATTTAAAAGTCTAAATTATGAGACTAAAAGTCATAATTATGACCTAAATTGTCATAATTATGAGGAAAAAACATTAAAAATATGACTTTTTATCTCATAATGTCGACCTTTTATCTCACAATTTTGATTTTTTTTTTGTCTCATAATCATTACTTTTCATCTCATAATTTGACTTTTTATGTCACAATTATTATTCTATCTTTTACTGGCAAAAATGGGCCTCCATAGAAAATCACTTTACTTCATAGCATGAATCATACTGTACCTGTCTGAAGCTCTGCATGTTGGCCTCAGAATCCTCCCGCTGAGAGATCTCATCCTGCAACCTGCAGAGACAGACAAAAAGCAGGCTTTTACTTCGAATCCAATGGGACATTTCCTCCATAAAAACTACCATAAGCACTTTTTCTGCCTCCCCGGTTCTGATAACCTTTTTCTCCCCCCGCTTCATCTTCACGCATGAAAACATTTCAGTCAAAAATAAACTTGAGGCAGACACAAAACTGCTGCAGCACTTCAAGTTCAGGTTTGACGCAGTGCCTAGCACATCGCAGATAGATAGATAGATAGATAGATAGATAGATAGATAGTAATAGATAGATAGACAGACAGAGTTTGTAGAACTTTATGAATAAAAAAGGGTGCATGCACACATTCAGATAACTGCTCTGATCTATGCCTCACACAACATAACGACATCTGTTAAAAGTTGATTTATCATCGCAGATACAGGGGACAGAGAGGTGCCACGCCTCCTACTTCTCTCTCAGCCGGTCGATGTCGTCCGCCAGGTTGTCCCGGTGAACTTCCACGCGGGCCTTCTCGTTGGTCAGCTGGTCCACCTGGCGCCGCAGCTCCCGCATCTCGTCCTCGTACAGGTCTCCGACGCGGGACGTGCCTTTGCCCCGCAGCTGCTCCAGCTCGGCCAGCAGGATCTTGTTCTGCTGCTCCAAGAAGCGGACCTTCTCGATGTAGCTGGCGAAGCGGTCGTTCAGAGATGCATCTGCGCCTTCTCGTTGGTACGGTTCGTGATGAACTCGGTGTTGATGGCATCGGACAGTGAGAAGTCCAGGCTCTCGGAGGCCAGCCGGGGCATGGCTGCGCTGCTCCGGAGCCGCTGGGTCTTCACCGCGAGGATGGTCGGGGCGGAGGAGACCCCATAGGAGAACCGGGAGCGCGTCGGGCTCGAGAACTGGCGGCTGGAGTAGCTGGTCCTGGCCGTCACTCTCTCCCCGCCGAACATCTTCTTGTAAGAGGAATGTGGAGTGCGATAAGCCATCTTGCTCGTACCTTTGCAGACAATACCTCAGAGCGGCTCTGGTCCCGACTGCATCAGCAGAGTGCGCCTGGGAAGGCGTTCCCTGAACCATTACTTATTTATAGTCTCCTCCTTATGCAAATGGTTCAAGGGGGACTTGAGCGACAACTTGATAATCCAATCAGAGAACGGAAAGCTTGTTTTTCAGGTCCAGAATAGATCATGGATCAAACTGGGTTAAACTGTATTGCGCGCAGTAAAGGATGTGTGGGGTCTCACATGTTCTGTCACATCAAAGATCCCGATGTGCAACCGTAACACCTCACAGTGCACCAGCTGCAATCTATGGAAGCCCATTTCTGCCATTAAAAGATAATATCCCCATGGTAAATCATAATATAAAATAAATGGTCTAAATCAGAGATTAAAACTTTAATCATGATGTAAGTCATATATGACATTAAAAAATCATTATGAGATGAAAAGTCAAATTTAAGAGATAAAAGTCATAATTATGAGATAAGAAACAAAAACTATGAGTTAAAAAGTCATAATATATGATATATGAGATAAAAATCAGACTATAGTCTGAGACAGGTTATGGGTTTTAGTTGCGTCCTTACTGTCCTCATCCATATGTACTTGACTATTTAGTGAGAATATTTGCATGATCAACAATTATTTTTGTCAGCCACATAAATTTTCCCCATAGTATGCAGTGGTTGAATAAGTTTTCAAATGACTTAAAATAAAATTGTTTTTAAGTCAGAAATATGAAATTAAAAGTGGAAATTATGAGATTAAAAACTAATAATTATGAGATAAAAGTCATACTTGTGAGATAAAAAGTCACAATTAAAATTGATGAGTGATTAAAAGTGGAAAAAGCAAGATTAAAAGATTAGATTAAAAATGGAAATTATGAGATTAAAAAAGTGGAAATTATGAGATAAAAACTAATAATCATGAGATAAAACGCTCATCATGTAATGAAAACGAGAGATAAAATGAGATAAATGAGATAAAAAAGTTGAAATTATGAGAGCGAATAATAATTATGAGCTAAATATTTATTAGATAAAAAGTGAAAATGATGAGCTAAAAAGACATAATTATGAGATTAAAAAAATAATAAAAACAATAAAAAGACCTTGTATTTCATAATTCTGAATTTTTATCTCATAATTCTGACTTACTGTGATGATTTTTCTTTTTTTACTGGCAGAAATGGGCTTCCGTAGAATCATTGGCAAAAACATTGGTTTGCTAAAAGTAGCAGCACATGAGTGTCAGGAAAAAGCAGACTGGACTCCTGATAGTTCTTTAGAGGATTTCTTTTAGATGTTTGCCAAATCTACCCATTAATAAAAGAAAACCCCAAACAAGTTGGATATGGGTCTGATCAACAGCTAGTTAAATTCAACTTAATATATATCAGGATGAGATTAAAATTCTAGGATTTTGATGTGTTGGAGATGAAACAGGGAGAAGAAAAAGCTTTTCCCATAGCAGAAAACTTGCATCTTTACTATCCAGATTTGGCATAATCCAGTACTGGGAATCACTTCTTAATAATTGATTTATTCATTTAATCAATTTTTTTCTCCTCTTGTCTCTTGTTCTGAAACACGCACTCTCTACATGCATTTTCACCCTGCATGGGTTTGTCTTTTTCTGAGGTTTAAAATTAATTCTATGGAGCGATGTGTCATGAGACTTCTCAAAAATTTGTCACCCACCCGTGGTAATAGATTTTTGATCAGCTATGGTGTTGTGTGTGTGTGTGTGTGTGTGTGTGTGTGTTGTGTGTGTGTGTGTGTGCGCGCATGTGTATGTATATGTGTATGTGTGCGTACTGGGGTGTGTTATACATGCAGTTTATTATGCTGGAATGCTTGAGAAGCACAGTCCAGCATGTGCAAGTCAGCAGCATCACAACTGTTAATCAGGTTTAGAGAACATCATGCAAACACATCCGGGCTGCCTACTAATCTATTACACACACACGAACACACAAACACAGACACACACACACACAGAGAGAGAGAGAGAGAGAGAGACTCACACATCTGTGATGATCTCATACTCAAACAAGAAAAAAAGAGAAAGGCAGAGAGGTTTGGGTACAAATCAAAGTCATCCAACACTTTTTGCTGCAGCCTTGGAGCGTATGTTTGCACACTCTTAGAAATAAGGGTTCCAAAATGGTTCTTCCTGAAAAACTGAGGTTCTACCCAGTTTTCAGCTTCAGAAAAGCCTTTTTTTCTTTGTAAAACAAAGAGTTCCATTTAGAACCCTTTCATCCAAAGAACACTTTTTGGAGAAAGAGTTTTTCTTTCGTCAGGGGTTTGTCAAAGGCTTTTTGTACCAGAATATAAAAGGGTTTCAGTAGAACCCCCTGGTTGGGTTCTGGATTTAACCCTTAGAATAAGGGTTCTTGGCAGAACCCTCTGGGTGGGTTCTAGATGACACTCTTGGAATATAAAAGAGTTCTTGGCAGAACCTTCTTGGTGGGAACCACCAGAGAGGGTTCTATGGAGAACCATCACACCATAGAAGCTGAAGACGCTCTCCTAGGGGGTTCTGGGTGAAACCTTTCACAGATAGTTCAAAGGTTCAACCTTTGTGTTAGGCTCTAGGTAGAACTCTTTGAAAGGGTTTCAAAGGTTCGGGAAACTTATAGGGTTCTCCTATGGGGACAAGCTGAAGAACCCTTTATGGTTATAGATAGCACCTTTATTTCTAAGATTCCTGTTTCCTATCAGTCAGACTGACCTGCAGCAGATAGGAAATACTTCAGATATGTTGGAGAACCTCTTTCTTTCCTTGTCTGTCCGTGTCTGTTTCTTCCTCCAGTTCTATATACAGAGCTGTCTGTGCTGCATACAGAGCTGTCTGTGCTGCATACAGAGCTGTCTGTGCTACATACAGAGCTGTCTGTGTTGCATGCAGACGTGTCAGTGCTGCATGCAGGGGTGTCAGTGCTGCATATAGACCTGTCTGTGCTGCATACAGAGCTGTCAGTACTGAATACAGAGCCATCTGTGCTGCATAGAGAGCTGTCTGTGTTGCATGCAGAGCTGTCGGTGCCCAGCTTTATAGAGCTGTCTGTGCTGCATACAGAGCTGTCAGTACTGAATACAGAGCCATCTGTGCTGCATAGAGAGCTGTCTGTGTTGCATGCAGAGCTGTCGGTGCCGCATACAGAGCTGTCTGTGCTGCATACAGAGCTGTCAGTACTGAGTACAGAGCCATCTGTGCTGCATACAGAGGTGTCTGTGTTGTATACAGAGGGGTCAGTGCTGTCTGTACTGCATACAGAGCTGTCAGTACTGAATACGGATCCATCTGTGCTGCATAGAGAGCTGTCTGTGCTACATACAGAGCTGTCTGTGTTGCATGCAGAAGTGTCAGTCCTGCATACAGAGCTGTCAGTGCTGCATACAGAACTGTCAGTACTGAATACAGAGCCATCTGTGCTGCATACAGAGTTGTCTGTGCTGCATACAAAGTTGTCGGTGCTGCAGTGCTGCTGACTTGCTGAGATTCAGTGATTGTGACGGGAGACGCAGGGCAGCAGAGCTGAGACTGTGACACTCTACACCTCCCCACCACAGTTCACTGGTGCCACTGGGTGTACTGTGCTCTTTACAAAATATGAAAGAAGAAGTCAGTAAAGAAGATCTGATTGGGTTTAATGATGTTTGTTGACTTGATAACAGCCTGGATGTACAAATATTTCTTTCAGAGAGACTTTCACATTTTTGCCTTCAGGCTCCGGGAGGCTGCAGTCATTTGAAGTTGGCTTGTTGCCTCTGAGATGTGACTGTGCAGAGATAAACCGGCTCCTCAGTGACCTGCTCGGATCCTTGAGAAATATTACAGGCTAGAAAGAAGAGTCTGTCCTTGAGAAAAATGCAGGAAATTAAGGGTTTTAGTTGTCCCTCTTGTATTCAAGATCAGCAAATGATTTTTTTTATTTTTTTTTTGTACCATATCTACATTTTTCTCTGTGGTGCGAAGTGATTACACATATTGAAAAAGAAAATTAACACTGAAATTAAGGTACTCATTATGCAAAATGGTTCCTGTCAGTGTTATATTATCATTTTACTAGATTATTTTTATTGGTGTATTAACATGTAATCAATACTTTAATGTTTTATTTGGCCCAGATCTAGCTATTTTAATAGCTCTCTATTCTTTTGGGCAATGTAATTTATATCAAATGACACTATTTTATATCAGTTAATATTTATATTATCCTACTTTATGAGCTGATCATGTATTTTTTTGTGTTAAATCTTAATTTTAGATCTAGCTGTGAAATATATGTATCATGGAGTGAAAATAACAGTTTTCCATCTAAAACTGAATAGATGGAGTAGCATTAAATGCAAATACTCTGTAGGTAGTGCCATTACCTCAAAGTTGTAAGTTCTGTACTTGAGTACATGTGCCCCAACATCTTCTTGGAAAGTATCTGCAAATAAGGAGAGCACTGAAGCTTTTTTTTTCTTCACTCAATCACATTAATGATTAAATCCAATGAAATAACAGTGTCAGGAGTGTAAAGCCCGCCACTTAGCTTTGAAGTTATTTTGGATGCATATCTGTTGAAACAGTTGAGTCTGGAGCAGCAAATTGTACTAACTCCATATTGAACAATTTTAACTTGTATCAGTAGGTTGTATTTTATGAACTCATCATTTGTTTTGTGGGTTTAATCTTAATCTATAAAATTAATAGTACTTATAGTTGTGAAATAAATATATAGTGGAGTAAAAAGCACAAGATTTCCCTCTAAAATGGAACAGAACTATAAAGTAGCATTAAATGGAAATACTCAAATAAAGTATAAGTACTCAAAATTGGATTTAAGTACAATATTTGAGTAAAATGTACTTACTAACTTTCCACAACATCATCTTGGAAAGTACCTGCAAGTAATGAGAGCAGTGGGGCTCACTTCTTCTTTACTCAGTCACATTCATTATTAAATCCAATAAAGTCTTGATGTCAGGAGTGGAAAAGGCACAGTCACTTAGCTTTGAAGTTATTTTGAGTACAAATCTGCTGTTTATTCTGGAGCAGTATAATCTAGTAAAGCCTGTGGTCACTGGATTTGCTATTCTAAAAGTAAGATTAAATGCACACATAAGGCCTCATGTAAAGTGACTTTGATTAATTTTCTGTAACGTTCAGTGTCTAAACTCAACGTAAGTTGTTACATTTGTTTCTTAGCATGAGACTGCAAAGTACTGTACATCTTATAGCATGTGGCTGAAGAAGTGCTGTGGTGGGTCAAGTATTGCGATCTTTTTCTTAAAGGGTCACTCCACCGATTTTATTCATCATAGTCTGTTTAGAGGTCTTTGGGAGTACTGATGAAAATGCAGGATTCAGCATTAATGTTTTTTGATGTTGAACCTGGTCGATTTACTTGCCTGGCATGCCATTTTACTTGCCCCAAGTACACAGGCAATCCTTATTGTTGAGCCCTGATATGTGGAAAGGCTTTCAAATCTTTTGAGAAACCAAAAAAAAAAAAAAAATCTTATACCTGGCATAAAGCGGATGCACCGGTGGTGCAGGTGGCATTACAGTCTTACACTGGTGCAGTTGTCATTTTTGCCATGTCTGCAAAATGAACTTACGCCTAGTCTGTGCGGCTGTGGGTGATCACAGCTGTCAGATTGTCTTAACAGATCAGTCAGCATGACAGCTGGAGCAACTGTAGTGTTTGTGTCTGCGTGTTTATTGTGATCCAGAAAAACAAGGATTAAATAATAATGATCTATAACATACAAAAACATGCAAAATGAACAAGATGGTATATCTAAATAAATAAATTTTACTTACTAAATTAATAGCAAAATATTTAAAAAGTATTAAGAGTAAAATTATGCATTTTGCAAAATTGCACAATTTGTTGTTATATATAATCATATTATGTACAGTTAAGTGCAAGTACCTCAAATTTGTACAGTAATTGAGTTGAAGTTATATTTCTTAATTAGAGTGGACTTAAATAAACTGTACAACAAGAAATTAACATGCCAGATAAACACAGGTACAATATTTAAAGCAAAACATTAAAGGTAGAATCAGTAAGATGTGTCAGTTGCTGAGAGCCAACACCTGGTACCAGTCTCACAGGTTCTTTTAATTGTTTGTTTCTTTACCATTCAGGTCACACTCCCTGATGAAGGCTCCCAGCCGAAACGCGTTGGAGCACTTTTATCTTTTCAGCCATGTGATTCAATAAAGGCTTTTTAATATTTTTTCTAGATGAGTGCCTTGGTATTTTTTCCTTTTGTTTCCTATGTGTCAGTTGCTGTTGAATCTCGTTCCAAGGACATCAAATACCAACATTTTGGGTTTGTTAAGCATCCTGAGCACAGTAAAATAATGAGGAACTAAGGACTGGGCAGAGGGTCACAGGTGATGACTGAGAGGGATTATTTTTGTATTAGTCTATGCATTGTTTTCTGGGGGTAAATCCTGCATAGTTTGTGAAATGCATCGAAGCCAGTGGTGCTCATGGGCCTACACAGGGGCTCCAGTATGAGTAAACAGTGGAACCCCTAACCGGCAGTGGAAATTCACATGATCAACACTCACTTGGAGGCAGGGGGGCTGTGAAAATTCCTGCTCCCAGGCCCATTATGAGGCAGCTCTGCCAGTGTTGGCGACACAGACAGACAGAGGAGGCCGGGATTGTCACAGACAGAGCAGGGATTGTGTACTGCTGATCTGTCACCTAACTGCAGCAGCAGAATGCAGACAGTAGGCCGTAATTATTGTGTGTAGCCCGGTGTTTGCCAGTGCCATGGTTTAGGCCAAATAGCTCCCATTCTTGGCAATGTTTGGAATTTATCGTTTGGTCCTTTTATTTTTGTTGCTGAGGTTCCTGTTTCTCTCCAAAGCAACAGCGCCACAGGAGAGCTCATTAAAAAGATTCTAGAGCAGGGTGAGAAGAAGAAGAATCAAATAAGATGCAACATTAGTCAGAGTCAGTCAGCCCGTAATGGGACAGGCCAACAGATAAGTTAAATCTTGTTTCAGGGTGTCATTGCCTCAAAACCGCAGGCGACGGGCAGCAAAAAAGGCATCCTTTGTTTCATCTCCCATGATGGTGAATCACCGACCCGCGCGCCCAGTAGCCATAGCAATCGTCCCCAACATTATTTCTCCAAGCTCAAACTGAGACAGAGACAGTCTCAGAGGGATGAACTCTCACAGAAAATTAATCATTTACTGTTTTAACAGAGTTGTAAAAATGTGTGTTTGTGGTGTGCAGTTTGCAGCAGCGTGTCTCTAAGCTTACATGGAGCTTTTGGGGGTCTTTTTTTTTTTTTTTTTAATCTTATAAGATGGTTTGCTTTTTTGTGGGTCACAACATGGCAGATTTAGCAGACAGAGCGCTGCAGCGCAATGTCTTTCTTGCGCTTCATTTGGTGCATGGAGATCAGACTGAAGTAAATCTAAATGTGAGAGAGAAAGGCTATAAATCCTGCCAGAGGCCCCTGGTGAGCTTTTCTCAAGTCTGTGTGTGATGGTGAGGTTATTATCAGTGCTAGAAAGAAACTATGTACACAGGTACAGAGGGAAAGTTTGTTTCTTTTTACTCCACTATGTTTATCTGAATCATAAAGGGACAGAATCAACATCTACATTATCATTGTTCAAAAAACATCTGAAAAGATCATTAATTGGCAAAGAATGGCAAACTGTAACGAATCTCAACTTGTAAACATTCACTTCTATGTAAACTGATCATTGTTTTGTAAATCAGTTTTATATTACTACTTAGTCTTGACACTTTGAAGTGTGACCATTGTTATTTACATGGGGGGAGGTATCTTCATAAGTCTTTTTTGGCTTCCAACCAGTCCTGTACAATGTTCTAACTTTGTATTATTTTTATTTTCTTATATATATGCTGTATATGTGCAACTAAACTAAACTAGTTTGGCTATTTTGAAGTGGGGTTGTGTGAAGTACATATCCATAGTCAGTGTAGATGCTGGTCAGCCTGCCCTAAATTAAGAGAAGCAGCAGGAGTACTGGTGTTGGAAGCTAAGCAACTTACTGCTGTGGACAGGGTCAGCAACAAAATGTATTTTAGCCAAATAAAAAAAACTATGGCAGTTTAAGTAAATGCTCTGTTCTCTGATATTTTCAACACTTTACTTTGCCATCAGACGGCCCTTTCAGAACAGACACAGAAAACTGAAGTTATATCACTTGTTTATTGCTTTCTTCAAGGCCACCAAACTACTTTGACAAAAACACTCATTTTACCTTGCGGAGCACAGGAGTTGCTGGTCTACCGCTGCTTCGATTGGTTGTTGTTTTGTTTGTGTTGTTTTCTGACTTCAGTGTTTTAAACAGTTAGCTCAGATTCACCAAAGTCACACAATAACACAAACAAATAGGCAGCAGCAGTCCAGCATTCCCATGTTCTGCAAGGTAAAACTGATGTTTTTGCCAGTGGAATCTGGTGGCTTTGGAGAGACAGGTATTTGGCATTTATTTTTTACAATTTTCTATCAGAAAAGGCTGTCTGATGGCAACATAAAACAGTGAAATTATTCTAACTATAGTGTACACTTAAACAAATATTGATTTTTTTTTTAGGTGATCCTTATTAAGTCGGTTAAAATACATTTAGCTGCTGACCCTGTCCACAGTAGTACATTGCTTAGCTTCCAAAGCTGGTACTCCTGCTGCTTGTCCAAATTGGGTGCGTGTCAACTCCCATCTACTGTACATTGACTGACTATGAATAAGTATCTCATACAAAATATGAACTACCCCTTCAAGATTTTACATAAAAAAATATATAAAAATTCTATAAAACAATTTAATTGGTAAAGACTGAAGCAGTGGTTTTGTAACAACAAAGCAGTGTGTAATTGTTGCTCCTTGTCACATTTCAGATGTTTTACCAGTTCCAACAGAGACGTTTGTCCACTTAACTTCTCAGATGTTTTCATTCAAATAACTTTTCAATGTCCAAAACAATACCGTACCAGACTGAAATAATATCTACTGCAATATTTCATGGTTAATTATTTTATTTTATTTTATTTTATTTTATTTTATAAAAGGACTGCTACTGACTGCTGCATTGTTTTTGTTTTCCATTTGCACAGACGTAATTCAAACATTCACTACCAACGACAGTTCGTTCCATTTTTTTTCAGTCATGGCTGGTTACTTGCATCTTATTTTATAGTAGATACACAAATTTTGTACAAAAAAAAAAAATGCTGTACAGATCAGATGAACTGTTTAATGAGGAACATTTTTTTCAAGTTGTAAATTTTCTTTATTTTTAACACCAGGGTAAATATTGTATCATCTTATAGTGGTATTATCATACTTTGAGATTTTGGTATTGTTACATCCCAGATAAATTTCCCACATTTTTCACAATAAAGCAAAGAATCAGCCAGAAGTATAAATCATTAATATACACTAATATACATTTGTGGATCAAAACTAATACCCTTTGGAGGGACTCAAACCCACAGTTAGGAACCTACCTACAATAACTGTAAGTGAAGATAAAGCTAGCTTCACAACAACAACAACAACAACAACAACAGTAAAATACTGTATGTGCACTGATGTATCAGTATTAACAATCCAATAATGTCATACATAATAATCAGTCACAGGGGCCATTTTTCAGCAGAATGAGTACTTTTACTGTTGATACTTAGACTACATTCTCCTGATAATACTTCTGTACTTTTACTTAAGGATACCTTTGAATGGAGGGCTTTCTCTTGTATTTGAGAACTTTTATATTGTTGTATTAGCACTTTCACTTAAAGGACCTTGATACTTAATCTCCCGCTGGTTATCATGAGGAATTTTCTTTTCTACATGAGCAGTTTTTCTTAAGCATACTGGAACTTAAGCTCCAGCTTTTCTGTCGGTGGTCAGCAAAATGAGCAGAGTAAGGACGTGCATTCATTTTGGAGGATGGAGCTGCCACTGGATACCTTTGGACCAGAGTAACAACAGAGGAATTAAACTGCAGGGGCTATTCTCCAAATCTCCATAGTGACTGACAAAACCCTTGGAAAGTATCCAGAATGGTCACTCTGTAAAGACCTCTCTTTCAGTCTCGCTCTCTTTGTCTCTCTCTTTCTTTGTCTCTCTCCGTGCATGTGTGTATTTGCAGGGAGTGATTGGGTCAGGGACTGGGAGGGGATACAGGGAAATAATAACAGCTTCCCAGCATTTGTCCCTGTCAATTCCGTAAAAAATCATCATGTATATGATTTGTCAAATATACAGCATGAAAATTCTTGGTGACACTTTATTTGAAGGGTGTGCATAAGACTGTCATTACACTGTCAAAACCAGATCATGACAGCTTTCATGAACATGGAGTAATCTTTACACAATGTTTATGACTTGGTCATTTATGTAATTTTTAAACAAAATTAATTGTTGTTGTCCTTGTTATGACAATTTGACATTAACCAAGACAAAAACCTCCTTGTTTTGACAAATTGTGTGTGTTTGTGTTCGGTATTGACACTGGCTGTCATTAGATTATCATAATGTGTCATCAATATTTTCCTTGACTTCACGTAAAGTGGTATCATTTGGACTTGTCATGAAGATATCATTAGGTTTTATTACAATGCTTTTGTAACGGCATCATGAATTATTTCCTGGACTTCAACTAAAGCAGTACCTGTTGGACTTGTCATAAAGATGTCATTAAATGTTATAAGACCAGCTTGCCGACATGGCATGTACGAGGTGATTTAGCTTTTACAGAGTCACCTAATGGACAGATAGCGGTTAGCTTGTTTACTTATTGCTAGAGTAGGCTAGCTCCTGTTACCTGTAGCTAACATTAGTTAGTTAGGTTGGTTAGCTGTGGAGCTAGCCATCTAATTAGCCGACTCATCCCCTGTCATCAAACTGATAACTATCAGTTTTAGAGGCTGTTTGTCCCAGTCCAGCTGGAATCTCCTGTTCAGCCAGCGTGTCTGAACGAACTATGTATAACAGCTTGATGAAATGTTTAAACATAAAGCTAAACTATTTCTTTATGTTTGATTATATCGAGTTGTCATGACAAAGACATCTCAAACAATGACAACTTTGAATTAAAAATGACATAACTGACCAAATGACACTTAATGACAGTGATCACAAGCATTCATAAAGACTCTTTCATGATTGTGACAGGTGTCATGATTACAGTGGACAGTGTAATGACAGTCTTATGCACAGCCCTTCAAATAAAGTGTTACAAAATTCTGAAATGACCCGCTGTCATTTGGTCAGGCTTATTTCAAGGAGAATATCCTCTGGTCACACTTATTTCAAGCTGGGCTGTCAGTGACCATCACATCACAAGTGTCACTTACATATGCCTGACTGCATCAGGGGGCATCACCCAGACCGACTGACAGCTGCAGATGACACTCACCTGCCTCCGGATGAGTGGATAAGAGTGAGACAAACCCTTCAAGTGTGAAGAGAGAAGAAAAACATACACTTATAATACATCACCATAACAATTCTGGTTCCAAAGTCAGAATAATATCGAAGTAAATCATATTTTTTTTGACACCTTGATATGATTATTTAAATAGATGTGAAAGTCACACCCTACAGTGTGAGTCAGGGCTGCATGGGCTGGAGTCAGGACTTTGGCACTCTGTTATACTCCAGTTCTAAGAATATTGTAAGCTTAAGGCTCATTCTGAATTCACATGCTCCTCTTAGTTAATAACCTTTTGAAAGTCAAATGTCACCACAGTCCAGAGATGCTTCAAGGCAAATATTATAAATGGGATTATTTTCACCAGTTTGTATCTCAACCACATTGAAATATTTGGAATATTTTTTGTGAACAGTTCCCTAATAATACATAACAAGCTGTACTTTGAATCAATTTAGACAAAAACTAGAAATAATATGCTCTTTATTAGACAGATTTGTTAGATTTTATTAGAAGGTAATTAGAGACACATTCGAACAGAATTGTATTGTAAACTAAAGTCTATACACTACTTCCCACTGTTAGACCCTTATTAGATTAACTCTACTTTAATACAAAGTACAGCTTGTTATGTCAGTTTCATGATGCATTAGATGTGTGGTGTCTAATCAGGGTACAGCTGTGTTTGTTTACTGTCTAATAAAGAATATATTATTTTTAGTTTTTGTATGACCTGAAACAAAGTATGGCTTTTTACATCTTATTAGAGTACTATAAAGAAAAAGTGCAACCTAAATTATCAAATTTAACATCACACATGCACTGCCAGTCTGACATACTGATGTAATAACTTAACTTACCTAACTTTAGCCGTGAATTAGATCATTAAATCAGCTCCTCTGTTGCAAAATCGTGCTTTCAAAATATAATTTCACCACTGCAAACAGTTTTCTACTTTGCTTCTGATAGTGAAATTATTTTAAAACCACTGACAGTGTGCTTCTTCACTGCATCAATAACGAAAGATGATATGCTTTGTAGATTTTGGAGTGAATTATGCAATAAGACAGATAACTAGAATTGCTACATGATGAATCAGAAACTCTTAGCGTAGTACTCTCTTCAGCATTTGATTTTTGGTGCAAATTCCCCCCTGCTGTTTGTCTAACCTGAGATGAAAAGTGCTTTATAGATTATTATTATTATATCAGGTGGGGCTAGACGCTAGGTGCTAGATTAAACTTAATTTTTCTGGCCACTTACCAGTGGTGGCAACTGACGTATCACCAGCTTTTATGTTAATATGGCTAACTTGTGAGCAAACAGTTTCTTATTTCACATCCAGCAGATACAGAGCAACACATCAGTCAGTTGGAGTCATGTGTCTGACCATCTGATGCATGTGAGTCCAATATTCCCTCTCTTTTAGCTTTTTTGACCTTGACCAACACCTGACAGAAACGGCTATCTGGTTCTTTAGTAACCTTATGTGTTAACATGTAATTAGGTCACAGAGGTAACCATCAGTTTCTCTAAAAGATAATTAACCATGATGAGTCCAGGACGTTAGACTTAGGGGAGCACTTACTGTTTTAACGATACTTCAACAATCAGGAACCTGGAAATACCTTAAAAACAACTGTTAGTGTATTTAAACAACCATCTAGATTTTTCAAGTTATTATGTTAAATTTTAGACTTAGACTTGAATGTTTGGTAATACAAGACAGGCACAAACTGGAGCTTGTTCTTTACTGCTAATGCTCACGTTCACCAGCTAGCTGGTTGCTAACTTTACCTGTCTGCCATTTAGTGCTGAACAGGTAGTGTACAGTGGGTTCTTAAATCTTTTTTAACTGAGAGCTACAGCCTGCTGTGGCTGAAAACTACTCAAGAGCAGTGAGAGTGAATAAAAACAAAGAAACAGCGCATACCGCACTGCTAAACAATGAGCTGAAACTTGTTAGAAGACTCTGTAAAGTAGAGAGGAGATTCAGATTCCAGTGACTGGCTAATTAATGGATATTTTTCACACCAGCCATTTTGAAATGAAACAGTAGAGTAAACACAGATGTTACCAATGACATTAATTAACGTCCTGCTCCACTGAAGGTCAAAGAGAGTCAGGGTGCTGCTATTGTGCATGATGGGACTTTAATTAGTATCATTAGTAACACCTGTGTTACTAATTCATGACTATTTCATTTCAATATGGCTGTCATGAAAGACGGCTCTTATCTGTAGTTTTCATCAGACATTGTTTTTCGCATTGTCACATTCATTATTACAAAAATAACAATTTTAGCTGCTTTAACTTTTTAAAAGTCTTGATGTTGAAAGGCATAGACAGGAACTGTAATAACACCAGTGTGATCCTCTAGTTTTAGTCAGCTCTGTACAGTACTCAGTGGGTTACTTCACTGATTTTACACTTCAAGGTCCATTTTTACCAGTCATTTCAAAGTCTCAAATAAATAAATCTGCTCATGTCTTCAGGGTTATCTCACACTGGGTTCAGACATTTAAATTTTATAACAGAAAGCCTGTGTTACAAACTTTGGGCGTGGATTTAGAAAGATGCCTACTTAGCAGGCTGGGAGGGTCTAACAAAAGAAACTATTGTGGGAAATGTGAGATCTAGTGTTTTTGGAGCTTGACTCATACTAGATAGTAAAAGTCAGGATATCCTGACCTCTGCTGCATCAGTTTTGACTTAACGTTTCGAAATCTGTCTCATGTAAGTCCACCAGCTTTATAAAAATGCAATGCTAAATCACTGTTATAGTATGGCAACTATAAACACAATTAAAAAATAAAACATATTTTATTGAATGATGAATATTCTTACAGTCAAAAAATAACATTTTGTCAGGAGCTGCCTTATAATGAATTTAGGAATTTTGTCTTCACTTCACAACTTTATAAGTTCTCAATTTACATGCAGTAGTCCTTTGTTTAAAAGCCTGAGAGGAGCTGCAGAGCAACAAGCTGAGCATTATCGTATCCACAGCTGTGTTAGGAAGTAGTGATATCTGAATATGCACTGCACATTCTGGAAGAACCCAGAGAAGCAATAAAACAAAATATAACAAGCAATAAAATCTGCTTTCTCTGGAGATACAGTAACTTCTCTGATGCATTACATTCAATATGTAGTAGGGGAGAGCTGGTATGAAAGTAACATGGTATGAAAGAAACATCCCATGTGAGTCTGATTTGCCAAACTGCATCAGCACATACAGCAGACAACACTAATAAGAACTGCCAGAAATCTTGTGGATATGTCATACTATCACACCTGGAGGGTTTTTTTTGTTTTTTTTTGGACCATGGTAAGTAAATTCACTCAAGCTATATTTTTTATGACAAGTTATTGTTTCATGTGTCATATTTATGATCAAAAGATTATTAAGTACTTTCACACATCCTAAAGTTTGCCATACCACGTTACTTTCATACCAGCTCTCCCCTACCACATATTGAATGTAATGCATCAGACAAACTTTAGGTAACAATGAAGGCATAGGCATAATATGTTTGCAATTACATATGAACATTGACTTTGTCAGATATTTGTTCATATAAACAAAAACTGTATAAACAAATTTAGTTTAAACCTTTTGGCCTACACATGTTTTTCTTTCATTTCATTCCCTATTTGTCCTGCTATTGATACAGCACACATATATTGTTGTTGATCACAAACAGAAACGTCTTAAAAAGATGTTTATCTGAAAAGTGTTACTTTCCTACCAGCTTTCCCCTGCTTGTCATAATAGTAATAGTAATAATAGTGATGTAAAGTCAGCAGCATTGAATCAGTAAAAAAAAAGTTGTTCTTATTAGTGGATAATATTATATTCCATTTTGAATTTTGTGCTTAATTTAACTCCAAACCAAAAAGACAGCATTGAAGTTGACATGTGTAAAATGACATTTTAACTGCAGCATATACAACATAAACAAGAGGCACAACTCTCTTCAATCACCACATGTTTGTAGGTCTGGTGGGGCTGCAAGAAAAGTTTTTTGTTCATGATTATTTAACAAAACACAAACATTTCTAGCTGCAATACAATAAAATAATCATCACCAAGACTAATAGCACACGTAGGACCAGCATGTGTGAAATATAATGTCCTGTTTTTATAGTATGGGACAGTATTGGCCACATCTCACATGCAGTGTCTCCAAGGAGTCTTGTGCTCGCAGTACACCCGCTCCTCCACTAGATGTCCTCCTTGCCTGTGTCACAGCTGAGGACTCTCCCTCAGGATGCACCTTTCTGTCTGTCATCTTAAACTCAACTGATGCAAATGAAGACATGCTTCCATTTTTACTCGCCCAGGTTTTGGTGGTATCGATTGTAGGTGACACCCTGAAGCCTCTCCCTTTGACACTGCTTGAGTCTTTTTTCCCACTTTTGTAGCTAGAATCATCCAAAAAGGGGTCTGAATCGCTTCCGTGTGGCATGTTGTAGTAGGTGCACTTTGGCGTTTGAGGCTTCGCCATCTCCTCGAGCTCTGATGAGGATAGGGCTGCGAGAGGGCTGTGCTGGGTTTTGTAATGAGGCGGAGAATCCTCACTAGTGTTCTCTATAGATGTGCTGTCTGCATTGCCGTACATTCCCAGTGAGACTGGAGGAGATTTCCTGATGAGGTGATTCTCCTTGAGCAGCCATCTGCCTTGGTCAATCAAAACCCCATCAGCTGAGTCGAAAGAAATGCACTGCGTGGCCTCTGCGTCTGCCTTTTGTGAGCTCGCAGCACTGAAATAAGACAGATCTTCCCTTGATGCTTTAGTGCCTGACTCAGACGAAGACATACTCCCTCTGCTTTTTAATTTCTGCGGCGCTTCTGAGTTACTTGCAACGGACAGTTCAGAGTTTACCCTCCCATTAGGGATCTTACATCTGCGGAATGGCGAAGGTTTCAATGAAGTCTCTTCTCCACTCTCTGAGACGATATCCACAGAGTCCTGACTTTTATATCCACCACTTTCCGATGTTTCTGGCCTGTAATCAGACAATTCCGATGTGCTTGGGCTTGGCAGGCGCTTTAATCCGTATGAACTGTCCTCTTTTCTTTTTGGAATGACTGTATGTTTAGTTTGTATGCCTCGAGCATTATCTGGCTCTATCCTGAGGTTCCCCTGAGCGTCATAGGTGAATATAAGTGAAGAGGACTGCAGGGCAGAGTTAACAAAGTCAAGTAATTCCTGTGAGATTTCCACTGGATGTGGCAGACTGCTGCTTCTTTCCTCGTCCGTTTCATTAGCGGTGTCTGTTCCGTTACCTTTCTCATCCTCACACTGACCCTCAGAGGAATATTTGGTTGGTGATTCGGTGTCGCGTTCTGATGCCTTCGTATTTACATTTGCCTCCTCCTCACAGCTGCTCTGCTGCTGCAAATACAAGGCCTCCTCTAGCAGGTTTTTACCAGCAATACTGTCTGCATCATCAGACACATTTTCTTCCTCTTCCTCATCTTTTGATTCTTGCTCTTCCACCTGCTCTGACCCATCATTTTCTTCATCATCTTCCCTCTCCTCCTCTTCATCTAGCGTTTGACCTGCTTTCAGGTTTTCCTCAATCTCCATCTCCTCTATAACAACTTCCTCTTCTACAAATTCTTCAAGACTATTTTCTGTTTTCTCCAGCTCTTTCCCGCTCTCTTCACCCTCATCACATTTTCCTTCCTGCTCTGTTTCTTGCTCCTCCTCATCTGTGATCACCTCTTTGATATTTTCAACCTTAACATCCTCCACCTCATCTTCTTGTTCTCTCTCTTCTTCCTCCTCCTTGTTTTCCTCACTAACCACCTCAGTTTTGTCCTCTTTTTCTTCTTCCTCCTCCTCCTCAATAACCTCGTCCTCTACAACTATCTCAGTAACCACAACAGTTTCTTCTTCCTCCTCTTCCATCTCTTCAATTATATTTTCTACCTCATCTTTCTCCTCAACAACCTCTGTCATGTCCTCTTCCTCGTTTTCCTTGACACCTTCCTCTCCCTCCTCCTCTGCTTCCATAGTAAGAGCATCTGCTTCCCCCTCATCCTCTTCCTCCTCTTCAATCATATTTTCTACCTCATCTTTCCCCTCAATAACCTCTGTAACTTCTTCTTCCTCATTTTCCTCAGTATCTTCCTCCTCTCCTTCCACAGTAAACTCTTCTGCTTCCTCCTCTCCATTCTCCTGCTCTTCAATCATATTTTCTACCTCATCTTTTCCCCCAGTAACCTCTGTTACTTCCTCTTCCTCATTTTCATCAATATCTTCCTCCTCTACATCCACAGTAAGTTCATCTGTTTGTTCCTCTTCTTCCTCCTGCTCTTCTGCCTCGTCTTTTCCCTCAATAACCTCTGCTACTTCCTCTTCCTCATTTTCATCAATATCATCCTCTTCTACATCCATAGTAAGCTCATCTGATTGCTCCTCTTCTTCCTCCTGCTCTTCAATCATATTTTCTACCTCATCTTTTCCCTCAATAACCTCTGTTACTTCCTCTTCCTCATTTTCATCAATACCTTCCTCCTCTACATCCACAGTAAGCTCATCTGCTTGTTCCTCTTCTTCCTCCTGCTCTTCTGCCTCGTCTTTTCCCTCAACAACCTCTGTTACTTCCTCCTCCTCATTTTCATCAATATCTTCCTCCTCTACATCCACAGTAAACTCATCTGCTTCTTCTTCCTCCTCTTCCTCCTCTCCTTTTCAATTATATTTTCTGCCTCATCTTTCTCCTCAATAACCTCTGTCGTTTCCTCTTCCTCATTTTCCTTGATTCCTTCCGCTGCGTCCTCCTCTACAGCTGCTTCTTCGTCTTCTTCCTCTTCCTGCAACACTTCCCCAATGACATTATCTTCTTCCTCTCCTTCATCTGTCTCCTCAATAACCACCTCTGCTTCTTTTTCAGCCTCTTCCCCTTTCTTCACCCCATTTTCCTCCTCATCCACCTCTTCATCAATCTCATCCTCTCCTTTCTCTTCCTCTGTCTCTTCAGCACCCTCCCTCTCGTCTGTTTCTTCAACACTATCGTCCACTCTTGCTTCTTGATCTTCTTCATCCATTAATCCCACATCTGTCTCCTCAACCACTTCTTTTTCTCCTACTTCTTCTAATTCCTCCCCCTCTTCCTCTCCATCTATTGTCATTTCTTCCTCTGTCCCTTCCTCTACTTCCTCAACAATTCCCTCCTCCTCCTCTTTACTTCCTTTTTCTGCTTCCCATTCCTCCTGAATTTTTTCTTCTGCCGCTAACTCCTCTTCTGCCTCTTCCTCCCTTTCCCTTTCTTCTGTTTCTGTCACTTCACCATCATCTTCTTCGATCACTTTTGTATCTCCATCCTCTCTATCAGTCATCCCCTCCTCTACCTCCTCTACTTGTTCCTCTTCTTCATTTTCTTTGTCTTCTAAGGGCTCATCTCTTTCTGTCTGTGATATCTGGGATTCTTTCACATCATTGCTTGTTTCCTGAACTTTTTCTTCTTGCTCTAACTGATCAATCATCTTAGCCTGTTCTTTGTCATCATCACCCTGTTCTGTCTGAGTAATGTCCTCAGCTATGCATTCGTCACACTCTTCAACAAATTTCTCCACATCCTCCTCTGAGTCCGACTGTGCTCTTTCAGTTTCTACAAAAGTGCTCTCCTCTACAGGGTAAAAACTTCTAGCTTGATGGATCGTTGAAGAAATCTGCTCTCTGAGGTCTTGCGGCATGTTCAGCTCCTCCATCAGCTCATCAATAACCATATGCTGGTCCTCAAACACGTCACCTCCTTCAGAGAGGACATCCAGGGCAAATTCTGTTTCTGAAACTCTGGGAGAGAGTGGCTCACTCTCAAGTCTTTCCCTCAAGATTTGGAAGTCCTTCCAGCGTTCTCTGAGCTGAGAAGATGCTCGGCTTTGCAGATCTGTCAAGCTCGCCCTCTGCTCTTCCTCATCCTCAATGGCGGATATTTTCTGCAGGGATTCCATCATGAGCATGGCTTCGGAGGTGCTTCTTGATTGGTCTTCCAGCGCAGACCCTGCTAGGCTATCCCGCAGGGTCATCACTGACAAGAATGACAGGAAGGCTTTACACGACGAGCCAAACACTGAAGCCACTTGTGTTGGGAAGTCAGGAAGACTGTTAGACTTCTCAAGATTGGATGTTGTAGTGTCAGACGCCCTTCGGATGCACTGAATTGAGGAACAAAGTTGCCTCAGGGCAGGTTTAATCTTTTCTTTGGGACTTAAAATGTTAGATGAAGATGATTCATCGTCAGCTGGAACAATGGCCTCTGCAGATTTGTGCGCCCTCAGTCTGTTCTCTTGGTGCATTGGATCGACTCTGACACTCGGCATCGAGACGCATAAACCTCTCGCATATTGTTCATTCTGCAGCAGAGCTGAAGTCGGCTCTGTGTGACAAAGAGGTACTGACAGACAAGAAGGTGATTTCTTGATGGCATCACCAGGCGATGGAGAATGCTCGTCAGTCTTTTCATCGGATTCAGAATCACCACCGATCTTAAACACAACCTTTGTTCGAGGCTCTGATTCCTCAGTGTACGGCACTGGGTCTGGGCTGACTTTCTCCAACCAGTTCTCGACATACTGATGGATTTCAGAGGGCGAAGGATTGAGAGAAGGCATCGATAAACTCTCACTCAACTCTGGAGCCTTTTTAGGTGATGATATTCTGTTTTCAATCATAGACTTTGGCTTACTAATTGTCTTTTTGCCTGGCAAAATTGTTTTTTTGGGTGGTAAAATGCCTACCATATTCTTTTTCATTGGAGGTCTTCCAGTAGGAGTGTTTACATTATGGCCATTATCTCTAGCAGCTGCTTTACTCAGGTTTTGTCTCTGTTTCAGATTTTCAGTGTTAGCTAATAACGCTTGCTCTTTCCTGGGCATCTTTTCATCCTTACTCAGTCTCTTAATTTGAGGCTTTTGACCACTTTTCACACTTTCTGATGAACTCAAGCTCTTTTTTCCCATGCTGGCATTGCTGCTGAGCTTGTCTGAAGATGAACGTTTGCTATGTTTTGAGGGGTTTATTGTGCTTTCCTTTTGCTTTTTATCTGAGCCACTTGTTGAGGTTGAATTCTTCTGACTCCTAGCAGGGTTTTTCTTTTTCTCACCTTTAAGGGTTTTGTCTTTTATTACTGTTCCCTTTCCTTGAGAGTTTGTTGCTATTCTGGCCTCATTCTCAGTCACTGCAGACAGATTGTTTGTAATGTCATGTGTGGGAGATATTGGCTCTGATGACAACGATAACATCTCCTCTTTCTGTCTTTGTAGTGAGTCCGTAGTAGAAAAATCTATATCACAATCATTGCTTGATGAAACGGTGGATGGTTTGCTGTCTGGCGCTCGAGTGGAACCATGTAAAGGTACACTGTCATAGTTGTCATAGCAGCCTTGACTCTCATAAATGTGCATCACAGTCTCTGTAACCTCCATCCCGTTATTCTGTATCTGAAGGACTTCGGCGACTCCTGTGGACCTGACAGAGGAGTGGGAGCCTTTCTTTGTCGCTCCTGCAGATGCCGTTTTCCGTGGTTTTGGGATCGGCCTGTGGCTGCTGCTGCTGTGTCTAACAACGCAGTATCCCTCAGTTGTCTCGCCATCAGCCGTCCTCTCCATGTAGGAATAATGTCCCAGGGTGCTCTCTTGAACCCCTGTCTCCGTCACTGTCTTCACACTCTCCACAGACGCCCTCTTATTCACATGCCGAGGACCTGGCGTAGGAGTGCGTCTGAAACCTGCCTTTGATTTTCCTAAGGCCGTGGAGGCGTAGCCCTGGTATACCTGCCCATCACTGAAGACGACACCCTTTCCAGCTCCAGCAGAACGGTTCTCCTCTTTTGTTTCGTCTTCACTGATGCTAGAGGAGTCTTTGGCAATGGCGTTGTTTGCGTCAGGTGAGCTGTTGCCCGACTCAGAAATGGAGGCACAAAGTGTCCTCTTGCTAAGGCTGGAGCGGCTGAGGGTCGTAGTCCAGTGGAGCACCTCCTCCTCTTTAATGGTCAGATGAACTTTCATCTCCACTGTCATGCTGCCATCTTGATTCACACGGAAAGACTTTTCAATGTCGTCGTCCTGGGGTACAATGCAAGCATGATGCTCGTTGGCTACCCTCCCGGTTCCACATGTCTCCACGGATGTGTGACGATGGTTGGCCTCTGTTTCAAAGGATTTGTTGTGGTGATGCAGTTGGCTGTTCATGCTTCCATTTCGAGACTTGTTTATCCGGTCGACAATAAATCTCTCTGATGATAAGGAGAAATTTCTTGAGCCTCTTCCACTTGATAAAGATTTGTTGTTCTCTTCGGTTGAAGGTGTTTGATGAAAATATGTAAAATGAAGGGAGAGAGACAAAGAGAAAAAAAAACATTAAGGACATTATACAAGCATCGTGGAGGATTCATATTGGTTTGGTGGGAATATTTAAAGGAACAGACTGACATTTTAGCAAATACGGTTATCTACTTTCAACCTGAAAGTTTGATGAGAAGTTTTATACCACTATCATATGTATATAGAGTTGCAACACTTTATTAATCCATTAATCGATTAGTCAATTAATCGATTAGTTGATCAAAAGAAAAACAGTCGCCAGCTATTTTAATAATCAATCAATCAGTCATTTCTCAAACAACAATGTCAAACATTTGCAGTTTCCAGCTTCTCAAATGTAAGGATTTGCTGCTTTTCTTTGTCATTTATGATAGTAACTAAAGAGTGTTTTGGTTTGGACAGTTGATTAAACAAATAGAAGCCATTCAAAGATCATTTACTCAGGAAAATATTAAGATAGCAGATTAATAAACAATGAAAAAAATTATTGCAGCCCTATACGTGTCGCTGTAGCCAGCAGACAATTAGCTTAGCTTAGCATAAAGACTGGAAGCAAGGGGAAGCGGCTAGCCTAGGTCTGTCCAAAGGTAAAACAATCTGACTCGACTCTGATCTGAGGAAATCACTGCTCTGGACCACGAAAAAGTGTGTGTGTAGGTGGGTGTGTGTGGATGTGTGAGTATGTGTGGGTGTCTGTCTGTCTGTCTGTCTTTGTGTGTGCTGTGGGTGTGGCTCTCCCTCTCTCTCTTCTGGCTGCCAGAGTACCTGGCCAACTGCACGCCTGTCTGATTACTGGCACACCTGCTATCCATCAACTCATCAGCCCAGCAGTACTTCAGCCCTTGTCTCTCATCCACTTTCTGCCAGATCGTTGCTTCTGCCAGTTTGGTATTAAGCCCTTTTGGCTATCTTAGTATTGTGAATGCTAAGTTCTTTCCTTGCAACCTAACATTTGTTTTCCTGTGCCTCAGGACTGTCTTTAGCAACGCGGTCAATCTGCCCATCTTTCTGACAGCTGTGCTCACTGTAGCACATCAAGCTTCTGCCTTGCCTGCCTGCCTTTCAACCCTTATTCATCACCCTTTTGCAATGAAGTCCTGTATTGATCTTCTAAACACTCTGTTCTGCCTCTGGGTTCACCTGTTAAATCAACAGTCCCCCCTTTTTTCCAGTCTTTGTGCTTAGCTAAGCTGGCTATTTTCTACTTAACTTCATTCTTAGAGTGCAGACATAAAAGTGTTATCAATCTTCTTTTTTGACTCTTGGCAAAAAAGCAAATAATATTTTCAAAATGCTCAACTATTTCTTTAAGTGGGCAGTTACATTGCATTGAGGTCGATAGAATAAACTTAAAACCAGGACAGATAAAATCAAAATTATCAGCTAGATCCCACTAAAAAATTAGTAAATGTTTATTTTTACAGTGTGGGCGAACACTGAAAAAACTTTAGGATTATCACAGTTAAACAGAAGTGATGACACTGTACTTTCTTCTACACGTAATGTCACATGATCACCAGCTGTGCAAAAAGCAAATAAGATGATGACTGCACTGTCAGTCTGCAGACAAAATCTGTCTATGCTGTGAAATGTTAAACTGTCAAGTTTTCAGTCTTTCTTTGCATTCTTTGTGCATTTGCAATCACTGATGATGCGATCCCAGATAATAAGAGGACCATGTGGACATTTTACATACTTTTTCATACTTTACAAAGCAAATTTACAGCAGTGGTGATAACACTTACGAGCTCTGGGCTGCAGCATAGATGGCTCCACAGTGTCCATGTACACTGCTTGTGCCATCTGGCCCGTTCTGTGAAAATTGTAGTTTCCTAATCTGAATGGCTCGTTGCCCGCTGCCACTACAACTCCAGAGCACAGGATGAGTGCTGCAAGACCATCAACCTGCAAGACGAGCAGAGGCAATTTTCATTACACTGGTCACTTTCAGCTGGTTGCATACATGCACTCACTTTATGTACTGCACACCTACTGTAGATACATGTAAACTGAAAAGAGAGTTTCAGTTTGCAGTAACAAAAATTGCATGTACGCTTTAGGCCACATGTTTTCTTGAAACAGACCAGAGATCACAGATGATAAGGCAGTTCTGGAGGAATAAGATGCATTTAAAGGTTCTCATGACCTTTAACAGTAGGCCTGTTGCTGTTACAGGACACAGAGGAGAGAGGGATTACAGAGTGATAACACACCAGGGGGTAGAGATTTTGACAGTGCCTCTTAAGCACTTCCTAGAATACTTATAAAGCAACAGGTTAAGTGTCTTGATTTCTCATTCCTGTAATACAGGTTACAATGAAAATAAGCCCAAAATAGTTGCAGTGTTGTGTGCATGAATCTCCCAAACCAAGAAACCAAATCTATAAATCATTATGGTGAGCGTTCCTCCACGACATGATTAATGATTTATCAATTTCTTGTGTGTTTTATGGTTCAAAGCTGAGATTAAAGAGGTGCTGCACACCTGAAAAGGTTTTTTGAGCTGTGACTGTACTGTGATGAAACACACCAATGCTTGTGTAAATATTAACTTTTTGTTTGTTTGTTTTGTTTTTGCCAAAAAAAAATCACTTAAGTAAAAGCTTAATATAATGATTCCCATCACAATATCGATTCTTTGTCACTTCCATCAGGTGTTTGTTGATGGCATTCGAATCTTGATGCTTTTAGAGACTTTGAAAAGAAAAGTGAAAACTCAGGGGCAAGCGAGTGAGTGGATCTTAAGTTGAGAATGTTCTGTCAAGACCTGTCAAACTCAACTTTTAAGCCAACAAAAATATGAAATCCTAAAAGTGGTTAAAATAATGAAAAGTTTTAACATCTACAGTTCAAGAACAGCTGAGAAAACTTTACATCTGCTGATGACCATTTGATACAGTTGAAAGCTCTGTAATTATCCAGTAATTTGATTGTTTGTCATCTTTTGTTTCCAAGATCAAGAATGAACTGTCGAACCTGAAAAAGTGGTTGTCTAAGTGAAGAAATGGTGTAGAGATACACTGGTATGTATTCATGTCTGTCTACCTATCTGTGTTACATCCTGCTGGTGTGTCCCAGACTTACCTCTGCTTAATATAGACTTAAGCGTCCATAGATAGCAAGTGTAACAAGGACAACAGCAGAGGTATCAGGGATTCACATGACATGGTGCATATTGAAAAGTCACAAAAACATTTTCTGCTTTGAAAATTTTACTGAAATACAGTGAAATGAAAGTCCTGTTTGTTTGTATGTTTGCATCCACTATAAAGCTGCCATATGCAGACTTTTTCACACTTTATACTACATCTTCTGACACAGATGGGTTTACACTGAAGTTAATTGAAAGCCTGGTGTGTCTCATTCACACACGAAAGGAGTGTGTATAAGCAGTGATATTTGATGACTTGTGAATGAGAACTGGCTTGGCTATCATCAGGTAAAAATTTACAAATACTGTATCTATCCAAAGAATGTAGTTGAGGTCTATTTTATTTGTTTCTCCCCCCTTCTCCTCCTCAGTGATGTGGGTGATATAGGTATAGATGGAGATGAACACTCCTTGATAAACCACAGCCATTTTGAGTGATTCAATCACATTCTTCAGATTTGATTTAAATCTCGTAACTAAATTCCACCCAGATATTTTATTTCACAAGGAAATACAGTATGTCAGTACGAAAGTTAGTTGAGAAGCTGAATATCATTCTCATATGTATTGATTAAACATGAGCCAGTGGACAGTGGACATGACACAGTGGAGCTGTGCTCGTAGTGAGATATAACATCTTGTTCATTTTGTATGTTAATGATCATAAGTTTAGTTTAATCCTTGTTTTTCTGGATCCCAATAAACAGCTCCAGCTGTCATGCTGACTGATCTGTAAAAGACTCTCTGACAGGTGTGATACCGTCCTGTGTGCACTTTGCACATCTATTGAAATTTATTAGGCTTTATAATTATAATAATAAGTGTAATAGTGTTTGTGATTGTGGAGATGTGTTGGTGTTTTGGCCAAATGTACCATTTGCTATCTAGTGCAGACGTACCTACTGTACCACAGATTTTACACTTCGACCCAATCAAAGTCTGTGGCACAAGTAGTTTCGACATCAATGAGCCACGCATAAAATACCAAACATGCCTGGCCTTCCCAAGTTCATTTGATATCTTGCAAATGTGGGGAAAATTACGAGTGTGCCGGTGTAAAATATCAATGCCACTTGCGTCACCCACACCATCTGCTGCAGCCCTCGGTGTCATTTGTTTAATCTGTACAAAATCAAAGTGTAGAGTTGGCAATTTTTTGTTTTATGATGGGATTTGTGACTGGAGTCTCTTCTGGTTGACCGGTTCCATTCTTCATGCTAAGCTAAGCTAACTGTCTGCTGGCTTCAGATTCATGTTTAACTTACAGAAAAGAGAGTGGAATTGATCCTGACAGCTAATAAATGTATTTTCTAAAATTATTATTAAAAAACTAAACTAAAAACTAAACAAAAACTCTTTTAAGCACATTTTTACCATCAAAACTTTATGGCAGATGCTATTAGCACCCAGTAGCTAACAATGCTGTTGGCACCCGGGGTTGAAAAGCCAATGTGGGTATCTACACCCACATGGCAGAGACAAGCCATGATCTTTTCCTAAACGTAAACAATCAATTTATTGCCTGTTGCCATTTATCCACCACAACCTCCTCTCTACAGAGAGTCTGCTGTTCTTTACAGCTAAATTATTTTAGAAACTTTACACAGACCAGATTAAACCACAAAAGAAGCTGATGCATTTAAATTAGCATTAATCTGTTCAGTTTGCCAGATACTTACTCTCCTGCCGTCTGTAGAGAAGAGTTTCAGCACTGGGAACTGCAGGATCTGGGAGAGGTAATCCAGTAAAGCATCAAATGTTGGTGCCGTTCTTCTCTGCAACACTATTGTACGTTTAAGAGTGGGATCCCTGTTCTTAATGACCAGAAGTTTCTTTGGTGTCCGTACTGCGGCCCTCTCAGTGACCTTTGCTGGTCTGTTGGTGACTTCATTCCTTCTCCCAAATTGCCTTCGCCGCCCTGTGCTGAAAGGTCTGGTGGTGTTCCACGGTACCTGCCGCCGGTTCACCTCCTCCAGGTTTAACGGCTTCACGCGTCTTTGATCAGAACACACATATGATCCCCCATCATGTAGGTCATCTAAAGCCTTAACCAGGCGGGTCCCACGAGGTGTGGTGATGGTCCTCACTCCAAACGGCAGAGGCACTTTCTTGGACAGAGCGTCCAGCAAAGCATCAAATGTCTTGAAGGTGCGGGCATTGATGACCATGCGATGCCCGCTGAATTTATAGTCACCGCTTTTGTAGAAACATACTTTTTTAGAAGCTGAGGGATCAGAGATCGGCTGGAAGGGACGAGAGGGTAATGTCTGCCCACTGCCAGAGGACAGCTCCTGGACAGGCAGGTCCTGGATGGGTGTGTTGCTCATGTTGTGTGGAGAAGGCTAGAACGAAAGCAGATTAGAGGGAGAAACCTGATCATTTTGCTAGTTATGTTATGTTCACTTGTGCTTTACGATTGATACTCCGCCAAAACTTTGGTTTTCATACACAAACTTATTAACTGTAGATGTGAGACTGTGTTAAGTGTAAAAAAATCAAAAACATATTTTTTCCTCTTTGCCATTTATCCATCTAGATTGTTTTGGTGTAAGTTGTCAAGTAGAGGTATCTGCCTTCTCTCCAACATAATGGAAATAGATGCTGTTTGGTTTGTGGCGCACAAAGCACCAAAAAATACATTTGAAAACTCAACAGCAGTTTCTCTCTCCAGAAATCATGACCTCATTACTCAAGATACTCGAGGGCCTTATTATTAGCAGTTCCATGAACTATTTTCTTTGTACCAAACTACACCCAACAACCATATCACTGTGCAGACGGCAGCGTGCATCTACTCATGGACGAGAGGCTCGTGCTCATGACAGCACAGGATGTAAACATTAATGCCATCCTCAACTGCACTGTAACGTCAGCACCACTCAGCTAGCGGAGAGATTAGCGAAAAGGCTAAACAAGACTACAGTAAGAGGAAAAAATTCAAAAGTCCAAGAAGTCCAAGAAGTCCAAAATATAATACAATGGCCTGTAAACTTATTTTGTTTTGGTTAATTATTTATTAGTCATTATTTAAAACACAGTTCTGTGCTTGACAAAAGCACAGACAAAACAACAATGCTCAGCCATTTCAAAGTGATTTAAGAGTTGCTGATTTTGTGTCCAGTGCACAGCTAACTAAAAAATGAATATAAACTACTTTTTTAAGTGTGATGAAAATATGTAAGTGATGGAAATGAAAGAGTTAATTTTCAGAAATATCACACTTTCTGGTAGTATGTGGATGCTGAAGTGGCCCCTCTGTGAGATGACAATACCATCAAAATTCAGTCACTTACAATGTATTCCAATGATGAGAAGTATTTAAGGTGTGAGATACATACAGAAACTTTTTAAACCAATCCTGCAGTACAATCAGAAGCAGAATCTGCTTAACCGAAAATGGGTTGTTGTGAAAAAATGTTCCTATTGGAATCAGTTGTTATTCTATTCTGATCTCAAAATGCAGAGCCCACATGAGCACTCAAAACAACACTGTAAGCAGTATTCAGTAAACATTTACTGTGTTGTTTACTATAGGAGTAAAGTGGACTATAAAAGTGCTGGCTGGGGCAGCTGCACAACATAAAACTTTTTACTGACGAAATACTGTCAGAATGTGTTTGGTCGGTGTAAGTTACGTACATATATTGTACAACATATGGTAAATTAAATGTAGTAATTAAATGACTAAATATAATGTTTTCTATGTAATATTATATTTATATTAGTGTCTTTGTAGATTTATATTAATGTAATAATAGATCATATGGGCATAGCTGACATTATAGTTGCATAATATCAGTAGGCCTAAATACAGAACGACAGAAAAGCACAGAGCCTCTGTTGTGTAGGCTGTTACACAGGTTTCATAAGTTTTATCTCCAGTAAAACATTAGTGTGAGGAACAATATTTCATAACAGATTCTACATCATTATTGCTAAAATAATAACCCACATTCTTACTGGGAACAACACAAGTTTAACTAGATGTAGTCATTATGTAGGTGAAGACAAAGGCCACACACACCTGAAACACGTCAACTAATCAGACAAATGACACCCCCTAGATACTTAAAAAAAGATCTGACTGGTAAACAAAACATAAATAGAAATAGAATGAACAAGACTTACCTTATATCTCACATTTCACCTGAATTGTAAGGGCTAAAACAACAGAAAGTGTGCATCCGTTATTCCTCCGAGCGCTGGTCAAAGCCTCTCAGCAGCATTCGAGGGCTATTTTAGGACATGCAACATCATGGCCAATTTGCTTAATCTTTGCTCACACTTAATCAGCATATCAAGGTAAGGTTACAAATGAAGGAAACACTGAAAAACTGTACTGCGGCATCAGACTGAAAAATTTTACTGCAAAAAAAGCAAAAAGGAAAAGTCCCGGAAGCCCTCTTTGTAAACTTTTCGCCTGCCATTTGCACTAAAAGACTAAATGAGAACGTATGGGTGGAGTAAAAGTCTCAGTAAATGATGAAGGAAGTGATGAAAGTTCACAAAGGTTTATGAAGCCTCCGGGTCAGATGATATGAGTAAATATTTACCGCTCTAAACAGATACCACAGGTGGCTGGGACTATTTCTAATTTGCAGCAGCCCGTATAATCAGATTTGAGAAGTCGGCCTAATAGGGATTAGGTTAAAGATTTTGCGCACTTGCTGACAGCATGAGGCAGAATAAGGTCTTAAGAGAGCACTTTTACCTCACAGCAGGTATTAGAAATCCACCAGAACACACAGTGTATCAGTATTTGCACTGTTGAAGGTAATTCATTAAAAATGTGACTATAATTTTGGGAAGACTGCAGCTTTTTTTTGTTTCCAAAATTGGTATATCCAAAGGTTTTTACCATGTAGTAGCCTTGAATTTTGTTCGGTGGCTAATGATCTAATTGCATCAGGGGGTGAAAGCTGTGTCACTATACTGCAGTAGGCAGACAGTGTGCCAATTACCAACTGCCCCTGACTGAGTAACAGCTGCTAATACCTCCCACTCCACATGCAGTGTCCTTGAAGATGGAGACGACTGGTGGGGGGATTGAAGGACAGGCCTGTGTAGGTCAAACCGTCTGTGTAGGTCAAACAGAGTCCAGTATGCAGAGGTGGCAAAAGTACACACCTCACTCAAGTAGAAGTACAGATATCCATGTAAAAAAAAGTACTGATTTAACTTTTTCACTCAAGTAAAAGTGAAAAAGGTGTATGCAAGGTGTACACAAAGTATCAGAGTAAAAAGTCACCCTTCAAACAAATAAATAATGATTAACTTATTAACTAATAACTTCAAACAAATAAAAAAACAACAACAATGTATTGAATATGAACCATGAATGTTTTGCTCTTCTTAATCCGCTCTATTGGCAGCAGCAATGTTGCCTGTTCACTTTCATCCATGTCACCACTAGTTCTCCCTGACAAGGACGACAAATTCACTGGACACCTTTTCTTTGCAGTCGAGTCCCCTTCTCTGTCTGTTTTGTTTGGTTACATCTTTTATGTCATTTTCATCTTGTTATGTCTGTCGTGCACGTACGTCTTTTACATCATTTTTGTCTTGTTACATCTTATGTGTTGTTTTTGTCTCGTCACATCTTTTACATTGTTTTTGCCTTGTTATGTCTTGTACGTTATTTTTGCCATTTTACATATTTTATTTCATTTTTATCGTTTCATTGTTTACGTCTTTTTTGATTTATTTCGTCTGCTGTGTGTGATATGCACTGGTGGATACACCAAGGAATCACCTTTTTTATCTATTATTGTCCCATCAATTTAGATTAAAATCACCTTTTGTCCGCAGTTGAGTCACCCTCTCTGTCTAGTCCATATAAATACACCTTCTATTTACAACTTTTACGTTGTTTTTGTCTTTTACAACATTTTTGTCTCAGTACCACATCTTTTAAGTCATTTTTGTCTTGTTTATGTTGTTTTTTTTTTGTACTATACACTGTATATTTTATGTTCTTTAATTAGCAGCACATTACATTTTCATGCTCAAATCATTTGCAGTGATTGCCTAACCTTCAGTCACTGGGTGGTAATGTCACATGCTGATCTGTTTGGATTAGTAAGATCCAAATTAGCGAGTCAATCAGTGCCACATAAATGCAGTATAAGATCAACAGTGTGCCATCATTGTGGCCCAGATCCGGTTACTCAAAGGTCACAGGTTTGATCTGCACAACAGCCATGCCCTCATCAAAAGCCATGAGTCCCACCAAAGGTCCTTAGCAAGACAGAAGTGCCTTCATTGACTGTTAATTACAATGAATAATGCAGTTACAAATGTCAGCTGCTGTTTGGAGCAAAATCAAATGTTGCACACCCTATACCTGCAACTGACTTGCTCCAGAGAAGTTCAACGTACCAAACAAGTACTGCCCTATGGTCACAATGTTGAAAAAAAAAAAATGCAAATCAGTATTTTTCAACCTTTGGTTTTAACATTATGATTATTTTTACAGATTCTGCAGCTGTGATATGAATTATTCAGAATAAGTAGAAATGATTATGTGATCATGATGTGACATTTGATGGGTCTGTACCAAACTGGCATGTTATCTTAAATCTGGACTACAAGATTTGTAGTTTTGTGACATATTTTACATTTCTCCAAAAACTGCAGCTTCTGCAATTTGGATATTAGCCATTGTGCAGCCCTGCTGGCAACCCCTTACAAATTAAGTAATTTCCACTTGTGGCCTGTTGCCATCAGTTGTATATATCCATAAGTTATTTCCTGGTCCAACAGAATGTTGTTCTATTTGCAACAGAGGTGCGTTCATCTGGTATAAAAAAAGCAAAAATCACAGGACTGTATGACTTGTATGTTTAATTGGAAATGGGGAAAAAAAGAGTTTGATTTTTCATTACATTCATGTATTACTAAAATGTTTGGCTCTGGGCAGTAACCATTTAAAATTTTACATTTGACTGAAGACCCAAATATTTATTTGTGAACTTGAGAGGTTTCCAACAGAGTCCATTGCTGACGCAAACACAGATGCAAGTGGCACTTTGACGCCATCTAACGACAGGGAGCGATATGACCAAAATGGAGGCTTTGTTTTTGATAACGGGGGTCAGTTTATTTGTTTGTTTTTTTTTTTAAGAATGACAGAAAATGAAGATGTAGGCTTACATCTAAACATTCATAAAATGTGTCTCCTTTTGTCTGATTTTTGCTCTGAGTGGTGAATACTATCTGATTTCATGGCTCCCAGAGGAATCATGCGTTCCGTTTCGATTAACTGTCCCTGACAACATCGTGCATCGACTAGTCAGGTCTGCTACACAGCGGAGGGTCGGTGTGCGGTCCCGGTCCGTAGACGCCGCCGCCGCTTTCACTTCAGTGGCGTGGTCTTTGTCGCGAATTTTCTTTCCCACTTGCTCCAGATTTTTTGGATTTCATCAGATCAGTCAACATGGGCAAAAAGGAGGAAGAAGAGATTATCAGAATCGCGAAGAAGATGGATAAAATGGCGCAGAAGAAGAACGGGGTGAGATGTCTGAGAAGAATGAATGCTGCTTACCTGCCCGCTGCTTAGCCGATCAGGCTGATGTTGATGCTTAGCTAGCTAACGTTGGCGCTAACAAATTGTGATGGGGTTTACTGTCGACTAATTTAGCCTCTAGTCAGTTCAGCCATTGTGACCACAAGTTTTCACCGGTGAACCATTTCACCCTTAGTATTTTGTCTAGACGGTAACTTCGGCGTTACTTTCAACAGTTAGCTCCACGGCTAATAAACACTACATGTTGTTGTGGAAAGAGCTAGCCTGCTAGTCTGTTGACGTTAACGGCAGTTCTATGGATAGCTAGCAGTTAGCAACTTAGCAATCCATTAGTTTTTACTAGCATTATGTTCTGTAACATCGGGACGTGGTTACGTGAAGATTAGGTAGCTAGATTTAAATTGTGAAACAAAATTACGCTAGATTGTTAAGTTGTGTTTTGGTTTTTGCAAGCGGCTAAGCAACTACTGTTAGCCGCCGATTGTAACTCCAGTACAAGTAATACTGTAAAACGTACTTTTTAAATTTTTTTAGGTAAAATGGCCAATTGAATCTGTGTAAATTGATTATTATGCCCGATAAAGCGATTTAATTGAGAATCATTTAAGACAGAAAAAGGAGCAGATCATCACATTTGTGAAGTTAGTACAAGCAAACGTTTTGCTCGAGAAGTGAACTGGGACCTTTTGGGGGTACTTGCAGTATTGGAAAACCTTAAATTATTAAAGTATTCAGATTCTAATAGATGACTGTATAGCTTAATGTTTGGTCTCCAAATGAAGGACAAGAAAACAGAGTTTGAGAATAATAATTTTTAATATTATTATTCTAAAATATTTTATGCATAAATGGTGATTAAAAAAAAACTATTCCTATACTTGCTGCATATTTAAATGAGATACTACTATATAGCCTTATATATCTTTATGAATGTATACATACACTAATTACTGATTGACCACTTGTTATTCATTTATGTCCTGTAATTTTCATTTTTGTTTGTTATTGCTGCCACTCTGTTATTGTAGTAAACAGCGTTCTCTTGAATATGAGTGTGCTTTGATGATAATAATAAATAATATAATAATTAACAACACAACAACAACAACAACATAATAATAACTGGCTTGAGAAATCACTTAATCGATTAATTAGTTATCAGTTACCGATTACTTTTCAGTCAGTTGACAAGTCATTTAATGAACTATTTGTTTTCAACTTTAATTGTTTAATTTAAATCCAAAATAAATATTTTTCTTGTGTACAAAGAATAATAACTCGATTAACAATTCTTTAAAACTGCAACAAGGAACTTTATATTGTTTTGACTTTGGAGGTCCTTTTGGACAAAAGAGGTAATGTTACCAGCGCAATAACTACAAAACATAACATCAAAAATAATAATATCTAGGGCAGATGTTTAGCTCAGTTGGTAGTGTCCGACCCATGTATGGAGGCTGTTAATCCTCTGCAGCGGCCGCTGGTTCAACTCCCGCCTTTGGCCCTTTGCTGCGTGTCATCCCCTCTCTCTCTCTCTCTGCCCCGTTTCCTGTCTGCTCTGACTGTCCTGTCCAATAAAGGCAAAAATGCCAAAAAAATAACTTAAAAAAAAAAAATAAAATAATAATAATAATATCTAAAGAAAAAAAAATCTCGTCCTGCCTCTGTTTAGCTGACTAAGGTTCTCCTCACTGTAACTGCAAAAATGTAAATGCAGGCTTGTTTCATTTGATTTCAAAGAGACTCCATATTAAATTCAGTATTAAATCAGTATCGGTATCAGTAAATCAGTCAGTATTGAATTGTGATTGTATTCACTATTAAAATCAGTATCTAAGAATCAGTATTAAATTGAGACTGTTTCATAAGCAGTTAAATACTCCTTGTAGTAGGTTTAAGTGATTGATTTTAACCAGCGTACGTCTAAAGTATTACTGTTAAATACAGCTAAGTCCACCCACGATCTCAAAGCTCAGAATATCTCAGGATTCCTAATAAACCAAAATTTAAGTGAAAAACCTCTACCCTCCCCTGTCCTCTGCAGGCCGGGGCTTTGGACTTATTGAAGGAGCTGCGCAGTGTCCCAATGACTCTGGAGCTGCTTCAGGTATCTGTGCTCATTTCTTATAAAGGCTCATCATCTGCACAGGCTGTGCTCACACCCTGATGCACACTGACACAATGTCCCTCCACAGTCTACCAGAATTGGGATGTCCGTTAATGCCATCCGCAAGCAGAGCACAGATGAGGAGGTGACATCCCTCGCCAAGTCCCTGATCAAATCCTGGAAGAAGCTTTTGGGTAATAATTACTTTTCAGTTCTACCTTTTCTTAAACACATGAGTTTTTGTAACATGTCATTTTTTGGAGAGGTTGCAAGCTGTTTTGCATGATTGTATCAGAGCCAGTCACAGCACTATTATTTTGTAACTGATTGGTAACAGCTTCATAAAGCCCATGTCAATTTACTACTCCTGCTTATTGTAACACATTGCTCTCTGTGTACAGCATCTATCAACAATGTCTTGTTTGAGTTTGTTTAATCACAGTGTTTCTTCTATAATTGTAATACAGCTCTGGTTCTTTGGCCAGTAATTCTAGTTTTGTGTCATATTTTGCTGTTCGGGTCTAAGTTATGTTTAAAGTTGAGGTTTAAATGTTAAAAATCTTTTTAATCATTATATCATTGTTACTTGTAAAACATCTGGACAACAATTAGTTAAGTTATAATAACATTAAGGCTGAATGACAAGGTTTATACTTGAGTTTGCAATGGTGGTAATTTTCTTACTGTGGTGGTGCACCACTGCTAAATGAATGCAGAAGAAACACTGAATCACTGACAGCTATTCTCGACCCACTGTTAGTAAGTGAGGTGTTGGGCAGTACAAACAAATGAACAGCGGCCAACAGTTTCACACAGGATTTCAGGGAAAACATCAACACTGATAGAAAGTGTCAGCCAGGAGAACATTTAAGTAAATAAAAGCTTGTTTATTATGTATATAGGCATAATATCATATCAAAGTGTAACATGTGGCTGAACCGTTATTTGATTTTTGGTGCTGAAATTACTCTTCTGAGATGTATTTTAAGTTTTCTTTTATGTTACAGCCAAGATTTCATTCAAATGTCGCTCGTTCAAATTTGGTTATTACCACAAATGTTGTCATTATTACGTCATAGTGTAATTTTAAACAGACACATATTAGTGGAGATGATATTTTAAACAGGCAACGTAAGGCAAAATTTCTTCTTCATATGATGGTATATACCCTATGCCCTTTGCTTCTATTGCAGTGAGGTTTTGCTGTTAAATTACTGCTTTTATGAAAGTTTTTGTTTATGTTGGCATTGTGAAGAGGCTTCGAAGTTTTTGGCCACAACAGTTCAACACTGACAGTAGAACTGTTTATGGCCAAGAGGTTCAGATGCATACCGCATTTCACAATATTGTGATAATGTTGTTGACCCATTTTGTTTCCTACCAGGGATCATTGTTGCATGTCTTTCCCCTCTCCTTACATGTTTGATGTTTGCCTCTACTGTCTACTATTAATAAAAGCTAAAATGCCAAAAAATCAGACTTCTCCACACGTATATTATAAAGAAACACAACAAAATATTATAGGAAACCCTTAAATGAAAGCTATGAGGCTGGCTGTTTTTTTTCTTAAAGCAGAGCTATTCAGCTGTCAAGCACACAAAAGTATTGACTTTACTAATTTTAATGTTGGCCCGCCCTTTTGTCACTTTTATGTTATTTTCTTACCTGCTTAATTGTTGTCTCTTGTGCTGCAGATGAGCCTGGTGGTGGAGAGAAACCTTCAGATGAAAAGAGAAAAGAACAAACGACACCTGTTGTGTCTCCATCGCAGGGAAGCCCAGAGGCAAAAGAAGAAAGGTGACAAGAAAGATATATTGTTTGATACTTTAAGCATCACTGATGGTCAACACAAATGTTAAACCACTTAGAAGTAGAAATGGAAATATATACTCTATTTTTTACACTTTTTCCTTTTGCTTCAGTATCTGATTAAACTTATCCTTTCACATTGGTTCCACAGCAGCTCCAGCAGTAACTCCAGCAGCAAGAGTGAGCCTGCCGAAGTTACACCCAACACATTAATCAACACCTTTCCTCGTGCCCCAAGCACCTCTGACTCCATCAGGCTCAAGTGCAGAGAGATGATATCCAGCGCTCTGCAGACTGGAGGTAATCCTGTTGTTGTTTACAAAATTCCCAACAAACATATCTGTTTTTGTGGTTGCTTACGATTGGCTTTATTTAGAGTATTTTTCAACTTTTTTTGTTCACTCTTTTTTTCCACTCAGATGATTACATCGCTATTGGTGCTGATTGTGATGAACTTGGAGCACAAGTCGAGGAATATATCCTTTACATTAAATGGAATATATTCTTGAAACTGATGTTTACGAATGTTACTTTCTTTTAAATTACTTATATTTTTTTAAATGCCAGTGATATAAATAAGCACATTAAAGCTGTGCCAAACGAATATTTTTATTTTTCTACTCTGAATTTAGTTTTTTAGATCAATTAATTTCTTAGTCTGTAGTGCTCAAAAATTGGTGACATGGTGACATGTCGATTATAAATTTCCCTGCCCAAGGTTACGTCTTTTGTCTTAAAATTTCTGGATTTGAGAGGCTGAAAACAGAATGTTGAGCTTTATTACTTGTTAAATAACTTAAATGCTTAGTTGCCTTTCGAAACTCATCAGTCACTAACCAGTTAATCAACTAAATGTTTCAGCACTAACACACATAAGTCTGTAGTTTTAGGCTCTACTTTCTGTAATGAAGCATAAAACATCACCAAAGTTGAATTCCTTGACCTGTCATCACGTATCTTCCAAGAGTTTAAGAACACAGACATGAAATACAAGAACCGTGTGCGAAGCCGAATCTCGAATCTGAAGGATATGAAGAACCCGAATTTAAGGAGGACTGTGCTGTGTGGGAGTGTAACACCTGAGCGGATAGCTAAGATGACTGCAGAGGTATGTTGGCTGATGATGGCTTAGTCTTAAAGATCCTGCTTTTGTAGTATAGTTGTCCCAACAGTTATTTTTACTGCAGTTTTACTTCCATATGGGTTTAACTTGATAATATCATGAATATTTCTTTTTACAGCAGTAATAGATTTAAATGAGTTTACTTACAGGCATTATTGTTCTTTTCTGTAGGAAATGGCCAGTGATGAGCTGAAAGAAATGAGAAAGAATTTGACCAAAGAGGCTGTCAGGGACCATCAGATGGCCACCACTGGAGGCACTCAGACTGATCTATTCACCTGTGGCAAGTGCAAGGGAAGAGCTGCACCTACACACAGGTACAGGTTCTATTTATGCTTTGTTTTTTTTAACTGTGGCAGTAGCAGACAGATGTTATGATCTGTGCAAGCTTAAAGATGTGGTTATCATCAGTTTCACCGCTGTTAAAAATAATGCCACTTGAGTTTAAATCATCCCGACAACCACATTGTTGCTCTTCTGCTGGAAAAGTTGATACCAATCCATGTACTTCATTTACATGGTTTGATTAAAATAACAGTGCATTGTAGTTTTGGTTTGACCACATGCTCATCAAGTCACTTGATGTCAGTCAGTATAAACAGGTTTTGAGCAGCACTGCTTGTTCAGTGTGATGTTGTAATAAATGGTACCTGCTTGTTTTGTCATTCTCAGGTTCAGACTCGCAGTGCTGATGAACCAATGACCACGTTTGTCTTCTGCAATCAATGTGGGAATAGATGGAAGGTACGTTTGTCAACATGAGCTTTGTTGGCTGTTTCATGTCCCAAAAGAAATTAAGCAGATTTGGTCCTTGTTGACTCTCCATGCAGCCGGTTTACCTGCACACACTGAGACTCTTTAGTAATATTTGTGAATATAAGTGCCTTTCATCGCTTTCAGTGTGGATAATTAAGAAAATAAATCCCACATAGGATGACACTACAGCAAAGGGTGCAGCTTTTTAAAAAAAAATCAAGTCATTCTTGGTTGGATGGTCCTTTTTTGGAGGCTAGAACGGACACTGATGATTATTAGTCAAGGAAACCATGTACATTTGTGTAAAAATGAAAATCTTGTGCCAAATTTAAAATAACGACAACCCAGCACAAAACTTTGTTGAAATGCTTGTAAGCATATGTTTAATTAAAAATATATCAGACATTGTCTTAAAACAGAAAGTGCGGGGAGCTGCAGCAGCATTTCTTAACTCAAAATTTTAATAAATAAACAAAATAGCTCCTCAAAGTTTTATAAAATAATTCATAAAACAAGTAAAACATAAGCATGGGAATGCTTTTAAGCATATGTTTAAAGTAGCGCATATTCAAATTAATTTATCTTATCAGCAATCTGTTAAAAAAACACAGATTCCAATCATCATAAAAATGCTGACTATCACATGAGCCCATTTTTTTTTCCAGCTTTTTCTGACTTGTTCATTAGTGTTTTAATACAAATTTTACAGTATCTGGATATTCATTTGTGTTTTTTTTTTTTTTTCCCTTTCCAGTTCTGCTGAGTCTGCAGGCATTTCCACAGCACTCGGACAAGTAGCAAATTTCTTGGACCAGGTTCTGTCTCTCTGCAACAGATTGGAGCTTTGCATTCTGTGGTACATGGTGCACAACATGCCATATGAAGATGCCACTGCGGTTACCGTTTGATTAAATATCCTGTTCATAGATTGAGCTCGTTGTCATTTCCCCGACACCCTCGCCCCGAAATCTTTTACTATTGTTATTAGTTGTTTCTCACTGTCAGATATATGCGATCAGTCTTGTCTCATTCTTTTATCTGCATTTTTTATATGTAGTTTTAACACTTTGGACAATGTTGTTTTGCTTTTCCCCTCACAACATTGCACTGTTTTATTTAATTTCCCAATAAAGTGTAATCCATTTGGTTAAAAACAAGTGCTTTTCATTAGTTTACAGTCTCTCCTGGTTATGTGAATCTTTAACATTATACTAAAGCAGTTAAGGATCTAAGAGGACAAAAGTGTGTGTGTGTGTGTGTTGTGGGAGTATACATTTGTTATTGGTGGAATATTCATCACATCAAAGTGAATGCTGATGTATGCATATTAATCTGTCCTGTCATTGGCTGAACCAGAGAAGACACACAATTGTTTCCCTCGTGACGAGTTTTTTTAATTGCCAGGTGCAGCCACTCTTCATCACTCTGATGACAAGCAGTTCTGCTGCCTCACATGAACTGAACCCAGACCAGTCACACAAGCTGGTTTAATCATTTAAACTGAGGAAGGCTGCATGGCTAAAATGTCATCCAATAACAGCTAATTTAATGCAATATAAAGCTCTGTGGCTGTGTGCAAGATATGTTTTTTTTTTTCTAATTCTACTGTATGATAACAGTCCCACTACACTTCTTAGTATGTACCTAATGAGGTCAGCTTACCGAGGGGTCTCATATGCAACAGAAATAGGTGATTTTTGTCTTCTGGATTTATCAATTTGGCCTGTTTTGTGAAAAGCTCTTAAAATTTTTTTGCAAACATCATTGGTTCCCCCCAGAGAAGTTGCAAGATCAATACCATGATCGTAATTAAGAAAGAATGGAAGAATCACCCACAGCATATTGCTTTTTCCTTTCTTTCCATTAATCTTTGCTTTTTTATTATGAATTACTGCATAGTTTTACTCTTTAATACCCCAAAAGCTATTCAAAGAATTAAAGTGGTCACTGTTTTCACTTTCAGAATTGATTCAAATTGATCTTACACGTTTGATGCAGGTGACAAAATATGGAAATGGCAACACAATTGCCAAAAGTTACATAATGTATGGGGTGAATTTGACCCCGGAGAGGCGTAACCCCCTGTTAGATGTATTACAAACTGTCATAAAATTCCTAATCATAAGAGTTCATTTGGGGGGAAACATGTAAACACAATTTTTAAAATGAATAAACCAACACCAGTGTGATTGATATTTCAATGGTTGCACTATAGAAACAAAATTATTTATGAAAATTTCAAAAAAATAGAAAGATTAGCAACCCAACTCCTGTCTGATATTCCTTGGAGGGCACAGAAA
The DNA here is from genome assembly GCA_034769285.1 of Lutjanus argentimaculatus. Taxonomy (NCBI): domain Eukaryota; kingdom Metazoa; phylum Chordata; class Actinopteri; order Lutjaniformes; family Lutjanidae; genus Lutjanus; species Lutjanus argentimaculatus. The sequence continues at coordinate 24,333,620 of JAWZSL010000011.1, forward strand.
AAAAAACTAATTTAGAAAAATAAATAAAAATGGAGATAGCTATTACTCCAAATGAACCCCTTTACTAAATATATATTTGTGATTTAGAAGAGGTAGTGCAGCATAAAAAGTACTGTCAGAATCAAAAAATGTAAAGATCCATTGTCTTTAACTGGGATGAATATCTGGGGTCTTTGAGACCCCAAATAGAAGTAACGCATCATTTACTGTTGTCAACTTCTGAAATACGTTATCACTTCAAAATAATGGTTATAACAAATTCTCACAAAATTAAGAAAAGTCATGAATCATGAAGGTGATGAAACAATGTTATGGTTTTTGATCACTTTAAGAGGGTCCCTGGTCTTCAGGTTTACCCTCATTTTCCAGTGTATTCCAGTACTGCAGAAAGACCGTTTATTGCAAAATATGAATAGATATTTACAAACTGAACTAATCATTGAAAGTCTTCTCTTTTGTAAGGCCTGCTGAACAAATGTTAGTTAATAACTCCTGTATTAAGAAATTATGAAGCTCACATATGTAGAAACACATTGTGGTAAGTGCCTCATTAAAGTCCCTTTTTAAAAAATATTTTTGCAGGCTTCTATGCCTTTAATTGTATAGGGCAGCAAAGGGCTGTAGGTGGAAGTCAAACCCCTGGCTACTGCAGAGGACTCACAGCCTCTGATGGGCAAACACTCCACCAAGTGAGCTACCAGGCCACCGCCTCATTGTAGCTCTTGTGCATCAATACATAATGACCTTTAGCTTCTTACTAAGTTGAACCTCCTTCAGTGGACATCTAATCACATGAACCCATTTGATGATCAACACAAATTAAAGGCAGATGCTATTAGCACCCAGGTAGCCAACAATGCTATTTGCACCTGGAGTGGAATAGCCAGTGTGGGTATTTACACCTGCATGGCAGAGACAAACCAGGATCTTACCTTAAACCTAACCAAACTGTGATTAAAACTGAAAATAACCACCACAACATTTTCCTTCTGTAGACTTTGTCACTCTTTCTAGCTAAACTAGGGGGCAGGTGTGAATAGTGGAATAGCTGCCATATGACTATTTACACCCAGGTGTAAATAGACACTCTTTGTTTATATAGATGCACTTAATTTACTGAATACAGTTCCACCTGCATGATGGTAGAGAATCATTTTGCTAATGTTCACCTTCATGTCAGTATTTTAATTTATCTGCTGATACATTACAATACTTACCATGAGGTTAAGTCACGTGAGTTAAAGTCTTGTCAGAACAGTATTTATATTTCTTTTGTTGTTCTTGTTTTTCCCCAGGAAAGTTTTAATTCTTTGTGGCTGTGTCGTGTGTTTTTGTGATGAAATCATTCCAGAGTCAGTAAAATTATTGTGCTTTATTTTATCGCAATCAAAATGCCCACAAGTCATTATTTTCTCGGAGAGTAGCAGAAAAAAACTAAACCATATACTGTAAACATTCACATTATTTGTTTTTTTAAAAATGTATTCTTCAGTAAACTCAGCGCAAAATAACATTTCATATAGTAAACAGAAGAAGAAACAACATTTATAGGCATCACTCCAAACCATTGGCTTAGATTGTGTTTTTGAGGTTGATCTGCGCGGTGTATCCATCAGCTCAAATTGCACATAGTAAGTTTAAGTTAACTCTAAGACAAGTAGAAGTGCCACCGTGAAGCACACAGGTTGGCAACAAGTTCAGATCAACCAGCCCTATCCACTGATCTTTGTTTGTCCTCAGCAAATAAAGACATGTGTTTTCCTCGCCCTCCTACCAAAATGGACTGATGTCGCCACGACTCAGGAATCAAGACAGAACACATGCGATAATTTGGCCAAAGAGAGGGACAATTTCCAGTAAACTGGTCTCGTTGCTCCAGTAACCACCCTTATGGCAAGAGTCTGAAAACAACTGTTGCCCATGAGAAAGATGTCATAAAATTGAATGTCAAGGCACTTCCCCATGTGAGGATCTTGTCTTTGAGTGACATGTTTGTGAGGCAACAAAGTAATTCAACTAAAACTATCAGAATACATAAAAGTATTGAATACTTGGCAACTCCAATTTTACATCAATGGAAACGCTCCTGACAAGCGTATGAACACAGTTTACGTGGTAGCTTTGGTGTTGCTGCTAACCTGGCCTGACCCCAAAGTCAATTTCAGTCAGAAGTCAATGTAATACTGCAGGTGGGCTTTTAAAACAGATCAAAATCTTTAAGGATGATAGACAAATGACTCCACCTGCTTTTGAAAATGGTCAATCTTAAAAATTTTGGTGATGCTTTATTTTACTTGTCTGTAATTTCCTGCTAATTTCCACTAAGTTTCCTGAAAATAATGATGTATTAAATTACTAATTACAGGTAAAATAGTGACAGTCATTTTTAATTAATTAATTGACTCTTTGGAGCCGTGTTTCACTCTGTGCTACAATAACAGTTGAGTAAGCTTGATACCTGGTGGAACCTCGGTCAGTGTTTTCCTTTCTTGTTTCCTGCTTAGATATGCTATGTGCTTGACTCGTCTGTATTGGAAAGAAAACAAAATTTTGATGGTTCAAAGACGATTGCTGGGGGCCCTGTAAAAGTAACATGTAGTCACATTTTAAATAAGGTAATGGCTAAAAAACATTGGCTAACTAGCTAGCATGTCATATTTGTCTCCAGGCGTACATACGCTCATTTGCCTCGTTAAACGAGATAATCAATACCACTCTCGTGCCTGTATGATAAATATGAAGCTACAGTCAACACAAACTGCTACCTTGGGTCTGCCCACCAGTATCAAAATCCTCTTTCGAGCACTGAGAAAGCTTTTTAACACATTATACACTATCATGTTTGTTTAATCCATACAAAGTGTAAAATCTAAAAATAGCTGTTGTAGGATTACATGAAGCTACAAACACGGCTACTTCACATAACTTAGATTAAAGAATGGAAATGAGTGAAACAGCAAGCCCGGCCCTGTGTAAAGATGACACAATGCGCCCACCAACACCTCTAAAACTCATGAACTGACAAGTTATATGTCAGTTGTTTAATCTTTTTTTAAAAACCAGTGTAACAAGAACAGTTTGGTGTTTTATGGGGATTTGTGCGCTGAATTATTTCTTGGCCGCGACAAGTAACTTCCTGGAATCTCCACTGGTTGCCTGGCAACTGCTCAAAGCCAAGAAAGTTAGCAAGTTATCTTTGTATGGATTAAACATACAAGACCACATGGTAATTATCAAGCTTTACAGGTGCTGACAGATGTTTTTTGTTACCGACAGAGTCCAGCTGACTGCTTAAATATGTGCTAGGCTAAGATAAGTTAACTGGCTTCTAGCTGTAGCTTTACAATTAGTGCACAGACATGAGAGAGACATAAATCTCCTCCACTAACAAAAAAATATTTCCCTAAATGTTGCACTATTCCTTTGACTTTCCAGTATATATAATTAAATGGCACAATCCTTTCAAGGAAATTCTCCCCCAACTTCTTATTTCTTTTAGGAAACTTTTAAGAAATTAACTTAGGAAATTATAGACCTAAAAAATAAATTGTTACCCAAACTGACCTTCCTAACAGTAGCTCTATCACAGGACTTAAATATAAATTTTTACTCGTTGGTTTTTCTGCATTGGCAACAGATATCAATAAATAAAAAATACTTATCTGGTAAATAGAATTACTTAGGTTCTTATGTCACACTGGTAAAACTATATTAAATCTATGAAGTGTGCACTGAGTAACACTTTAGTAATAATAATAACAATAATAAAAACTCTTAAATAGGCAATCTTCTGTGGTTAAGATTGAGTAAAGAAAGTTAAAATACCCTTCCATCATTGATTTGAGTTTCGTAAGGAAACAAATTGCACACCGTGACAGGAGTTATTGTCACTTTCTGTTACTTCACTGATAACCACACTCACGCACAGTTTCTACATGAACTGGAGTTGCCAAGTCGCTGTCACAGGTACCAAAGTGTGAGGTTAGGTAACAAAAACAGGGTGAAACCAAGGTAAAATTATACAGTACCCCACAAAGCTGCCTGCAAGTTGAGCTATCATGTAGCCTTTGACTTGAGCTTTGATTTTCATACGCAGTAAATAGAACCAGGCGTTTCTACATAAAATACCCACAATTCCATTTTTACTATTTACAAACTCATAAATATATAGTCTACAGTAGGAATCATTTTCCCCCCAAACAATCATACAAAAAAAACAACAGACCATAAAAAACTCTGAACACAAATAAAATAGATTATTTCTATCAAAAGAAAGAAAACTGAAACAAAATGTATTCATATTCCTTTGGAGTGTTTTGCTATGTTGATCTGTAGCAGTACTTGTGATGTCGAGCCCTCGGGAGATTTTGAGACCTGAGTGTCTTCGGTCAGGTGCAGATCACAATAGCGCTGAGATCCCTGGGAGGGGCCAGGTCCGAGGCCCGGTTCATGTAATCCTACACTGAACATACAAAGAAAATTTTAAAAAACGGGGGTAAGGATTGTTGGGGCAGGGGGGTTAAAGACAGTTAAAAGATCACAGGTCATCACCACCCTAAGATTCAGGGGACTGCTCTGACAGAGTGTTGAGCAGGTTTTTGTAGGCTGGGGAGTTCATGTAGCGGGGATACGAGTCTCTTTGCATTAGTGTGTAGATCTGCAGCTGGGCGTCGTCGAATGTGTGCAAGGTGGGTTCCTGCATGTTCCTGTTGATCGCCTCACGCACACGGGAGTCAAGGCTCACCTGGGAGTCAAGAACAGGAGGAAAGGAATTAGGAAAAGTGCACCTACGCCATTGAAGAAATTCTGTGAGGAATCTTTCTGTCAGACAGCCCAGAAAGCTGACTTCAATGCAAAGCTAAGTGTTCACCTATTCAGACTTTTTTTTTTACTATTATTAATTTCTGTTTTCAGTTGCAACTTGGTTAGGTTTAAGCAACCAAATCACTTGGTTAGGATAAGGAAAAGTTAGTCTTGGTTTGAGTTAAAATAAACTCTGTCAGAAAGCTCTTTCTGGCAGAAAGATCTGAAAGCTACCGTCACAGTTTGTTTTTTTTTTTTTTTTGTTACTGAAAGGTCAATGAAAGAAGTGATCTTGCTCTCACAGTAAATATGAAGCTACCGCCAGCAGCTGATTAACTTTGCTTAGCACAACGATTGGAAGCAGGAGAGAAACAGTTCGCCTAGCTCAGAAAGATAACGCAATCTGCCCAACCTGTCACTAATTGTCAAGTTATATTCATTTGTTCAATCCGTTTAAAAAATGAATTGCATGTGCTCAAAAATCATAAGAGTGTGTTCGTTTGTGAGGACTATCTTATAAAACATGTAAGTGTTATGTGTTAATTAGTCAAATTTAAAGGTGCTAGTAGGTGTATTTTGTTACAGCAGCCAGCTGTAGCATCATATTTATCATACAGACATAAAATAAACTCGTCTAATTCTCTGTAAGAAAGCTAATAATTTCCCAAAAAGTCAAACTGATCCTTTAATGTTATCACTGTTTGTATTATATCATATCATATTAACATATTTGTGAATATTCAGTCAGATATCATGAATTTTAACCTTTAAAATCAACATATTTTTAATAATAGTAAATCAAGAGCCTTCAGACCTCTTTAGGTGAGAGGATGGAGATGTAGTCCTCGTAGATGACTCGAGCCTTCTCCTCTATCGCACTCTTATTGACCTCTTTGCGGAATTCATCACAGGCTAACCAAAAGAGCATGTTCTCCTCGCTGAACTCAGTGCGAAGAAACTGTCGGAAGGAGTTCCTCCCCGCTGGGCAGCACATCAGCTTGTCAAACGACTGCCCCCATGAGCGCACCTCCTCCAGCGTGGGCTTAGGACTGCAAAGAGCATGCAGGCAACATGTGGGTAGGGGATTTTAACATTTGTTTTCTGAAAATATGTTCAGTAGATTTAGTATTTTTGTGCAAGGAAATCAACTGACCAGTCTTCACAGTCTGCGGTCCCTTCCTTGACGTCATAAGAGGCCTTTCGGTTCCTCTCATCCCGGTCTTCATTCCTAATGGTGACATGGAAATGTAGCATGCAACAGCATCATCTGATCATGAACCGCACATCATTTTTTGGAATGAGTTATTTATTAATTTGTGTAACATAGACATTATAGGAGTGCCAGTATGGAAGCTAAGCAATATACTGCTGTGGACAGGGTCAGCAACAAAATGTATTTCAAAGAAAGATAAGTCTAAAAAAAATCATCATCAGTTTAAGTGTACAGTATATTTCAAATATTTTCACCTATTTACTTTGCTGTCATACAGCCTTTTCTGATCAGTCAAATATCACTCACACATGTCCAAACCAACCAAACTCCACAGGCGAAATCAGTCATTTTACCTCAAAGAACGTGGAAGTTGCTGGTCTCCCACTGCCTCTATTGGTTAGTTAGTTTGTGTCAATGTGTGACTTTGGTGTTTAAAAAGGATCGTTCGGGTTCACCAAAGTCACACAACAACACAAACAAAGTAACTGATTGAGGCAGTGGTAGACCAGCAGCTCCTGCACTCTGCAAGATAAAATGACTGATTTTGTAAATGGAGTCTGGTTGGTTTGGAGAGAGCGTTATTTGGCTTATAGCTTTCCCATCGGAAAAGGCTGCTGACGGCAATGGAAATCCTAATATATAGCGTAGACTTGAAATGATAGAGAATTTTTTAGGTGATGGTTTGCTGCTGACCTTGTCCACAGCAGTATAGCTTCCTTCACCAGTACCCCTGCTGTTTCTCCAAGCTGGGGGCATGCCGAAACACCATCTACTGTAGGTAACACTGTGACTATGGATAAGCACCTCATACAACCTCACTTTAAAAAATCAGAACTGTCCTTTAATATATGCATATAAAACTACCTCTGTAAACACAGTAACTTATATTTATCTGAGCACCTGTTTTGACAATTAATCAATCATGGTCTCAGCCATTTTTTAAGCAAAAATGCCAAAATGCTGTCAAATATAGACATTTGGTAGCTTTGGTAGCTCAGACAAAAAAAAGGAGCTATTTGAGAAGAGGACATCACTGGGAAATTGTTGTGATTTTTCTCAATTTTCTGATATTTTATAGACTAGAAAAAATGTCTTGATACCGCACCAGACTGTGGTGATATTTCATGGTTCATTATTTCATTTTATATTTTTTATTATATTTTATAAAAGGACTGTTTCTGACTGCTGCATTGTTTTTTTTAATATCACAATAAATATTGTATTGTGGACTTTTTGTGGTATTATCATACCTTGAGTTTTTGGTATCATGACATCCCTATGTGATAATGAATGGATGTTCATTATCACATAGGGATGTCATGATAATTATATAATAATTATATATGATAATTCTTATAATTATATATTATATAGATATAATATATAATTATATATACAGTATATAGTCTTTAGTCGAGCTCAGGCCTGTATATAATAGTTAAGTTTTTAAGACTGCTTTTAGTTGTTTAGCTTGTTATCTTTGTTAAGCTGTGTGACTGTATGTGTGTATGCCTGTATCCATGAGACTTACTGGTAACCAGATTCTGGTGATATTTTAAGATCTCACATTTCTCACATTCACAGCAGATTGGGCAGGTTTAACATGGTACCAAGGCTGCTGCAGGACAAGAGTCCACAAATCACATGCAGAAATATCACAAACATGAGACACAAGCTGGAGCCTGCTGCTGAGGCACAGTCGCTCAGGCTGTGCTGTCCTGTGTGCAATAATGTCGGCCATGCTGGGCCACAATGAGTGACTTCTCGGGTGGGGGATGAGGAAGACCTACCAGGAACAGCTACAGCAGCAGCACCAGCAGAAGCAACATGCATTTGAGCCCCGTGGGTTGGCCTGGCCCGGCTGGCCCTGCTGGGCCGGTGCAGTTCCCCCCGCTGCCGACTCCTGCTGCACCGACATCTGCCTCTTTCGCATCTCCATCCGCTCTGATCCCATGGGCTACAGACAGGGGAGAGGCACTGAGGTTAGCCTTTAGATGCCAGGAATGAAAGATCTATCTTGTAATAGTAGATTTTATCTTGTGTTAAGAAATTCTCTTCCCCTGCAATGCATGTATATGAAACAAATCAATGCCAGTACCATACAGATAGTAAGGACAGCACTGGGTATACTGTAATGAAACTAAAGACCAGTGTGAAATCCTGACAGTGCATAGATTTTTTATATATAGGCAGTAAGTTACTGAACTTAAGTAGAGTTTTCAGTTATTTGCACTTTACTTGAGTATTTATTTTTACTTTTATGTCCTACATTTAACACAAATATCTGTATTTTTCACTCCTTACATTTTCAAAACAGGTTCTTTAAATTAAAATTTTAGTTTAATGCATTTGAGCGGAATTATTGGTTATTTTTATTCAGCATCATTGCACACTGCCTTCCCAACATCAAGATCAATTTCAACCCAAACAGATGGGACGATAACACAGAAAAGATGATTCTTTGGTGTGTCCATCAGCGCATATCACACACGACAGACGTAACAAGACAAAACTGACATAAAGGATGAAAAACTTTGTAGAAGATGTTACAAGGCAAAAACAACCTAAAAGACGTAACAAGATGAGAATTGTATAAAGACATAAAAAGACATAAACAATGTAAAGAAGCAACAAGACAGAAACAACAAGTGAAGCAGACTCGAACATGGAGAAAAGGTGAGGTTCAATTAGATTCACATAGAGACAGCTGGCAGAAATGTTCATCTGTGGGCTACAATTTACTTTTATACCTAGAGTACAACTCAGACCCTTTACTTTTTCACTTTTACTTGAGTAGATAAGTTAAATCAGTACTTCTACTTTTACAAGTCATGTTTACACAATCTATGCTTCTACTTGAGTAAAGAATGTGTGTACTTTTGCTACCTCTGATTATATATTATATACAAATTTTATTTCTGAAAATCTTTTTTTCACAACATAGAGAACAAAAATGAACAAACAGACGTCAGTGACTGGAATGACCACAAGTGGACTTGAGGGTCAGAAAAAGAGTCCATGCTACTAAGACCAAGGCCTAAGACAAACTCCAGAAAAAAACAAAAACCTGGCAGATCAAAGCACAACAGTGCAATACAATACAACACAACACAATCAAATGCAGTAAATGCACATGTTGTCACCTGTTGTCACCCATCCCTCCTAACATAAAAAATTAATAAATAAAGAGTCCCATCATACAAAACCCATGATCACACAGGTGGGAAACTGTATTGCCATGCTCCGAGTTGCAAATTAACTGAAAAAACAATGGACAGTGAAAATCTGGAGGTATATTGGGCAATATTTCAAGCTAAAACAACATAGCTGCCATGAAACAACTGCTAACGTAGCATTAAGCAGCTTCTTAGTTCACATCACAATTTGATAGTCTTAGCTGATACAATAGGAAAAGTGTAAATTACTTCTGAAATATCAACACACATCTTGGACTCCTTTATGTAAGCCTGAAGGTAAAACACACTGGACGTAATCAAGCTTTCAGTCTGATGTTAACTTTCTTGCTGTCTCTTGTCCAGGTAAGCTAAGTAGTTAAAGCAGGGTTACCTGCATGTTAGCTTTGAACACAATAATAAGCCTGATCTTACTTTTTTCCTTATCACTTTTGTGTTGGACGTAATCTGTATGAACGTTACGCAATGGAACCACAATGTTTTCTTACACTGAGTGAAGAGACAGAGGACGGTTAACATTAACGTTTGCATACACTGAAAGCTTGATTTCATCCAGTGCATTTCACTTTTAACTACTTTAAATAAACGTGTCTAAGATTGGTGATTTTTAAGAATGAATTTACACCTTTCCTATAGTATTGTAACAGTATCAAAAGGCATGTTAGCATTGTCAAATGCTAAGGTTAGTTGTGTCACGGTAGCAAATGGGTTATCAAGTATGTTGTTTTAGCTTGAGATATGGCCCCATCTCCCTCCAGATTTTCACTATCGATTGTTTTATCAGTTGCTGATCAATCGGGAAGCAGTGAAATGATAACCTTTTGTCAGATTCTGTATGATTACAGCTTGCTACCTTGAACACAGCAGTACGACATTCGAGCTTCTCACACTGAGCGTGACATCAGAGGAAAATGGCTGCCATGTGAATATGGTAAATTGGACAGAGTATACTGAATTTCTACAACATATAAACCATGTCACTGAGCCATTTTAAAGCAAGGATGGGAAACTGATTTCCACTCTCTCAGGATAACCTTTTTTGCTATGACCTCACCAAACAGTGTATCAATTTTTACCAGCACTTTGATCACCTTCACTATGGTTAATATTAATGTTAGCATACATTGCAAGCTTCATTATATTGAGTGCATTTTATTTACAAGATAAGCGTTAAATAAATGTGTCAAAGATATGCGATTTTATGCCTTTCCTATCATAGCGTTTAACACTATCAAACAATGCAGGTAGCTAGGAAGTTGTTGAATGCTCCGTAACATTAGCTAATGGTTTATCAAATATGTTGTTTTAGCTTGAAATATGTGCCTCGAGATTTTCACTATCCATTGTCTTTTAGCTGCTGAACACACACACATCTGGAACAACATTTGAGCTTCCCACCCTGAGTGTGATGTTGGAGGAAAATGGCCACAGTGTGAAAATGGCAAATTGGACAGAGTATAGAGAATTTCTTTAAGATACACATAAGAAACCATGTCTTTTTTTTTAAATCAAGGAGGGGAACCTGATGTCCACTAAACCTTTTTGCTATGACCATACTAAACCATTTTACCAGCATTTGATTACAGTTAATTAGATTTATTCAATTTAGCACTCATCAGCTGACACCTATGTTTTTGTCATGTGTGCTGAAGTTCTCTGGCTGCTGCAGCATGTGCTGGCATGCCCAGAGGTCACACTGTAAAGGAATGCTGTTTGCTCTATTCAGGGCAAAAGTATGGAAGAATAAATTGCTGATTTTTTTTTTCTTCCTGCTGCCAAATATGCACCCACCAAGCACATTTCAGCCCCTGCGTGTTCCCTTATACACTCGCTGCATGTGTAAAAAAAAAGGATGGATTGTTGAACATGGGCTCAATATCTATAATCCAAAATTTGGAGTGTAAAAGCAGTGCATTAAAGGATTTGCAGTGCTCACTGGGTCCAAGTGGAGCAATAAATTAAATACACAGGAAAATAATGTAAATATTTGCCCTTTTTTTTTTAAATTTGACACTTTATCATGCACCTTTAGGATGTATTTAATATTTATTACTGTGTTATAATTGTGACTACAGCTCTCTATCGTATTCAACATAATCTCCATGAAGGCCTATAGACTCCAGCTCACAGAATGACTTCTTGTCTGATTTTAACAAATGTGTCATCACCAGGTCAGACACTGCCAAATCCTGTCAGATCATTTATGTAACAAAGCTGTCGCTTCCAACACACGTACGGCATCATCCGGCTACTACCTGACACACAAGAAACGATGCTTTAAAAAAAAAAAAAAAAAAAAATGTCAGGAGATTTGGTACATGGGAGGGGGCCCCGAAGGCGCAGCTTGCAAATCTATAACCGCAGCATCGCTCTCTTCTATCACAGCCTTTCAGTGAATACAATACTATCTGGTCATTTCTAAAATGGATCCGTGCGCGGGTTCTCTCAGATATCGGAGCTGCAGATTTTCGTGCGTCTTGCCAAATGGCATATTTTACGCGTTGGGTGTCGGGTCCTTCAAAGCTGACACAATTGCAGTACGCTATGGCTTGACTCAACAGCTATAGACGATGAAATAGGGGGTGGGGGTGGTCGTATCCATTCAAAAGGATAAATCATGATAACACCAAAATGATAAACCACCGTTCCTCTTCGATCTAGCAGAAATGTGAACCACACTGGGATTTAATGGCTCCTGGACGATTTCACGGCAGAAACCATCATCACATCACATCAATGGAAAAGTGCCACCATGAAGAACCGTAGAGCTTCATCGCCCTGGACAACCACCGAAAAGACACTGCCTAGATCTGTTAAAAGCCCCGCTGTATACAGCCAGATAGTGACATGCCATTTAAAAACGCCGGGAAACGGCCGCAAAACGCTCCGCTCACCAAATGTCCGTGCAATGATACATCGGTTTGCTACCAGTACTTACAATTTCACCATGTATGCACAGCGAGAAGAGGTAATTCTTTGCCTTGATTACATCCGATGGCACATAAGGCTTTTTTCCCCGACCGGCTGCTTCAAGTCAGTACGCATGCGTCTTCTCTCCAACTCGTAGTAGCCCAGTGAAAGAGTAAACCCCGACAGTATGGCACAGGTTTACAGTGCCGCTCCTTTACCCTGCCTTATGTGTGAGAAACAGACTGCTCAAGCAACTGACGGCTGCTTCAGTGATGAAGAAGAGGGAGAGGAACTAGAAATTAAGCCTAAAAAGAAATGCACCGGACTGAAAAACAAAAAAACAATAAACCTCTGTTAATCTGTCAATGTGTTAAACCTTTTTACAAGAGTCAAAATATTTCAAATCATGTCCAGAAATATTACCAAAGAAAGTCACGATTTCGTTGGCACATGCGCCTGTGAGTGAGCGTCTGTCTGAAGTCGCTGTCTGTGGTGCTGAAACAGACAGCAGCTGGTTGACAGCAGCACTTGTTTCAACTTGCTGAAGGATGACATGACTTTGACAGTCAGTGTTGAATCCATTTGTGAAGTTCAGTCACCGTATTACAATGAGACTACCCTTACAAATGATTTAGACATGGTTTATAATTAGGTTATTAATTAGATTGCTGTTTATAAATCATTAATAAGTAAGGTATAATGTATAGGGACTGCATCACCCTGTCGGGGTTTATTTAGCAATAATGACCCGCTCACTGTTCATTATCCATCTTATAACACAGCTACATACTAAAAATCAAGGATTTGACATAAAGCATTAATTTAAAAATGATTTTATTGATTTAAAAAATGATTTTTGTTGCTCATTAGAAACAAGTTATGACACAGTTTTCATACACCAATATGGGCTCATTATTTGGCAAGATCCAGTTACTGCTTACTGCTAATCTTACTAATGAGTTGATAACATTTATAAGTGGCAAAAGGGAGCCTTTTTGTAAAGTGTAAAACAGTGCATACCGAAAATGTCAAAGGAAACAATACTGCTGGAGCCACAGGTTGTTTCACCAACAGGATTTATTTTTAAACTTGATTAAATCAATTACCTCTACACAAAACATTTAGAAAACATTTAAACTAGCTTAAAAGTAATAAAGATTACATTTAAGCCTCTCTTTAAACCCCAGTTTAGTTTTTGCTCTAAACCTAGATTCAATTTAATTCTGTTGCACCAAAACTTTAGACTCCAATTTAAACTGTGATCCAGTATTAACTTTAAACTTAACTTTTAAAATGTCTACCTTTTTGAGATGGATTAAGAAATATAATGCCGTTCCTCAAAGAAAGTTAAGGTAAAGACTCAACCCAGCTGAGTTTCACGATTCCTCTTTTATTTCACTCCACTTCAGCAACAAGTTTTTCTCAAAGATGAAATTAGAGCTTCTCTGCTGAGACATCATGAGCAGGCTAACTAGGCTGAATAACTTTTTAGCTAGCTGGCAGATATTTTGCTCATGAATACATATCAACTGGAAAGTTAAGTTTTCCAAACAGCGCTCATTTTTTAAAATTCAGGATATTTAAACTCTATTAAATTTCAGTTTTCATCAACAAACTTGGATTTACTACATGATGATTTGTCACTGACCGTTTTTAATTTTTTTTCTTTTAAACCTAGTTTTGCTAAACTCTGATGAGAACTAATCTCAGATTAAATTAATATTTGTTGATGCAACCTAGTCTTGATGTATGAATCTGGTAATTTGATATGTTAATTTGATATGGCAAATTTAACTTTTTGACTATTAAGATATGCAGACAGTTAAGTGCTTTAAGCTGACAGTTATAAATGCTTCAGAGAAGACAAAGTCAGCTCAGTAAGCAATGAGATCTGAGGCTTAACAGAGCAGATAAATGACAGCTCACTATTTGACAAGCAAGAGATCGCTGTTGCTCTTTTGTATCTCATGTGTTATAACAGCTTATTGATAATATATAACATGTTTACAACCTATTTAATTACCTAATTATAAACCATTTATCAGGGTAGTCTTATTGTAAAGTGGTATGGTTTAGTCTAACATATATCTACTGTGATTTAAGCACCTTCACATTCTTAACTGATCCCTGCATCAAAAGCAATTTTCCATTTCATGATCACTGAATAAGTTTTAATCCTTCTCACTTACATGTGCACTCACACATGCACATGCAAATACACACTCACAAGGTCTCTTTCAAGATCTGCTCCATTGTTTTCATCCAAAATCTGTTGCATCCATGTCTTTGTTTAGCTGGGTAACACTTTCTTTGATGCCCATGTCTATGATGTATTAAACATATTTATTATGCACTGTATCATGAATATTCAAACCTTAATAGCAATATTTAGAACACAAAGCCTTTTATAATGACTTACAAGGTCAAGTATCATAATACTCTACAATTGCTGGTCACCCACTGACATTTTCTTTTTTGGCAAGGATCATAGTGTATTACAATTCTCATAGATGTAATACATTATAACCATTTTATAATGCATTACAATCACTTACAGTGCATTATAATCTGATTATAAGTTACTTTAGTTGGTCATTGGGTGCTTAAGGAAGTATAGTATTACAATTATGAGAATTGTAATACAATATGACCCTTGCCAAAAAAGAAAATGTCAGTGGGTGACCAGCAATTATAAAGTATTATGATATTTGACCTTAGAAGTTATTGTAAAATCCTTTATAATGTTTTATGGTTATTGTTGTACAGCATTATGAATATTTTGAGTACATATAACTTAATTATACATGGTTGTAAGCAGAGTAGAACACATTATAATTATGTTTATAATGCATTACAATGTATTATGGACATTGTATTAATTAATTTAAAAGACTACTCATGGATGGCAGCTGCTATTTAGTTAGTAGTAAACAGACATTACATCTGTTGTAATGTTGTCCCTACGTAAAACAATCTGTATTGTCCCTGTCAAATAAACTTCAAATTAAATCACAGGTTCCCTTTTCTTCCTGGTTAGTTATTAACAGCACATCCTGCTGCATATGAGCATTGAATTGTTGTTGTTTTTTAATCTCTTTTACATATACATAAAATCATGGCTGACCCCTCCCACCCCAGTCACTGTTTCTCAAATTCCCCCCTCATGCTCATGGAGACATCAGAGACTTAGAGCACTGAAAACAAGGACTACTTGTCACCTTCACTCCCTCTTTCCCCAGGCCATAACCATCATAAACAAAGACACATAAAACACCCCTTCCACTCTGTAATATTTAAACACATTATATCTCTTGTAAAATACAGATATTATGTAAATATGCATACTCCATCAGATTCCATTTACTTTACTCTTTTTATTTATGATACTGGATTTTTGAGGCCAATGCTGACACTGATATTAGGGAGTTCGGGATATCCATTATTTATATATAAAACACAAAATGACATCATGGGACTGAATCAGTAAACTTCCACCAGTAGTTTTAATAATTCAAATAACTATAAATGTAAAAAAAAAAAAAAAAAAAAAAAAACTCCATACTCCACACAAACTTTCATTAGGAAAAAGGGTCAAATATACATAAAATGTTGCATATAAACCAAAAAATAAAATAAAAAACATCATACATCGATACTATATATATAGACCAGTATAACTCTGTATCGGGCTGATTATATTGATGACTGATATAACTGTCAGACACTATTTATGCTGCTCATGGATAACTGAGTAATTTATTTTGCCCTATATAGTGCATGTACATTGTTGCTGTATTTAATGTATATGTGCATTTTATTTGAACCTTTTTGCTGTTTGTTTTGTTGCTGTTCTTGTTTGTTTGGTTTTTTAACTCTGACACCAGCCCAAGGCAATTTCCTTGTACACCTGATTCTGACTTGCCAGGCTCCTGTGTGCCTTTTAATCTATAGTACAGGCCTGCAACCTTTAACGATGTAGATGACAACACTGCCATCTGAAGGTAGCTGGAACTACAGCACGAACACGATGCTCTCCACATGATAGTAAAGCACTGACTAAAATAGAGAGCCTCAATATTCATATGAATGTGTGAAAGACATGGCTAAATTTGTGACATATGATCTCTTTAATATGATCTCTAATATTTTACATGCTTATATGAGTATAACACTATTAAGTAATACAGAATCAAGAGAGAGATAGTGGATTATGGAGTAAATTTTCACACAGACAGTATCTTTCAATGCAATCTGATATATATCCTTTATTACTAATTGTTTGCTTTTAGATGTACGTCATGTCTTGCTTTGTACAAACACCAGATGGCACTCTGCCTATTCTTTAAAAAGTATAGTACAGCATACTGCATTTATGTTATCATCTACTTAATTTACACCAACACATTTGTGCTGTCGCTTGTCTGCATCACATTGTCAGTCAAGATGCTTTTTGTTGGATGGACATGAATGTCAGCAGTCTCACACTGTAATAAGAAGTGCTGCAAAATTTGAGCGCCTGTAATACAAACCCGAGTGGAGAACTGTTCCTACAGTGTCCGCACAGACCTGGTACTGGTCTATGATACTGCCTATTGAACCACTCAGAGATCAGGCATTCATCTGCTCTGTTATCTTGCCAAAAAAGCGGGAAAAAAAAAAAATCTTTCCTTGTCCAGATTAATTACTTTCTGACTGTGCTGAACTGGGGCATGCCCTGAGCATCCACACATCCTTACTCCCCTCCAGAGATATGAACATGTGACTTTCTCCACAACACTTCATTTAACACCTTCCCCTGTGTTCATGTTATGCAACACAGACCCACAAATAGCCATGTGAGATTGATACACACACACACGCAACAAGACACAAATTATACTTTATGCTGTTTTTGTGACTCGACCAACACACAGACTTTTTTTTTTCTCCTCGGAGGGTACAATGCCAAGTGGAGGAGGGAGTCTGAACGCACAAGGTCACACGGAGGAGTAGGACGCCAGAGCCGGGTGACAGGATAAATGAAGTCTTTTCAATATGTGATTAAGGGAAGTCAAAGCATTGTGAAGCTTTGAGGAAGATAGAATTAAATGTAGATTCAATCACTAGAGCTCAACATGCAGATAGACAGTCACTGGAGACGAAGTGCGTTACCAACCTAACACCTCAAGAGAAAACGAGTGTGATCTGTGAGCGTTTTGGAGGTGAGGATGAATGATCCAATCATAGCAACAAAGATGGCAACAGAATATATCCATTCAGGAGAAAAATAGAAAAAACGCTCCCTTTTTCCATAACCTTCAATTGTTTTATATGTATTGTGTGTCTTATGCCGTTGAGATGAAACGACATGAAAACTTAATATCATGATTATTATGGTTATCAGCATTATCGCTAAAATGTGTTGAAAATGTTCAAACATTGATACACACTCTGAAATCATAATACCAAGTTTTATACTGAAAACCTTCCAGTAATTTGAAATGGCATCGTGACCTGTGTGCTGTCAGTGTTTTCAATGAAGCAAAACAAACCCACATTTCATGCTGCACCTGCTGAAAGTAGCCACTTTTGCATTTTTCTCATACAACATAATTATAAGAATCAAAGCAATAATATGTAACATTTCTGCATTAAAGTGTCTAAAAACACTGGACATTATTTTGTTGTGTTGTATACTGACATTTTTCCAAATGTTTCCAACAACGGTCGAACCAGAGAAATCTGTAATTTATTCAAGGTAATGAAGCAGTCACACATGCATACTTATGCACTTTGTTTTGTTCAACATTAGTGAACTTTGATCACAGCCTCAACTAAGAGCAAGTGTTTGTGTTGTTCGTCTTGGCAGGTGATGGCCACTCCCCTGAATACATGCATGTGTGACTTTGCCTAACGGTGTGTCTCCTTCTAGCTGCTAACTTTCGTGAAAACACACGATACATTGGATACATCAGAGAGTGAGGAAGGAATTCGACAAATGAACTAAGCGTAATGTGAATAAAACTTTAATATTACCTTGCCCATGAACATGAATCATGTGAGAGACTTTCATCAGTCAGACTGCCACCATTGGCCCTCAGGCTGCATTTTGAGAAACTTTGTACTACTGGTTGCCCAACTCATGTAATTTTATATTACAAATATCTAATATGGATATTGTATGTGGACTGTGATAAGTTGCAGATGAAAAATTTAAATATTCAGGAAAACATAATGCATATTTTCCAGATGGGTAGGAAACAACATTAATTTTCTCTCCCATTTGGTTTTGATTTCCTGCAGACTTTATTGTTTTCCTATGAATTTCTGTCTGCTTCCCTCAGGTGTGTTGATCAAGTTGCTCTTTGTACTGTAAATGTCAGGCTTAATTTAATAAATCACAATCAGTGTCTTAAAGCTTGTAACCAAGTTACATAGTCATCTGTTCTTCTGTTTTTACTTTAACATTGCATTTTAAACATAACTCTAGGCAATGTCTCCATGCAAACTGATTGTCCAAATTTCTTCAATCAGTTAGGGGCAAACACAATTATATTAATTTAAAGAGCCTTGCAAGAGAGACATTTTTGTATCTTTGCACAAACAAGATCTCACTGTGATTTATAGCTGACCTTTTTCTTGAATGTCATCATTATAAATTATTTGAGTAACATTTATTTCTTTAATGTCCTTCAAGAGGAAATTCAGTTTGCAGCCAGGGAATTTCAAAAATGCATAAAAAATACATTAATAGTTTCAAACCAGCCTCAAACTTTGGTCAATAAAATAGCCATCATTTGTTTAGGAAATTATGCTAGGGGTTCACCAAAGTAGGGTTTCCATAATAATCTTGACCACAGAAACACCAATGTGAGGAGGACTTTGTCTGAAGGGAGAATCCACTCCAAGTCATTTTATTTGAGGTTTGAAGATAAAAAAAAGCCTTCATAGTCAATCAACGATCAAACTAGGATCACTATAAATTACAGTCAATCAAAACAGCCAATCCTGAAATTGGCCAAAATATACCCTGACACCAAGAGTAAGTGCCCGAGATGGCACCACAGCCCAGCTACACTAGTTCACGTGTTCTGGTTCTGGTAATTCACTCAGTAACCTATGAGAGAAGATTTCTGAGGCAATCTCCTGCACATATAGTCAGACAGCGGATGATAACCCTGTAACTGCTGTCTTTGGGGTGTCTCCATCAGAACAACAATTTACAGTTCTCTACGCTGCTGACTCGGAGGATCTTTACCTCCCTCATTTAAACTCTTGGTCAAGGAAGTAGTTTCCATGTTCCATTAGAGAAGGTGAGATACAATCGGAATAGCTTGTTGAGAGTATATCACTCACTTGAGCCACTTGAATTTAAGGATGCATACTGTTATGCAATGTTACCATCTTAAATTGCATCCTCTTTTTATTTTTGTTTTCTTGTTCTTTTACACTACGGCCAACCCTACTTCTTTCTTGTTGTCACAACTTCCCAAAAAAAACAAGATAAAAGGTAAAATATTCTATTACATATTCTATTCTATTCCCCCTTTTGCTGGAGAACCCCTACAATCCATTCAAGGACCCCTGTTGGTGACCCTAGTCTGAAAACCACTGAGCTATACAATAAATTTTTATACACGCTTAAATGCAAATATGTGAACGTGCAGGGCAATGTAAAGGAATCACAGACAGACAAGGCCAAGGATAAACAGAGGTTAGATTCCAGGAGAGAAGAAGCTTTTTCTAAGTGTCTCTGTTTCGCTTCGTGTGCTGTGTTTGCTCCAGCTTGAGCAAATAAGTGGAGTCTAGCTGATATTACATTTCAACAATCCCCAACACCTTCTGCTCTATTTAAATATGAGAAAGCCACTTCCCCCTCAAACCTGCTCCAGCAGCACTGAACCTGGACTTGGGGTCAAAATATGATCATACATCATATCTCCATGCGTAATTTTCAATTATCTGTACATAATGACATTAGACCTTGTTCACAGCAGCCATTCTGACATGAAATAGTTTAGCAAACACTGGTGCTACCAATCATACTAATTAAGATTCTGCCACATTCAGGTCAAACATAGTCAGGGTGCTGTTATTGAGCACAATGGTTCACTGGAAAGGCTCTGCTACACTAAATGAAACAGAATCTTATAGCATCATTGGTAACACCTGGGTTTATCCGACTATTTCATGGCAGTATTGCTACTGTAAAAGAGGTCTATACCTGGCTTATTCAATAAAAGAAACATTAAGGTCAAAACCTACAGTGCATCTTGTGTAATCCTAGATTAAAAGTAGCCAACATTAGAAGGTGTTATAAGCACAATGTTGCATTTAATGTCTTTTTCTTTCTTTTTTCATTCAGTTTGACTCTCCTAAATTCCCTCCGCTTAAACAGCCTTAGTTAACTTACCATTGATTGAGCTAATTAACCTCTCTCTCATTTGAAGAAATTATTTATTTAGTTTTTTTTTCATATTCACACATAGAGGTGATCAAAGGGCTGAACTGAGGTCTTTAAAGGACTTGATTCTGCCAACAGACTACCAATTTGAATAGTCTATACAGTTCTTTTCTTGAAATGTGCAGCAGCTTCTGAGACAATACCAGCAACATCAATAGTCACTAAGTTAAAGGAGACCTTAGGTCTGTTTTCTCTACTGTCAAGGACTCTGAAATTAAGGGTAGGTTGGGAGGCATGGTCTTTATCAGAATATTATGTCTGGACTTTATGACGTATCTTTAAACTGGGTCATAAAGTTAATGTAATTACGATTGGAACATAATCCAAACCAGTGGTTTGTGAATGGGTGCCATTTATTTCACAGCTGACAGTCATTAGTGCTAATCTAAATATCATAAACTGGTACAAAGATGGATACATATCTATGGTATAACACAATACATGGAAAATAAGTTTAGGTGAAAAAGGGATAAATAGGTACATTTGCAACTAATATGAACTGACTGCATGGCCAATCTTCCGCCTGTGCTTTTCCTACTGTAACATGTGAAAAAGGTCAGTTCAGTACTACAGAGTTCTCTGTGTTTTCAGCAACTATGTTCTAACATGTATGATGTCTTTTGAAGAAAAACTCCCTTTTCCCTTTAAGAATAACTATATAGAAATAACTGATCTTCTCTTCTGCTTATGTAGATCATATAGAGACATTAGTATTAAACTGAGGCAGTTTCATAAAAACTCCTTGTAGTATGTTTAATGTCATAGGTCACTATCTATTCATCCAGGTGTGTTCCATATACTTTTATTTATATATAGTTATGTTTACACTGCTAAATATTTTGGCTGGAATTTGTCAGGCTCCAGTTCTGCTCTCAGACACTTGGCCAAGCCACAGATTTGTGAAATGTATCTGTTAATGACCTGAGCTGACTCCTCTGTCCTCCCACTCAGCACTGGGAGCATCTCCAGTGTCCTCATGTCTCTCTTTCAATCCCTTCTCCTCTGTGAATAGTAACATAGTTCTTCTTACTACAGTAAGCTATCGGAAATCTTTATTTATCCATTTACTAAGAATGATTCTGCTGCCAAACTCCAAGCACAAGTCACATTTTCAGACTATTTTTAGAGACGACTGAACATATTTACATCTCACTTAGTTGCAGTGAGTAGTTTCTCATTATTAAATATTGCACTGGGACGCCCATACTGTCTGTCATGTATTTTGCCTGTTTGGGTGACCAACTTTATTTTATTTTCTTTGTTTGTTTGTTGCTTCTAATGACTGCTATCACACTATTTCAAGACACACCATCTTCTTCTTTTAATCTTCTTAAGCCTCGTTCAGACAGGAAGTGCTTCCCTAAATAGAGGTTTGGCAAGAAGCGAAAAGAGCTACTGACGCTCAGACAGGAGCAATCTAGTCACAATAACAACAACATCAATAGTTACATTCTGTCTTGCAGTACGTCTGTTTAGCATTGCTATTTTGCACGTTTCAAATATTCTTAATAGGGCTACAACTAACAATTATTTTCATTGTAGATTAATCTGTCCATTATTTTCTTGACTAATCGATTACGAAATACAGTTCACTGTCGCAGAAGAGTAAAAGAACAGAAAATATTCACATTTAGGAAAATGGAGTCAGAGAATTTTGACTTTTTTTCTTTAAAAGTACTAAAACAATTGCTCGATTATAAAAATAGTGATTTATAGTGATTAATTTAATAGTTGGCAACTAAAAGATTAACCAATTAATGATTGCAACTCTAACTCCTATACTGTATATGCTACGAAGTTTTGCACAGAATTCCCTGGTGAATACTTTGTACACTCTGCACAAAACTGGACAGCTCTTTCATGTAAATAATATGAAATGAAATATATACTGTTAATTTTCTACTTGTGCTTCTTGATTTGAGGTACTTGCTCTTTATCTTTCTTTATCTTTTTCTACATACAACATTGTTATGCATCAGAATCACAAAGGAAAATTACTTTTATGTGTAAACCTACTTGTAGGGGTGTTGTGATATACAGTGATATTTAAAAACTGAAATATTGATGTTAATAATGCACATATGATAATATGGTGTGAATGATCCAGTGCTTCTTAAACATACTGGATGCTGTTAAATCATTTCAGCCTATTTATCAGTTAATCATGTATGTACAGTTGTAGTTTTACTTGACTGGTTGATGACTTCTCACTATATTTGTAATATTCAGTGGTATGTTTATGATGTTGATGCTATTATCAAAAACAGTGGTGCTTATTGACTGTAAAAAGGCAAACACGAATATAATGGAATCAACTGATCTTACCTCATAACTCAATGTAAACATACAAGGCTATTTGTTTAAGTAAATTAAACTTAAAATTTCTAATTATTTTCAGAACACTTCAGAATTTATACACATTAGTTCTGCTAACTTGAAATATTTTTACGTGAAATGATGCAGCTGCCCCGAGATTGAAATTTATGCCAATCATATCTCTCTGGTAGAAAACAGCTTATGCCACAATGCTATCATCCCGCTGCATACTATTTATGGTGAATAATAAACAATACACGTGTGCCTGATTAATGTTTTGCGACAATGGAATATGATGTAATGTCATGTGTTCTACTAATAAATTAAACATAAAAAACATAATAGGCCTAAATTAAGAGTAATAAGTATTATTAGGTCAATTGGCTCCAAATTGCTTTTACTGATGATTCAGACTGCTACTGTGACAAGGCAAACCTTATCCATGTTAGCTATCATCTAAGATATATGAAATTAATTTGCATATAGGCATTGGGGTGACTGTCTGACGGTCAGAGTGGCACCTACCGTTAGGAAACAACATGTGCCAGTGGAACATGAGTGGCATATATCACTGTAGGCACTCAGCCAGTAGCATGCCACTGAAGAACGAGCAGAATAACATTACCGATACAAGTATATGCCACTGAACATGTAGCATACCACTCTCCAGATCGCCATACACTGCTGAAGCAGTAGTGGCATGCTCATCAGACAGTTTTCAATCTCTGCATCACAAAAATGATGAGTAAAATGAATGTATGATCAACATATGAGCAGACTTCCCAGCATGCATTTTGTGAGACTTAAAACTCTCCTGAGACCTGCATTTTTTATTACTTTGAAGATGATACTATGATATACTTTAAGATAAGTTATGGTTTTTTTTCATAATAACATAATAATAATAACAAAAACACTGAAAGTGACTTAAACAAATGTGTCTAGGGCTGCCTTAAAATCTTAAGTTGCCTGAAGTTCAAAAGACAAGTTGATGTAATTTTCTAATGATTCAGAACAAATAAACTCTTCTTCTTCATATAAACTTGGTGAATTCAGCTGTTCTTGAAGTAACATTCAAGATGAGTTCAAGATATTAAGTTGAACCCACAACTCTTCAGCACACTGACAAACAATATAAGCAAAAGTGATTTCCTTTTACATTTTCTGAGTTTGAAAAGTCAGTTTTTCATTTCAAACAAAAAATAAATAAATGAAGCTTCAGCTGCTCCTTTTGTTCCAGCATAGGTACAAAGACAATATGCGAAACCGGTCCGAGCAAACATATTAAATTTTAGGTTGAAGGGTGTGGGTGACTGAATTCAGTGCTAATCTTCATCATGGTCCAGAATGTTTTCATTATTGTGAGGACACAAATGCATGCTGGGAAGTCTGCTAATATACTGATCATGTTTCTCTAGAAACCTAATTTAACGAGATGATTGAACTCAGTACAGTATGTTCATTCAAATTATCACTTCAAGTCAAGTGACTTGAAGTTAGAAGAACTCATGTTCATAATTTCTGAAGAGTTCTAAAAATAAATATTAAAAAATTTAAGCTGAATTAACTTGAACAAATAAAACTTGTATATTCATGTTAAACTCATGAGAGAAGATTAGTTGATTCTATCAAATTCTTTTATGATTTTTACGGTGTATAAATGTTTGCCAGTGTGACTGAAGAGTTGTTGGTTCAACTTAATATCTTAATCTTATTCAACATGTTTTCTCAAGTACAACTAATATTATTATTAAGTTTATTTGAAAAGAAAAGGTCTTTTTTTATCATTACAAAATTATCTCAACTTGTCTTTTCAAGTTCAGTCGCTTTGAACAACAAAAAAAATTTAAGGCAGTCAGGACACTAACTTTTTTACATTAAAAGAAATAGTTTATTTTCACAGTTTTGGGGGGAAATAAAACTATAATATGCCCATACCTCAAGGCACACCATCTCCTGCTCCTCTTGTATCGGGTCATTGTAGTTCACTGGGTACCCCACACCATGCCGGCAGGCCCGGACCAGTCCTCGTACCCGCTGCCACATCAGGGCCCGGGTGCGTCTGATCCCCCGCAGAGCAGACGTGGGCCTGATCTGCCACTGCCTCACCGCTCTAGCATATGGCATGCTCCGTCCATCAGGCCTCACTCGCCACGTGAGGCCCAGTCAAGTTTCTTTCAGATCATAAGAAATCCACACTCCTCGCTTCCTCCTTTCCTCTATGTTTTCCCGGCGTCTCTTCTGAAGAAGCACATTGTGGTGACAGACAGAGAAGAGGAGGGAAAAAAAGCATCAGTGACCCTGACGGAGAGAGGAGTGTTTACAAAGGAGAGGGCAGAAGGGGATTAGGACAATGTTCCCACTGGATGCAATCCTGATTCCTCTCTGCTTTACTGCGTCTCACCAGCTTAGGCCAGATTAAGCCAGGAGGTCTTAGTGTCTGAGTGAGATGGACAGAGAGGAAGACTGGTGACAGACGTGGATTCATTTGTGATTGTGTATGCTCCTTGATGAACTCCCATGTAATACAATGGATTAAAACACATCACTAAATGGACTTTGTAGAGGAAACATATGGCTGCAATGCCCATAGAGCACCATTAATATAGACTCTCACAGGGATAAACACTGATCAAAGCCCTTCAGTGTGAGCAATCAACTGACTTCAGCTCTATGTCATCCTCACAAAGCCACAAAGTTAAAATACCATCAACGGATAACACAGCTGATTGTGACTGATTGGCTGTGGTGTCATTTTCTAGATGTTGAAAGTATTTCTGACAAACAGAAATTCACAGTATTATTATTTTGTCTGCTCTCCTGCCTCTCTTTCCAAGGTTTGTTTTGATTATTTGGGCTTTATTTGCAGTCCTGTCCGTGCTTTGGCAGAAGAGACACAGTCTCCCTTGACCCCCTTTGTTTGTATCAATTTCATATTTCACTGCAGCAGCCCTTGGTTTTGGGGTGTTTGGGCAAAGCTAGTACATTATTAAAGAGACAACACAGAGTAGAGTTTCTGAATCCTTTACACAGACAGGTTCAAAACTTTGTGTTAGAATAAGTCACTTGTGGTTCTTTAAATTCAACAAACATATTGACATTACTGACAGATCCTAACTACAAATGCTCAGTTTATACGTGGACATGTATTAGAGCCACAAACAACAGTGGAGTGACAGGGTGACTGGTAGGAACTGTGCAATTAACTGAAATATTACCAAAATCACAATATTGCCATGTATAATATCCATATCACAGAAGCTGCAATTATTTGATAAAGGTAAAATGTGTGACAAAACAGCATTATAGTGAAATACAGCTGTACTGCAGAGATGTCCTGGTCTAGAAATCTTGTCTGCTAGATGTAAGAAAACATGTTTGTTTGGAACAGACTCCAACAAATCATGTTTTTAATATTTTTTTCAGTAAAATTTACAACTGTGGCACAAAAATGATCATTTCCACAGGCAGTTAGGCAAAAAGAGCATTCAGTATTAAGGACAAATTGTTATTTTGTGAAAAAACAAGCTGCATAAGAAAAAAAGATACAAATCATTATTGCAAGATTGATTGCAAGATTTCATTCCATTTTAAATATTATTATCATTACAATATTGTATTGTCAGTAGGTTTGTAGAGTGTTGGTATTTATGTACATGAAACTTTCATTTGGATGAATGTGTATATATATGTAGGCATATATGGTGTTCAGAATATGCTAATGTATGTAGGCTATGTGTGTGTATATGTGTATCTACATGTGCATGGTTATATGTTGAAGTGTAATGAATTACTGTACACTTAATTGTTTTTATTTTTTTAATGTGGACTCTTGGAAGATTAGCCAATCGCTAAAAGAGATCCAAATAAAATCAAACCCATCCCCCATTATTGTAAATCATTGATTAAAAAAAAAAACAAAACAAAAAAAAAAAAAAAACAACTGGGGCAAAGGGGGGCATGCCAGAAAACGTTTGGGCATCACTGTTGTAGTGGATGAGTGTTTTCACAAAATATTAACACAGTGAGATTTTTGATAAATAATTATCAGTGATGTGACTCTAATGCGTAAGATGGTAAAGGCAAATAATAGAAGAGCTAGAACAGTCTGGTGAGTTAATAAAATTACATCACAGCTCTTGCAAGCTGGAAAAGACATCACTTAAGCCATTTCAAGACATATTATTCACCGTACTAATGTCTAAAATCAAAGACAATATCTGGTCTCATGTCACATTGTGGATCAATAAGAAAAAAATAAGGAATAACAAGATTTCTAGATTTAATATTCCTGCTCATATTGGGTGTTGTGCTACTGCTTTGTAAAGCAGTTTGTCAAATAATAAGTTATACTGTATATTATAATAAAAATTTCCATAATTTTAAAATGTATATCTGTGGCTACTTTTTCATATAAATATAAATATTTGTTTGTAGCTTTTATGAATTGTCATACACTTATGTAGCGCCTCGATGTTTATACACTGTCAGCTTTCCCTCGACATTGAGTTTGAACTTATTTCTAAGTTTAAAAGCAGAAACGTATCCGTCTTCCTCTGCTGACGTCCATTCATGTGACTGACTGTCACATGACAGAGCGTGACGTCGTGTTGTAGTCAGTCAGCTGTTCTCACAGACAGGAGCTGGGTGAGTAATTTATTTAACCGATTTTTTAACTGTATCAAATAGATTAAAATTTTCGGCCGGTGTGATTTGTCTAAGTCTGCTGTTTTAAGTGTTAATACTTTTATAGCTATTGTCATTTTTACACGGCGACCGGACGGATGCGAAGCTATGTTAGCACAGCTAGCTTAGGTTAGCATCCTCAGCTTATTTTTGCTAGCTGTTGGTAGCTAACGCTTAGCCAACGGTGCTGTGTTATCTTTGACGTCATAATTTGACCATTTTATGTGTCTGCGTTATATTTGTCTACAGCCTTATTACAGTTTAATGTCACAGGGTTGCAGTCCGTCGCTTTGCCTCAGAGGGACTCATCTTGACGTGTCGTGACATTGGGTTAAGCTAACTAGCATGACCTGCTGCTAGCGGTTTGAGCTTCAGGATGCTGGGCTGCTTGTTAGCTTGCGAACTAACTTAGAATCAAAGTTCTGACATTATATGATTGATATTTCTGTCGAAGTATGAATGGTAACGTCAATTATTTGTCTTCTGCTTCAAAGCTCCACAATAGGGAACAGCTTTCTTCCTGGTAACAGCTCTGTCACAGCTAACCAAGTTAATGAAGTGCATAACTACCACATTTACCTTGTTAACTGCTGTATTTAAATGAATATCAGCACCAGGCGCTTGCGTTGTTTTCTATAATTTGTTAATGCACACAATCTACAGTTGGTAGCTTGTGGTTAACTAAACTAAACAAACCAAACCTGTAACATTGCCTCTGATGTTGGGTCACTGTGCTGAAATAATCCTCGTGTTTTCCATCCAGGTGGAGTTGTTTTTTTTTTATATCTCTACATATACTGTAGTAGATAGATAACAGGATGGATATCCGCGGGGCTGTGGATGCTGCAGTCCCCACCAACATCATAGCTGCGAAGGCAGCTGAGGTGCGGGCCAACCTGGTCAACTGGCAGTCCTACCTGCAGTGAGTGCTCATTACAACAGCATATCATTGTGCCATACATTCACTGGACACTTTACTATGTACACCTGTACAATCTAGGTTGTCCAGCCCATTTACGTACAATCCCCGTTCTTCTTTGGAAGTCTACTTCTAATGATGTCAAGAGATTTCAGGTGTCTGCTTGGTGTAAATTAGAAAAATATACACTCCATAAGCTACATAGTTTGCATATTTGTTGTGATGTTGTGATATCTCTTAGAGTCAGCATGTCAAGCTGTTGCAAGACATGTCAAGCTTTAATTTCATCAGTCTTTTTGAACACATCAGTGTAATATTTGCCAACAGAGTGTGGAGTGCCAGTCTAAAAGCAGCTATGCTCTTGTTCCTTTGTTGTGATTCACTGTCTTGAGTGATACTTCCTCTTGGAGACTCTACTTTTTATATAGCAGATCTGACTTTTGACTTACGACTCACATTATCATTGCTATAAAAGCATCGTATGACTTCATTTCTTTTTTTAATTAGTATGAACATGCTGTAAGCATATTGAACTATAGCTACCTAGGGTGGTCCCGATACCAGAATTTACCAGAACTTCCATATACAACAAGTGTAATAAAACAATATTTGATACCTTTTTTGGTACCACAGCAACACACACACACACACACACACACCACACACACACACACACTAAAAAGACTCAGGTAAGGTATCATTTTAATCATATAGTATTGAAGTATGGATCCTTTTGCCAACTTTAGAAACTGTCTACCCTCCTGTACCATCCATGATTTGTTTTGCCTTAACTAGAACATGTGGTATTTCAGGTTTATTGGTATTATTGTGCAAGTTGCCCTCACAATTAGAAGCAGCATGCTAGTGACAAGGCAAAGGCAAATGTCCTACTCCAGTGACAAAGGAAATGTTTTGAATGTATCATGATTAGTCAGTAGAAACATCACTCTTTGTTAGCCCACACACTGTTGGTCTTGCTGGAGTTCGAAGTCAAAAATGTATACAGTGAATTGTTTCAAGTGATGGTGGTAGACATATTGTAGTAGCGTTGTGCTAATGTGGCAATGTCTTGATGATTCTCTTGTAGGAGTCAGATGATCTCTGCAGAAGACTGTGAATTCATCAAGAAATTTGAGGTGGCCAACTCTGAGGAGAAGCAGGTCATTCTTACCAATGAAGGACATCAGGTATCAAGTCCTTTATGTTATCTGTGCATATTTGTGGGATTAGTAAATGTTCTCATTCAGAGCTGCAATGATTATTTGATTAGCTGCCAACTATTAAATTTACTGCCTACTATTTTGATAATCATCTCATCAGTTTGAGTAATTTTTTTAAGTGAAAAAATTAAAAATTCACTGTTTCCAGCTTATGAATCTGTAAATATTTTTTGTTTCCTTATGCCTCTATGACAATAAATGGAATATAATTGGGTTGTGGACAAAACAAGGCATTTGACAATGTGAAATGGGCCCAAACAACTCATTGATTAATCAAGAAAGTAATCATCAGATTAATCAATGATGAAATTGATCATTAGCTGCAGACCTATTCTCGTCCAACTCATGCTTTAGAGTTCTCCTTTAGATTTCTTCAAAGTGGTTTTCAACTTGATTTTTAGGCTGTGTCCACACCCATACAAGTATTATTAAAAACATTTTCTATGTGTTTGGACCTGTCATCCACACACAAACTGAATTTTAGGACATTAAAAAACTTAACTTTTTGAAAACTCAGTTTCCAAAGACGAAAGGCCCATGGCAGTCTTCTGACAAAAAATTAAAATCATTTATTCAGATGGCTATTTCATGATGACATAGGCGGTGCTTGTACATATTTAACTGGAGCTGAATGGCAAGCCATGCATAGTGGCAAAAACAACCTTCTTTAGGGTGTGAATGCTTCCAAAGACTTTAAACCACCTGCAGTACCTTGGCTTTTGAAACCCCATTAAAATGGACTTTCTGATTCATATTTCATTTCATCAGACTCAGTCCTAACATGCCCGCCTCAATACACCTGCTTGTATTGTTCTGCTCTATTGTTGGTCTGAAAGCAGCCTCATGCTGTAACATTGCTGGTCACTTCAGACACACCATCTCGCAGTTTCCTGGCCTGAGTTAGTGTTTGTTTTTAGCGGTACCAGACAGAATAAAAGCAAAGGCACTTTGTTGCATTTGTCAATAGGTACATGGGTGCTGTGTCTTTGTGCTGTGTCTGAGTTTCTCAATATTTATTTTGTTCTGGCTCAGTGTGCGAAGACCTTTCTGAACCTGATGGCCCACATCTCCAAGGAGCAGACAGTCCAATACATCCTGACTCTGATTGATGACACACTGCAGGTACACAGACAGACCCATTGACTGTGGGGATGTATACACAGAAATTCAGAAGGCTGTATTCATGTAGGTGAAATAAACATGAAATCATTTATAGTAGCTACAGGTTGAATTGGTGCATATACAGCTAAAACCTCAAGTAATCTGTAATCCAGGGTTGCCTTTCTTCTAAAACATGGAATATTAAGTTTTACTTTCTGTTAAGCATGTGATGGAAACTCCGCATCGGTATAGAGTTTTAAAGTTGTAAAGATGGATGGTGTTTTGTGCAGTCAAACAGTTTCTCCACCTGCAGCAAATAAGTTTCAATCCAGGTTTACAATGTAAGAGGTCATATAAGATCTTAATTCTGCTGTCACTCAGGAGAACCATCAGCGTGTGAACATCTTCTTCGACTACGCCAAAAAGACGAAGAACACCGCCTGGTCCTACTTCCTTCCAATGCTGAATCGTCAGGACCTTTTTACTGTCCACATGGTGAGTTAAGACAGAATTATACTAAGTGTTTTTCAGAGTAGGAAAAAATTAAATGCAAGACATATCACAACTCAAGCTGTTCCTGCAACTAGGGTTGTGTAATATGATGACATAACTCGTGTGACCACAGAAAAGTGTCTATATTTTTAATATTATGCTCCATTGTTTATTTCATTGTCACAAATCACACTCTGTACGACAATATTTTTCATCATTTGGACAACGCTTAGTGTTTTCCTGCACTGCAGGGATGCAGGCAGGAAAATAAACAAACATGGAGGAGAGTGAGCGGGGTACTTCTGAATAAGAGAATGACTCCGACCAGCTAAGACAAAACGAGGAGCTAGTACCTAAAAGGGGGGATTTCTTCTGTTGAATAAATGTGGATTGGGTATGAAAAGCCTGACCAAACAGAAAACCGTACTGTGCCAGCAGACCGGTCCCCACAACAGACTCAAACACTACTTACTTCTTTTACCTCGACTATAAGAATCATGTCGAACAGTTTGGAGAAAGTCTACGGATGTTGACTGCATCTACAGTAGGGAGATGTTTCCTATTTGCCTTTCTGTATTTTATACATTTATATTTTGTAACGTGCTTTATTGAAAATGTACAAATATGAGTAAATACCTTTTATATAAAAGGTAATAGGCCTTTCCATGTGGTTAGTTTATATTAACTATTTATTCATTGAATTTGAGGAAAATGTGCTATATCGTGATACGTATTGTTGTCTCAATGTGAAATGACCAATACTGGGATGTGAAACTTTCATATCGCACAGCCCGACCCACAACATTTGACTACATGGTATATGTTAAATTCAATGCAATCCCACAAACCAGGCAACCTTTTCCTGTTGATAAAAGTTACTGCCAGGAGGAACATTGTCTGTCTGTAGACTGAACAAGGTCAACATATGTACACAGTGGACTGTGAGCAGGTGGAGAAACATCTAGTCCATGCTCAAAACTCTAGCACAGTGTGATATTTTTAGTCTCTGACATGATTTAATTAAGCATAATCTGCCAAACATCATAGTGAACTGAATCCGATACCTTATTTTCCACTAATAAGATGCTTTATTCATTACATTTTTCACAGCCATGAATTTTTCACAGATATGGCTTTGTTTCTAATCATAGCAAGACATCAATAATTACTCACAAAGCAAACCGTCTCCCCCTTTTTCCACAAAAACAGGCAATTAATGTAATGATTCCTCTCAGCCACCCTCTTCAAATAAAGAATGACCGCCTAATGACAAACTGAGTACTATTACATGGCACCCACAGCTTAATTAAAAATACCAGCCAGATGGCATCCAGCAGGTGGGCATAATGTGACCCCAAGTCTGTGACACAGCACTTTAACTCAATCCAACGGTCATGCTGATTCTTGCTTTTAAATTAGAGCCTCGATATTTCCACACATCTTCTCCTGCAAGGAGGAAATTGGAGAACACAATTTTCTGCTGTCTCATTACAGAACTCAGGAGGCACTCTGCAATCAGGAATTGTTCATGAAATAGTTGATTTGGCCTCAGTAATTTTTTGCACGTAGATGGGGCTGTAGTATGTTTTGTTCACTATTTTGCCAAGGTTTGTTTTGAATTGTTGTTTTAAATTGCCTAGCCTTCACCTTATTCTCTATTCTTTATCTCCTCCTCTCCTTGGAACTTAACTAAAGATTCTGTAATATATTGTAGAAGACCTGATACTGGTATTCAAGGATTCACGAATATGCAAATAGTCCCCACCCGCTCCACACCCCGCAACCCCCACCCCAGGCCCTAAGAAGCTGCACCTGGCATGATGTTAGCTGCTTATTTCGCTCCTGATATGTCTTGTGACACGTGAGGAACACCACATGGACATGTTAACAAGGTGACAACAATGTGACTTTAACTGGAGGGGGTCTTTAAAATGTCTTTCTCCTTTATTAGGCGGCGAGGATCATCGCTAAGCTGGCTGCCTGGGGCCGTGATCTGATGGAGGGAAGTGATCTGAACTACTACTTCAACTGGATCAAAAGTCAACTCAGCTCACAGGTATGTAAATCACTATTGGGTTTCTTAGATATCTTGTGATGTTTAAAAGTATGTTTATGTTCTGGATTACAGAGGTGGTTTCAGTGGCTTCTGTCGAAAAAGTCATTAACTGCCTGTAAGACAGAGCCATCGGTATTACCATGTGACCTGTAAAGTATTGTGTCATTTTTCAGTGCCTTTTTTTGCTATAAATTATATATTCTCTCTGTTTTCATGCATCTAACAACATTACAATATCATGCATGTAGTAGTTGTCATGTAAGATGAATGGAAACATGATGCCAGATGGTGGCAGTTGAAGACAGATGATGGGGTTAAAAGCAACAAAAAGTTTTGAAGACAAATACCACATGTACATCATTAAGTCTGAAGTGTGTGCTCATTTAAAAATAGCTCACACACCTCACAACTCATCAGTTTAACACAATATACTGAAGGTGTGAATGCTACAGTGACCCTGAAGAAGACCTGTCAATGACCTGTCAGTTGCAGTGCGTCATCAGTTATTTTAAATACATATTGCCACAAAAATACAGGCATTTTAATTTTGCATAAACCCTCCAATGTGCTTTGGATGTTTTTGAAGGAGACTTGCGCTTTACATTTTTCATTGAGACCATGTTTTACCCATGGAATGAGCCCTTCATAAGATGGAATGCGCACAGTACACCTGAGGTATCCAAAGAGCAGCTGTATGTGTTCACCACAACAGCATTTCTACTCCATTGTCTTCACATTAACTTTTTTGTTTCTTGTCTTGATTTGTAATGTCATTAGGTTATTCATTTCTTAGATGTTTGGACATCAACGTCTAGAGACATTGGCTTCCCCTTTCTCATATGGAGTTTAATTTATTCCTTTTTTCAAAGTGTCCAATCATCTTAAATGCCAAAGTAATTTCTGCTCTCTGTCTCGATTCATTTCCCCTTAATTAAATTGTATTGTTTGGGCTCACTTTGAAAACCTCGTCTGAATGAATCTAATGTATTTATTCATATTGAGTTTAAGCTGGCTTGTCAGGCCTTGAGATGGTCTGATGAAAGCCACACCGTAGGTGCTGCCTTTGCCTTGGCAGATGTATGCATGAAAGAGTGGGCTGATAAAACAGTTGAATATTGATTTCCAGTTTCTTTTGTACTTCTGCATTGCACACAAGGGTTTCTAAAATATCCGGAGGTGCAGGTATAGCCAACCTTTCCAAAAGCACGATTTTGTCTCTCTTTGTTTTAAACATTCTATGTCTTTGCAAAATATGTCCTTACACAACATTGGCATTTTATTTGTTCAGGCCACCTTTCTTTTATGTAATGTTAGTTCAACTAGCCTGGCGAAGTGGTGAAAAGTAGGGGTGCATGATTGATTATAAAAAGATGTCAATTTGAGCACTTTGATGTTATATTGATGTCATCTGTTTAAAGCCCTGTCTAGACAGCAAGCGTCTCACACCCATTTTTGGTTTTTTTTGTACTTGAGCATCTAAGAGTGCAATGAATGTTTTTGTTGAAAAGTAAAATTCATGTGAGAGAAATGTGATCTCAATCAGGTTAGAGAGAAAAGTTAAGGAGAAAAATCAGGATTCACGCTTTAGCAAGAATTGTGCAGCTCTAGTAATAATATAAAAAATAGGTTAGATATAAATAAATTAAAATTAGCTCCACATTGACCAGCTGCAACATTAAGTGATCAACACATTAGTGCATCAATACTTATAATCCAGTGATATAAATTATTCTGGAATGTGCCATTCTGCATAATGAGTACTTTTACTTTTAGTACTTTATGTATATTTTAATGATAATAAGTAATATCTACAATGTCATACTTTTGCTTGTACTACTTGCAAACATGCACGCGAAATGCCAAGAGACTTGAAAAATAAGAAAAAATGTGTTCTCCCTCTTGTTTAGTAAAACAAGATGTTGTTTTATTGTTGTTTTCTTATCTCACAATGCTCCAAAAGGCTTAATTTCCTATTAAAAGGCACTAAAATTTTCTTATAGGGGGAGAATGACCCCAGACTCCCCTGCCTCATTTTAGTTTTGTATCATGTAGTACCCGCAGTTAATTCAAACATTAGAGAAATTGCAATATGGCCAAGTACAATATTCAAATTACAAAACCTGAAATTTTTTTTGATAAATGAAAAATGTGTAATAAAACAGCATCATAATGAAGTATTGCAGTGCTGCAGAGATGCCCTGGCCTACAAATCTTGTTCTCCAGATGGAAGAAAACATTTTGTTTGGTACAGATCTCAACAAAAGTCACATCATTGTGATTTAAATTTTGTTTCACTGAAAATGAAAATTGTGATGCATAAATGAACTTCCCCACTAATCCTGAATCCTATCACAACTGCAATATTTGTCAATATAATCACAATATGATTTTTTAAAACAATATTGTGTGGCACTAGTATGTATGCATCTCACCTTTTTTAGGACTCTAGAGTTTGCAGGTCTGACTGTAACTGCTTCTTGAAATTATGTTTGATATTCATTTCTCTCCTGAACAGCCAGTCAACGAATCAGTGAGAATCTACTGTCACTGAATTGTGGTCAAGCTAACAGCACAAGTCTGTGTAGCCCAGTGCCTCTGTTACTTAGCTCGATTGTGAACAATTGTGCACTTGTTTCTTTTGTGTATCTCTCATTAGAACCTACATGGTACAGGTCCAGAAACAGGCTCAGGAGCAGGAACTATTTCCCCCAGTGAAGTGAGTATGAGTGAAGTGCATCTTCGGTCACTTTGGCGCTTCAACACAAAAAACAGCAGGGTTTTTGTAAGCTGGAATCTGTCAGCTGTCAGTAATCTTTCACATCTTTTCTTTCCCCTCTTTATCTCTCCCATCCTGTTCTTGCACTCCAGTTTTTTTTCATGAATAATTGCAGATTGTTGGAGACCTGAGTCTGTCAGAGCAATTTTAGAGCAATTCTCCATTTAGACAGCATGGTGTTTGCTGCCACTGGTTGGTTTTAACTGTACTCGTGGAAGTTGCATGCAGTAAGCCACTTCTCCTTAATGCTCAAAGCGCATGAACAACACAGCTTTTCCTGTACACTAGGATAACAAGGAAAAATTGGAATAGCATTTGTGCAGCAGCAGCAGCAGCATCTTACCATTTTAGATCCCATACTTTCTCAAGCATAGCGTGATTATTCTGAGAAGTGTGCTCAGAATTATAGTGACCTGAGCGCTATCTAATAACTGAACGTCATCTTTTCCTCTGCATTTTCAACCAGGTAACCTCCACTACTCCACTCTTCTGTCGTCACTGCTGCCTGTCCTTTCTGCTGGACTTCTCTGCTTCTCTTCAACCTCTTTTGATTAACAGATTAATGTGATCTATTCTCTCCTCTCAGCTTCCTTCCACTCTCTAATCTCAAATTTACATTATTCTGCTCAGGTGTGATGGGACACTTTTCCCTGCTATTGCTCTGTATTGTACTATTGGGTCTGTGATCTAGCATGTCTTGATGTATAATACGATAGGCTGCATGTGCAATGCCTCAGGTTTGATCGGTGACAGTAATGCAAGTTTTTGGACTGGCCTTCTTCCACGTGCTGTCTCTGCTTGTTGACTACTCCATGTTTCAGAACCGCACTAATTGTACTTGACCCTCTAACGTGTTGTTTGTTTTCCTGATCACACAGCCAAGGCTCATGCTGCTGTTTGAGTAAATGTTTGCTTCTGTCCTTTGCAGAGCTCTCAGTATGTCCAGTGTGTGGCTGGATGTCTTCAGCTGATGCTGAGGGTCAATGAGTATAGGTTTGCCTGGGTGGAAGCTGATGGAGTCAACTGGTGAGTAATGAGTCCTTATAAACAGAGTTCCTACAGTTTTTAAGAGTCTAGAACAGGAGTCTCAAACTGGTAGGCCATGGGCCATTTTTGACCCTCGCTCCAGCCCATAACACAATGTTAAAAATGTATCATTTGGCCCACAAAATTGTTTTCCTTTTTATTATTTTTTTCTAGTTGTTTCGTACCAATTTAGAATACCCCTTCAAATTGCATACAATTGAAATAAAAAAGCAATTCTTCTATTGCATTCTCTTCTCTTGTATTTTGAAGGATTGCATGTTGTAAATCTTGAAATTCTATGAAATCTAGAATAGCTTGTTCAACCATATTTCTCTATCTGCACACACACAAAAAAAGGTGGCTGAAGTAAAATTCTGTGAGTACTCGACTAATCAATATTTCAAGCCCCACTTCCAAAGTTCCTGTACTTTTGAAAAGTGTCCCGGTTATGGTTCTCTGCAAAAGAAGAATGCTCATGGTGTTTTATTTATAGTAGATTGTCAATATCGTTGAGTTAAATATGAGCATTATAATTCATTTACAGCATGTATAGTAGTGTTGCTGTATACAAGGCAATACTATTTGAGTATTTGCAGCACACAAAGTGTAACTTGGCTCACAGACAGGTGTCGATTTAGAATGAAGTACACAACAGTACCGCAATAAGTAAAAAAAAGAGTAAACACAGAAAAGAACCTAGATTATCGCCAGTGCCACTTCTGTCATCTTTACTTGTCACCAGAACCAACTAAAGAGAGCAGAAAGAAGAAGAAGAAGAAGAAGAGGTCAGACAGTAGAGGAGCACTCTGTCAGATCCATGGCTATTATCAGGCCAAATTACATTTTACTTTAAAAAGCCAATTACTAATGGACTAAAAGACCTCTTGTACCTGTTAGTGCTGTCTTTAGAGATGATGGAAGCAAATTAACCTCACTTTGTAAAGTCTGCTGAGAGTCCAGTGAGATGACCTGAGCTCTCTCTGTGGCTCTGACATGCCACATATTGACCCTTGTAAGTTTTAAAAACTGTATTAAGTCTTCAAAGGCCATAATTTCAGTGACATTTTAACTTTCTGTATGTGTCGCATTCTGGATGCAATCTATCTTCTACTAAAACAAATCTTTTCACTCCACCCCATCTGGGAAACAAGAACAGTGCTGATGATCTAAAGAATACCCCAGCGGATGTGAAGTGTATTTACAGTTATTTTGTTTTGCAATTCAGACAGCCAAAATACAGTCTGAGATGTTAACTGACATGTAGGGTTGTTCCAATACTGATACTGCAATTTCCTCTAATATAGCCTAAAATGCTGGATTTGAGTAACAGCAAGTATGACTAGATATATTATTCATTTTTTATGCACAGGTATCGGCCAATATGCAAAGTTCAGGTATCAGAATCAATTATGGGAAGGGAAATAATGGTGTCGGAACACCTATATCTCTTTCCCAATTTCCCCCAGAGATCAATGATGTATTTCTGATTCTATTGACAGGTTATACGGTATACTCACTTGTGATGTGAATGCATTATGTTCTGCATCCTTTTTCTTCAGGGAGTTGGTAGCTGTAAGAGCATGAATGAAGAATGGTGCAAAAACTAATAAATGGCTCAATATTTCTGATTTTGAGAGTTAAAAGGTCTTGTGGTCCAATTATTAATGATTTCCACCATCTTTCACTTGGTCCCACACTGTTTTCTTTGTGCAGCATTGTAAAACTAGCCTTACTGCACAATATGGATCAGAAAATTATTGCACATCTATGAGCTCCCACATCTCTGCACTTACCAGCAATTTCTGTAAATGTACGACACGCTGTAGTCTGTAGTCATTAGTACTGTGTATTTTGAGCAACTCTTCTGTTATCTAAAGACGGTCTGAACATTTCAGTCTCGGCCATCATCGGAGATAATGGATGAGCAGCACGTAGGCACGCAGCTGTGAAAGCTCGGCTATTAGTAGACAGATGGTGGATGAAGATGGGGGTTTTGTTCCCAGCACTTTGCGTGTTTGTTTTCCCCCCATTTTAGTTTTTAATTTATTTATAGTTTTTATTTTTTCTGTTAAAGCATCACAGCGGTGCTGAGCAACAAGTGTGGCTTCCAGCTCCAGTACCAGATGATCTTCTGTGTGTGGCTCCTGGCCTTCAGTCCTCAGCTCTGCGAGCAGTTGAGACGCTACAACGTAGTGCCAGCGCTGTCTGACATCCTGCAAGAGTCTGTCAAGGAGAAGGTCACTCGAATCATTCTGGCTGCCTTCAGGGTATGTGGAGAACTTCTCACTCGTTCTGTGTGCCTCTAAAATGGCACTTTTCACTGTCGCGCCATACATCTGGCCTAACATTTTACCACATAAAAACTGGGTGCAATATTTGCATGATCTTAGGGCTTCAACTAACTATTATTTGCATTATTAATTAATCAGCTGTTTACTTTCACAATTAAATTGAGTCATCATTTACTCTATAAAAGGTACCAAAAAAAAAAAGTGAATAATGCTCATCACAGTTTCCCAAAGCCCAAAGTGACATCTTCAAATTTTTGTTAGTTGCAGCCCTAGACTCTTAATTTACTATCATGAATGAAGAAGAAAAGCAGCAAATCCTTACATATCAATCAATTATCAAAATAGTTGGCTAACTTTTTTTTGTTTAATTGAATTATCATTGCATGTCTACATTATGTACATTTTATATTGCATATTCTTAAAGGATAAGTTCGGTTTTTTGACACCTGGACCTTATTGTTAGGATTAAATACGCTCGTAGACTCACCCAGACAATTTTGGTGGAGCTCGGAGCCGTTTTCGAGCAATTTAGATCCAGCCGACGGCGTTTTTTCTCATGCCATAGTAGCGGACGGGGCCAGAAATCGAAGCCCCTAAATTAGACATTATCTGCTGCGAAACTCATGCAATGTCCACAACAACACCACCAGTTAGCCCCCATTCGTGGACGTGCAGTGGTTGCTCGTTCTCTGGCCAGCTGTTCGGCTCTTTCCCTCTGCATTAGGGTGACCAGATGTCCCGCTTTGCGCGTGATTTCACGCATTTTCTGTCTCTTTTCACGCATCACGCAAATTGAGACCATGTCCCGCACAACATCCCCCTCAGGCCCCAGCAATGAGAAGCCGGTGATGTTACTGCACTCTGGGCTGTTTGTTGTTGTCATAGTAGCACCGCACGTACGGCGCTTAGGCCCGCCCCTAATTTTCTCCGCGCTACCAACAGCTGAGGTGACAGCTAGTGAATGACACTCGCATCGCGCGTTCTTCTTTGGAAATGGAGGAGGGGGAGACGCCAAACAAGAAGAGACGATGCAGCTACAGGCGGTGTCCCACTTTGTCCCTCACAAACATACCCCTTGTCCCTCTTTTGGTTTATTGGGACCTGGTCACCCTACTCTGCATCCTCCTTTCATATAGCTCCTCGTCGGTGTATTCTGGCTCAAAACGATACGGGCATCCATTATACTCAAAGTCGTCGTCAGACACTTCTACATCGGATAAATATTCCGCCATGCTGCACAGAAATAGCCGCGTTGCCGTGTAGCCTAGCAACAACAGCGTCTCTTCTCAGCTGCTGCGGCACACATCTATAATGTCACCAAAAGTTACCCATCCTTGTAAAGTCCCGGATGACCATAACAACGAAGTTGAGCTGACATGGTGATAACACTGGCCATTCATTTATAACATGTAGGTGAAATGAACGAGTTTTGCAGCAGATAATGTCTAATTTAGGGCTTCGATTTCTGGCCCCGTCCGCTACTATGGCATGAGAATAAACGCCGTCGGCTGGATCTAAATTGCTCGAAAACGGCTCCGAGCTCCACCAAAATTGTCTGGGTGAGTCTACGAGCGTATTTAATCATAACAATAAGGTCCAGGTGTCAAAAAAACCGAACTTATCCTTTAAGTGTCAAGCAGAAGAACTAGCCAATAAATGCCATTAAAATCACCATTTAGCTGAAGCTAAGGTGAAAGTAACTGAACACATTCGCTGTAAATAAGGGCACATGAAGGTGTGCTGTGAAAAAGTATTCACTTTGAAATAAGGTTGTCAAAAGTATCGATACTTCAATATATTTTCAATACCACGTGTTTAAAAAGATATCTTCATTAATTATACATTCGATAGTTCATTAAATACTTCAGTTCAGTTCAGTCTTTATTGGCCCGTCTGAAAATTTGTCTTGTAGCAAAACCAGACAGTGTTCAGTGACTGTTTCTGTGCCAACACTGTGCACAGGTTGTTAATGGAAAAAATGAAGAAAAAAAAAACTTCTGTGTGCCTAGGACTTTTTTCTGTCTTTCTTTCTCAAAACTTGAAGCAGTCACATATTTTTAAAATGCAAGTTTGCAGAGCATAAATCCATTTCATCACTTTTTCACTGATACAGTGTGTTTGTATTTTTCTAAACCTTGGCACAGCACTTTGAACATTTGCATGTAATGAGGTTGTATAGTATACTTTATCACAACAGGAGCAAACTGAAATGACAGAACTTAAACAACAGATGAGGCAGCTTATAAAACAAAACCCATAAAAGCTGCATAAATATGAGTTATGATCATGCTGCCCTTTCATCTCCCTGCTGTGATTGCTCAAAACATCTATTGAATATTTAATGCAATCCTAAGACCTGCATTGCACTGTTGTTTTGTGTTTATGCCAGGTAATGAATTCCCTATACTATACCCTGACAAAATTAAATTAATGGCGAATGGCCCCTTTTATCTCCCCATGCTGTGGTTTTCTTTTACTAGAGGAACTTAGTGAGTCTGACATGGCACCAACACAAGTCTGGAACATCCTGGGCATACATTGAAAATCAATGTAATAACCTGCAGAGAGGCTACTACAATGCAAGATTAATGGGTTAGTGAGGTGTGTTGAGTCTGAAGCCAGAGTTTTCAGTGTCACGGAAGTGGCTCTCTTTTAACCTGGCCAGATCACCAGGGTAACCTCCACTTATCCTGCTCCGGAGAAGGTTATGTTTAGAGTTTCAGTTTAATCAGCTGTGAAAAGTAAAACTCTTTCACTAGCTGTTTTCCTCATGATGTTCTTTATTACTGATATAGAGTCTCAGCAGAGGGAACACATGATCGATGCAAACCTGTTGAGCGGTACTTTAGTAGGGTAACTGAACAAAGCTGAGTAAGGTAATTGCAGTAGTGAGAACTGTATGTCGCGTTGCTATGGGAACCTACATGCATTCAGTTGGTAATGCAGAAAATTATTTTTTCCTGTTTGCTTCAGGTCATATTAACACTTAACATTTTACACAATAGATTGTCCTCGAATAATGAAGCAACTGTAAACACTTTGGATGATGTTTTTATGCTTGATCCTGATTTGCTGTTTGTTTTGCACTGCTGGTATCACAGCTAATAGATCAATTAGAAAACTGTTTAGTATATTAGTATTTATCACAAATAATATTCACTGCTTTCAGCCACAAATGGGTGCCGTCTGCATCCGTATGAGTTGCACAATGGCAGTGACAAATCGTCCGTATGTGAAGGGTTGGGAGTGAGACAGGGCTGGGTTTATAGAGGTGAGCATGACCACTGAGCAGACCAGCACAGGAGTAGGGATTGATTTAGACTGAAGATTTAGAGAAACAGAAACCCCTTTGACTGAATTCCTGCTATTGATAATACATTAAACATCAGCGGTTAAAAAGTAAATACATTGTATTTTTAATTATGTATTTTTCTACTTGTTATTGAGTAATATTTTAGTGATGTAACAGTACAGAGATTTTCAGTGTTATTTCCCCCACTGCTTATTTGCAGTGTTTACTCTGGCTGTAATTTTTGAAAGTATATTCTTCATAGCTTGCCATTATAACAACCTGTTCCTCCTGACTGAAGTAGGCTGCACGCACTCTGTCCATTTTGTGTGAAAGGAGAGACAAATGATGTAGCAAAGTCCCCGTTTTTAAGTGAAAGTGCACAGAGCCTGAAGAAGAAAGCCTGTGGTAACAACGCAAGTTGATAACTGCCACTGTAATACCCATTAGCACTGACTGGGGTGGGGTTTAGATTTTGTGGAGCCATTTCATGCAAAGAAAGCCTGGTTATGTTGAGCTTGCTTCGTAATGCTACCCTCAGTTTTTAGAGGGACGAATGTTGTGTTCTGGAAGTAAAAAGAAATGATTGCTTGGATCCCAATATTAAGCATTTTGTACAGATGAACACTCCTCTCTTAGTTAATCTATAGTAAACTGATATTGCTAGTAGTAATAACACAGTGCATTTGTCTAGTTGACAGCCTGCCATACCTGGCCTCCCTCTGCACACATCCTATTGAATACCAAACAAAATATTCAAGTCGAGTCAACCAATTATGGCCTTGAGAAAATATGGATTTTTAAATGAAAAGCTTCAGTGATATTCTGGCTTTGTCAACCCCAGCAGAACCAGACAGTCAGACAGCGACCTTGGTCAGAGCACAATGGTGTGGTAAATGGCATTGATTACATGATTGAAACATGAGCACATACACCAGGGGAGGAAAGTTGGCTGATTTTCAAAACCACCATAAAGAAAAGTACTTGTAACTCTCTGTCAGCCATTTTCCATCAGTATTTCACTGCCATCGTAACCTCAGTAAAAAGACATCTGTGCTCATGAAGGACTAACTTTCTTGTACATTTTGGAGATTATTTTAAATTATTTTATACTGTGTTGTGTTTTCCTCAATGGAGCACACGTGTCAGTGGGATGCTTTGAATTTCCCCCAAAGCTCATTCATCACACCGCTCATGCCAACAGAGGTGTCACACCAAGCTTTTGTGAATGCACCCATAAAAGAAGGGGGCTCCACTTTTAATTGGTCCGAGAAGTTTCTAGTTCAGTTTGACGGCTACATCACAGCTAATTAAAAGCAACGGTGGGCGGTGAAGGGAGACCCTGAAACGTCTTGATGTTGAGTGTGTTTTCCCCAGAGACGTTTCACTTACCTTACAGTGAGTGTGTTTGACGTCGAGTGAGGAGAGGCTACGCAAACATTGTTCCTCAACAAGAAACAGAGAATTGTTTTGTTTTGAGACCCAAGGCCTCCTTATAGTGTGCTGTGCGGATTTTGGGGAAATTGGGATCACCA
The DNA here is from genome assembly GCA_034769285.1 of Lutjanus argentimaculatus. Taxonomy (NCBI): domain Eukaryota; kingdom Metazoa; phylum Chordata; class Actinopteri; order Lutjaniformes; family Lutjanidae; genus Lutjanus; species Lutjanus argentimaculatus. The sequence goes on from JAWZSL010000011.1 coordinate 24,377,890, forward strand.
AATGTAATATGAATTCCCTTTTTTCTAGAATATTCTACGTTGTTCTGCATGTTACGATTTTCCCAAATGTCCTAATTATGCTAATGATTCTGCTCACCACATGGGACTGGCAATGTGACTTAAATTATCCGGACCATCTGGAAGTCCTTGAACACATCCTCAAAGGCAGCACTTCTGTGTTTCTGATGTGTACGCCCTAACCCATCTCGGGTACTAAAAGATGTTTCTTTTTTTTTTTTTTTGACATGCATATTCAATTAGGAGAACATGGAATTCTTTGAGTCGTAGACCGTTAAAGATGAGATGAGCTCTTCACATTTGCTATGACCTGGGCTCTTGGCTGAATTTGAGAGGGACGTTGTGCTCAGATCACAGGTTCTTGCCAGAAGGCTCGTCACAATTATTAGATGATCACCTCATTGTGGTTATTTGAACTGACCACAATCATTTTACATAATTGTTGTAATCATTTCCATTCACCCACATAAAAACAGCTGGATGAAACTAACAGAAATGTCGCATTCCCATCACTATTTCCACTTTGCTTTCCACCATTTGAGATTTGACTGGTGCTATTTTAATGATGTCATTGTGTCCCCTTTGTTCCGCTATAGTTTAATGGCACCTGAGTGGAGAATTACTGCCACCGGCTGTAGATCTTGAGGTGCTTAACTTCTAATATTTGCACAATGGTAGTGGATAGAAACGCACATTACTTTGCATTTTCTTTTGTAGAAACTTTTGTAAAAAAAAAAAAAAATCCTCTACGTCTTTTGATGACAAAGTTATGGCCTGTTTTTGCCATAGTACATTGTTTATTTTGATTATTGGTACCTGCCATTGTCAGTAATCAGATTTGTATAGTTAAAGCTCTACAATGAACTTTCATATTATTGTTGATTTTGGGGCCCCTTTGGACAAGAGGTCACATTTACACCGTAATAACCACAAAATGTAATGTTAAAAATAGAATTATCTAAATAATTAATTCTAACTGGCTAATGTACAACTAACTGTAAAAAACTGAAAATGTAAACACAGCCTCGTTTCAGTCATTTCAAAGAGAATGCGACCAGGTGGCAGGCATTAAGAATAGCTATATATAAATAGCCAGCTTTCTTTCTGATGGTCTCATTTGCTTATGTAGGTCATATAGAGGCATCAGTAAAAGCTTGAAAACTCCTTGTACTAGCTTTAAGTGATTATTTATGTTGTGTCTGTCTTGTGCAATTTTTATTCACAAAGCCTAAAAGGCAAACAGGAATATATTAGGCTTATAATGTAATAGTGTGATAAAACAAAGAGAAAAAGACAACAAAATAGTTAATGATTCACAATTATTTATTTGACATTTAATCGTGAACTAAATTTCATGATTGTGACAGGCCTATTTGTAAGAAAACATTTGTCATAGTTAGCTGTAGCTACACCCTCCGTGGTGGCTTAAAGGGTTCAGTCAGAGGTTGGAGTGGGTTTCCTCTATCTCCGTCCCTGAAGCCACTTTTCTTCTGTGGCAGTTTTCTGGAACTTTATCCTGAGATTTTGCTTCAGAAATAGTTTTTACAATACTTGAACATTGTGTTCTTGTTGCAGCTCGTCTCTGCATGCATCCCCCTCATGCCTCACTCACAGCACCTGAAACTGAATCCTGGTTTAAGAGCTGTATTTTGAAACGCAGTGTCTACCTCAGAAGAAATTCACAGCTTTATTGATGTTGTTTGATACTAAGACTTGGTGGTTTGGATAAAAGCCTCTACCACAGTGTGTTCAATTTTATGTTCCGATGAATAACTTTTTGGAAAATCAGTTTAAACAGATTTTGGCGTGCTCTGAAAACACTAGAGTCACTAATTTTTTACACTCAAAATAAGTCTAAGAGCAAAGTTAAGACTGGTTTAACGTTACGTGCCAGTGTAAATGTCTTTATCTGCAGATGGGCTTGTAGAAACAACAAACACTTGAACTTTAATGTTGTGTTTTTAGGGTTTGAAAAGTGCTTGAAACGGTTTGAAATTGTGATTGCATCGCTTTCATAATAAATCCTTATCTGACTAAATTGTTTGCTATTTAGATCGGAAAAAAATAAGCTGGAGAGAGCCTAATTGCTTTTGCCTTTCACACAAAATGAAAACAACTCTGCTCAAGTGTCACTTGCCACTGTGAGTTTGCACATGGCTGTGCTTAGTGTGATCTGTCTGTCTTTTTTGATGTCCTCCCTCGACAAGGGCGAGGTTGTCATTTCAATGAGTGTGGCTTGAAAACTAGGAAATTTTCCAGTAGGCCAATGTTATGCCAAAGTTGGCTGTAAGTTTGTTTAGCTGGCAGATTCACAGACTAAATGATATCTGCTTTTCAGGAGGGATTGTGGATGACACAGTATGGTAGTACTGGCATTGCTTGTCAATTTTGGCACATTTATATATAGAATATGCGACAGCCAACATTACTTTATGACAGCTAATAATATTATCTCCTTCCTGTAACTGAAAATGTAGCAAATGTTAGACTAATACAGAAGTAGCCAACTAGTGGCTAACTGAGTTGGCTATGCTTAACAGATCATTTATAAATGTAAATTACAGACTCCACTTTAGTCACTTTGCGTACAGACAGGAGACACATTTTGAAACATAGAACATTGTTGTGTTTTCCTTTAATTTGGCACTGCTCTGTAGAAAACGTAATTTTGGTTATTAATTGCACATAAACGTGATTCAATGGGATGAAGTGAAATTATCATTTTGTGTGAAAAAAGCTCTATTTACCACAGCAGTAAGGTGCTTGGAAAATCTTGAAAAGTGCTTGAATTTTACTTTGAAAGAGATCTAAGAACCCTAATTATAGTGACCATAGTACAAATGGTATGGCAAAATTGTAGTTTCTGCCATGAACCCATTTACTGTAATATCTTTATTTAATAACATTATTTAATGTGCCACTGAAAACTGATAAAAACATGATGAAACTACAATTGTTTAGTATCATTATCGTCATTATCAATTATCTGAGTACTTTTTAAATTAGTCAATTATTCGTTCAGTTTACACAATGTCAGAAAATAATAAAAAATACCCTATCACCATGTCAGAGAGCTCAATGTGACATCCTTAAATTGCTCATCAAGCCAACAGTCCAAAACATTTAAAGATATTTAATTTGACAAAAATGATGTAAAAGAGAGAACAACAGCAAGCTGGAGCAGCCGTTATTGACATTTCTGCTTAATAAGTGATAATTTTCTATCACCTAGTCAGCACTAAGTCACTTTATTTATCCATTCATTAGTTAATTTGTTTTGGTATGAGCTCGTCTATTCTTTCATTTATTTAATATCTCAGTTCTCAAATTAATTGCTCACAAATCAGTGGAGTACTTAATTTATAACATCTGTTCCTTAAACTGTTGTTCTCTGTGACAGAATCTTCTGGAGAAGGCAGCAGAGAGGGAGACTCGACAGGAGTACGCTTTGGCCATGATTCAGTGCAAGGTGCTGAAGCAACTCGAGAACCTCGAGCAGCAGAAGTACGATGATGAGGACATCACCGAGGACATTAAGTTCCTGCTGGAGAGGCTGGGAGAGAGTGTACAGGATCTCAGGTACCCAGAGGACTCCATTTCATGAATTACAAACGGTCACATATAGCTCACCAAACCCTTCATTTTCAATCACAAGTGGTTCCACTGCAGAGAAAAAGACTGAAAAACTGAATGTAACGTTCTGTCAGATACAAATGCTTGGAACAAGTCTTTCAAAGAATTACGGATGAATTGCTGCTGTACATGAATGAAGCTAGTCGATTTTCTAAATGCTGCATTGATTACATGCATGGGTGACCCCTACATGTTCTTGACAATATGCTGCTCTCTTAAATGATTACCTTTCACAACAGAAGGGTTGAAGGAAAGAAGCTCTTTTCTTCTGAGGGACTAGTAAGAGCAGGGATCCTTGGACAAACTTTTCCATGTTCTATGTGTTTTTGTTTTTGTTTTTATCAACAGCTCGTTTGACGAGTACAGCTCTGAACTCAAGTCCGGCCGCCTGGAATGGAGTCCTGTGCACAAGTCTGAGAAGTTCTGGCGTGAGAATGCTGTCCGCCTGAATGAGAAGAACTATGAGCTCCTCAAGTAAGACAAAGCATGTACAGTAGAGAGACAGTTTATTTTCTCTATCTTTTTTTTCCTTACCTTGACATTTAGTTACGGCTGAAGAGCAATGCTGCTGAAAGAACAGCTTGTGCAGGCGCCACAAAGGCACCACATTTTATCATAGGCTAAGATAGTGCCACTAGAGAAATGAATTAAACACATTTTAAATGATGTGTGTGTATTCTGAATTTGAATGTGACAACTGAAATTAAAAGACGTGATTTGACTCAGAGAGGTTTAATTGAATTTCTGTGCTGCTCTAAGCTGCTTATGAAATGAGGCTTCAAGACGTTTAATACAACTTCAAAAATTTAAAGAAAAACTGTGATATTGATTTTAAAACTGCTTTTGAGTAAATGACTTAATTTAAAGCTATAATATGTTAGATTTCCACAAATTATATGTCTAAAAACGCATTATATGTTTTATATTTTGTTGCGTAAGTTGTGTACTTACATTCTCCCAAATGAGAAATCTGTAATTTATTTATTGTTTATTTATTTATTTTTAAAGTCCGCAACTCACACCAAACAAACAGGCCAGAGGAAAATATGTATTTTTGATTTTAGGATGGAAATGAGGCCTTGAAAGATTTAATACAGTTTCCCAAATTGAAAATACATATATTTGTGTACTATTTAACGATTTTAATCAATTGAAACTGAAACCTAATGTTGAAAAAAAAATCTTTAAGTAATAAATAGGAATTCATTTTTAAATTTAGATTTAATCTGCGTTTGAGTTGTATTGAATGTCAGATATATACAAAACACTTCACTTCAATTCTGTCATAACACCTACGTCGGGTTGTACTTTAAACAGCTACTGAAGAGGCACACACTCACCAGCATCAGGTTTGATGATTGCACCACCTTTTAACGCTGTTTCTCATTCTTGTTTTGTGTGTGTGTGGCCAATCTAAGGACTCAGATCAGAACGAGATAAAACATCAGTTCGTGCCTGTGTTCTTTGTTATTCCAGTCACACACTCTGTTGGACCTATTGACATTCAGCAAAAATCCTGATCTACCATCTCATTGTCTCATCACTGTCCTCTCTCTGTAATCAGCTCAGGCATCATTTGAGCTTAAATTACCCTCCTTTTTTTATTAGTGTCTTTCCCCGACCCTCAGCCTCACTTATGCTTTGTCTCATTTTGATTTCTGAGGTGTCCCTTTTTCAGAGGGTGACTTACTGTATGTTTCATGTCCTTGGATTTAGATTTTAGAGGCTTTTACTCAGTGTTAGAGTGACATTAAGTAAGGCATTTCTACATCCAGCAAAGATTAGCTGACAAAAAAATCTCTGCTAATGTCTTTATTTTATGAAGCTTTCTCAATAAAGTCTTTGCCTGGAAGCAGCTGAGAAATCTGTGATTTTCAGGGTGATTAAGGTTGATGGAATCTGCCTTTTGATGCAGACAGTCCTCTCATTTTGAATGCCTTTCCCCCTGAATGCTTCTCTTCAATAGGATCTTGACGAGGCTGTTGGAGGTGTCTGATGATCCTCAAGTCATAGCAGTGGCAGCTCACGACATTGGAGAGTATGTACGACATTACCCACGTGGCAAACGGTAAGGTGTTTTTCTGTAAAAGCTTAAAGCCAGTATGTCTAGCATTTCTGACTGTGGTACCGCATTTTGGTTGTATCAAACATGAAGTGGGAGTGAAAATTGATTCTTAAGTATTGTGATTCCTTTTTAAACGATTCCTGAATCATTTTTTTAAATTTGATGAATAGATATTATAAAAATATAAATAAATAGCACTTAGTCTGTTAGCTCCATGTTAACACGTAATGGGAATTACCATGAATGGAAAATAGCATCATAATCACATTTTACTTCAAAAGCTTAACATGAACTGATATGGGCGTCTGTGGAAACAAGCTAATAGCTGATGACTTAAAATTGTTAACTCTGTCAGCTACTCTGCAGCTTCAAGCCTCCACACTGACCAATGGGTAATAAATACAGCCAGGGCTCTATTATTCTTGGTCAGATATCTCCATTTTTTTCTTTGGGCAATGTTTTGCTGAGCAGGAACAGCAGTTTACCTCAAAAACTATTTCATTTACCACTTTTATATGCAGTATAGCAATGATGCTGCTGAAAGAAAGCTTAAAAAGACTGATTGACATGTGATATGCATTGTTTTTGGAAATATCAGTCACGATACACAGCCTCTGGAAGTGTACGATTTAACTTTTTCCCATCATCCAGTGTTAATAAAGCAATAATCCCAGCCCTACAAAACACATTACAATAAACAGCAAAGCAAAAACGGACTTCCGGTCACTTAATGAGAATCCGTATCAAAAGCAAGATGGCAGCTGTGCATAAATGTCCAGTCCGTTCTGTCCACACCAACTCTGACCTCCGTCACTGTCCTTAGAAGCAGCTGTCTTGTCAGCAGCAGCTGAAAGGACAGCAGGAGAACATGATGTCTTCACTCGACTGAGTAGTATCAGAAAATTCGTTGACAAAAATAGTTTATACAGGAAGGAAAAGAGCCTTGTTCTCACTGTAGCAGGTTGGAGAAATTGAAACTGAAACTCATTGGTAAACTGGGTTGAGCTTGATCCGTCATTACAGAAATACACTCAGTGGCTATTAATTAGGTAAACCTGCTCATAATGCAAATATCTAATTAGCCGACCATGTGGCAACAACTAGATGCATAAAAGTCTGCAGAAAATGTGAAGAGGTTCAGTTATTCAGCCACTACCAGAGTGTGGAATAAATGTGATCTGTGTGACTTTGTGCCAGACCGGGTGGTTTGAGTATCTCTGAAACAGCTGATTTCCTGTTATTTTCACACACACGACAGTCTCTAGAGTTCACAGAGAATGGTGCAAAAAAATAAAATGTCATCCAGTGAGTGTCAGTTCTGCCTTATTAATGAGAGGTCAGAGGAGAATGGTCAGACTGGTTCAAGCTGACAGGATGCCAACAGTAAGTCAAATAACCAGGTGTTTCAACAGTATTATGCAGAGGAGCATCACAGCATGTCAAACCTTGAAGCAGATGAGTTTTAGCAGCAAGGTTCTGCTCTTGTCAGTTAAGAGGGGGGAACTGAGGCTATAGTGGGGCTCCTTCAAACTGGACATGAGAAGAAAGTAAAGAACATTGCTTCATCTGATGATCACTTCCTGCTGCGACGTTTTGATGGTAGGGTCACATTTTGACGTAAACACGATGGTGGAGTGCTTAGCCTTTCTGTTCTGTGCTTGTTAGCGTTTCCCCTCGGTGCTCTGGTTTCCCTCACCATCAGAAACATGCAGGTTAGATCAATTCTCCAGTCAGTACCCCTGACCAAGGTGCTGACTTATAACTGGAATTGGTCCCTGGGTACTGCATACTGGCTGCCCACTGCTCCTAATACTAGGATGAGTGAAATGCAGAGACTGATTCTGTATATATGTCACAATAAAGTCAAGCTTTACCTTCACCTTTTGAGGAACATAATCCATGAATTCATCCTTTTTGTGTCAATACTTAAGGCTGGTGTTGGTGTAAGGGTGTGGGAATAATTTCATGGCGCACATTAGGCCCCTTATCACCAACTGGGCTTTTTGTTTAAATGCCACAGCCTACCTGAATATTGCTGCTGAAAATGTGCATCCCTTTGTGGTCACAGTATACCCTCCTTCTAATAGGTACTTCCAGCAGTATAACATGCCAGTTCACAGATCAGCTTTTGGATGTTGTGGAACAGGAAATTGTCTCAGCTGTGTGATGTTATCATGTCAACGTGGACCTCTGTCACTCATCCACATGGGTGAGTGACAGAGGTCAAAAACGCTTTTTTTTTTTTTAAACATTTTTGATGTTGCATGGTTTGCCCTTCAGATGCAACAAATAGGATTCACCAAATTTCATCAGGATTAGGTCATTTTTCTACAGACAAAAACTAGTGGTCAAATCACATAAAAATTAAACACATGGGGTCTTTAAGATTGTAGTAGCGGTGGGGGAAATAATCGATTCTTAGATGCATCGCAATTCTGTTTTGAAAGATTATGAATTGATGCAGAAACGTCAATAATCGGAAAAATTAAAACCCATCCTAGACATTATGATAGCCTAATTTAGAATGTAAACACAACTCATGTTTACATCTGCTACATTTCACCATCCAATTGTTAAAGGCTACTTTTTAAGTTTGGTGAGGATGGCTGAGTGCAAGCAACTGCAGACAGGCATCAAGATGCATCAAGATGCATCAGAGCCCTTGGAATTGAATCGATCAAATCCACCCTCGGAATCATATCAAATAGAATCGTGAGGTGCTAAGAGATTCCCACTGCTTATTTGCAGTTGCCCCTGAATTGTGTACATCTGCTTGTTAAGGGGTTGGTTACCAAAAGGAAAAAATGTTTGTCTTACACCATATCGAAGTACTGGACCTGCTAAAATAATAATAATAACAAAATAAATTCACGTTTGTAGCTGTGCAAGTAGCGTGAACATCACCTTTTGATGTGCTTCAACAGGCTGACACCTCTTTTTTTGGTGCCACTTTGATTATCTTTTCTTACAGGACTTGTAAATATGCCTAAATACATCTGTTTTCATTTGAATTCAATTCAATACTTGCTTGCCATGTAAACACAGTTGATAGTGAATTGGCTTCAGGGCAGCTCTTTAAAACAGACAAAGAAACACACATAGAGCAAAAAGAACAACAAACAATGCAACCAAAAGTTCCCATTCATACATACATAAAATGATAAAGTCCTTGTTGCTATGTCACCTGCTTTCTTTTAAAGTGCTTGTTGGCTAATGCTTGATCTACTACTACTGCTTGTGAGTCAGAATCATAGACTGTATATAGAAGTGGACGGAGCTTCCGGCTCTGAAAAATGAAGCCAATGCGGAAGTGCAGTAACGCTGTATTCTCACCGAAATCCAGCAGGGGGCGCGCGAGCTGGTTGCAAAAAGAAGCCCGGTTCCATTGACACCCGTTCTAAAATGCCGAACTTTACAGCTGAAATAAACATATTTATAGCCCGTGTCAAAAAACGATTTTGGTCTCTATCGCTAATATCCCCCACCATGTTCACTGAACCAGACTTGAATTTTCATATAAGTCATTCGTTGATTTTATATTAAGGCTTAAAGTTCTGTATAATTAGGGGCGTGGTTTCGTGATTGACAGGCGTAGTGCCCTATGGTAGTGCCACTCACTCGCTCCCTTAGACTATACCGTCTATGGTCCCGCCCTGCTCCACCGTCTCAACCAATCATATTCACATCCGGTTTCAAAACTGTCAAAATGGCGCTGGCCAAATCTGAAACTCAGGCTTCAAAACGGGTGTTCAGAAACCAGTGGGTGACGTCACGAAGGCTCCGTCCATTTCTATATACAGTGTATGGTCAGAATCTACATCAGTATCTGCTTTTGTAATGTGGGTCTACAGTTTAGCTAGTTTAGCAAGTCTTAAGTCTTTTCATATTACCTGCATCTCATCAGCAACATTAACATGTTTCATGAAAGAAAACCTGATATTTTTGACACTTATCAAAAGGAATAACTGGCCCATTTCTCATCTAGACTCTGGCTCACACGCAAAAGAAAAAAAAAACTTCAACTTAAAAGTAGCCACTGCCCCAGTGTGACTGTGATTGGCCGTTTTTGTTTATACTTGAAGTCACTGATTGGCCTGTGCACATAAAGCTCACCTCATCCCCTCACAATCCCCAGAAAATAATGGAGATTGTTGTCTGTTTCTGTCAGATAGTGCTGAAGTTCAAGGTGTCTGTCCATCTTCCTAAATCTTCCGAGCCTGCTAGTTCTTGTCTAGACATTTCCTTATTCTTTTTGTGTATTTTTCTGGTTCCCCTTAACATAATCTTAAAGCCACTGTGTGATTGACACATCAATAATGTTTTTTGTTATCTCCCATATCAATCTTATTACCCTGTAGTCAGGTCTCGGGGTTGAAATGACCCATTTCTAGCCCTCTGTTTATAATTAGACCCCACTAGGTTCAGTTTACTCGCCTGATTTCCTGTACTTTCACCTATTTTTCTTTTCTCCTATCACACCATTTACTGTGCATTATGCAGGTGTATTTTCCTTTTCAAAGCATTATATCCTTTTTCAAGGCCAGTGACCCCTCATAGGATACACAGGAAAAATTCAGAAAAATGTCAGGCTGGGTTTGATTACCTGGTTCTGGACTACTGAATGACCTAAAGCATGAAAATAGTACCTGTTTTCTGTGTGTGAATAAAGGCTTTATCCCATTATCTCCTTTATTCCTCCCATTTCAGGGTGATTGAGCAGCTCGGTGGAAAACAGCTGGTGATGAATCATATGCACCACGAGGACCAGCTAGTCCGTTACAACGCCCTGCTGGCTGTGCAGAAGCTCATGGTCCACAACTGGTATGAACACATTTGTAGCTTCATTGATCAGTTTGATATGAATCTTACTTAATTACCCAGTTATTGTCATGAGGAAAACTATCCCGTAAGGTTTTAGTTGAACCATGACAACCTCATTTAGATTTGCATACAAATTATTAAAGGTCCTGCTCACCCTCACAGGTATTTCCATTTATTTTGGCTGATTACAGGTCTGCTTAGGTTGAAATTGCGCAGAGATCTGTTAGAAATAATGTGTTATCAATGGACTCTGTGTACTGATAAGAATGATAAAAGTATAATTTTCTCCAACAGCTGCAACAATGACAAAAGATGTCACTCAATCTCAGTATGTACACGCCTACACAGTCCTAAAAATCGAATCAAGCAAAATAAATGAAATCACCTGTGTGGGTGGACCATTAAAGGCCTTGATGAAGATGAAATTCTTTACTATTTGTTTATTACATCGGTATTCAGAGTCTTTGCCCAGCAGATCACAACATGCCAACCTGCTTCTTTAACTATGTCTGATTGCGTGTTTTATGTTATCCATGGAGACTACAAAGAGAAGGTTACAGACGATGAAGGTTGTCGAGGATTCTGCTCTGACTGGTTGTGTGAAGATTTAGAGGTTTTGCTCTTTCAGGATTAGGTTTTTGTCATTATGGTCTTCACATTAAAGCAGAGGACTGAATCAGTTTGGATTTTAAGTTGTTAATCAGTTGCTTACAGGGTCATCTTTATAGTTGTGTTTGGAGCATTTTTTTAAAGGTTATGTTTTGGGCTGTTGGGTGGAAGTCTGGGGTGCATGCTCCACCAACCGAGCTACAGGGCTGCCCCTTGTGTGCAGAGCTTTGTCAGTTCGGCTGCAGTTCAAAGATTGCATGCGACAGATAGGTAACCAGGCTAATGCTTGTTTTAAAGGACCAATTTGACATTTTGGGAAATATGCTTAATCGCTTTCTTGCAGAGGATCGGGGGGAAGATTTTCATGTCTTTGTGGTAAATATGAAGCTACAGCCAGCAGCTGGTTAGCTTAGCTTAGCTTGAAGACTGAAGGCAAGAGGAAACCATAAACCTGGCTCTGTTCAAAGATTAAAAAACAGCACCTGTAAAGCTCACTAATTCACAGTTAGTTATTTATTGCTGTTTAATCCATATAAAACATCAGTTTATGGTTTTATTTCTTGACCAGATCCTATGACTTCCCATCCCAGTATTTGTGCTAAACTAAGCTAATCGGCTGCTAATTGTAGCTTCATATTTGATGCACAGACTAGACAGTGGCATCAGTCTTCTCATCTAACTCTTGGCAAGAAAGCGAATAAATGAATTTGCCAAAATGTAGAACTATTTGATATTTGCGGATGGTTCACATATATTTAATCAGCCAGTCATGGCATGTACACACTCATATCGCCTGAGAAGAGGTCTGATTAGCCAGAGTAACTGTAGGGGCTTTAACCTACCAGTGCGTGGGATAGGGTGACCAATACAACCATAGGCCTTTTCATCAGTACGGGCAGACATTTAGTTCAGCACTTAGCACACCCACCAAGCTCACCTTTCAACACCAAGGATGCCATCAATGCAAGATTTTCATTGCCAGGTACTTTACGAGGAAGCAGTAAGCTCCTGGAGCTCTTTAGAAAAGACCTACTTTCTCTTTGACAGAACAGGTAACCATCAGAAACTGACAGGTTCAGTCAGAAAGAACCGCAGGTGTCATAGTCCATGATGCTTATCTATGATTCACAAGCTAACAGCTTTGACACCGACACATTGATTGACCCACATACAGACAAATCAGTGTTATAATATTATAGTATAATACAATTATTTCATTTTAAAATTGTTCTCAGTCGTGGTGGAAACCGGGACTATATGGTAATGAATCGAGCATATCAGTGTTTTACAAATATTTGTTGGGACTGGGCACACCCAGCTTGAGACCAGTCGACAATCCTGGACAAACCAGGGCGTCTGGTCACTGCAGTGTAAGATCAACATAGGCATAATTTAAGTAGTCTTAAGGATCAATCACAAAATGGAGGGAAAATATGACTGTATGGAGTCTGAATTGCTCTCATTTAAAAAATTGGCATTGTTAACAGAGTAAACATTGTTATGGTTATGTTTTTATTCTCCACATTTGAAACTTAGAAAATGTAACTTTAAAATGTCTTCATTTGCAAAAAGCCCAAGTTACTTTCAGATTTAGATTGATACTGGCATGTTTAACTGGCATGTTCAGGGCTTGTGGTAGACATATTGGTGTCAGAGTAACACGAATTGTCAGTGTAATGTCAATGTCAACATCATATTCCGAAGATATGTTGGCGGAAATGTAGAAACTGTTTCACGTATCTGTATTTGTCCACCAGAGAGCACTGACAATTTTATTTTTCTACTGTAAAAATGTCAGGCCCAGTGCATATCTTGGTCACAACTGTTTAATGACAAAATTTAGGGGGTCCTGATCCAAAAACTTTGATAATATTTAGGGCTGGGCAAGTTAACGCGTTATTTTCACGTTAATTCATTAGACTATTAACGCCGATATTTACTTTATCGCGCATTAAAGCATGTTGCTCACATGCTTTTATTTTGTGAAAGTCTGTTGCTGGCTGCTGCGGTGTAGGGGTTTGACTCACTCTCCGGAACAGTAGGTGGCGATAATGCGCCAATGAGCTGGCTGCCAGCCCAGCCGCCGTTTCAAACAGGAGAAGAAGAAGAAGGAGAATAGCGCTGGCTGTTGCGGAACCGGGAAAGGAAAAAGGAAAACGCGGAAAAACCAAAGCAGACATAGAGAAGGGTAAAGTCACGGAGCTTTTAAATGGCCATAGACTGGTAATGCTGCTCCCTGTTAAAAGTTTCTGCTGTTACCTCAAAAATTGCCTGTTTGTCCTGATTGTGGCTCAGGATTTTGTTGGTAGATTTTTTTTAATTTTTCATAAAGAGAATGTCCTGTCACTGGCAATAATCTTTAATTTATTATTATTACTATTATTTATTTTATTTATTATTATTATTATTTTTTATTTATTATTATTTTTTTTTTAACATTTTTTAAGTTGAGATTTACACTAAATATGTGTTACTGATAAGTGCTGATGTTAAAAGTGTTTGCACAACAAATGTTATGGCACTTTCGTTCATATGGCAGCAGAACATTGAAATAGAAGTGCTCTTTACACTACTTTTGAATTCATTCTTGGAGTTTGCGTATACAATGCGATTAATCGTGATTAATCACGCAAATTATGCAATTAATTGCGATTAAAGATTTTAATCGTTGCCCAGCCCTAATAATATTATGTCCATCTGTAAAAAAAACAAAACAAAACAAAAACATACATATGTCGACTGGCATATCGTTCAGTATCAGATTTTTCAAACTCTTAAAATATCAGTGTCAGTATCTGCTGTAAAAGTCCTCTATTCAAACCTTTCACCAGCAGCATTACAAGCTCTATATGCTTTATTTTACTGAAGCACTCGTAAGCCCTTCAGCTTTAATGTTAAGGTACCTCTCTTCAGATTTTCTCTGGGTCCAAACACTCAACTTGCCCTTCTTCTTTGTGTGTTTTTTCTGTCTACTGGATTGCTTGGAAACACAGAAAATCAACAAGCAACGAGTGAAAATGTGTTTGTTTTGCTGCTGCTATCTAAAACACACTGTGCTCCCTGAGCAACTGTGGATGGAGGTATTGTGTTTAATATCATCGTGTAGTGCTGTTTTCCCATCTAAGTGACCATAATGTTCCGTGTAAAACTGAACGTTCACTGAAGTGTGAAGGCAGAAGTTTATTTGGTCACTGTGACACAAAAGCTTTTCATTCTTGTTTCAGTAACTGAGAAGAAAGAAAAGCAGATTTTCATTATCAGACCTACAATAGAGAGAAAGATGCATTTTCTCCACCTCAGCTTCAATACTAAAACTTCCAATCTAAGATAGATGGCTTTTTTAATCTATAATAGCATCATACAGGCTGAAAAAAATCAGATAACCATTGCAGAAAAGGGGGGAGCGGATGCAGGGTTAATTAGATGATTTGGAAGTCTTGAAGAATTTGATTAAAGCCTGGAGATATCTATGTGTTTATATTATTTGGCCACATGTTGAATCCCAGAAATTTGATCTCATGTTGTTTTATTTTCTGTGATGAATGGAAATAAGCAAACAGGAGTAAAGTTATGGGAAGGTCAGGTGGTGATAAATTAAAATGAGGGGAAAATAGATGGAAGAAAGATGAAGTACAGAAATGAAATGTGCAGACGAGATAAGAGGAACCTGAGTGCTGCATACAAATATTTTACTACAACAAAGGAAAAGCAGGAATTAAACTTGCATTTGGGTTGCAGTATGAGTTGAAAACTACTATAAAATTCAACACACATCTTTCATGTTCAAAACAAAGCTGATTTGATTTTATATGGAAATGGATCTTTCATCACTCAGTTCTTGTTGTAAAGCTACATGAAAGCAACAGCGTGTAATTTAAACGCCCAGCACTCAAATCACATCTGAAAGCATTCATCCATTCTTATATTTTCTTTAACATCTACTCCTCACAGCTCTTAATTCACCCACACCTTCCCCTCTTATGGATTTTTTAGGTGTTGATATGCTGATTACTGTCATCACTGCAAATTTTATTTTGAAGGGTCAGTCTCTTGTTATTCACCTGCACAGTGTGTTTGAGATCAACACTGTGACACTCAAAAAGTCAGAAATACAGCCTGTGACTGGTTGACAGACTTCACCCAAGGCATCATGAAACTGCCAGTTGGCAGCTAAAATATGCTGCTAACAACAACTGTTTTCAACACACAGAGATGGATAAATAATCACAGAACACAATCTGTTTTTGATTTATCATTGTGGATTTATTTTATCACATGATGCTGCAGTTCAAGGCTGGATTACAAAGATTCTGAAAGGGATACAGTCACACCAGAGCAGACGTTGTAGACACAAAGGTAACGTTAATGTTAGCCCCACTTCACTTTTCCAGCAGGTGGGATAACAGACAAGACTTTTCATAGCCTTGAGAGGCTGCAGCGATTCACAAATGACACTCTGTAACCTGTACTGTACATTTACTGCCAGAGTGACAACCCGCTGCTAACCTGTTCCTGTGCTCTGCTGGCAGCACCATCACTCTGTCTGCTGAGCATTCTCCTTCACTTGAATAGTGCACACACATTAAGCACTGCCCTTTTCCTTAGCCCTCTTCCTTTAAGGGGCTTAGCTACTCTTATGCCAGTATTATTCAATAAAGTCCAATAAAAACTAATTATTTGGGCATTCACCGCAGACAGAAAAAATCCACTGTCACAGCCCTAACTTCAGTAGACCTGACATATTGGTTGCTAGCAAGCGATGAATACTGTTTCCTGTTTTCTGAGAATATTGAACGAATCGGGGCGTCCCTATAGCTCAGTTGGTAGAGCGTGCGCCCCATTTACTGAGGGTGTTGGTCCTCCGCAGCAGCCACCGGTTCGAGTCCTGCCTGCGGCCCACCTGCTGCGTTTCATCCCCCTTTCTGACACATCCTCAGCTGTCTCTCTCCGCAAAGTAACTTTTTGTGGCCACAGGCCTTCAGGCCATGGTTAATGTGGAACCCTGACATTTGCAGACATACTAGCGCAGTGATTGATTAATTTTCAACAATGAAAACACGTGAGCATTGTTGTTTGTGTCAGTCCTTTTTGTTATGTGCTGTCTGTTCCACTAGTTAGTTTACTTTGACAGGACCTATTGTGTGAGCGGGGTTTATGTCTCAAGGTTGTTTCATCACATTGAATTATGTGTGCTGCTTACACTCGTTGCCTTCATGAAAACAGAAACGAGTGAACGATGCTGCAGAGTGAGTAAAACACTGTGGTTGGTGCAGATGTCTCATTCACCCACAAATTGAAGATATTTTCAAAGCAGCTCACTGTCACCTTGTTGTTGTTTCCGTGAGATCTTCTCATCCCTACTTACTGAAGGCCCCTGCTGTCATGACAACAGCCCAGATGAATGTGTGAATTGTGTGACTCTTACTTATCCTTGTGTTCTTCAGTCAGTTTCTTTATCATCTTTCCAGGACTTCAAATAATCGTGAAACAATGTCATTTTTGTCACTCAGCTCCATATCGATGTTTAAGCCCGCCAGCTTGTCAGTCACTGTTCTTGTGCTGTACTGGCCTCAGTGTCTAGACTGAAGCACAGCTGTCTCTACTAGAGTTGTTATTTCATGATGTATTATTAGATTGTATTTCATACATTAGCTTGTTCAGGATCACTGTGTTCTCCCTTTTAAAAAGCTAGAGGGAGGCAGTGAAAAAAATGGGAGTGGGAAAGTGACCTTGGTGAGAATTTCAAGGGACCAGATGCTTCATATTCCTCTCTCTAGTCCTTGTTTTACTGAAGTTGTCACTGAATAGAAAGCACTATTGATTTCCAGAGATCACATACACATGAACATTGTATTTGTATTGTTACATTATAGTTAATACAGCTTCCTATTTACAAGCATGAATGTCATGTTTTCAAGGTTTTGTAGTTGTATTACCTTCATAATTTGCTATCTGATTGAATAGTTGACCTTTTAGATAACAAAATATGTTGGAGAGCATGACACATTTTGAAACTCAACACTTCATTGTGTTTTTCTGGGTTAATGTATAATAACATCTGTTCTGATGTGATTAAAAAGTGAAATAATCATTTTGAGAGTATATAATACAGTATGTATATAAATATTCGATTGACCACAGCTGGGAGGTGCTGGAAAAGCTTGAAAATGCTTGTAAAGTGTGTGAATTTGGCTTTAGAAAAGGTTTAGGAACCCTGGAAAGACTGCAACAGTGTTCAGGTTTTTTTTTTTTTTTGCAATAATCGATCTGTAAATATTGATCTGTATATCTAATCACTACACTACTGCTTTTACGCTTTTTCTTTTTTTTTGGAATCTTGTTTTTTTGGTGTTTTCAGATTAAAAAGAAATCAAAAAACAAGGGTTGCTATGGGCCACCCTTCAGTGGAAAACAGGGTTTCAATCGCACAGACTATAGGTTACATCACATGCAATAGTGTAGTCCATATATTGTTCGATTGTAGACTTTAGGAAGAAATGCTTCCTTAAGTCAGTTTCTCCATTTAGTGTATTTCGTTGACAATCCAGTCGTCCTTTGATGGTGGGTTTGCCTGCAGCTTCTTCAGTGATGATTTTCTTGCTTGCAACCTGCTTTTTCTCTTTTTCATATCCTGAAGTTGACTCTTTAAGGCCTTTTTACATGGAACGCATCATGAATAAACAGCATGAAAAGCGACACATTTGCCGGTGAAAGTGCGTAGTGTTATCTGATGTACACCTGGTAGACAGGTGCCTAGGAAACTGAAATTGTGAAAGAAAAGGTTTGATATTTGGACACTGTCAGCACTAAATTTATTAGAAATACACAATTGCTAAAACCTAACCAGTAGTTTTATTGCCTGAATTTTTTTGTATTGCCCACCCATTGGTTTTTTCAATTACACACACAATCAGTTTCATCTCGTGGAGTAGTGTAGTCCATTTCTTCCAGTATTTGACATATTGTTCAGATAGTAGTCTTAAGGAAAAGGTCAGTCACTCCGTACAGTGTATTTCAATTAGAATTGCAATCCAGTCTTGCTTTGATGTCGGATCCACCTGCAGCCTCTTCCATGTGATGGCTTTCTTGCTCGCTGCTTTTTCTTTTTTTTCACATCCTAATTTAGGCTCTTTGTTAAGGCCTTTTTACAGAGAGTGCATCATGATTAAAAAGCATGAAAATGCGACACATTTGCTGGTCAGAGTGTTTGTGTTATCTAATCTAAACCCGGCAGACAGGTGCTTAGGGAAAGAAAATGATGAAAAAAAAAAGGTTTAATATCCATGTTCTGTCTGCACTGAGTTTATTAGAGATGCATGATTTTGGTTGTAGATTTTTGTCAGGCATTAGATTGAAAATGTCAAACAACACATCTTTCAAGCCACCACTGTAACAACCAATCACAAAAGGAAACCAAATCTCACACACCTGAGACACTGACAACATCAATGATGTACTGATTTTTCGCTCTTGCTCCAAAAAAGACAAAATTTCTACTAAGCTGTTTAGCTAATGAAAATAATTATTCCACTAATTTTCCCCTGTTTATGCATCCATTAACATAGTGACATTTATCCTATGACTTATCTTATATATCATATCCAAAGCATATTCATTCTCTACCCCAGCCTTGCAAACTGTTGGCTAGTTGGTTTGTTTACAACGCACAGAGCTGACCATAAAAAGGCAAGAGGTCGTCCGTAGCAAACTGCAGTAAAAACTGTGCAGTACATGTGTGTGATACACATATTCTGTATGTGCTGAGTATTTGTCCAAAAAATGCTCCTAAGATCTGAATAATACTTCAAAAATGATAAACTACATTTGGAAGAAGGCCTGATGAGAAATAGTCACATGAAATAACCTGTTTACATGATCTACATCAGATTTCAAGTATTGTCACATTCAGAATAATCAGGAAACTAGTGTACATGTAAACATAGTCTGATAAAAACACTTGGAAGAATACAAATGAAAATGTTGTACAAAGAAGAGACTAAAGTCCAGACCCACTGAAACTGAAACCCACAGCTGTTTGAGCTTTTAATAATGTAAATAGTTACTGTAAGCTGCCTGCTATCACAGGCTGTAGGCTATGTACACACCTGCTCACCGTCATGAGGATGGAAGCATTTATTTATAAGAACACTGCTCTAATTGTACTGCTAACTGAGTTTGCCAGTATCTAAGTGCAGGATTAGTGGCCTTTATCAAAGAGCAGCAGCTGCTGACAAAGAATAAGTTAAATACACTTATTTGAATTCTGCCGAATGAATGCAGTATAGTGTAATGTTATCACAGGCAAAGACACTAAAAGATGACTTTGAATGTTGCATTTCAGCAGGTAGAACTTGCGCCTTGTATATGTTTTAATATATTCAGTGATCTATCTTTACATAAAGTGCAAATTAATCTACAAAACAAATCACTCCCTGTGTGAGCCCAAATCTTAGATGTATTATAAATTAGATTTTTAGGTTTTATCATAGTTTACGACCTGATCATTGTCTCTCCCATTTCACTCAGATGGATCACTCTGTAATTTGTGTATTTAAGACAATTGATGTGTTTCCTTTATAGAGCCTTTAATTTAAGTGTAGTTGATATTTTTCTGCGTTCAACCTCTATGACTCATCTTGTTGTGTGGAGGTATTAGTTCATACAGCAGCTGCAGGTACCCATATCAGAAATTGCCCTGGATACACAACACTGACTTCATAAGTCTGGCTCATCCCTCCAATCATTGCCATCTGCTTTCATTAAGTATCTGGCAGCACCTTCAATCAACATAAATCTAGCTGCTATTTGCAGACCAGCTAAAGGTTATCACCGATAACTACAGGGAAGTGTGGAGGGTTTTACGAGTTGGATGATTTTTCATTTGGCAGCTGCTATTAGCAATCAGGTGTCAGTAGCCAACAATACTGCATACTGTTTAAATCCATCAGTGATTTTGTCGCCTAAACCTAATCAAAGTAGTTTTGTTGTCTCAGCTTAATCAAAGAAGTTTTGTTGCCTAACCTTGTGATTAACCCATTCATCCACCACAACCTCATCTCTTCAGAGGCTTTGTCGCTCTTTATAGCTAAACAAGGCAGCCTGGTTCTGAATAGCTGAATAGCTGCTGTGTGACTACTCACACTTGACCCTCTTAGTTTAGCTACAAGGAGCAACAAAGTTTCTGTTAATTCAATGTTACCTTAGCTTTTAGATTTAGTCAACTTTTTTCTTTTTTTCCTTTGCATTTTTCAGTTGTAGTTGAGTTAGGTTCAGGAAACAAAACTGCTTGGTTAGGTTCAGGAAAAGGTGATGGTTTGTGGGTGTAAATAACACCCTCACTGGCTATTCCACCTTAGAAGCAAATATCAGTTGCTTTTTTTCCCCTCTTAAAAGCTGAAATTCTCCTTGACAGTGTAAGTTTGTGTGGGAAATAGGGGATAGTGATCTAAAGTTTAGAGATTATACGGTTGTTGTTTTTGTTAGATTGTTATTGATGTAGTGCAGGTGTGAGCAATCATGTTCCTTGTGGAATTTTTCATTTCTACCGGAAACAAAAATTATTTCTGTCTTATAAACTGCATCTAATCAATGAAATCTCCAGGTGTAGATGAAGAGTCTTGGTCCTTATAACACAGTGAACATCTGCTTGATTTGTTAAGAGAATACTTAACTGTTCACAGGGGTCAGTAGTTAACAATGAGATGAAGCACTAAAGTCTAGGAATAGAGGCTTTGACCAGAGTTCAGTGATCTGCTGTATGAAGACACAAGGCAAAAATGGAAACATGCAGAAAAGCACTTAAAAGTTTTATGAATCAGAAAGGCTGTTTTGCTGCTCTCTGTGACTCCTACATATTGTTCTGTATGAACTCACTGTCATGATTCATACTTTAATTACTGTCAAAAATAGATCCGGTGTCTCTCTAACTCTTAACAGCTCTGTTTCTCTGCAGGAAAAAAAGATAAATGATGTTTATCACCCGCACTCACTGGTCTGAGTTTGAGTGTTAAGTTAGAATATAATTTCCACTTTCAGAAACCACTTGCGTGTCTTTTACATATTTAAGTTTATGAGAGGCATGATATTTCTGGTAGCATTAAGGTGAGTGCCATGATATCATGTGAAAATGTTACTGCCGAGAAGAAACCTGAAGGAGAAGTGTGACCTTTCAAAATAATGGCATTTTATTGCAACACTTAGACTAACATCATGTCTGGGTCAGAATAACCGGGAGAAGCTCATATTCTGAAATAGAGAAAGTCACTTAAAACTACCACTTACTCTGATATTAAAGGTCATAATTTCACCCCAATAACCAACTGGAATGTGTGAAAAATGTCATAAAGATAGTTGGCATTTGAAAAGACACTGTCTCTTTACATTTTCACATCCAATATCCCAATATCGAAAATTTAAAAGTTCTTTGCACTTGGTCTCTTGCATCATGACACTCATTAATAATGGCATAAAATAATATGTTATGGCATATTCTAAAAAATTGTTAATGTGGCTACTGATTTAGTCATTTGTATAATCTGCTTATTGACGCTGTGAGGTTGCCAGGAAATTATTAAAGCTGAAGCGATTAGTCAGTTGGCAGAATATTAATCAGTAACTGTTCTGATAACCTGTTGTTTTAGTTTTCCTATTGTAATTATGAAAAAATAGTAGTAGAAGAAGTTTTTCTTCTCTTTCTTTGTAAACCGAATATCTTTTGGTTTGGGGATTTGGTCACACACAACAAGCAATTTGAAGATGATACCTTGGGCTGTGTAATTTGGCAAAGTAGTTCTGTGGCCTAAACCTAACCCAAGTAATTATGTTATCTAACCCAAACCAATTGTCACAGGCATGACAAACGTTTATAGACCTGTTGATTCATTAAAAAATAATTTTCAGATGAATCAATGATGAAAATAATCCTTTGTTGTAGCCCTGGTCTGGTACAAAACCCCCAGGAAAATGCAACTTTACATTTTTAGACTTCAGTTTTTAGACTTCAGAGTTTTTATATGGTTCAAACAAACAGGATATAAAGTGGTAAATTAGAGCTGCCACTAATGATTATTTTCATTTTTGATTCATCTTTTGTTTTCATGATTGATTGTTTTGTCTATAAAAAGCAAAATTTGCAAAACTGCTTATCATCAAGTAACATTCTTAAATTTCTTCTTTTGACCAACCAACAGTCCAAACCTCAAAGACTCTTCATTTACTCTCATAAATGACAAAGAAAAGCAGCCAATACACATTTGAAAAGCTGGAACCACCAAACATTTCACATTTTTGCTTGAAAAAAATCACTAAAACAGTTATCAAAATTGTTAGCAACTAATTTTCTTTCAGCTAATCGATAAAGTGACTAATCAGGTGCCGGTACGTGGATTTTGTTACCTTTGACTAAAGCCCTGCTCGAGCCCTGCTTTCTGTCTTAATGCTAAGCTAAGCTAATTAGTTGCTGGCAGTAGCATCATATGGACATGAAAGTGGTATCAGTCTTCTCATCTAATTCTCAGCTAGAAAACAAATAAACGTGTTTCCCAAAATGTCAACCCATTCATTCAAAGGGATATTTAGGCGTGTTAAAGGCCAGCGTGTGGGTAGTTAAAATACATCAGAATTAAGTGTGTTTGTGTTGGGCGTGTTGAATTAGAATTTGTTGTTCTGTCCTCCACAGGGAGTACCTGGGAAGACAACTGCAGTCCACTGATCAGCAGCAGGCTCCAGCCGTGGCAGCTCGAAGCTGAACTGTTCCTGCGCTGCACGTGTGTGTTTGTGTATCACTGTGTGGATGAGTGTGTACTGTATGAACATTCGTCTCTGTCATTTTAATAATCAGCTGTTCACTTTGTGTAATAACTCGAAAATGGAACAGTGTGGCTTCCACCTGCGCCCCAGATGATCCTCGATGTACTTGATTTGACTGTCGTGCTTCGTGTCGTGCCCTCGCAGTTCGTGATGTTTGGTGATTGAAGTCGCACTTTATGTCTGTGATAATGTACAAAACAGCAAGTTATTTAAATCCTATCTGTAAAACATTGTAAGTATCCAATAAAGATGCTTATCTATGGTGCTCCTGTGTTGGGTCTGTATTTCCTCTCAGGATTCAGCCATTATTGGGGTTACAACTGCTGAATAACAAAGAGATTTACTGAGATTAACTTGATAAGATTGAGTTTTCTTATCAGACCATATTTGATTGGCTCCCAAGTAATGACAGCAGCACATGTTAAGACTGAGGCTGAGGGTTTTTTCCCAAGTGCTTCGGTTGTGGATGTTTACTCTCATCTGCCTTCAGGCTCGAGTTGAATGTAACCTTCACTTTAAAAAAAAAAAAAACATCTCTTCATCCTTCAAAATGTGCCTGTAGTATGGAGTCAAAAACAGCTTTTGAAGTTATAATTAAAGGTCCAGTGTGTGAGATTTATGGGAATTTATTGACAGAGTATGGCAGAAACATTTATTTTAAAGTATGTTTTCATTAGAGTATAATCTGACAATAAAACATGTTTTCATTACCTTCGAAGGAGCCGTTTATATCTACAAAAGGGTGCAGGTCCTCTTCACAAAGGCTGCCATGTTGAACCACCATGTTTCTACAGTAGTCCAGAGAGGACAAACCAAACACTGCCTCTAAAGAGTAGAGACTAGATTTAAGAAAGTCAGAATGGACATTTTGATCAACTTGACGAAGACTAAAATTAAGACAGTTCCTGAATATGTTTATTTTAGTTGGTTTTGTTAGTACACAATATTGTTCAGTTAGTTATCATGTTTTTCTTGTTTAGTTGTTATTTTTATTCAGTTGGAAAGTAAAGGTAATGCAAAGATTTATTTTTTTTAACCCAGAAGGTTTCATTTTGAAATGTAACATCAGTACAATATGTTTTTTTAAACTGTAATTGCCTATGTCCAAACAAAAGATTCACAATTTAGATGTACAAAAGCGTGCAGATGACCCACAGCTCTGGCACATGAAGTGCACGCTCCATCAACTGAGCTACCCGGGGCCCGATCAATTAAACGTTTTGAGTAATTTTTTTAAGGTTCCAGCTTCTCAAATCTGAATATTTTCAG
This sequence comes from Lutjanus argentimaculatus, assembly GCA_034769285.1. Taxonomy (NCBI): domain Eukaryota; kingdom Metazoa; phylum Chordata; class Actinopteri; order Lutjaniformes; family Lutjanidae; genus Lutjanus; species Lutjanus argentimaculatus. Next base: position 24,402,113 of record JAWZSL010000011.1, read on the forward strand.
TTTTCTCTGTCACATTACTGAAAAGTGAATATTTTTCAGTTTTGGACCATTGAAGACATCACCTTGAGCTTTGGGAAATTTTAATGACTTTTTTCACCATTGTCTGGCACTGCAGATCAAATAATAAATCAATTAAAGGGCCAGTGTGTAAGATTTAGTGATATCTAGTGGTGGGTTTGCAGATTGCAACCATCTAAATACAAACTAACAAACTAAATGGCCTGACTCTCCCCTTCGAAAGGTGCAAGAGAAACTACAGTGGCTGCGCAAAATGTGAAAGGCTGTATTTAGACCCAGTGTTTGGTTTGTCTGTTCAGGGCTACTGTAGAAACATGGCGACCTCCATGAAAGAGGACGCACGCCTTCTGTAGATGTGAAGGACTCTTCTAAGGTAACAACAACATGATTCTTATTTTCAGGTGATTGCACTGATGAAAACATTATGAAACTTCCATTCAATTTTTGTCATAATCTGCCAATAAATATCCACGAATCTTACACACTGGACCTTTAGTTGAGAAAATAGCAGTCCTAATTTTACACGAAGAAACTTTTCCAAACATCCAGTCTGAGTGAAAAACCAGGGTCTCCAAACTTCTTCCAGTTCTTGAAAATAATTTGCCTCCAATCATTTTTGACATCTTGGTCCAGTCCTTCAAAGATTGCAGAAGAACAGATAACAGTCCAAACTCCACAGTCTCCTAAAAGAAAAAGTTTTTGACAGAGTAAAACTGCACACCTGTGACGTCAACCACAGGACAGTGAATCTCCAATCAAAATAAACCAATATGCAAAGGGGTGTTTTAAAGTTGAGAAGACAGTTTATAGAAAGAGCATATTGTGGTTTAAATTTTGTTCCTGTAAACATGTAAACGCCTCCTGCTGACCATTAAAACTGACTTATTGAACCAATTTTAAAACACTACATCTTACAGAAAATTCTGTCTCCCTGCAGAGCTTTGTCGTCATTGCAGAACTGTCACTCTGAAAGGCCAAAACCTTTAGTCCTTGGAACAATATTCATTGCTTCTATCTGCAATCTCCCATAAAAATTACAATAACCCATTTATTCTGGATGAGTGGCTCTTAAAAGAAAACAATTTTTGTGACTATCTGACACAGTAAGTTAGGTTTCAAACGCTGCTCTGACTTGTGCAGCTCTCCCATCAGAATTTAAATTGAATAGGATGTGTTTGACCTCTTTTCCACCAACCTTGACTGTACACAAGCTTTGCAGAGCTCGTCCTTCACTATTTCATCACATTCAGCACACACAATAGGAGGTAAAAATCAGGTATAGAGGGACATATACTTTATATAGGGGAACAGACAGCTGTTTGAATGTTGAGTTTTTAATTTAAACAGCACCCACCAGCACCTATTTTTTGCATCTACTGTACCAAGTTCAAGTGCTTTTATTTTTCTCTTTAATGAATCCCTGAGAAACAATACAGTTCAATCAACATCAACACATTTTAAACAAAAAAACATGGGTGTAATTATTCTTATGTTCAGTTTTCTGAAACACTGCAAATAATAATATATTTGAAAAGATGTGCTGCTGAAACTAAAGCCATTATTTCAAATGTTGAATACCCAAAGGTGAAAAGATAGCACACACAGATCCAGAGGCAGGAGTAAGTCACACAAGTGCAAGTCTCAGGTCTTTCCCTTCAAGTCTCAAGCAAGTCCCAAGTTACTGTGGACTGTGGTTTTCGAGTCCCAGCTATAAGTCAAGCAAGTCACAAGTCCAGTTAGCTTGTAAAGTGCCTGCTCTATGGCCACAAATCAGTCCCCTGATTGTATTTAAGGATCAATATGCAACAATTCCATGCTGCAACAATTCCTATGTGTACAGGCCCTCTTTGATTAGGTCTGGGTCACATGGCCAAAAGTACCTTTCTATTATTCATATCAAAGCTTGCATCACAATAGGGTAAATGTGTGCAAAATCACACATAAGAGGTGACCTAGTGGCCCGGGAGTCCACCTTGGGGCTTGTGATGCAGCTCATTCCTCTTTTGCCTCATTTCCTGTCTTCTTTTATTTTCCAATATGAAAATGCCCAATAGACCTTTTTCACAGCAGCCATATTGATATGAAACAGTAGAGTAAACACAGGTGTTACCAATGATACAAATCAAAGTTACGTTCTATTCAGCTCAAATAGAGCCAGTGTTTACCCTACTATTTCCTATCGATATGGCTGCTGTGAGAAGATCTATTAAATGCTGAAAAAAATCACATATAAACTAATCAAATTCATGTTGAATGCAAAAATCATGTTCCAAACAGTGCTTTCACAACTTCATGTCACATTGACCCATTTCAACGCACATTCACACACTGATAGAACAGCCACCGGGGACAATTTGGGGTTCACTATATTTCAGACACTTTGACATTTCCTTGCAAGGCAGCTGGATTTGCGAGATCACGCAATAATCCATCTTGCCAGACTTCAAGTTATCTATTTGTGCCCGCACCAAAAGTTGTACAGCCATCAGCCTTCTAGGAGGACTACTGGCAGCTACAGCCGTGGTTTTAGGTGTGACGACAGCGAGAAGCGTTCATCTTGAACAAACAATGGCAACTTCTGAAGAGGTTAGCATAGATACTGCAATAGCATCAGTTATATCAGAACTGGAGAGCATTTCTTCATTGAAAGAAGAGCAAAGAATGAAGGATTTTCTCGATGGAAAAAGTGTTTTCAATCTTCTTCTGACTGGCATCAGCAAGAGTTTGGTTTGACTGGGTGAAATTAGCCTGTGTTAGACAGATGGTTCATCCAATCACCTGCGATGTTTTTTTGAAAGTATCTGCCCTTTTCCAAACACTTTCTAAGGACAAATTCCCAGATGGTTCTATGCAACAAACTATCTAGCGTGCCAGGTTAACTTCAACATGTGGACTGGAGGAGCTGAGGAGTCAATCATCCAGTTAGTGGATAATCCGCTCTACCTCCTGAGCCACAGCCATCGCCATTCCAAAACAGGACAACCTAAAAACTTTGTATTTCAGCCTGGGTGTGGTGCCTTACGTCATACAGTGTTGTGTGCCTGATTGTACAATCTTGTTAGCTCAGTATGGGTCATCTTGATTGATTTTCTGAATAAGCAAGCCAAATGTAACCTAAAATTTATGAATATCATCTTTGCTTAACCCTCCGCCTGATTATAACTTCAAACAGAGATGATTTACTTCACATTTGTGATCAATTTATAAAGACACATAGATTTTGGCTTCTTGTATTGCTGCACGGCTACAACTAACGATACACTTCTCTGCAGACTTTCAAATGATGATTTACCTGACTGCTGATGAATTTTTTAATTGACCATCATAAGTTATGATGGTCAATTAAAAAATTCATTCATTTTCAGTATAATGTTATGATTCATAACATTATACTGAAAAATATAACTAAACCATGGATGTAGTGGTAAATACAGCCAGTGGCGCTGGCAGGATTATATTTCATAGTATGCACAGGAGCTGCCCGCCCACTTGAAGCATGCTTTTAACACCTGGGTTTCCACGCATGCACATACGTAGTCTACTCAGTGAGTGAGCAAGCAGCATCACAGTAACAACATCAACAGTTACACTTAAAAAATAAACAGCAACAATATGAAACACCAAGCCCAAACCAAGCTGCTGCAATAAACAATTACAAGGTCAAATGAACAAATAAAATTAAGTATTATTCCTACCTATTTATAGATCATTCTGCGTCTCCGTTGCTTCAAACTCCTGCAGAAAAGCTTCCCCATCAATTCCAGTATCATGATGGATGTTCATCAGTGCAAGTCCACTCTGTCAGTTGTCAGTTATTTTATCCCTCAGATATATCTTCAAGTGGCGTAAACAGTTGAAGGAGCACTCAGCACTGGCGATGGATACAGGCATCATAAGTACAATCTTCATCACAGGGTTTATGTAGAAGTCTGCAACAATCTAAAAGCCTGGCAGATGTCACCAGTGGCAGGTGTATGCCTGTTGTGCTGCTTCCATAGTTCACGCTCCACATCTGCAGTGCCAACACTGGGCATCAATACACCTACTCCTCCTTTATCTCCTGCCATAAAGCATCCATCAATTTGCACTTAATTTTAAAATAGGTGAATAAACTCTCAGCCCCATCTAAAAGAGGTGGATAAATTTAGTTTACTTATGTTTACACCCCTAAATGGTGCTAAAATATACTGACAAAAATATACTAAGATGTGGGTCTGTATTCTGACATCAGTGTAGAATTTTGCCAATTGGCTCACAAGGCTCACAAACAATAAACTTATCTCATATTGTGTAAGTTTTTAAGCTTTAGAAATAAGATTAGTTGATACTTTGCTACTTAGTCCAATTTTTTGTTTGTGAATTCAGAGCACAAGCTGAGACAGTCACAGAGCTCACCCATGAGTTCACTGAAGTGTGCACTGCTATATTCTGCAAAACCACACCCATCCTGGCGGAAAATTAGGGAGTCCCATTCCAAAACATCACATTTTACAATACAATACACAAAAATATGAGTAGTTACTGAAGAAGGAATAATAAGTGAATAGTTCCTGATTAACTCAAGGATTGTATCGTAGATAATGATGAGTTAATAAAATAGGCTTCCCCTTCATGCTCATTAAAAATGGCAAGTGATACTTGGGTAATCATGGGGTAATGAGGGGCCTCTTAGTAACCACTTAGTATACTGTTATCACTTCTCTTGAGTGGACACAAAGAGAGTGATTAATGATTGAAGGGAAAATTCACTCCAAAATCAAAGCTACATATTTTTCCCCTGGCCTGCAGTGCTGTTTATCCATGTAGATTGTTTTGGTGTGAGATGCGAGGTTTTGGAGATATCGACTGTAGAGATGTCTGTCTTCTCTAAATGGGACTAAATGAGACTCAGTTTGTGGTGCTCCAAATTTGAAAAATTCAAAATCATTGGTACTTTTGGCTCAAACTGTGCCCCTCTGATTTCAATTTCCATCTCCACTTTTAACATGCTGAGTCGCGCCAGAGATGGACCACCTCCAGACGGGGGCTAAGGCGAGACTGACCGGCCTCCAAGCAGGCTGCGGTGACGTCTCCTCCAGAGAGAGCAGGAAGAAAGATGTTTTTAAAACTCTGGTTGAATTCAGCTCTGAGTAGCTTCCAACTGAATCTCTGTGGCTTAAAGTTTAGTTTCTCTCCTGTGTTGCTGTTTTTACATTCTGGTATCTGCCTTACTGTATCTGACTGTTTTGTGCTCACTTTCAGCGCAATAGGAGTCATGTTAAGTTACTGCTGATGAAAGCCCAACATTTCCTTGTCTTGCTGCCTCATAATAAAAGCTTTTGAATAGGAGTAGGAATAGGAGATTAAGGTGGCAGATATCGCCAAAACTCTCACCAAAAAAAAATATAGATGAATAAATAGCACAACAGACCAGGGGCAAAATATGCATGTTTGATTTGGGGTGAACTGTCCCTTTAAGTAATTGTTAATGCATGAGGTGTTTGTGACATTCAGTGGCTGATTCACAATTAATCAGGAACAACCCATGAAGAAAGTCATTATTTTGATTCACAGGTCACTTTTTTAATATGCAGTACAGTGTGCGCAGCCAATCATTAAAAAGTCCCCATTTGCACTGGATGCACATTTAATTTGGAGACATTAGTATTTACACCAGCTACTGTCTGCTGAACTCAGACAGCTGCATCGTCAGCCAGAAGGCCGGGCTGGCAGCAGCGTACCCAGGGGGAATCTGCCCCCAGATGCCTACAGTGCTGAAGTTAATCTCCAACTTTTCCAACTCTGAATCATCTGTGGCAATCATACATTGTGCCATCCTCCTCATTCAGACTGTAAATGCCCAAACAGAACTAAACTTTCAATGTCTGTTTAAACTTTCCCACAGAAATCACAGCTTTCTTCTGAATATCAGCTCTTAACCTTGGTAGAGAAACAAAAGAGCGCCCATTCAACCTGCACACCCACAGTTTCTTGAACATGTAACTGCCCTTCAACTTTCTAGCAAATATTCACATTAGGTTTTAATCTCTGCAAACTCTCATGCACCCTCTTCCCTCCTGCTTTGACGTCTAAAAGGCCTGGAGAGCTGGGAGGTGCACAGAGTCAATATTGATGTAGAGGCTCACTGCGTCCGGCTGCAGTTGCCTGGACCTGTTTACAGTGGCTGGCACTCTGCAGTCCCTTTGCATGCTCACCTGCAACAACTGATTGAACTCTGGACCCTGAAACAGATGGTTTTTCTTCCCCCACTGCCTCTTTTTATTATGCTACCCACATTTGTTGTTCAGGGTCAAGGCAGAGGGTGAAACTGTCTGTTTGTGTGCACAGTCAGGGATTATAGATGAAACCCCCCTGAGGCAATGAATGTCTCCTGTCCTGTCTCAACTGTTCAATTCAGAGAGGTGTTTTCAAGGTTTTTCATGAATATTCAGGTAATTAAATCTGTGAAAAGCGAATAAGTTTCTGGTTCATGCTTCCAAATTGCCTCTGTTCGACATCTTCATCTGCCCAGCCTGGCTGACTGTTACATTAGCCCACAGAGAGAAGAGTTTTGTTGCCTTGCTTCATCGATCAAATCCCTTTGCTCTTGTAACCATGGGTCAGAGACTGTCCGTTTCTATAGTGACAATCAAAACAGGTCTCTGACAACAGCCACGTGGCGTGAAGCTCGATTTAAGGCTGCATCCAAGGAGAGAATCACAAATACCAGAGTTTTTTACAGCTCACTGTCAAGCCGGAAAATGACGCTTCTGTCTGTAGCATTACGCTGTGGATACCTGTTATCTCCTGTTGTGAAATTAACTGCGCCATTTGGACACTAGAATTATCCAATTCCCAAGGCTTTCAGAGCTGGACTTCTTGTCGCTCCTGACCGAGTGCAGGTGCATAGTAATCATTTTCCTGCTGGGCTGTGTGCACTCACACCAGACTGGAGTTTCAGGCTGTTGAACAATCCTTGTGAATCACAGTTTGTTCTTATGGGGCCTGGTTGTTTAAACTCAATCACTAAAATCTGGTTTGAAGTATATGTTGTTCCTGAAGTGCTGCTGAATCATTTATAGTGATTCTGGGCGCTCTCTCAAACCCACTGGGTTGTATCCTCTACATGCACATATCCATTCTACGAGCTGCATGTTACCTTTTCCTATAAATTTGATTGACATTGTGATTTTTGTGAGTGAGTGTGTGCATCTGTGCGTACGTGATCAATGCACCTGCATCTTTCTGGAGTTAATCTTGCACACTACTGGACCGATCACATTCACACGTGTGCTGCACAGAGCCAGCCTCGTGCGACTTGGTTTGACTTGGCCCGCCAGCCCAGCACCAGGGGTTCACATTTCCATTACAACAGGGCTACCTGCTTGAAGGTGTGTCTTTTACCTGAGGACAAGCTTGAGGAGGCTGTAACTTAACCCAACTCCGACACAACTGAAAGCTAATATGATACAGTAAAATAATGCTGATACCATAAAGCTCAGACAGCGACACAGGTAAGAAACTGAATTTCAATACGTAAGGATTCTGTTAGAAGCTACAAAAGTACTGAGAGCTGAGTGTTGTGTTGAAAAACCTTTTTTATGGCCAAACACCGGTAACCACTGTGGCCATAGGCTTTATGTTTTCAGGTCATCCCAGTCTTGTGATTGCAATATCTCCAGAACACCTTGAGGGAATTTCTTCAATGTTGGAATAAATAAGATTAGATTTTGGTGATCAAAGGTCAAAGTTCAAGGTCACTGTGATCTCATGTCTATCCTGCTCTTGTGTAGGTGATATCTCAGCAATGCTTGAGGGGAATTATTTCAGGCCACGGTGACCTCACTAAACACTTTTTTGAATTTATACAATGGTTATGACAAAATTACACACAAATATCTAATAAGATAAAATGATGAGGTGATGATATTATATATTCAAAGGTCAACTGCACTGTGGCGTCATAATGTTAAGCTCTCTATCAGTCCTCTTTCCCCTGGTTGCATTGCAGTAGGTGCTTCACCTTCTTTTGGGTTCTGCACTCTTCTGAGAGCACTTTTCTAGGTTTTTTTTTATGTATTTATAAAAGGATTCATAGTTCAAGAAATAATAATTTAATTTTTAGATCTAAATTACATTCTAATCTAACAATCTATAAGTCTTACTAAACATAATAAACATATATATGAATCTTCCTCCTGTCAGTCAAGCACCCACACATCAGCCGTTAATGGTGGAAACGGCTCCCTGCCACATAACTAAATAGAAGCAGACAAAAATAGGCTACATCAAATTTTTCCAAGGGACATACATGAGGGGATCTTGCGGGGGGTCCTTGGCTGAGAAAAACTGAAAGCCTCTGCTCTAAGATAATCACAGCTCATGAAATTTTCCAACCAGAAACTAGAGACCTGGGGCACTCAGAGGATGAATGGCTTTCCAAGCTGCATTAACAATGAAGGGGTTTCTGAGCAATTTTCAGAACAGAAGTGCTCACCATCCAGTCACAGAAAAGTGAAAGTCTTACAGAAATCTCCAAATGTCAGAGGTTTTTGATGCCAAATCGCAGCATGATTTTTTCTTTGGTGTTCCTTAAGGTCTTGGTGTCTCAATGTGGTATTTTTGAGGGACATTTGACCATTTTCATCAGTTCTCCATTGGTCAAAAATGGCTCAGTTTTGAACCAAATCTGTGTAGTAAATGGTATCAATCCAAAAACTGCTGCAACACCTTATGAGACATAATAGAGCCTCATGAGCATGGCCATCATATATTTCCATCATAAAGTCCTTAAACACTACAAAATGTGAATAAGAACCACAATTTTTATTACAGATTATAACTTGACACACTGTGCTGAGCTGCATCTTCAGTAAATCTTCAGATTCCAGCTTTCAGATGATGTATACCACTTTGGATTGTCAGGACCACCAACTCCAGAGGTGTAGGTTTTAGCCCTCAGAGCACCTGTTCTGAGGAATAAAAGACTCCATGCCTCTTTTATTCCAGGTGCTATCAGTATGTTTTAATAGCACTTTGTCTTCATTCCTCACACTACACTGGCCCTTTTGCACATTTGCACATTTGCATTCTTGCATATTTGTACTGTGTTCTGTCATGGACAATAAAGATAACCTTGAACCTTGAAGAAATCCTGATTAATGCAGCTTTCACTCATAAATGGAAGTTTTAATGTGTGCCATTCGTGTGCCATTATCCGTGCCATTAATTTAGAAACTTACCTTACTACCCACTGATAATAATGCACAAATACACAATTATACTAATATGACAGAGGCAATTAAAAAGTCTCTTCATACAAAACTGGTCATTATGAGAGATGCCGCCCTATCATGGACTCCTCATGTTAAATTTAAGATGCAGCAACACATTTACTTTCTTTGTAGACTCTGATCTTTAGAGTTAGTAGACTATTCCTCTGTTTTGTAAATGAGTCACTCAGGGTGTCTTGCTGTGCTGCAGTATGGCCTGGCTCAGTGTGTGAAACAAACTCAACTATATACTGAAATCCAAATTTGTGCAAAGATTATAGCCAACCTGTGGCACACTCCTTTCAAGCAACTCACAACAAGAACATGTTCACACTTGCTAACAATATCTCTTCTGACTTTTTGAATGTTTTAAACCATCTTCTGTGTAATAAAGGAAGGGAGGAGGAGGAGGGAAAGGGTTCTTCTAAAATCGGGTGGTGAGCACACTGTGGCAACCAAGGAGTACACAACAATGTTTGCAGGAGATGCATGAAAGGGCATTTTATTCACAGCATTCTCAAGACAGAGGCACAAGCAACCACATATTTGTGGCTCGTGATCAAGTCCATCTCAACATAAAAACTCAAAACCATTTCAAACTAAAGGCATGCAGTTAAAGTCAAACACACAGAAAATCATGCAAATGAATGAAACTGAGCTGCCAAAGAATGGAAAATGAATTCAGTGTATACTAACAATAAAGTTGTATTGTATTTGCTAGTGGACAAATGGGGAGAGCACCTGGGGGGTAATCAAGAGATGCTCCTCAGATGCAAAATAAGATTAAATAGGATAACAGTGAATGTTTCAGCCATAAGACCATTGTTAGCACAACTTGCAGACCATATAATTCTGGAGACTTAAAGGAATAGTTTGGATTTTTGAAAGTGGGGTTGCATGAGGTACTTATCCATAGTCAGTGAATTAGCTAGATTTCGGTTGGCACACTCCCAGTTTAGAGAAGCAGCAGGAGTATTGTGACCACCATTATAGCCAAATATCACTCTCAAAACCAACCAAACTCCTTTGGCAAAATTACCTTGCAAAACACAGGAGATGCTGGTCTACTGCTGCCTCAATGGGTTAGTTTGTTTGTGCTATTGTGTGACTTTTGTAAATCTGAACTAACACCAAAGTCACACAATAGCACAAACAGACTAACCAGTTGAGGCAGAGGTAGACCAGAAACTCATGTGCTCTGTGAGGTAAAATTACTGATTTTGCAAAAGGAGTTTGGTTGGTTTGGAGAGAGCAATATTTGACTTATATAATGGTAGTTTCCTGTCTGAAAAAAAAAAACTGTCTGATATAACGTGGTAAAAATATTCTAAATATAGCATACACTTAAATTGATATCGATTTTTTTTTCTGTGGCTAAAATAAGTTTTGCTGCTGACCCTGTCCACACCAGTTGGCTTCCTACTGGGACTCCTGCTGCTCCTCCAAACTGGGCAGCTGCCATCCACTGTCAGTAACACACTGACTACAGATAAGTACCTCATACAACCCACTTCAAATAATCCAAACTATCTCTTCAAGAGGTCTGTAATTTGTATTTTTTGTCAGTATCTGGCAAATCATAATGGCTGATCAGGAGAAAAGGAGCAAGAGGCAGAGAGTGTTTCTCATATTTGGGTATTGGCAAACAGACCTATGACTACATCTGAATGAATATAATACACACTGCTGCTCTTTCAATAACTACCAGCATTTGACAAAATTGGTATGTTCCTTAGTGCAGTAATGTCACCACTGCTCCTGTTTGTTCAATCAAGCACAACCAAAAGAAAATAACACATTTTTTTTCTCAAATTCTTTTCTTTAGTGCAGAAATACAATGTCAGAGACAAACTGCAGCTGGATTCTCCAGAGGGACAACACGGCACATGCTGATCATCACATTTTCACAAACCGAGTGATTTTCATCCACAGTCACACTCCTAAGTGACCACACCATCTGGATACCTGAAGGTGATGATCTTTGAGAGGCAGGGCAGCATCTGCACACAAAGCTCCATCCACACACGAGAACCACAAACATAAAGGATGAAATTATGCTGCTAATGTGTTAGTGACATCCACCAATGGTCTCCACCTGCAAAGATTTATGGCTGAATAGATCGTTTTGGTGCAAGACGAGGCAATGCAGGATACTGATCACTCATGATCGGTTCTAATATTGTGATCTTCTGGGTGCTTTACCCGAGAGGACTGATGCTTTGTTACACTTGGCAGCAGATTTCCACACACATTAGCTGAGCCAGTAAATTGCTTAGATATATCTTATGGGGGGCATTAGCTCTGGATTGTGAGCTGGTGTGATGCCAATTAACAATTTTGGTGACATTTTTAGTTTAAAGCACACAGGAAAATGGTTCCTCAGATGCAAAGCCAGCTTAAATGGATAATTGACATTATTCAAAGTGGAGTTGTAAGAGGTATTTAAATTGATAGTCAGTGTGTTACCTGCAGCGGTCGACAAGCCCCCAGTTTGGAGAAGCAGCAGGAGTACCAACACAGACACTAAGCAATGACCTGCTGTGGACATTTTAGCCTCTTCAGGCAAAATCTGCAATTTTATCTTTTAGAACACAGGAGTTGCTGATGTACTGCTGCCACTATCTGTTAATTTGTTTGTTTTGTTGTGTGACTTTCATGTATCTGAACTAATAATTTAAAACACTGAAGTCACACAATAGCACAAACTAAACGATTACTTTTTTTTAAGTGACTACTTTTTTAAGTACATTGCTTAGCTTCTGTGCTAGTGCTCCTCTCTGCTTCTCCAAACTGGAGAGTACAATCCTATTTCAAATAAACCAAACTGTCCCTTTAAGAAAGACATTCTGTTCAAGATGGTGAAAATACAGACAATTCGCAAACGATCTGCATCAGCACTTTATGGAAATTTCACAAATATTTTTCAGATAAACTGCCCTAATTCTTTTACAAATAAAAATCTTTTATAACCCCATCGGATAACAAGTCTTTTTTTCCTCAGTTCATGAACAGTAGATGTCTTAAAGGTATTCAGTGGACAGTGACAGTGAACAAAGGCCATTTAACCCCTCTTTTCTTTTTTTTTTTCACCTTCTCAGGAGATTTCAAACAAAGCGCCGTGATGAATATAAATCTTGGGGTAATGAGACATGATTATGAGCTCGACCATGATTGCATAAGGATTTTGACGAGTATAATCTCTAGTCATAGAAAACAAAAAAAAAAAATTACACTACATTTCATCAATAGGAACAGATTACTACATCAGTGTGGAGAACAGATGAGAATAATTTGGACCTAAAAATGAGGTATATTTGTCCAAACCATTGGAAAAACATCTCTTAAAAATTAATATATAAAATATATCAAATTTGGTCTTATTATGAAACTACACTGTGGTGAGTCTTCTCTTTAAGGGGTAATGTAATACCCCGGCTTAGCCTGAAAACATCCACTTCACAAATTTGAAAAATGCATCCAAACCCACACGTACACCTCCTCCCTCCCTATCTCTGCACTTACCCCACGACCGCTGTGACACTCCCACCCCCCTGCTCAGATCGTTGCTCCAGAGAGGAGCTGTGGAGAGGGCAACGTGTGGGTGAACATGACATTACCTTTTTGCAGGTTTGTGGATTTTGTGTGTGTAAGTGTGTGTGTGGTGGGGGACTTTCAGTGAAACAGTAAGATTCCTTTGTTTAACCGGAGGCCACTGGACTCCATTTGCTCTTCTTTCCACTGTTCCAACAATCACCAGCTCTGGCTGTTCTGGCTGCACACGCCTTTTCTCCCCGCAGCTTCTCTGATGCCTGAGCTCTCTCTTGCTTCTCTTGCTTCTCTCTGATATTTTGTAGTCTGTGTAAATGAACAAGGGAGTTTCTCTTCTACATTATACATGTTAGAACATAACTGCTGAAAAGGTGAAAACACTGAGAACAATCTAGCACTGAATTCTAGAGTTAGACTGTTAAACTGTTTTTCACGATGTCGGTGTTCAGACCACAACCGCCCCCCTGCTCACTCTCCCTCACAGCCAGTTATGAACATGCCTTCAGGGACTCTCTCAGTCCAAACCAGCCTAGCAATTTATTTCAGCTCACTTAAGTTCCAACAACCAGACAGAAGAAAAAAAACAAACTGTCCTGTCATCGTCCTTTGTCTGTGGTGTCTCAAACATGTCTTGACATATCCAATAAAGCTGCCAGATGGAGCGCCCATGCTTCATTTTCAGGTCGTAGTGGTGTTTGACAATGAGACAGCAAAGCAGACACGCTCCTAGAGTTTCAGAGCAGAGGAAACTCCATGTGCTGATGAAAGTCTGAATATCTGGTTCGGAGACCATTTGATAAAGTGATTGTGAACTGTCACTTTAAAGTTAAATCAGTCAACATCTGCGTGTGGAAAAATGATTGCATAATGTGTGATGTTTCTTTATTTATTCATTTTTATTTCAAACACATTTTGTGACTGGTGTTGCTTGTCATGACAAAATGATTCCAGTTACCTTCAATTCTACAGAGCCCTTTATCCTCTTTTAGTTCATTCTTTTGGCTTTACAACCTGAAACTTTCCTGTTATGTTTCACTCTTATCGATCTCACCAACTTCATTTCTGCTGTTTCCACCAAAAAAACTACTGATAATCAAACTTTTTATATAACATTGACATGATAGAGTTATAGACAAACCAGTAAACTGACCTCACAACTCACTAGATAGAAATCTGGTCCTGTTTTCTTCTTGTTTCATGCCAGGTTTTCTATCATTCGCTCACTGAGAAACAGGTACATGTACGTTTTCTGTTTCAGAGAATTTCTCAAAAAAAAACTGGTAACCTTTTGGCTTAAATCAGGGGTAAATTGTGCACGTTTGCACTCAGTGAGGAGATTTTTTTTCCCCCTGTGAAGCAAGTCTGACCGAGCGTGGGAGGAGAGGCAGATATTTTGAAGTTTAATCAATAATAGAGTAGTGGGATCAAATGAGTATTGCACTGCAGATGAGTAAGGGTTTATATGTCTGTGAAATCCATATTTTGCTTCTGTGGGGGAGAGCTTCTTTCATCTCAGAAAGCTGCTCGGAAATTGAGGCGGCTCTTCTCTTGTTGTTGCTGTGTGGCAATGAACGTTCAAGGGATTCCACAGGAAACTGACAATACAAGCGGAGGGCCGTGATGATGTTCAAATCAAGATGGATAAATGAAACACGCCAAAATGAGACCGTAATCATCTGCTGAAGAGCACTTGACAGACCCTGGCTTTCTGTATAATCATTTGGGAAAACTCTGAACAAAAAGAGTTTTTTTTCACTCAGTAACAAATTAACATTTTTCTCCAAATGTGAAACTACAAGAGTGCAGATCTCCACCAGGCAACAGATGTTGAAGTGACTACTGTGATGCAACCACAACTGCAAATGCAACCAGCAGTGATTTGCAGAGTTTTGAATAAAGTTTTATGTATAGTATTAGTGTCTGTTTTCTTTAAGATGGATAGAACAGTGTAATGAAATGTAATCAGCACCTTGGTTACACCTAACGATATGCCTAATAATCTAATAATGAACATAATGGAAAGTTCAAGCCTATCAGCTTGGACATTTTTTGATTTATTTTATTTGGTTGAATTGGATTTGAGAGATAATTTTGTGTTTGTTTTGTTTTTTTTTTTTTTTTTTTTACATTTTATGGTCTCCATTCACTGGGATTGTACTGGATTTGGCTGCAACCCTGTTTTCTGATGAAACTCCAGGATTGTTTTGTGAACTGAAGATCTTCACCCATCCTCACATCAGCATAGGGGTGAGTACATACTGAGTGGATTATCATTCTGGGATGGAATATCACTTTAAAGACTATTTTTTTTTACAACGAAATTCCCAAAAATATAATAAACATGAAAAACAACACTTACATCATGGCTGATATTTTGTATTTTTAATACAAATTATGAGCATTTTTGAATGTTGGCATGAAGTCACGTGACTTGAGTACTTGACCCATTCCCCCCCTTCAGTGTTTCTCATGATATAAAGTTCAGCCACTATACAGAATATACAGATATAGTAGCCATTTAATGCCGGTTTATGGCTCCATTGAATACAGCTGGTGCCCTTTTCATTTTCTCGCCCTTGTCCCTCAGACAGCCTGAGTTTGTCACTGCGGTGACACATTTTCCCTCCAAATGTGAAATGATCAAGCTCTAATAACTTCGTGCTGAAGAACTTCATCTTTGAAGCGGAATAGACGGCCCCTCAGGTCATTTTGCAAAGGGCAGTAAAATGCAAAAAGGAATTTATTCTTGATCTCATCAACTGGAAATTACATAACAAACATTTCCTCTCCTCCTCTGGAACTCAAATAAAACGATCTGTTTCAAGTGCCAGAGGAAGAATAGCAGATTGTATCTGTGCGCAAACAGACCTTTGTTACTGTGTTATTAGGGCTGAGGGTAAACACGTAACTGTCTCTTTCTACCACAGCAGCTCTCCTATGATTCACCCTTTTATTACTGTCAGTTCAAGGTTGAGGGAGGAGCTCAGTGAAGTTGTATCAAATATTTGTACTAACAAAGTCAAGCCTGCAGGGCCCTTGACAATAGCAACACACCTACAGAAAGGCTTTGTCACTCAAGCAACACCTGGCCATGATGGGTCTCTAAGCAACGAGTGTTAGTGCATGAAAGGAGGGAAAGGAAACAGCACCCGCTTAATTACGTGCTGGTGGAAATCTGTCTCCTATCTGCTGGGGGAGAAAAACACAAGAGAGACTGGTTAGAGAAGAATAGCCTGTGATTTCTGTCGACATGGGGAGTATTCTTTATTTAGAGCTACATTTTCTTTTCATTTGGAGCTCTCAGTGCTGCTACATTTTGTGCCGTTGTAGGCTTGATTAGTAGATTAATGTGTTAAGGAACATGCAAACGAGAGAGGTGTTAAGTTAAAGGGAAAAACAACACTCTTCTCTTCTAAACTAAATTCTGACAAAAACATGTCGGTGATTTAATGAGCAGCTCTTATTTGGAGGCCTCTCTAATAATTCTGCTCATTTCTGCCCCATGTCATCTTCCACTGATGCTGCTGGCAGTTGCAGATGCAATCATGTGAAGGTTGCAGTTGAGTGTCCTTACTTTATGCCTCTTCAACATCTGATAGGACTCTGCATGTTTGCATTGCAATGGCAGCTCTCACGGGAGTTGCTAGGGAACATCTTATGGCAGCGTTGATGGGGATTTAAACATTTTCAGAAAGAAATCACACGTGATAAACATAGAATACTTTTATTTGTCTTACAGGTAACATATGGACTCATCAAAATGTAAGAAATAAGATTGCTTTAAGGTTAATGTGGCTGAATAGTATAGGTAGTAAGAACCAGAACTAATCCAGTTCCTGATTGGTGGGCACCAAAATATCGATAAGCTCCTGGACAAATGATACTAGGGCTGCACCATATGGTAAACAAAAGTCGTATTGCGATTATTTGAACTGCAATTTTGATATGCAATACGATTAGTGGGAATGATTATTTTTGCATTAGAATTTTCTTTTTTCCCCCCACAATCTGTTTATTAATATATTCAAAACTAAGCAAATACATAACAACAATGCAAAGAGTACAGTAACATTTGGTCGACACAATAGTGAGAATAGTGACAAAGCAAAAGTGCAAGTGATGATCAAACTAAAAACAATACAAAACCAAGACAGGACAGATACTAAAACCCAAAGTCAGAGCTCAAGAAAAATGGTAAGGACAGTAAATGTGTTAGAATAAAATAAATAAATAAAAAGACATTAAAAAAGAAAAGAAAGACAAATAGCATGCAGTACTGAAACACAATGTTATAGTTAATCAGTCTGCTGCTCATTATGTCACAATCAATGCAGGTAAGATACCTGATCAGTCACTCAGCAGTCTCTCAGAAGTCCAGCTCATATTTGAAAAAAGGATCCACAATTTTCAATTTGCTGAAAACAAAAAAAAGGTCATTTCTGCAGCACTGCAGTACCTCATTATAAAACTGTTGTCTCACACATTTTTCCTTTGTCAAAAAAATGCGATTTGGTTCTGGTTCTGCAGCTTAGAAAATGCACTTGGCCATATTGCGATTTCGATAATACTGTGATTAATTGTGCAGCCCTAACTGAAACTGCTATCAGTATTTATGTCATGTCAAATTAACAGTTTACAGGGCAAAATGTTCAAAAGTGTGGGCTTACTTTAGTGCAGCAAAATTTTATAACTCCCAAAGCAATTTAACTTGTTATTTCTGCAAAACTTGTTATTTCTGGATGGACTAATCCAGAATGCAGAAATGTTACATATTAAAACTTAAATGCAAGAAGTCAGAGTGTTACAACTGCCACCTTGGTGGGGGCAAAAAAAAGTCATATTAACCCTCTGCATCTCAAATAAAAGCTTACCTCGATGTAATCACATTACTCCTGTAGTATCTCATAATGTTGCTTGTGATTTTTTTGTATACGGTTCAAATTCTTTTAGATGTCAGGCACAGCGTGTGTTGAAAGCGAAACTGTATTTCTGTTTTTGCAGAAGACTAGGCAATTGTTCTACTGGTAATTATAGGCTATTGTAATCCTGCATGTTCTTTCTTTCTTTCTTTCTTTCTTTTTCTTTCTTTCTTTCTTTCTTTCTTCTTCTTCCGAGGAAATCCTACTTCCCATGCATGAAAAATGACCAAACTTTGCACAAAGGTCCAGTCCCATGCCAGATTGCCTCAGCTGCAAAAACAGGGCAATAGTCCTGATGGTGGCGCTACAGCAAGCCTCTAAAGTTCAAAATTTTGAAAATTCATAATAAATCAACCATATGTGCTACAGATTTACAACTTTCACCACAATGTAGCCCCAATACTGAAGAAACTTTTGTATATTTAAACCTATTGCAAATTATGAAGTCCATCACTGTTTTTTTCAAAAAACTGTGAAACTTATTAAACCTATCTCCTCCCACAATTTTTGTTCAATTGACACCAAACTTGCTACAGAGCATCTTCAGACTGTCCTACACAAACGACCCACACAGATTTTTGATTTATCAAAAATTGAGCCTACAGTGCATCAAAATGTCTGTGTCTATGACTGTAAACGTTATTATAAACATATACTTGCAAATTCTTGCTAAATACATTTTCAATGTTCATGAAAAAAAATGACAAAATTTTGGAGTCATGATAGATGATGTTTGGAAAATATCAAAATTTTATCTCAAAAAGTGAATTTTTTACAGCATTTTGAATTTCACTCTCATGCAAACAATTGGAGTCAATGCAAAAATGGCATTTTTAAACATCAGTTTTTCATTTTTGGAGCCAATAAATCATTGTTAAACTAATGACCAACATCTCCATGCTGTCTAGATGCATTTGTGTATTTTTGTCTCAATAACTGAATTTTTGACAGCCATTTGAAATCTGCCTTTACATGCTAACAGCTGCTGTCTTGCACACAGGTGACTGGCTTAGTCAATTTGTGAAGCTACAACTGGTGTTTCCATTTGCCAATTAGCTCAGTGAGATAGGGGATGGTTCTTGGTGTTGAAGGTTGTGAGTTCAAGCTTCAGCTTGTACAACATTTCCATATGAGAAATCTACCCAAACTTTTCACAAAGGTCCAGTCTCATGCCAGATATCCTCAACTGGAAACACAAGACAATAGTCCTGATGGTGGCGCTACAGCAAGCCTCTAAATTTCAAAACTTTGAAAATTCACAACAAATCAACCATATGTGCTACAGATTTGGAACTTTCACTTTGAAATGTGCTTTTCCATGGCATGGATGGCTGCTGCCTGGCACCCTGATCCTTGGCTTAGTCAATTTGTGAAGCCACACATGAACTGTTACTTGCCAATTAGCTCAGTGAGATAAAAGCTGGACCTCAATCACAGAAGTTGTGAGTTCGAGTCTCAGCTAAGGCAGGATGGGCTTTCAAATGTGAAAGCCTTATGTTCAGGTGTCATGCTATGTGGATTAGAGACTGCTAAGTTTAAAACAATTATGATCCAGGCAGTTTTGCAGAGAGACAAATACTCGTTATCAACACTTTTCCCTGTTATCCCTTGTCTCTTTTCCCTGTTTATTTGGCTTAGCTATCAGTCAATATGCAGAGTCTCTTGTGCCAGAAATTGTGAGTTCAAGCCTCAACTGATGTAAAATGCACATTAGAATGCCACCTTTTTTTCATCTTCCTACACTCTGCTTGTTGCTCAGAATTGCCTAATTTTGCCTAAAATTGCCCAGCCCCGACCATTGCTGCACAGCAGCTATAATTTTAATTGTGTTAAAAGTTATTTTACATTTAAATTTAGTGAAATGTTCATTTCTAACAGAAAAGTATGTAAACACAGACAAACAAGGTGCTTAGTATGGAAGAACGATACGAATCTTCTTCAGCCAATAACTAACTGATAATTATCTGCTTCTCATGGCCCATAAGGTAACTGATAATTTCACATTTTTGCATTTTAAAAACAAATTCATATAAGCTGTAGTTTATACACACCTGAGGGTAAGAAAGGCTCAGATGTAATGAGCAAAGATGGATGATTTAATATTTTATACCTCTGACTGGACCAAATCTAACTGACATCACCATGACAACAAAAACAAAGAACAGTTCTGACTCTTCAAATGTTCAATTAGTTTCTTTTACTTTTAGCTTTTATGTTGAATTTTACCAAAGAATTCAAATTAAATGCTTTGACATAATCTGTCAATATAAGTATACACGTAAATTTATTGGTTAATGCACGCTGAGACCTGTTTAGATCGATATAGCTGGATAGGCCAGTATTGACTTTCAATTTATCAGGCCCAGTGTTTATCGTGCATCCTGAGTGCTTTCGTTTGGCCATGTGACAATTTTAACACAGAGTGAAAATCTGATCTTGCAGTCTTGATAAAATCCTTGCATGCTAGCTAACACCTATATTAGCATAGCTTGTTCTTGATCATTTTTAACAGATAACCTACAGATAAAATTAATGTAAGTTTATATTTGCAGTCGTCTAAACAGCAAAAGGAAAACACTGTTGAAAAACATCAAAAAAGCTATTTTAATACCTCAAAATCTTTTGTTGTTGTTGTTGAAAACTTGTGCTGAGGTGAAATGATCCTGCTGCTTTTCCACAGGCAGCCAGAGGATCCCACTGAGCATGTGCAGAGTAAATGTCATCACGATAGCTTACTTCTGGTGAGAGGAATTGAGTGTTAAAATTGTGCCCTGTAGCCCCCTGTTACAATTGCCCCCAATATCCCCTACTAATGAAATAACTGTTGAAACTTTAACATCTTTTCATGTCATGTCTTTGATTTTTTTTTAATGCAAGTATCATTAAATATAAGTATTAGTATCAGTAATACAATTATAATGATGCCCTACTGAATAGGTAAGCTGATATTTTAATAGTCACACGGTCATTAGTGGCGAATCTGACCAGAAATAACGCAAAAAATAATCAAATTTTAAGTAGCCTAAAGCGTTAACCGTATGTGGTAAATGTATGTTCAGCTGACTGAGATGTATGTGGTTGGAGATGGTTGGAGTCTTTCTGCTGGCTGGATACTGTCATATGTGTTGGCTCAGCCTCTGATGTCACTGAATGAGCAGTGCGGGCTTCCAGTGCGCACCTTCGGGGACGCAGCGGTGGCACAGGCAGTGGATTTTCTGTTCGTCCACAACAACTACCCAGAAACCTTTTGTGCCAAATTCCCAGCGTCAGGATTTTAATCTGCATCCAGTAAAAAAACTCCTCATCAGTGTTGTTGTATTTGAATGAACTTTTTGGAAGCAGAAAAACAGGCACGGTGGTGTTACGCTGGTGCGTTGGTGTCCTTGAGCGCGGGGCTGTTGCGCTCTGTTTTTTCCACTGGACACAGTCTGTGCTGAGAGAGAATTTTGCTGTTTTTTTGTTGTTTTTTTTTCATCGTGAATTCAGCTGTCTTTTCACCTATTTCTGTTGAAGTTGAACGGTCAGTTGACGCCCAGCAGCCCGGTCTCATCAGCGTCATGGAGAGCAGCGTGGTGCACATCTACAAAGAGGACAGGTGTCCCTCGGGACAGGCGGAGGAGTGCATCCCAAACTTCACCTGGCAACCCGGCTTATCCGACGTCTTTAACTACACACCCAACGGCACCTGGGACACTGAGCCCGAGCCCATGTCGCCCATCATCCCCATCATAGTGGCGGTGTACTCCGTGGTGTTTGTGGTGGGCTTGGCGGGCAACTGTTTGGTCATGTATGTCATCATCAGGTGAGTTTTTCGGCTCTGAAACGTGTCACTCATGTCAAAAACAATGTCAGTCGTTTGAAGCAGCACGCGTACCTGCATGCATGTGACTAATAAAGCAATGGGGAATTCAGTGTGTATTCATTTTGAACAACATAAGTTAAAAGCAGTGGCACTGCTGTACACAAAACCACAAACAATGAATAAATAAAGCTTTCTTCTCTCATTTACATGCATATTCTTTGCGTTTCCTTGTGCCTCTATATGGTGTTCTATGGAGGACTGTGAGTGCCAAAATCAACAATAAATCAATAAATGAATGAACACATTATTTTATGTCATTAAATGCAGCAAAACATTGGATATATAATAAATAAGTAAATGCAGACATAATTAGGCTTAATTTATAAAATGGACATACGTCTGGCTCATAAAGCAATGGAAAATTCAGTGTTTTATTTTACACAACATAAGTTAATAGTGAACTGCTGCACGCAAGTGTTTGTTCAGCTGTTGTCATGAATGTATTCAGTCAAAGCAGGGCCATAAATGAAAAGAACCCATGTTAAAATTAGATTAAATGTGTTTACATGTATATTCCTTGTGAATCTTTTCATTTGTGCCCCTATGTAGTGTTTTGTACGGAGGGCTAGCTAACTAACTAAATAACTTAACATTACCATTAAATACTCCAAAAATAATATTATGAATATATGTGGAAATGCATGCATGTGGTTCATAAAGCAATAAGAAATCCATTGCATATTCACTTTTTGAACAACAGAACTTAATTGTGGTGAACAGTAAGGCCATAGATGGAAATAATCTATAATACAATAAGATTAAATTTGTTTACAAGTATATTTCTTGGAGTTTGTTGTTTGTGCCCCCATATGGTGTTTTTCTATGAAGGACCATTACTGCCAAAATCAAAAATAAATAAATGGTCCAATAAATAAACCAATGTATCATTAAATGCACTTAAAATATAAATATATGTAGAATTGTATAAAACTGACATGCATGTAGATAATAAAACAAAATTAAGCACACGTTCTCTCTTTTTAACAACATAAGTTGAAACTGCAGGACCATAAATGTAAATAAACTGTTGCAATATTAGATTAAAAATTGTTTATATGTATATTTCCTGGAGTTTTGTTGTTTGTGCAACAATAGTGTTTATGTATTGAAGACCTTGAATGCCAAAATCAAAAATAAAATACATAAATTAATTATTAAAATATGAAAAATAAATGTAGACAGTAATTAATTTAGAAAATGTGATGGAGATGGAATGGAGATTTATCTGATATTATTTCTGCCATGCTAACATGTCTGTCCATTGGTCGGTTAAATACTTGAAATATCTCAGCAGCTATTGAATCAATTGCAATACCTGCTAACACTGAGGTTTAAATAAATAAATAAACCTTTCTCCTCTCACTTGAGTTTCATTATTTGTGCTCCTATATTGTGTTTCACTGTGGAGGACCAGGGCTGCCAAAATAAATAAATTAACCCAAAATAAATTAATATGCCATTAAATGCACCAAAAATAATATTAAAACTAAATCAAAGTGTAGAAATGTAGATTATTATAAGTTATATACAATGAAATGAACATTTATTTTAGGTTATGTTTGTTATTACTGCCATGCTAACATGTCTATGTCCTTCAATTGGCCTGTTGCTTAAATACTTGAAAGATCTCAACAACTATTTGATGGATTGTAATGAAAATTGGTACAACATTTATAATACATACTTACCAACATTGTTTGTGCCCCTATATGGTGTTTCACAAACTGTCAAAATGAAAAATAAATAAATGAATGTCTCAATAAATAAATGAATATGACTTTAGATAAATAAGGGAAATTGGCTAAAATGCAATAAGAAAAAAATACAAATAATTAATAAAAAATGGATAACACTTTATAATGATCAGCATTAATAAACAGTAAGTTAGTAATGCTGTACGTGACATTGTGTGACATGTTGAGATGTTTTTGTTATGT
The DNA here is from genome assembly GCA_034769285.1 of Lutjanus argentimaculatus. Classification (NCBI taxonomy): domain Eukaryota; kingdom Metazoa; phylum Chordata; class Actinopteri; order Lutjaniformes; family Lutjanidae; genus Lutjanus; species Lutjanus argentimaculatus. Next base: position 24,425,649 of record JAWZSL010000011.1, read on the forward strand.
GTGCAACAATATAAGTTTACTAATGTAACCAGAATTACATTTTTATATTATTATTTTATTATTATTTATTATATTATTATTATTATTTTTATATTCTTATTTAATTTTAATTTATATTACAAAACTAATGATAATATAACAGAAATTACAGCATTACTAATACAGTTACAGTTACATATTTCCTGTGCATGTGCTTGTCTTTAAACGTGTTTCGTGGAAACCTGACTCACTAATGACGACAGTGGTTTGCAGTGATTGTAATCGGCTCCTCTTTGTGCTCATTTGTTCCATTTCTTTTCATTTTAAGTATTTAAAGTGAGATCAACCTTGATAGATTGCATTTTAGAGCCTTAAATGATGATGAAAGTGGAAAAGGGTAGGAGCTATTTTCCTCCCTTTGGGTCCTTTTGTTTGTATACAGTATTGTGACTGCTAAATTAATCTGTTTATCACCTTGGTAACCAATCCGTATGTCAAGAAGTAATTCCATTAACCTTGTTCCTATTTTAAGGGATTAAAAAGAAACTAAAGTGAAACAAATGACAACACTTTTCCTTCTTTACCCTAATAATAGATACACCAAAATGAAAACAGCCACCAACATCTATATCTTCAACCTGGCTGTAGCCGATGCTCTGGTCACCACCACCATGCCCTTCCAGAGCACTGACTACCTGCTCAGCTCTTGGCCGTTTGGCAAGGTGGCGTGCAAGGTCTTCATCTCCATTGATTACTACAACATGTTCACCAGCATCTTCACACTGACCATGATGAGCGTGGACCGTTATGTGGCCGTGTGCCACCCCATCAAGGCCCTGGATTTCCGCACGCCCGTCAAGGCCAAGATCATAAATGTGATCATCTGGGTGCTGTCGTCCGCTGCTGGGATTCCCGCCATGATACTGGGCAGCACCAAGACCAATAACGGTAACTTGACCTTGCATGCATTCACGCTGTTATGCACTGGGATGAGCCCACCTATGGTGTTTCACTGGGGTTGCAAGTCTCTGGGTGCGCCGACAAAGATGAATTTAATCTAAGATTATTTTTGAACAGATTTTAGCAAAACTAGGATTAAAATGAGTAAATCCAGATTTAAAATTAATCTGTTTGATAGGCTAAATCAGTTTAGTTTAGTTTAGTTTAGTTTAGTTTAGTTTAGTTTAGTTTTGGTTTAGTTTAGCTTATTTAATTAGTATCTGCTTGTCTAAAATAAATAAATAAGTGAAAAATAATATTGAGTGCTATCTGGACCCAATGAGTATAAAAGAGGGGCAAACCGTTAACTTTGGTCTGTGTCCCTAACCAAAGCTAAAAAGCTAAAAAGTTAACAAAATGGTACACTGTTTGCAAGATAGCTAAGTTAACAAAATCCTAGATTAAAGTTATCAAATGGCACTTAATTTACTAGCTAGCTTAAAAAATGTTTTTTAAGTCAGATTGTTAGCTAGCTAATTAAAATGTTAACAACTTGTTAGGCTGATGCTATCTAGCTAGCTCAGAAATGTGCAAAACATTAAATTGTTAACCACCTAGCTAAGTAGTTAACAAAACAGTACATTGGTTGCTAGTTAATTGATAAAACAGTACACTGTGTATTAGCTAGCTAAATGTTACCAAAACAGTACATTGTTTGTGAGCTTGATAAAAAGTGAACAAAATGTTAGATTATTAGCCAGCTAGCTAAAAAGTTTGCCAGCCAGTTTAAGAGTTAACAAAACACTAGAATGTTAGTTAGTTAGCTAAAATGTTAGTTAGCTTAACATTACTCATGATGGATGGGTAGAGAAGCTCTAATTTCTCTTCCCTTGTGAAAAACCTGTTGTCTGGCTATGATTAAAAATCAGACAATGGCGCAGTAAAGAAACTGGCAGATTTATAATAGATCAACTGGAGTGAAAGACAGAAGAGATGCCGCATAAAACTTAATGAGGTTGAATATGTCCCTTTACTTTCTCTGAGGAACCTGATTATTTTTGCTCCATCTCAAAAAGACAGCCATTTTAAATTTGGTGCAATCCAGCTTCAATCTTTCTACTCATATTAGTCTGATTTACTCCACCTATGTGTCTATTTTTTTTTCTATAATTGAAGCCGAACTGTTGTCCTCGCCTTGAATTATCTCAATTGGCTTCAGGAGGCATCCTTGAAACTCCATGAGGTGGATGTTCTGTAGGCTAAATGAGAGACTACATTACAGCCACTTGACTAGATGAAGCTATGACATGCATAATGGGTCCCCCTAGACTGGAAAGATTTTCTGTCTTTCATCGACAGTCTAATAAATTGTTCATATTAACAAAGAGCCTCCATTCGATAAAGCACAGTGCACTTTGACCAGAGCTATTAGGCCAGCAGATGAATCTGATTCTGGCCTTTCCCTCTCTATTGTAACAACCTCACTGCATCACAGGATCTGACATTGTAGGTTTTAGTCATGCCAGCATGTCTATGTCCATTTTTTGGTTCAATACTTGAAATATCTCAACAACCATTGGATGGATTCCCAGCAAGAGGCTGTTCTGGTTGTGAGTTAAATAAATCTTGACAGCTATCGGATGGATTTCCAAGAAAATTGGTACAAGATTTATGTACCTTCCAACATTTTGGTTTCAAAAAAGGAGGTTCCTTTTCCATATAGGTGAATAAATCAACCATTCTCTTCTCATGCCATTTTTCCCACCATTCTCTATGCTGACTCTTCGCTGAGCTAAATGAAACTGTCATCTAATGTTCACTCTCAAAAATAATGGTTCCTAAAGGGTTCTTCAAGAAGGGCTGAGGTACTACTAAGAACCATTTACTTCTGAAGAACCCTTTTTTGAAGAACTGGTTCATCAATAGTTCTTTGTAAGACAAGGGGTTCCATTAAGAACCCTTTTCATCCAAAGAACCCTTTTTGTTAAGAAAGAATTCTTCAAGAATTTGTTGAAATTCTTGAATCAAGGGGTCGTCCAGGGTTTTTTGTATCATAACATATGAGGGTTCTCTGTAGAACCCTCAAGTGTGTTCAGGTAAACCCTTGGAATATAAAAAGGTTTTCAGTAGAACCCCTGAGTGTGTTTAGATAGAACCATGGATATAAAAAGTTCTCCGTTGAACCTGCTCAGTATGTTCCAGATAAAATCCTTGGAATACAAAAAAGGCTCACAGTAGTCCTTAGTAGGTTACATAAAACCTTTGGGATATAAAAAGTTCTCAGTAGAACCTCCTGGGTGGGTTCTAGATAAAACCCAGAAAAATAAAAAGGTCCTTGGTATAACATCCTAAGTGGGTTCATGTTAGCACCTTTAGAGGTTCTGGATAGAAACCCTAGAGAGGTTTCTGGGTGGAACCATTAACCATAGATGGGGTTATCTGTAGAACCTCTCAGAGGGGGTCCTGGATGAATCCTTTCACAGAGGGTTCTAGGTATAACCCTTTATGTTGGTTCAAGGTAGAACTCTCTGAAAGGGTTCCAAGCTGAACGTTAATAAAAGACACAAGTCAAGCAGAGTCCTCCACTAAGAGAGTTTAAGGATCAGACACTTGATTTCCTGCATTCAGGTGAATGTTTATGCACCAACTTGTGTTTATGCATCAATTTCAAAGTCCTCTCCTCCTCTCAACTTGAATATAAAAGAAATAAAGAGTCAATATGAGTAAGGCATCAATTATCTTAAGGATTAAAACATATGATCAGAGACATGGGCAACATGTTTGGTCTATCAAAATAACTCCTCCTTGAATACTCTGCCCTTGTGCTGCTCAGATGAAGTATTAGTACCCTGCTGAATATTGCTTCAGGTTGGACAGTCCAACATGAGCAACAGAAAATATTCTATGGCAAACTGTACGGACAAAATTGATGTTTGAGTGTTTTTATCACGTAGCCTATGTAATGTGCTAGGCTATACGTCACCTATTTGCCAGTGTCTGGCCCAATAATGACAAAAAAGTTGTTGGTTTTCCCCTCTGATGTCTTCCAGCTGCTTAGATTTGAATGATGGACAGATAGCTTTAGCTCACTAGTTGCTAACGTAGCTAACAGTAACCATTAGCAGGCAACAGAAGCGGGTTCAGCAGCCTCCTGGTGAACACGGCTGAACCAAATAGAGCCTCAAGACAGGCAGGGAATACAGTACCAAGGTCATTTGTTGGATTCTGGTTTGAAATCATAGTTTTAGTTATCGCTAAAGTAATTTAGTAATTTAGCTTGAGCTCGGTTAGCCATGACTCATGACAAACATGACAAATGCCTCTATTTGTAGCTCAATGTTCAAGACAAATGATAGAGTGCCCTCTAGTGTGCCCTACCTGTGAACAAAGTGTGACCATCTCCGCTTTCGGCGCAATTCTGGTGCCTCTTTTTTTTGTCCCTGCCCCTCAGATAGCTTGAGCTTGCCACTGTTACTACTGTAGCCTATTCCCTGTCGTCAAATTGGCTTTCGTTGATCTGGTCCCAGTCCGACTATGTTCTCTGGAGGCTATCAGTCCAGTTAGCTAATAAGACTGTTTCCCTATGGCCATGGACCACTATAGCTACATGGCAGGGGGTGTAACGCACATTCAGCCATGTTGGCTACTGTAAATGCCAATCAATGTCTGTGATAAGTTCCTCCCTACGTGCCTGTTTTTACAGGAAACACGTAATATGTGCACTTTCTTGAGAACTTTGAATATAACTGTGTCTCTACATTTGACTGGTCAAATCTGTTTTGCTAACTCTATTCTAACAGGGACTACAGAGTGTGCCCTACAGTTCCCTGAGCCTTACATCTACTGGGACACCCTGATGAAGATCTGTGTCTTCATCTTTGCCTTTGTGGTACCTGTCATCATCATCACAGTCTGTTACACGCTGATGGTCATGCGGCTGAAGAGCGTGCGCCTGCTGTCGGGCTCACGGGAGAAGGACCGCAACCTGCGTCGGATCACTCGTCTGGTGCTGGTTGTGGTCGCTGTCTTCGTGGTGTGCTGGACACCTATCCACATCTTCATCTTAGTCAAGGCGCTGTCAACCAACGTGCCCGAGACCACCGCTGTCATGGCTGCCTACTTCTTCTGTGTGGCGCTGGGCTACACCAACAGCAGCCTCAACCCTATCCTCTACGCTTTCCTGGATGAAAACTTCAAGAGGTGCTTCAGAGACTTTTGCTGCCCTGGAGCCCAAGGACATGGAGACTGTCAGGGGTGAGCCGAGTGAGGAGCACCCTGCGGGACCACTCATGTCCCACAGAAGCTCGGGGAGATATGAGACAGGCTAGACCGGTATGACTAGCCATGGACATGTCCTCCATGCCCTATCAGGGCTGGGAGGACTCCAATGACCTGGGACTAACTCAAATCACCACTGCCATCTGAGAGAGAGGCTAAAGAAGGGGTGGTTGTTATTTATTTTTCCAGCATGTTGGTCAGAGAATATAAAAGTATGGAAGACCATTTCTGCCAACGTGATAAAAAAAAACATGCTGTAAGTCATTACAATGAGAAACTTGCAGATAGAAGGCTACTTCCTCAGCGTAGGTGGAGCTGATTGTCATAGCAATACTATTCCTGCAGTTGTAAAACAACACACACTCCCAAGCATTGATTTGGTCTTGGAAAGCTTCAGCTTTTATTCACTGACAAACTCTAACATAAACTGTACGTTTACTGCCAGACCAACAACTTCACTACTCTCCTTTTCCTCTGCTCAGTGTGCATTCACCGTCTCTCTCTCACACCACAGACAGTATAATCAGTCTGCCACTACAGTAGCTTTCTCGCTCAACATGCTGAATTACTCTGACCAAACAGTAGTCTGCAGTGTTTGTTTGCTTACATTTATCATCAGGACTAAACCCAAAATACTCTCTTACCAGTTAGTCTTGTAACTTTATCCCTCAGCTCAGCTGTGCTGTCTTGTCCTCTAGTAGAGAGACTGACCTCTGGTGGTGTGGGTTGCACACTACAATACAGCATCTTTGTATCAGTTAAATAGATGAAGGAGTATCTGTAGTTACAGGTGTTTTTATTACTTTTTATTATATTTTGCTTCAGAATAGCAAAAGACAATACAACATGTATGTGAAATAAAAACAAACAACAAAAGAAAACAATACACCTGTGGCGATCCCTCCTCCCCATCCCTCCCCCTCCCCATAGGTTTCCATATTCAGTAATATGTGCAGGATGTACGAAAGAAGCATTTAAGTTGTGAAGTGACAATTACAGCAATTCTTTAATTTTATCTGCCATCTCTTGCCATGCGGAAATAGTGCCAGCACCAGCACCATGCACCCTCGCCACTGAAAGCTCCTTGTTGATGATATCAAGTGTTAATCCACCGAGTTTTTGTGACCGTGTGTGGAGGTTTTTAGTGTAAAGCTAGCATCTTATAACTCATTATTTTGAGATTATATTTAATTATTGTGAGATAAGTAAGACATTCTGAGAACATTTCTAATTGTTTTTGATAAAGTTTCTCACTATGTTGTGATACTAAGTATTTATTTGAAATACTAAGTAATTATTGTGAAATATTAAGTCATTATTTTGAGAAAGTTTCCCATTATTTGTGATACTACAGTATGTCATGATTTTTAGACACTAAGTCATTATTTCTTGAAAGTTTGTCATTGTAATGACTAGCAGGATTTTTTTTTTCCTCATCACATTGGCAGTAATGGACATTCATACAAAAGCGTGTTTGCTTAAAGGATAATCCGGTAATATTCTTTTTTTCCCCTTTTTTGTCAACAGTTCCCATGAAAACACCAAAACCAAAGAATTGATCCAACCAGTATTGCCTGCCTTGTCAAAACCTGATAAAAGTTATTCCATCATTGTTGTTCAAAAACTTGTTGTCCATACCATGTGATCATGGCCACATAAATGAAAATTAAAGAAACAAAAAAAAAAAAAAAAAAAAAAAAAGAGAATGAAAAAGAAAAACAACATCAATGAACCACCATGCTGTACTGGATCAAAAGTTCCCTTGTTATGATAATCTCATTTTGAGTTAATCCCACATACACCATCCTGCTGCGGAAATACTCACTAGAGCACGAAATGTGTATCAATCTGCTGCTGAAAATAGTCCCCAACACCATTTCCTCTTGTTGCAGTAATATTTGCAGAAATTTGCAATGCCCAGCTGTCTGAAAATTACTTTAAACAATATAAAAATAAAAGTATATGTATATGTGACCTGTTTTTAGAGATTTGACTTATGTCTTCAAAGAAGTCAGACAGTATTGTTGTTTTTGCTCTTTGTGGGATTTATTGACATTTAGAAAAATACAGAATAATACTAGACATATCCTTTGAAGTGAAGTTTAGATTAAAAGCCTATGAGACAGTGATTGTAATGTGCAAATGTGCACAGCTGGATCACTAAATCATTGTACAGTATTTCCTAGTGTATAAAAATCCCTTGTGAATAAATTAAAGCTTGAAGTGTTAGAATAATTATTTTTCACACTGTTGATATCAAGAGATGATGAAAGATGTCCAGACAAGTCATACCAAAAGTATTTTATGATGTAGCTTAATCACATTTTCTTTACCTGACCTGTAAATTGTCCTGTAAGAGTGATTAGTTCTCACATGTACAAAAAGATCAACCGGCATTTTGTGTACAGAGTGAAAACATGTAATTGTCCCTGATTATTTTGGGAACAACCATTGTTTTAAACTGATTGTGTTTCATGCGATTTGTAGTTTGGTGCTTTGCTGTACTGTAAATTTGTGAATAGTCATTATCTTTGACCGTAAACCCATGTAGAATATTTAATAACCTCTCAGGGATCATCCTCTTTAATTCACTACAAGAAGAATCAAAGTAAGTAGTAAGTATGATGCGCCATCTCATCGAGGAGATGTCAAATATTGTATATAGCACTGTCAACTTGTTCTCACCTTGTTGGAAATACTAGTACATGTGAATACTAGGCAGAGGGCTCCAAGGCAACAGCTGATATAAACTGTATCTACACAACAGGGCTTTTTGTGGATAGTGCAATTTAATGTTTATAACCTCTGCTCAATGTGTTTTTTCTTTCAGCTTGATAATAACTATGCATTTTTTGAGTTTATCCTCATGAAAATTAGGTTTTCCCTTCCCTGTGAGTGATTTACTGTATCGGTTTCCATATTGTAGCTTTTATTGGAGTCACCAGATCAACCAGAATGAATAAAATCAAAGGTTTGTGAGGGTTTTTCTTATTGTAGAGCTAATTATTAATATATTCTTCTGTCTAAACCTGGTAGTGAAACAGTAGTTATAGCAGAAAATGTGTTTTGTGCCTTGTTTTGTGTGCCTTATCTTTAGCTACTTGGCTTGCTCAGCAATTAGCCACGTCCATTCTTGTGATGCTGTTTCATTTAAAGGGACAGTTCACCAACAAAATACATATTTTCCTCTGGCTTGGAGTGATATTTAACCATCTTGATTTTTTTTTTTTTTTTTTTTTTTTGGTGTGAGTTGCAGAGTTTGGACGCAGAGATGTCTGTTTTCTCTCCATAATAATGGGATTAAATGACACTTGTGGTGAAGACAGTTTCTAAGGTTTCTAACATAGAATCTGCTAGAACGGCTTTCTTTATACTAGAAAGAAAGTAGTTCAGGCATGAAACTGCTCAGAACATGGTCTGTGGGTAATTCTGAGCAACAGGGTCATGGTGGTCATGTAAAGAAACCGTGACCTAGTTGCACTTTAGCCACCACAAGCTGAGTGCCATTTAGTCGCATTATTATGGAGAGAAGGCAGACATGTCTTCATATCTGCAAAACTCTGCAGCTCACACCAAAATAATCTAAATGGATAAATATCACTACAGATAAGAAAAAAAAATGTATTTTTCATTTGGGGGTGAACTGTCCTGTTATGAGTATGAAAGTATATCCTGGTATAAGCTTACTGCTTAAAGTTATTGTAGCATTTGTCTCTAAGGAAATTACAGTCTGAGGACTAGGGCTGCAGCTAACAATTATTTTCATTATTGATTAATCTGTCTATGATTTTTTTTTCAACTAATCAATTTGTTGTTTGGCCATAAAATATCAGATAATGATGAAAAACGTTCTCAAATGTCCACAACCCAAAGATAATCAGTTTACTGTCATAGAGAAGAAGAAAACAGAAAATATTCACATTTGAGAAGCTAGAATTTGTGAATTTTGGCATTTTTTCTTAAAAAATGGCTCAAAACGATTACCAAAATAGCTGGCAATTAATTTGAAACAACTACCAACTAATCGATTAATTGACTAATCATTGCAGCTCTACTGAGGGCATCTCACTGTTAGCTTGGTTACAGTATGTTTTTCTTAACTATTCCTCTAATACTCAATAGACATGATTGTATTAATAAACAAATTATGGGCCGAATTCAGCCCAGGTCTGAGCGCCATATTTGTATAATGTGCTGCTGCATTGTATCATTGTCTCTGTTGGATATTCTGCTGTATCTTTAAGCTTTGAATGTCAAAACATGCTTCATAAATGTGCAACTAAGTCACAATAAAGCTGTAAAATGTGAAATTGCTTCATTTACAATAATAATAAACATATTATGTAGCACTTTTCAAAAAACAGGTTTACAAAGTGCTTCACAGACATTACAACAAAAAGTACATAGTGCAAATTACAAATATAAAAATTTAATTCACTGCTAAAGACAATAGACAAAAAAAAGTAATAATAAGACCATAAAACAAACAAGATGTTCAATTAAAATGAAAATTAGTTTTTAAAGAAATTTAAAGAAAACACCAGATAACAGGGACTTCATTTCTGTCCAGAAGCAAAGATAAAATGTTGAACAGTGTCACAAAAACAGTCACGATACTGTGATCCACCTCCCCCATGATTTACTTTTCTTTTCAGATCTATATTAATGCTTTCCAGCTCAGACACAAAGTTAGTGTTTCCATGGTGAGCCCACGGTGACTGAAAAGTCCAAGGCTTCTTGTACTAATAATGACATGTTTTGTGTTGGTGGCCTTGCAGAGGAATTTGCAATGACAAATTCAACTGCTGTTTGAGGAGCTTATGGATATATGGCTGCTGCTGCTGCTGCTGTTGCTGTGCCTCTCTAAGTCGAGAGTCTTCAAAGTTTAGCTCATTAGCTGATGCACCTGAAATAAGGGTTCCAGAAAGGGTTGAGGTTCTACCCTGAACCATTTGCTTCAGAAGAACCTTTTTTTGAAGAAAAGGTTTGACAAGGGTTCTTTGTAAGACTAAAGGTTGCAATTAAGAACCACCTAGGTGGGTTCTAGATAAAACACTTGGAGGATTTTGCGCGTGAGTTCTAGAAAAAACAAACAAAAAAACTTTGGAATTTAGAAGGGTTATCAGTAAAGCCCCTGGGTGGGTTCTAGATGAACCGCTGGAGTATAAAAGGGTCCTTGGTAGAACGCTTTGAGTGGGGTTTAGATAAAACACTTGGAATACAGAAAGATTCTCGGTAGAACTTCTTGTGTGGTTTCTAGGAATATAAAAGGATTCTATAGAACTCCCTGGGTGGGCTCTAGATAAAATACTTGGAATATAGAAGAGTTCTCAGAAAAATGCCCTGGATGGATTCTAGAAAAAACTATGGAATTTAGAAGGCCAAACCCTGGTGGACTCTAGATGAACCACTGGCGTATTAACGACCCCTGGGTGGGTTCTTGTTAACACCCTTGGGAGGTGGAAATATTCTAGACAGAACCCCAGAGAGGGCTGTTAAATTCAAGTCAAAAGTTTGTTTTCATGTCTCAAAGGGTTGCACATAAAATAAAACAATAGTGGACAACATGTATATGGGCAAGAACAATTTATCTGATTCTTTGTCGACCCATGCTAGATACTATGAATTAAAGTGTATAGATAGTATATTTTTGCACACATGTGCATATTCCACAACAAAAACAACTAATTTCGTATTCCTGAAAGCTACAGTGTAATTCAAACGCTCCTAACTTCACTCTTGTGCCTCTTCTGATATACACAATAACAACTGCAGGGGTTTACACCACCCTCCTAGGGTCCCACCCTCTGTGCAGGTAACCCAACAAACCGATAGAAGGGGATTTCTCTCACAAGAAAAACATTGATCATTTGTTGAATAGCTAAACGACCTTCTGTCTGTATGCTTATACTGACCTGACAAAACACTGCAGTGGTGTGATGCTCTTGTAGCATAGCAACACCTCGTAAAGGTCAGGGTGGTTAGCTGGTTCAACAAAGTGTGTGACCCAGACCTCAGGGTGTCCAAAGGCTCCTCGTTCACTGCGTAGCATTTACTTTGAAGTAATTTAATTAACTGAAAATGTGTTTGTTCATACTGCATGAACCCCTGAAGCGCATTATTAAAGTGAAATAACAGGGGGTTAATTTCAGGCAGCACTTTATTATCTTATTTTTAAACCTCATTTTGCAGAGGCCACTGAAATAAAATTGAGTTTTTTTGTATTTTATCTCAAAAACATTGTTAGAGATCATTGGAAGGCTCAGTAATCATAGGTTTGCCTTTTCCCTTCTATCACCTTTACTCTTTTTCCTATCCCATACAGTCCTCCTTAAAAACAGAGACATTTCCAGGGACAGCTTCAGCTGGGGGAAGGCCACCAAAAATGGGGACTGTCCCTGGAAAACTGTGACGTCTGGTCCATATGCTTATAGTAGAACTAGAAAAGGGCTTTGCCACTTGGCCTTGCTGCCAAATTTTCCCAGTGGCCCAGTTGCAGCAAAAAATTCCCCACTGGCCCCAAAAGCATTTTTCTCCATAGGCCACCATTACAAAAGAGACATCTGTGAAACTGGTGACAGGATGCCTTGAACTGCAGACACATTCAGTTATGATTCTTTCTAGTCTGAATTTTTGATTCATGGAGTTTTTATGTATGTAAATTTTCTTCGAGCAGAAAAAGGGTATATAAAAATCTGTGTCCTAATATAAAGTCTATGGGCTGAGCGGGAACTCATGGGTGGGGACAACGGTGTCCGGTGTCAGGGGGCCGTATAGCCAGGAAGTAAACCCAAAAACTAGAAAACTTTTTCAGCTTTTACGCCAAGCACACGACTCTCCTTGGACTGAATGGGTGACATCTTTGCATTCCCGCTAGTTCCTGATAATATGATCTGGTCACCATATGCTAACTAGCTAGCTAGTCTACATCAATTGCAAGCTACTTACATCTGATAGCTAATGTAAGCAAAACATAGCTAACTAGCTAGTTAATTTACATCAATCACTAGTTAGCTATATAGTTAGCTAGTATTTTGCTAACATTAGCTAACTTATAATAGAATTATAAATATGTCATTTTTATAGGTTCCTCAGCAACATTTTAACCATCTTCAAAGTCTGGTATTCTTTTCAACTAGATGAGCCTGGCACAGAGCATATCTAACAGGAAAACTGAGGTTCTGCTGCGTACCAAGCTTGCACAACTGTTATTGAGGCCCCAGAGCAAAAACTGGCAGGGTTTAAGAAGAATCAATTGCTGGATGTACAACTAAGCAACTGTTTGCTAACAATGTCACCTGAGCATGTGGTAATATTAAAAAGTCAAATTGGCATGTCCTAATATCCTTCTTTTTTTTTCTTTTTTTTTAAATTTTTTTTATTATCCCTAACAAGGCAGATCAGAAAATAGATGATCTTTGTTGTAACAGTCATTTGTGTCAGATTGGGAAAATAATGACACACCATGTATTTTGTATTTTAGTTTAGAGGACGTGCTGAGTCAGAGTTACTAGTGCAGGAAAAAAAATGCAAGTGGCTGCCAATTGTGTCTTATTTATTTTTAATTACAAAGGACAGAGGTTTTAGCTATTGGGGATGATACAGCACTCTGTACAGCAGCTGACAGGCCTAATGGTGCACGGGGATCTTCAGAGACTTGAGAGGTAAATTAAATCAGTCAGTTCATGTCTGTAATTCATGAAGCTGTCAGCCATAATGACCAAAATTACTGCATTTTTCTGCGCTCTGTCTCTCAAGGTTCATGTGCATTAGTAAGCCATTACATATAGCCAGGTGGAATGGGGTCATGTGTCTAGTAAGGCTCTAATAGGGAAAACTGTCACTCATTACTTTGACATGATACAGATAACAGTGTCGGGTAAAAATTAATCTGGTTATTCTATTAAGATTGTGCTGGTATAATTCACTATAGAAAAATCTCTCTGTTTTTCTTGCCGTCTAATAAGCCATAATGTCTGTAGTTATTTTGGTCAAGTGTCATGCAGGAAGAGGATTAACACCAGCCAGAGAGAGTTTTCACAACCTGGCAACCCAAAAGTTGTTCTTATCAAGCATGTGACCAGAGTCATAGCCAAGATTTTAAAAATACCCCACCGAACCCTCAAATAACAAAAAAAATAAATTATTAAAATAAGAAATAAAAAATAATTAACTTAAATACACTCAGATACATTCAATGTAAAAAAAAAAAATGCAATGGATTGGGGACAAACAACATATTTGTTTTATATATCCATCATATGGACAGTATACACTATGTGCATAGAAGTACCGCATTGCACATGAGGCAAAAAACAAAGCATAAAAATAAATAATAAAAGATATATTTAAAATATATTTAATTAGCATAAATTGTTTCAAATATAAGTTTATCATATATTAGTTGAATATATATTCATTATATTTAATTAAGTACAGATGTATATATTGTACTACTAAATAAAATATATATATTTAAAATATATTTATACATTTAATTCGTGGAAAATTGTTTTAAAATAAGTTTATCATATATTAGTTGAGTACAGACTTAAATCTATCAGATTTATGTGTTTAACAACTGGGTGGACGCCAAAGCACCGTCTTAATTTTTTTTTTTTTTCATGACACTGCCTTTTAACCTTTTTTTTTTTTTTTTTTTTAAAGATCTTTAAATGACAAATAAGCAGTATCATTTTAAACACATCTAACAATAAATCCAGGTAGCACTGATGAAAACACTAAAACAAATGAAACAAACAAAACAAACCCAAATCGAAACAATAAATCAATAATGATGATAATAATAATAGGTTTATTAAATCAAATTAAATTCAACTAACTTCAAGGGGATTTAAATAAAATATTATTCAACTAAATCAGATAGTCTCAATGCACTTCTGTTCTTCAGTTAAAAAACATTAAGAGAAAATTTAAATTTAAATTAAAAGAGACACCAATTATACAATATCTATGGAGAGTAATATTTTACGTTGTGAATTATACGTTGGAATCAGTCAACATCAATTCTGGTAAAATCAAAAGTATGATTAAAAGCCCCATTTCATTTAATTTTCAGGTCTAACAAAGACTAATGCAGTGTCTGTGGGGACAATAGGTTTTCACTAAAACTGCAGTCTTTCTGATGGCCACATGGATGCAGACGTGTGCTAAAGCCCTCATTGGTCACCGAGGTTTACTCCAACCAATGGGAAGCGTTTGCGTCAGAACCGTTACTTCCGGGGTGTCTTCAGTGTAAAATCCCTTTAGCATATGATCGTTTTTTCTATTTTCAAAGGAAAGCTATAGGCTTCGCCCTCATCAAACGTTCATAAAATGAACAGAATATTCGGACGCGGGAAGCCGAAGGCGCCTCCTCCGAACCTGTCGGACTGTATCGGGAACGTGAGTTCTGTCACACTGAGCTGGATTGTTGTTTACGTCTGTGTTATGTCACTTAACGGTACCGTTACTAAGCTAGCGTGGTCACAAAAGAGCAGGCAGACCGTGCTAGCTAGCCATGAAGCTGCACTTACGAAGCACATAACAGCACCAACACCGCCTGTTATTTCTCTGTCCTCCCGACTTCTATATCAAGAAAGACGTGTATTTGTGAACCACAGCCGTCAAGTGTCTTAAACATGCGTTTAGCCTCCATGTTTACCTCCAACATACACACACAGGCCGTTATAACACTGTGTTTGATGTGCCAGGATCTAACTGATGTCCTCTTCACTCAGGTGGATGCCAGGGCGGAGTCCATAGATAAGAAGATAAGCAGACTAGACGCTGAACTTATGAAGTACAAGGATCAGATGAAGAAGATGAGAGATGGGCCCTCGAAGGTAACACAAAACGTGTCAGCCTTATGAACTGCGAAGGTTACAAGATTGTTAATACAGTAAACTTAAGTTTTTTTGTGTTCCTTTTTGAACGCAGAACACGGTGAAACAGAAGGCGATGAGAGTACTGAAGCAGAAGAGAATGTGAGTCCTGCACTGTATGATTTTAATACTTTTGATATGTCAGTGATACAAGAACTGGAGTCCACCTGTCTGTTGGCATGACTGATACAAGTGTCCAACTTTGCAGAAATATCAGATCTGTTAATGGTACGATTGTTTAGAGAATTCGTCACCATTGGCTCGTCGACCAGTGAGAACATTAACTGCGGTTCCTCTACAGGAACTGTCCCCAGGGACTAGGAAGCTTTGGAGGAACTCATTGTGTTTCCATGCAGGAGACAGAATCTAAATTAAGCTCTGGTGAAATAATTTTACCCACCAAAAAGCCCTCATTAGGAGGGGGTACTTTTCAAAGTACAGGAACATTTGTGATTGGTCAAGTACTTGCAGCATTTTACTTTAGCCACCGTTTTTAAAAATCTGCAGCAAAACAGCTGGTCTTTTATTTGCTGTGCTTTCACACATCGACATGGAGTTACAAAAGAAAATATACAACAGATGGGCTGACAACGACAATGTACAGTTACACCTAACATAGAGCTGAACAATTAACCAAAATATTATCAAAATCACAATATGGCCAAGTGCAATATCTAAATCGTAGGAGCTGCAATAAAGGTAAAATGTGAAACATGTCCTAACATACTATTATAAAGAGACACTGGTGCCACAGAGATGCCCCGCCCTGCAAATCATATTCTCCAGACTTAAGTGAACATGCTTGTTTGGTGCAGACTCCAGCAAAAATCACATCATCATTATTTTTTTATCTTTTTATTTCAGTGAAAGTGAAAAGCAGATATTATAGTTCCCATAAAATATTGACTCATATTTCATATTGACAATATCTGTCAAAATAATTACAATATGATTTTTTTTTTTTTTTTTTTGCCTCACGCAAAGAGTACATGTAAAAACAGCTCTAACTTTTTCATTTGTCAGCAGAAACACAGACAGCAATGGAAAGAAGGAATCTTGAAAAGTAGTTCCTAGGACTAAAGGTTTTAGATTCTTTTGGTAGAAACTGTGCTTTAGCTTTGAAATGTAAAATGTCTCATTTAGTACATGTATTTTGTATTGATTTATGAACAATCCAATTTAGGGTATCCTTATCAAAAATATTTGCTTATGTTACCAATATGAGCTAATATATTTTAGATTAAATCCTCAAATATAGGTTGGTAGGGCTCTAATGACAACTGAGCTTTTGAAAGACAATGTACACAAACAACCTTATTTTGTTTTTACACAGGTATGAAGGTCAAAGAGAGCAGCTGGCTCAGCAGTCTTTTAACATGGAGCAGGCGAACTACACCATCCAGACATTAAAGGACACGAAAACAACAGTAAGTAGTTTGGAGCTTTTTTGTTTGTTTGTTTGTTTGTTTGTTTTCAAAACTGCGGCTTGTAGTCAGACTCAACATATATGAGCAGCTTCTTGTCATGCTGTCTTCTATACCTAAGAAGACATTTTTTGTGAATAAATGTTTTGATTTTGTTGTGTCATTTAATCAACAAGCAAATGAAATAGTTCCCAGAAGTAGCTGAGACTGAGTCAAGTCTAGAAATCTGAACATAATTCTGATGTCCAGATTCAGGCCTGACTTGGTCACTAAGCACACGTGAAAGCATGTTGACCTGAGAAGACACAAGACAGATCATTTTGCCAGTGCCGATAGAGTCCATCTTACCAGTGAGTGATATATACCTTGTGCAATGTATTTTCTGTTCCCAGGTGGAGGCCATGAAGATTGGTGCAAAGGAAATGAAAAGGGCTTACAAGGACGTCAAACTTGATCAGATCGACGTATGTTTGTTATATTCCATCGCACTGTTTCTCTAATCTCACAGCAGTTATATTGATGGTTTAAGCTACACCAATTTTCAATACTAACAAAGGACAAACGTCATTTTCATGTCCTGAGAATCAGGGTGGGACAGGCCCTTTCACACATGTAGCACACAACAGGAGATTGTGTGTCACATGTTCTAACATGTTGGAAATACTCTGTTAGGTTTAGGTGAGGGGTGGCACCTGCAGTGTGTACAGGAGGAGGAGGAGGACTCAACTGTAATGATGTTTTTGTGTTGATATCAATACAAATTAAGTCTCTAATTGACCACAGAACTAACTGTGATGGAAGCATAGAAGGCTGAGATGGAGGACAAAGCGACTCCAGCCCTTTAGTTTACTTTTTTAGCTTTGTTTATTTCCTTTATGTCTGTGGGATCATTATTGTGTTATTTGATCTCATAGACACTCAACAATTGAGCCAAAATAACCTAATACTGTTGCTTGACATAACTTCAGACTACAGCAAATACATAGATCTGTCCAAATGCATTTATTACTTTCTGCCTTTGGAAAAACTGTAAATTCCCCACTAATGTATCTCTTGAACCAATATCACACACATTTATACTATTCTACACTATGTGATCTCCTTTTGATACCTAATATAATAACTAATGTAATATTTTTCACTTCCATTCACTGAGCCTCCCCTGAAACTGGGCAGGCCCACCCCGAATTTTGAAAACCTCCGGTTTATGCAAAAACAAATTGATGAACAGTAAAGACTGGGAGGCAATAAACAGGCAAAAAAAGAAAAAGAGTATGGAGCATCGACACCCCTTGCAACTCACCCACTCCCTGGCTGTGAATTCCCTCTAGACAATGACCTGCTCTATTCAGAGTTGCAGTGCATTTGTGAAAGGGGCTCAAATCATTTGTTTCTGTATTTGTACAAGCAGAATTGCTTTAAGTGGGTCGAGACATTAACAGCAGTGAATGGACATTCTGACATTATTGTTAAAAAAAACACCAGCATTAGATATTTTGTTCTGCTCATATTAAGATTTTTTTCTTCTGTAATTCAGGTTTCTAAAACTGTTACTGCTTGCTGGAATTTGGAACAGCAAATTGTCAAGTTCCTTAGTCCTTCTTCAATTAAATTTAGTGTCATTTTAACAACCAACAGTAAAATAATTACTTGACTAAATGTGGCATGATTAGCAAAATTTCTGGGTATTGCTCATTTACAAAGTCCTCCACTGATAAATTATTATTTTCTCCCCATGCTGTATATCAAATGATATACAGTGTTAGATATAGCAGATACTAAAAGTGATCATATGTATTTGAACTTTCAGGATTTACAGGATCAGCTGGAGGACATGATGGAGGACGCCAACGAGGTCCAAGAGGCCCTGAGCCGCAGCTACGGCACTCCAGATATAGATGAGGATGATCTTGAAGCAGGTAAATCTGACTGTCTCCAGTATGTTTAGTTTTCATTTACTTTCTGGGCAGATACCTAAATCTTAAAAGAAATATGATCACCAACATTTAGAACAATTGATAAACAACTGAACCAAACACCTGGTAAAGACAACACAGTCTCTCTTGATGGATCATGGATACACCAGTTGTGTCTTCTAAATCTGGACAAAAGTGGACTGTACTAGTTGACTTGGAGGAGCCTTTGAAATGTGATTGGCTTTATTTGGTACTGATTGCCTGCTTGTGTGACCAAATTGAGAGCGGAGATGGAGAAATGGGTAGAGACACACAGAGAAAACACATTGTGCCAGCCAAATAAAAGAACACATCAGTTGAAGAGGAAAATTATTGCCAGTTTGAAATAAGCACATTGTTTTGGTTCCTAAAGGCTGCTCACAGCACTCTGATGCTGAAAGTTAACGATTTAAACCACAGACAACAAACAACTCCAGACTAATTTTTGCACTTTGTTGTAGCTTCCCCCGGTTGTAATTAAGTATTAATTATTTCACAGACAGTACTGCTACTTCCTCCCAGTTGCATTGAAAAACATTTAATATTAGTGCCGTGGTAGCTCAGTTGATGAAGTGTTGTCCCATGTACTGAGGCTGTGAGTCCCCTGCAGTGGCCATGGGTTTGACTCCCACATGCAGCCCTTTGTTGCATGTCATCCCCCACACTCTGTCCCCCTTTCCTGTCCTCACTTCAGCTGTCCTATCAAATAAAGGCCTAAAAACCCAAAAAATATATTTAAAAAAAGAAAAACATTTGTTATTGAACAATCATGAGCAATTATGAAATAGTGTATAAAAAGACAAGAACAGTTGTTGTTGTAAATGTTGTTGATGTAAACAAATTTTTTTTGTCTTGCCTTTTTTTTTTGATAACCTAAGTATCTTACAGTGATAGAGTGAAAGTGTACCTGTGGTTTCAGAACTGGACGCACTGGGTGATGAGCTGCTGCTGGATGATGACAGCTCCTACCTGGACGAGGCCTCAGCTGCCCCGTCAATCCCTGAGGGAATCCCCAGTGACAGCAAGACAAACAAGGTAACCGTGTTCAGAGCACTGTGGAGCACAGTTATCACTGTAATTGACATCAAACCCAAAGCACAGATTGGAGAATTATAGTACTGAAAATACATGGAAGTGGAATCAGAAATAATCATTCTGGTGTTTTTGATGTTTTACACTTAAAACGTAATGTCTAGATATTACTCAAACTATACCAGAGTGCATTAGGTTTTCCCTGCTTCCAGGCAGCCACTTGTTTCAGTTCATTTTCATTAGTTTCATCATATTTTCATCCATTTTTTTTTTTAACATAACCTACAGGGTCCTGCACACATACAATGTTGGGAAGCTCCAATATCTTACATTTAAGACTAACAAATTCACTTGATCCTTTCTGTGTTGTCTGAGGATGCTTATTGGTTTTTTATTTCATTTAACAAATCTACGCAGTGCTGGTTTGCAGCTGCTTCTCAAGGCACAGATGTCACTCTAGCTGGTAAATACACAGCACAAATAACAAATTCAGGATCTGGGAGTCTGTGTTGAGAAAACTTTGTCTTCTGGGGCCTAATTAAAGAACATGAAATCCTGTCTTATCTCATTTGGGATTTTTAGTGTTACAGAAATATATTTCCTAACTGCGTTTAGAAAAAAAAATCCTATCTTATCTGAGGAAAGGATTTAGCCATTACAGAACCATCCTAGGGTGCTGGAAATCCTTGAAAATGCTTGAATTTTAATGTAGTGTTTTCAAGGTTTGACAAGTGCTTGGATTTTGGAAACAGTGCTTGAAACTGTTTGAAATTGTAATTGCATTACTTTCATAATAAATCTCTAAACTAAATAGTTAGATAGAACCTGATTGCTTTTGCCTTTTGGACAAAATGAAGACGACTCTGCTCGAGCCTCGAAAGGCATCACATTTAGAAACACGAAACTCTGTTGGGTTTTCCTTTAATTTGTCACGCTGCTGTAGAATTGTACTACAAAATGTCATTTGGGTTGTTTTAGCACTAACATCTGAATTAGGGCTGCAATCAATGATTATTTTCCCGACAGATTAATCTGTTGATTATTTTCTCGATTAATCGATTAGTTGTTTGGTCCATAAATTGTCAGAAAATGGTGAAAAAATCAATCACTGTTTCCCAAAGCTCAAAATGATGTCCTCAAATGTCTTGTTTTGTCGACCACCCAAAGATATTCAGTCTACTGTCATGGAGTACCAGAGAAACCACAACATACTCACGTTAGAGAAGCTGAAATCAGAGAATGTGGACGTTTTTTCTTAAAACATGGCTTAAACCGATTAATTGATTATCAAAGTAGCTGGCGATTAATTTAATAGTCAATTAATAACCGATTAATTGTTGCAGCTCTAATCTGATTTAAAGTGATGAAGAGGGGATATAATAATTTTGCGTATAGAGTATGTGTATGAATATGTAGGACTACTTTACCACAGCTGTAAGGTGCTGGAAAAGCTTGAAAATGCTGGAAAAGTGCTTGAATTTGACTGGGGAAAAGGTGTAGGAACCTTGGAGTTAGGAACCCTTAGTTAGGGTGGACAAAAGTTCACACTCCTGTGTCTTAATGGATATTTTATTTTTTCATTGGCTGACACAGACAGGTCACCTGTCAGCCAGTAACTGTAGACACTGAGTTCACTCATGAAACACGATATCATCCATAGCAACATGGTCAGCGACACTGCCTCTCTCAGTTCTCTCACGTCATCAGTAAAAGTTTCTGTTAGCAGCTTGGTGAAAAGCTCTTAACAGGAAATTCTTAGTAAGGAGCTCTTGGTGCCATTCCTGGATTGGATGGATTTCTAGTGGTTAGATTATAATGGTGGGCAATATGGCCCTATAATAATATCACAATGTTTCAGGGTGTTCTGCGACAATGATATTCTTGGCGATGTGACAAAATGTAGAACTCATAATAGCTGTTGAGCTTAGTTTGTTATACTGTCACCTTTTGCTATACAGACTTCTTGCACTTCTTGCATATTACAGTGGTATATTGTACATTTTTGGTCTCTTGTAACCAAACCACTCTCGCTCCCCTTTTTGGAACTAACTCCTCCACCGTGGAGCTGGTAGCAGTGTTACTTTCACTTTCAGCCATGCTTCTGTTTGCTGTTTGTCAGCAAGTCGTAATACTGCCATTATCATGATATATTTATCATGAAAAAAAAAATATGGCACACTCTATTAGATACGATCTTCTGCAAAATATGGCCCCTGCTGATCAAGCTACAATTAAGTGTAACAATACAGTCCCTCTTTTATTGGATATCAGTGTCAAACTAATTTATTTATCATCCCTTACTACTGTCATTAATACTGGCACCGAAGTGGGCCTCATTCACCAAACATCACCTGTTTTTGCACACGGCCCTGAAGTCTCATGCCCTTATATGGGCATTGGTGGGGCATTTCCCAATGCCAATTAGGAACAACCGGCCTGAGGACAGTGGGGTTCATCATTGTAGGAACACAGATACAAACAATACCTTCATGAATCTGACTTAGACTTTTCTTAGGACCTTTCTTAAGAACTAATTCAAGAAAAACTTCCAAAGATACTGGTGAATGAGGCCCAATGTTTTTGTAGTCAGTGGGCTAAAATGTTTTAAATTATGGTCTTTTAGAAATTGCTCTGATACCCTCAATGAATCCATCCAGTTTGACATGAACCAACAGAAAGAATAGTAACACTTGAAGTGAAAGTGTGTTTAGAGGTTTGTTTGCTTGTGAAATGTGGTCATTTAAGTGTTTTCATCTTTTGTTTTCAGGATGGTGTGTTTTGGTGGACGAATTTGGCCTGCCACAGATTCCCGCCACATAAGCACAGGGCGGATTGACACAACTGCACTTCAACTGAAAACACTTTTATATGTAGAGTAACATTTATACATGCAAAACCATTTGACCTGAGAACGCTTTTGAGGCTGTGTTGGGTTGTGTATTGTTACCACTACCGTGCTAGCATGTGGCCTTGTAACATACTGAACCCTTTTTTAAAAACACTATTCCCCTTTTCTCCCTCTCATCCTCCTGTCTAACACTCCTCAGTCTTGTTCATCACCAGTGTTACCTAGTAATAATTTATTTTTATTTGTTTTATGTTTGTTCTAGTTTTGTGTTGTGTGGTCAGTACCATTTTGTTTGAGTTCTCAAAAGTGGAGATGATTTCCACTGAGCCTGTTCAGACATCCGCAGGCTATTTGAAACATGCAAAATAAATGATGTGTTTTAATTTAACCCTGAATTACTGACTTATTGATTACTGTCTCACTTGTTTAGTGTATTAGATTTGTTGATTTGAGTCTTTTCTGTTTCGTACCTTTGAGCTGGATTCAAGTCATATATTACTTCAATATATGTCAGCACATTTTAATCACTATTTATTTGAGGGACTTCTGATTTTTACTCTCCAATTATGCTGACAGAATAAGTTTCAAAAGATCAAATCCTTGGCTTTATATTGTAACGGGCTAACCTAGTGGTAGACAAAATGTTGATTTATTTCATTTCACAGCATAGTCATAGTGAGTAGCCATTTCATTTTAAAGTTGCTGAGAGTTTACATATACATATTTTTAAACCATAATTCTTATGTAGTTTTGATTTAGAAGGGCGTTGACTAAGTATGGTTGAGACATATCTGATAGCAATATTATTTAATGATTTTTTTAAACCAGGAAGTGAGACAGGGGTCCTTAGGGTATAGATACCTTTTTATGCCTGATTAAATCATGTTTTTGTAAAAATCGAACAGAGTTGACGGACATCTGGGACACAGCTTTAAAGAGCCAACATCTTCATTAAAAATCGACTTTAAAACAAAGATGATTATAATAGCACATTTTTATATCTATGTTATCAGTAGGTTTTGTTAGTTTTAGATGTTAACTGATGTGAATCTGCGCACTTACAGGTTGCAGCAAAGTCTGGTAGCTCTCAAAATCTTTGTTATTTTTGTTATTTTTGTCGCTTTTTATCTGATTTTTTTTACATCTACTGATGGATATTTCTGTGGAGAGAAGAGTTTATTCGAAAGAAGAGCTTTTTTCATTGAAATGGAGCAAATCTGGAGTATATTACCCTATTCCAGCTGAGATAAGGAGGAGCTTTCGTGGTTGCCGTGCTGGTGCAAAGTTAAAGGCAAGGAAATGGAGATACAAGCCCGTTCTGCCATCAGTCATCATGGGGAATGTCAACTCTCTGCCCAACAAAAGTGAGGAGTTGGAGGTATTGGTGAAGACTCAGAAAGTGTACCGTGAGTGTAGCCTGATGTGTTTTACTGAGACCTGGTTGAATAATAACATCTCGGATTCCATTGTGGATATACCTGGCTTCACTCTCATACGGTCAGACAGAGATGCAAAGGCTAGTGGCAAGAAAAAAGGAGGAGGACTGGCCTTATTTGTGAACCAGAGATGGTGTAATCCTGCCACATATTACTGTCAAGGAGAAGATATGCTGTCCAGATATTGAATTATTGGCAGTTGGAATGCGGCCATATTATGTACCAAGAGAATTTGGTCATATAATAACAATACTTGTGTACATCCCTCCCAAGGCAACGGCTGATGTTCCATGTGAAATTCTGCATGAATTTGTTGCTAGGATACAGACTAAACATCCTGAGGCACTTATAATAATATCTGGAGACTTCAACCATGTTACCCTCTCCTCCCACCTGACTGGATTTACACAATTTGTTAACTGTGCTACAAGAGAAAACAAAACCCTTGATCTGCTGTATGCCAATGTCAAAGAAGCTTACAGAGATACTGCCTTACCACCACTGGGCAGGTCAGATCACAACTTGGTTCTTCTGCAGACCTGTTACAAACCCTGTGTGCAAAGGGAACCTACAACTACACTCACTGTAAGGAAATGGACACCTGAGGCTAGTGAGGCTCTAAAGGACTGCTTTGAACGCACTGACTGGGATGTGCTTCTGGAAACAGATGAGAACAGTATGGACATTGATAGACAGGCTGATTGTTTCACTGAGTACATCAACTTCTGTAGAGACACAGTCATACCTACAAAGACTGTACGCTGTTTCCCCAATAACAAACCCTGGATCACAAGTGACATAAAGGCAATCCTCAATCAGAAAAAGGAAGCTTTTAGAGAGGGTGACAAAGAACGGCTCAAACAGGTGCAACATGAGCTGAAGAAGAGATTGACGATGGCAAAGGAGGAATACAAAAAGAAGATAGAGAAGAATTTACATCATAACAACATCCGTGAGGTGTGGAGAGAAATAAATACCATCTCTGGCTACAACAAAAAGAAAAGACAGCCAATCGTGGGTGATGTGGAAAGAGCTGATGAACTCAATCAGTTCTTCAACAGGTTTGACACTGAGGTCACATCCCATTCCACTGCCGCTCCTCCTCCTCCTCCTCCTCCTCCTCTTCAACATGTGGGCATCTCCACCATGGCTCCTCTTCAACAACATCTGGACATCTCCATCATGGCTCCTCCTCCTCCTCCCCCTCCTTCTCCACAAGTGTGTTCCTCCACCATGC
Source organism: Lutjanus argentimaculatus (assembly GCA_034769285.1). Taxonomy (NCBI): domain Eukaryota; kingdom Metazoa; phylum Chordata; class Actinopteri; order Lutjaniformes; family Lutjanidae; genus Lutjanus; species Lutjanus argentimaculatus. Next base: position 24,450,661 of record JAWZSL010000011.1, read on the forward strand.
CTCCTCTTCAACAACATCCGGGCATCTCCATCATGGCTCCTCCTCCTCCTCCACCACAAGTGTGTTCCTCCACCATGGCTCCTCTTCAACAACATCTGGGCATCTCCACCATGGCTCCTCCTCCTCCTCCTCCTCCACAAGTGTGTTCCTCCACCATGGCTCCTCTTCAACAACATCTGGGCATCTCCACCATGGCTCCTCCTCCTCCTCCTCCACAAGTGTGTTCCTCCACCATGCCTCCTCTTCAACAACATCTTGGCATCTCCATCATGGCCCCTCTTCCTCCTCCACAAGTGTGTTCCTCCACCATGGCTCCTCTTCAACAACATCTGGGCATCTCCATCATGGCTCCTCCTCCTCCTCCTCCTCCACAAGTGTGTTCCTCCACCATGGCTCCTCTTCAGCAACATCTGGGCATCTCCACCATGACTCCGCCTCCACCTCCTCCTCCACATGGGTACATTTCCGCGACTGCAGCTACTCCTCTTCACACACCTGTTCCTCCACCCTTGTTTGTCACTGAGACAGGGGTGAGGTTGGAGCTCGGGAGACTTTGCTCTGGGAAGGCAGCTGGCCCTGATGGTGTGTGTCCAAGGCTGCTTAAAGACTGTGCTGCCCAACTGTGCCAACCTCTTCACAAAATCTTCAACCTGAGTCTACAGCTGGGGCGGGTGCCGGCTCTGTGGAAAACATCTTGTATTGTCCCGGTACCAAAAAGAAAATGTCCAGCTGAACTAAATGACTACAGACCGGTGGCCCTTACTTCACACATCATGAAAACCCTGGAGCGGCTGATTCTACGTCTTCTGAGGCCTGAGGTCAAAGACAAACTCGATCCCCTGCAGTTTGCCTACAAAGAACACATTGGAGTGAATGATGCAGTACTCTACATGCTCCACCGTTCCCTCTCTCATTTGGAAGAATCTGGCGCTTATGTAAGAACTATGTTTTTTGACTTTTCAAGTGCATTTAATACCATCCAACCCAACATACTCAAAAACAAGCTCATAGAGATGGGAGTGGTTTCTTCCTTTGTCTCCTGGATCACGGATTACCTGACAGAAAGGCCACAGTTTGTCAGGTTGGGGAAATGTTTTTCTGGGACATTAATGAGCAGCACAGGGGCTCCACAAGGGACTGTCCTGGCTCCATTCCTGTTCACATTGTATACAGCAGACTTTAAATATAACTCTGAGTCCTGCCACATCCAGAAATACTCAGATGACACTGCTATTGTAGCTTGTATAAGGAATGGACAGGAATCTGAATATAGGGATTTGATAAAATCCTTCAGTGACTGGAGTCATAAAAACTGCCTCATACTAAACACATTAAAGACAAAGGAAATGGTCATTGATTTCCGTAGATCCAAGCCCCCTCTTCAGCCTGTGAACACTTGTGGAGTGGACATCGAGGTGGTAACAAACTATAAATATCTTGGTGTACACCTGGATAACAAGCTGGACTGGTCCCTTAACACAGATGCACTCTACAAAAAGGGGCAGAGCCGCCTCTTTTTCCTAAGGAAGCTCAGATCTCTAAACATCTGCAGTAAGATGCTGCAGATGTTCTATCAGTCTATTGTGGCAAGTGTTTTATTTTATGCTGCAGTCTGCTGGGGAGGAAGTTTGGGAAAAAAGCAAGCAAGGAGGCTGGATAAGCTTGTGAAAAAGGCTGGCTCTGTGATCGGAGTAAGGATGGACTCTCTGGAGGAAGTTGTGGAGAGAGACACAATGAGGACGGTGGAGGCCATCCTAAACAACATGGATCATCCACTGCATAACACCTTGATGGACCAAAGAAATAATGGTGGTGGAAGGCTTCTCTCTCTTCGTTGTAGGACAGAGAGATACAGAAGATCTTTCATACCAACTGCCATCAGACTCTATAATTCTTATACAAATAGATGAGACTACAGACAAATGAATTTCCCCTTGGGGATCAATAAAGTATTTCGTATTCGTATTCGTATGTTGAAGGCCTTTGATACTTTTTAAAAAAATATTTGAAGTTGTGGATTCTTGTCTGGGACAAGGGTGTTCCCTGGCACAGAGCACGATTAGAGATAAAGTTTTAAAAAGCAGACAAAAATATTTCATATGTTACATACATATATTTCACACATATATATATAGTACCATTTAAAAGTTTGGACACAGTTCTCATTCAATTTTTTTTTTTCATTTTTTATAAGAAGTGGTTCAGATTATACCTACAGTGTGCAAAAAGCTGTCATCAAAACAAAAGGTGGTGACTGGAGAATCAAAATAAACAGCAAAACATTTGCACATTTGTGGGTCGACAGGTGTGTAGGAGAAGACCATGGGTCAACAATAAATATCAAAAAGACTCACACTGTCTTCTGGACTTGCAATCAAAGATTTAATAACAACCATTTTATTAAATCTTTTATTGTCTTTTTGCTTTTTCAGAGATCAGAATTGCTTAAATCAGAAAATGGATTTCAGGATCCTGTTTCTGCTTTGAGCAGCTCCCTCAGTATAACAGTTGTACTGCAGGCTTTCAAATCTTGCCTTGAAGGCGATCAATTTTGCATATTGCTCCTTAGCTTTGAGTTTGCTCTTCTCATCCTGCTTCTTTCGGTGGTCCTGGTACATATCAGCCCAGTGTCCAACGTTCAGTCTGTCCTGCGGCCGCTGCACAGTCTCTTTGGATTTGGGTGTTTTTGATTTTTCTTGAGAGAAGAAAAAGTTTGATGAGGACAAAAGCAGAAATTAAAATAAGATTTTAACATAGAACAAGGTTCATCTGTAGCCCTAAAGGGTACAATATTAAAGTAATATTACACTGTATTATAAGTAAAAAGACACAAGGAAATAACACTACTAACTCAGGTTCTTTGCTTTGATGTTAAATAGTATCCAAGCTGACTGAACCCAGCCAAACTCGTTAGCATTAGTCAGAATCACTGAGAATCTTGCTTGGTCTTGCAATCCAATTTGACTTTAGCACTTTATCTTGGACTTTAAATGCATACTTTAACATTGTGGTATTAAACATTTTACTTAAGTAAAGGATCTGAGTACTTTTCCCATCACTGATAACAGTGTTATTTAAAAGCATTTAGGGGCTGTTAATGATATCAGCATACTCTCTGTTTGACTGTGTGAATTTATTTAGGGCGGCCACCGCATGTAAAACAGCTGCCATGAAATGATTTTCTATTTTGGAGCTGCGCACCTCTCTCGGTCGTGTTTAGAAGGGACCCCTTGATTTGCAAAACTCTCAAGGGATTTGTATCAGTTGTTTCTGGTGCAGTGGCGCTTTTTGAGTTGGACTTGTCTTTGATGGACTCTCCAACCCAGTTGTTGTACAGAGTTTTCTTTTTCCCCTGCTCTTTGGGCCTCAGGTCACAGGTGAGACACTCTTCCCCTTTTGGCGACATTATAAAACATCCTGCTGATGAAGAAAGTCAACAGATCAAACAGACAAGGAAAGAGAAACGGAAAACCTCTTTGAATCTACACGATTCACATGAATGACATATTTTGATTCAAAACAGCAAATTTGTTTGCAGGTATGTAGTTAAATAAGCAGGATGAATGTAAATGTCTACAAATTTGACACAAACCTTCAGACTTTTTCAGGCAGGTGGCTCTGGTTGTGTGGGACTTGTCTTTGACGGGCTCTCCATCCCAGTTGTTGTACAGAGTTTTCTTTTCCTCCTGATCCTTGGCCCTCAGGTCAGAGGTCAGACACTCTCTCACTTTCGACAGACAGCAGAGCTCAGCCTCCTCTCGCCTTCTTTGTTGCTGTTGCTCTTTTTCCAGAGCACCGATGGTATACCTGACTGGCTCCCTCTTCACCATCATCACCTTTTCCCAGTGTTCTTTTGCTTTCTCCATGGCTTTTTGTTCATTTGCCCCCCTCTCCCCCTCCTCACTCTGTTTGGCCTCCTGCCTCTTCCTCTCTTTTCTTGCTTTTTCTTCCTCCTCGCTGTCTGAAATTTTAAGTCTGCACACTATTGCTTTCAGCTCTTCATACATGTGTGTTCTGGCCTCCTTCCTTTTCTCCTCTGAGGTAAGTTTCATGAAGCTTTTCACCTTCTCCATTTCAGTATGGAGGGAACTGTCTTGTGTTTTGATCATCTTTGTAGTAATGCTCTTTGATTTACTTAGTTTGTGCAAAATCATACCTGACTTGTAGTGCTATAAAATTGTTGTCATGGCAATTAACATTCTACAGGAAGAATTCTAACTGAATATAGAATTCCATATAAGGCAACATGCTGTATAGCCTTTATACAGCTTAGCTGTATGTATGTATGTAGCTTAGTATAGCTTTTATACCTTTTTAACACTGTATCCAAGTTCTCAGCGGATGAAGCCTACTAATCCCCAGAGTGTCGCTCCATAGCGACATTTTTGGGTTTCAGTGACATGACTTGAGAGAGCTAACTGTGGAAGCCCATATCTGCCAATGTGATGTAGGAAAAAAGATTCGGTCCTTATAGTGAGAAGCCCAAACACACAAACAAAATATTAATATAATCCAGGATTAGTTTTAATGAGACTTTAGCAAAACTAGGTTTAAAATGATCCAGATTTAAAAAATGAAGGAGAACTGTGATCAATTCAAAAATAATCTCAGTTTAGTAAATCCAAGTTTAGTGAAATGTTAACTTTCTTATGCTCTGTAGTCATCAACAAAGCATTACATAGTTTGCTAGCTGGCTAAATAAAAAAGGAAAACCTAGCTATAGCTAGCTAGCAAACGATACATGATAGTTTACATGATAAAAGGTAAGAGTCAGTTCGAGTTGAAGTTTTGGTGCAACAGAAGTACATTTAATTGAATAAACTAAAAACTAAACTGAGATTTAATTTTAAGCTGTTTTAAAAGTTTGATGCAACATAAATTAAGGTTACACTAGCGTTGCCAGGCCTGTGTGACAAAACCAGCCCAAAACCAGGCCAACAGCCAATAACACCATACTTCATTATGGATATGCAAATATTGATGTGTAATTAAGATATTATGTAATTTGCATGCAAAATAGGTCCACCCGACCAGTGGATAAAAAAAATTCATCCTGCAGCAATACTTCAAAAGTAGCCCAATTCTACTGAAAAAATGCAGACCCTGAATTACATTATGATTTTATTGAAGTTAAAAATCAATTTTTGCTCCTGCAACCAACCATAGCATCTCAAAAGATGAGATTTTGTCTTTTCAAAATAATGACTTAGTATCTCAAAATCAGAAACTTTCTAAAAAGTAATGACTTACTTATCTCGAAGTAATAACTTCATATCTTAAAATAATAAGTCAATATAACCCAATAAGTCATTATTTTGAAAAGTTTCTCATAATGATATATATATTTTTTTGATCTACAAGTAATCAAATATAAATTTGAGTCTAGAATATCAGCCTAGAAAATATCTGTATTGAGTTTTTTTTACTGTAGAGTGTAAATAACCCTCTGCAATGCTAAAACCCATATTGTCAGATTAAATATCAAAAACATGATGACAGTCTCCGCATTGGTAAATCAATGTATTTTGTCCTGAAAAACCATTAAAAATGCAAATTATTTCAATGACAGGCATTCAGTGGACTACCTCAGTATTGCATCATTATCCATGTTCACAAGGACCTTATTTGATATGTGGGACGCTACACAGACTTGAGGAAGTCATCCGGATGTCCTCTCAAAAGTCCGACTCTGGTGGGACTCGAACCCACAACCTTTGAATCACTCCTCAAGCGCTTGACTAGAAGTCCAATGCGCTATCCATTGCGCCACAGAGCCAGTTATTCTACTGTACAGGCGTACAGGAACTGAAACTTTCCATTATTCTGTTGAAAAGGTCTCTGATACGGGCTAAACTAACTTTAGACACATGTGCCGATAGTTATTTTAATGTGACACAACTCTTTGGCGTTAAAAAGAAAAATGCGGTAAAAGTTCATTGTGTCTTGTTCACGGTATACGTGCGCTTATTTTCAAATACTTTCGGGTTATAACGTTGGTATAATCAGTTTTATGAGCGTACATATTTTGTTTGTATGTTAATAGAAGATAAATAAATGTTTAAAAAAAAAAAAAAAAACTTGAGAAAAAAACGTTAGAACAACTGTTTCCTGTCTGACCCGGATGTAGTTAGCAATTAGCTACAGTTGGCTGTTAGCTGTGTGATTCATGCTGCTATTAAAGGACGCTAAAAAGCGAAATGTCAGAGCAAACGATAACGGTGACAGTCGCATACGGTAATGAGATTTTTTACCATCATTATGAATGTATATAATGTATGTAAATCTAAGTTTACTAACTATGAGCATCGCTCGAATTGGTTAGCTAATGTAGCTAGCTCTACTAACAGTCCAAGTAGCTGTTAACTCAGCTCTACAACTGTAACTTGGTTACAGTTACTTATGCCAAACTCGCTTTAAAATCCTGAATGAAATATCTTCCTCGAATGAATAAACTGCACTCAGATTTAGTTTTTGGTAAATCGAACATCTTTATATTTATTTTACAGCTACATGTGTATCTAGAAATGTGGTATTAGTAATTAGTTTATTTTTTAATACATAAATTTGCTTTGTATTTAAAATCATCTTTGTTGAAGTTATAATTCAGTATGGGATTATTGTGGTTAATTGTATTTTATTGGTTGTAATATTTTGCTGAGAAAGTACTTTATATACAACTTTAAATTGACTAAATTACCTCCTTGCTTTTCAAAATGAATTCTGTCATTGCAGAGTTTTTGAGATATGAGCTGCAGTTTAATTTAGGAACCACTTTATTTCTACTAGAAAAGAAAGTCTGTGGATTATCTTGAGTAACCAGGTCATGATTTCTAGAAATAGACACACAGAAATTTCCAAATGTATTTTTTTGTTTTTTTTGTTTGGTGCTCTGAGCAGTGTGCCATTAAGTCTCATTAAATGGGAGAGAAGGCAGGCTGACATCTGCAAAACTTGATAGCTCACACCAAAAAAAATCTAGCTGGGCAAATAGCACTTCAGGCCAGGGGAGAAGTATGTACTTTTAATTTTGGTGTAATCTGTCCCTTTAAAAAATTCAAAGCATCACTTAGAGGTTACTGGGGTGAAAATGATCAATTTGAATGGTCATGCTGACATCCAAGTAATCCACATTGTTACAGAAAAGTCATTTTGAAAGTAATTGCAACACAGGGAAGTTGCTGCTGCTTTAATTTCTTTTTCCCACTCTAGGATCCACTAAGCACAGCATCACATTAACTGGCCAGGATGATGGAAAGGCCCCTACTGTCAAAGACCTGTCAGATGCTCTCACTCAAGCTACTGGAGTTCCACAAACCTCACAGAAACTCATTTTTAAAGGTAGACTGGAGGTCTCTTTTTTTTCTTTCACAGCCAAGTGAGCTTGAATATTGTATTATATGTTAAGCTCTGACCTTGCCCTGTTCATGCTGGCATTCCAGGAAAATCTCTGAAGGACATGGAGGAGAGTCTGTCCAGCTATGGAATCAAAGAAGGCTGCAAACTCATGATGATTGGAAAGCGGGTAAGGCCTTTACTCATGTGGGTCTGTTTACACCTGATATTAACATGTGTCTTGGGTGATCCCATCACAAATGGTCGACTCTGAGTACGTCAGTTCGACTCGCACTTCTCTGTTCAATATGTAAGTAAACACATTCTTACATCATTTCCATTTGTAAAGACCAAATGAGTGTTGTTTTTAACCAAAGGGTCAACAGTAGTAGCCAACACTCTAGGACAAGCAGACACAATGTTTTTACATAAAGAAAGACAGAAATTCCTGCATAACATCTGCCAAATTTACAAGAAGGCCCATATAATTAAGAATCTGTTACAGGGTACAATCTCGGGTCTCTTATTTGTCATTTCCTCAATCCTCGCTCAAATCAGAAGTTCTTCTGGTTTGCCATCTTGCTTGCTTTTCCCAGATCTCTTATTTCAGCTTGGAGGAGCAAGGATCGAGGAGTGAGGATCTTGGATCTCAGCAGCTCTCAAAATTGCTAAATCTTTTCAGGGAGTCTGGCCATATTGCGGTTACTAGTTCAGTGGTCAAATAAGTTGAAACTGAAAACAGTTTGTTCACAAACATCTGCTGCTTATCTTGGCAGATGAGAGAGCCCAAACATATAATTTGCATTACAGTGAACAAAAAGGAAATCAGACAGCTGGTTCGTATGTGCTCACACAGAGGACATCAGTTGAATACACGGTCCTTCAGTGTGGCCCAGGACACATTTCATACACACTGAAAGCACAAACCACCTCCGAATAGGTCTGACTCATTGGATCTCTGTGGGTTTTGGGTGTTTTTAGACCTGATGCATGTTAATGACAGGTGTAAACAGTGCCTCTGACATGTGATGTAGATGTAATCAAATACTGATAACAGTCTACAAACAGAACAGTCCTGAGGAAGAAGTTGAACTGAAGAAGCTGAAAGACATTGAGAAATCTGTGGAACAGACGGCTAAAAAGCTGGAGAAGGTAGATGGGGAGTTGACTGGACTCAAGAATGTAAGCAATCAATCATCAATTATGGTTTTTAAGAGGAAAATTTTTCCTGCGTGGTTGGTTTCTGTAAAAGTTTTGGATTGTCACCTGTTTCTTCCACAGGGTTTCCTGGCCAAAGACCTTCAGGCAGAGGCACTGGGTAAACTAGACCACAGAGTGAAAATAGCAGCTGAACAGTTCATGAAGATCCTGGAGCAAATTGATGCACTGGTAATCTTTTTTCAGGTGTTTATTTTGGAGTGCATGTGTTTTTTTCATATGCTGCATATAACAAGCCACTTGTTCTAACAGAGTGTTCCAGAAAATTTCAGTGACTGCAGGATGAAGAAAAAGGGACTTGTAAAGATGGTGCAGGTAAACCCTTTTTTCACCAAAATGTTTTCACTGAAAACCACTGAGAATAATTACTGATATTATTGAAGGAAGAGTTTAGACTTTTTGAAGTTGGGTTATATGAGGTACTTATTTACAGTCGTTGTGTTACCTACAGTAGAGACATCTCCAGTTTTGATAAGCAGTACCAGAGCAGGAAGCTACACAATGTACTGCTGTGGACAGGCTGGAAAAAATCAACATCAGTTTAAGTTTACATGTTAAGAATATTTTTCACCACTTTATTTTGCCATCAGACAGCCTTTTCTGAAGGCAAATGCTGTTATATAAGCCAATCGTGCTTTCTCCAGACCAACCAAACTCCATAGGCAAAATCTGTTATTTTTACCTTACAGGAGTTGCTGCTTTACTTCTGCCACAATCTAGTAGTTTGTTTGTGTTATTGTGTGACTTCTGTGAATCAAAATTATCCTTATAAAACACGGAAGGCAGCAATAGAGCAGCAACTCCTCTTTTCTATGAGATAAAATGCTTTGGAGGGAGCGATATTTAGCCTATAGAATGATGGTTTTCTGTCAGAAAAGGCTGTTTGATGACAAGGTGAAGTGGTGAAAATATTCTAGATATAGCATACACTTAAACTGATGATACGTTTTGCTGCTCTGTCCATTACTTAGCTTCACACTGGGACTCCTGTTGCTTCTTCAGACTGGTGGTATATACTCATCATCTACCGTACACTGACAATTGCTAAGTACCTCATACAAGCCCACTTCAGAAAATCCAAACTTTCTCTTTAAGAGTTATTCTTTTCTGTCAACAGGATTTCCTGGCTCAGTGTGACAAGATCGAGGCTTGTATATCAGACCACCTATCAAAGATCCAGTCGAAAAATCTTGCCCTGGCGGATTAGAGCTACAGAGTCTTCTGTATCATGTTCTATACATTGCTCTGTGAGCAACTGCAAAGTCTACAGAACACTCCTAAGTGTGGAGCAGCTCCTTGTCTATTTATTGTTGACGTGATGTGTGTGTAAGAGCCCTCATCACAGAGTACCCTGTGAGCAGGATGAGGCTGGTTATCTGCGCTGGGACGCTTTCTCTGGGCTAAAGACAGAAATAAAGTGCTCCTGGAGATATTGTAACCACAATATGACTGTGTGAAAAGACCAGAGGTGCTTTGAGTTGTGGTAAATTATGTAGGTTCCCTTAAAACTTTCAAAACTAGTGCTGAGTAAAACTGCCTAATGTCTCTCCATGATGATGTCAGAAATGTTTCTCACCCATTACCTCACAAACTGTACAAAAACATTGAGAAAACATGGTTTGTTTTTCTTCTCATTGTGATGCAATGTGGAGTATTCCATGTAGCAGTTTGTACACACATGGCCAAAAGTGTGTAGACACCCAAACATTGTAAGTACTAGTCTGCTATGCTAACATTGTTCATGTTAGGCGATAAGACCTGGCAACGCTGCATTCCAGATGTCAGAATCCTGATACTCTGTCTAGATTAACTGTAGAGACTGAAGTTGACTACACAATGAAAGGCCTGGTTTTGATCTTTGGTCGGTTAAATGATGATCTTACACGGTTATTTGATCATATAGGTGTAAATACCAAAATATGTCACTTCTGGTCTCTCTGTGAGATCATTTCTCACAGAAAAGCAAGGTAAGGAGAAGGGACACTGAGATAATCCAGCTATATTGAGTTTGTCAGCATAACTTTTATGTTATGGTAGATGAAAAATGTTAAAATAATCGTTTGACATGCTGAAACCTAATGTTTTTAGCCAGCTACAGTCACTTTTTTAGCGGTTCAGCACTTAGATGCATATAGTGGTGGTGATTGTTTTCCCGCCAGATGGTCATGGCTCTCAGAGTGTGATGCATTGCAGCGCTCTGTCTCTATTCTTTAGTTATTTTTTTATACTGCCATATTTTTGAACGTTTTGGTGTCATCTTGGCCTGCTGAACTCCATCAAATACACTAGCTGGATTTCACCGCCAAATTGAATGCTTGTGGTGATGGACTGTGAGTATAACGATGCAACAAATTGTTTTTGGTTTTTTTCCCCCTAAATCCAGGGACAAAAAGAATTGAAAGCTGGTAACATTTGACTGGAGAAGTTTCGATACTACTTGATACTGGGGTATTGCAGTTGATACCTTTAAAAAGGTATTGAGCACCAATATCCAGCCCTAATTCCATTGTATTTTTTCGAGTAGGAGGTTGGAATTTTTTTAGTTCTGAGTTGTCTGGAATGCAGCATAAGTCAACATCCCAGTTCACTGTAAAGGGTTGGATGGGCTTGAGGCCATGGCTCTGTGGAGATCAGTCAAGTTCAACACCAAAACAAAGGGTGAATCCTTTCTTCAATTTGTGCACAGCAGCTCTTTCATGTTGCTACAGTGAGGTGTCCTCCGTCAACTGTTGCCATGCATAATCAGTTTGATGGCATCAGGAAAATGGAAGGAGCATTTTTCATTATTGTCTTGATGTTTTAAGGATGACTGAATCAAGAAAATAACTTCCCAGCCCACACCATTAAAGAAATCGCCTAAGACATACACAATGCTGTCCACAGACTTTTGGCCATATAGTGTGTGTATTTATTATTTTAGACTGAGAGTTAGCACCCAGCCAGGACCTTTTGTTAAATCCAGTGACTGATCCTGTCTTTTAAAATTAGTGTGAACTGTGGAATTGGTATTGCTTTTAAGGGACAGTTTACCCCAAAATGTGCTGTCTGTCATCTCGGTTGTTTTGGTGTGGGTTGTTGAGTTTTGGAGATATCGGCTGAAGAGAGAAGGCGGTATGGTTTTGGGGTGAACTGCTCTAAATTGGCACATCATATCTATTTTACTTTGTTTTACAATAAAACCTTTTGAAAAATGAATACAGAATTTGTCAATCATGTCAGAACACAATTTAATCTTGAAACTTTTAATTTCCTACAAAATACAAATGATCCAGTAAAACCAAACCAGTCACAATAACAGACTCCTTGTTTCAGTTTATTTCCAGCTTAATCCATGAGGGTCTTTTCATACAGCTTTACTAACAGACAGACCCTTTAGTGGTGTTTTCACAGATGTGCAAATGAGCTTTGAGATTGGGGTTGAGGAGTTGGAGGGAGGTCCAAAGAGCAGCTTAAACAAATGACCTTCAGTGAGCTATACCACAGTGAAGCTTGTCATGAGCCAAATAACAGGATACAGCTGAACTAAATGGAGACCCATTAAAGATACACATAGCGTACAGAATAAACCTCGTCCAGAGCTGATGCCGTCACTAATCGTCTTTGTCCTTGGCGCCGTGCTTCAGTATGCGTGTGAATGCTACATAGTTGAAATTGCCTTTCTTGTCAATGGGTGCCTCTCGGAAGAGCTCGTCCACCTCTTCGTCTGTAAACCTGTCGCCCATCGTAGTGAGCAGCTCACGCAGGTACTCCTCCTGGATCATACCTGTGGGAGAAGAACATTTTTATTCCAATATAAGGGAGGTGAACGGCCCAGAACACCAGATTGCTGCTGCCGCCATTAAAACAAGCACACTAAATTAATTTAAAGGAGAAATAAGTATTTTTACTGTAATAAATCAGAAGATTACCATGACATGTCATCAGAGATTAAGGAAACATTAAGTTGAAATACATTGTTCTCTGTTCTCTTCAGTTCAGCATTTCAGAGCAGTAAGCTTTTGTTTTTAGGATAACGGGCTTAAAGCAATAGTTCACTCATCTACTCTACCTATCTACTCACCCTCATGCCAATTGAAGGTTAGGTTTAGTTTTTTAGTCCACAAAACACTGCTGATGTTTCACAGTAAAACAATGCTGTAGAATCTCCCAAACAGTTCAAGTGAATGATGACCAGTTTTCAAACAGACAAAAACAACAGAAAAATCAAAACAAAACAAATAAAATTCCTCCATACTGCTCATCTGGTGTAATCCAAGTTTCCTAAAGCCCTGACATGCGAAGTTGACCTACACAATGTAATTTACATCATGTTTTTATCCTAAATCTTTACTGTAGATCCTTAGCTTGGAGCCACGCACCATCTGAACTGGGTGTGTGTGGTGTGCTGGTGTGTGCACGCAAGTGAATGGTATGTCAGGGCCTTAGGAGACTTGGATTACACCAGATGAGCAGTAAGGTGTATGGTTTTTTTTCGGTTGTTTTTTTACGTTTGAAAACTGGTCACCATTCACTTTAATTGTTTGGGAGATTCTGCAACGCTGTGTTTTGTGGACTAAAAAACTTAAACCAACCTTCAATCATTTTTTACCAACAATTACCCCACCAACCCATATATCTGTGCAAGAAAATAAATGGCAAATAAAATTTCTTTCTTTTTTTTTCCCCCTTACAATTTTCTGCCATTTTAAGACTATTAAATGGGTTATTAGGGAAATTGGCAGATTAAGCAACAATGAAGATAGAAAATTTGTAATGGTATTAAAAAGTCTTAAATTTAACTTGTAGAAACCTGCAGAAACCCTGCATTTTATGGCTACAATTTCACCAGTGTAACATTTAGCTGACTTTCTGTGTTTTAGATCATTTTAATCAACAAACTTTTATTAAAAATTTATTTCTTTGCTGTCTTGTCATGAGCATTATTCACCATTTTTGCCATTTTTGTGTTAAAATGCAACAGGATTACAAGTTTTACTTATAATATTTTCCATTTTTGAACCAACCCATATATCTGTGCAAGAAAATAAATAGCAAATATACTCTTTTTTAAAAATTCATATCTTCTACAAATTGACTGAGTTATTAAACTATCAGATCAAACAATAATGAAAATAGCAAATTGTAGCTTAAATAACTTCAATTTTTGAACTCAGAGCAGAGCAAAGTGGCATAATTTTGTTTGGTTGCATTTCAGGATTAACCTGTTTTGATCAAGAATACTTTCAATCAGAGCTGCTATCATCAGTCAATTAATAGATAGTCTATCAAAAGAAAATAAGTTGCCAATTACTTTGACAATTATTTGTCATTTTCCAAGCAACAATGTCAAACATTTGCTGGTTGCATTTTCTTATTTGTAAGGATTTGCTGCTTTCATGTGTTATTTCTGATAGTAAATGAGGAATCTTTGGATTTTGGACTGTTGGCTGGACAAAAGAAGCAATCTGAAGACATTTTATGAACTAAAAGGTTAACTGTGACAGATTACTTGATCATGAAAATAATTATTAGCTGCAGCCCAACTTTCAATTAATCAAAAATATGTTCTGACAGCATTAGGTCTGGAGACACTGAAAAATTACATCACAAGGTACAGCGCACATTCAAAATGTAAAGAAAACTTCTACTCACCAGTACCCTCCTCATCAAAGCAGGCAAAAGCGTTACGGATCACATCCTCTGGATCAGTGCCATTCAGCTTCTCTCCAAACATGGTCAGAAACATGGTGAAGTTGATTGGTCCTGGTGCTTCGTTCATCATGGCCTCCAGGTACTCATCTGTGGGGTTCTTACCTGTGAAATTGTCAGAAAAAATGAGGATTCATGACCCACTACCCATGCTGAGAGCTGTTTCACAAAAACCCCACTAATTTATTTTTCTGCCTAGCCTAGCTTTAATTTCTTCATCTCTAATCTTTATTAAATTGAAACTCAAAGAAACACACTGCATTTAGTACAGTTCTGAAAGCAGGACATTTATTTATAATAGTCTTTTTTTGTACGTTAATATACTGCTCGTCTTACCTAATGAGGCCAGCATGTCATGAAGGTCTTCTTTGTCGATAAAGCCGTCCCTGTTTTGGTCGATCATGTTGAAGGCCTCCTTGAACTCTTGAATTTGAGACTGGTCAAACATAGCAAACACATTGGAGGTGGCACGCTGAGGGCGCTTCTTGGTGTTCTTTCCCTTTGCCCTTTTGCTCGACATGATGGCGGTTGATAGGTCCCCCTCTCCTGTAACACAGATGATATGAAGACCGTCAACCTGGGCCTGACAAATGATCAGGCCAATGATCTAAAAATCTTCATCACTACTGACAAATTCATCTTGATAATTATAAATGTTAGTATGATAGATAGGTATACTTGGTCTTTTTAATTTTTCATTTTGCACTTGAGGGTCATGGCCCCATTCTTCAAATATGTTTTTATTATTCCAGGCAATGTTGCTGTTAACAAAACAAATCTCTTAATTCCTGTCTAGAAGTAGATGACACTTGGCTTTTGGGGCTCAAAGCAGCAAAAAAAGAAAAAACAAAAAACAAAACACATTTGAAAAATTCAAAACCAGTGTCTCTTTGCAAAAACCCACTTACTCAAGATAATCCGCAGCCTTTGTTGTGAGTAGTTTCATGTCGTAACTACTTTCTTTTTATGAGTAAGAAAGTAATTCAGGTAGATTTTACAGCAGAAAGAAAGTCGTTCCTACCTGAAACTGCTCACAACAAGGTGTGTGGATAACGCTGCACTTTTGCAGGCATGATCATGAAGACATGGATATGTTTCTATCAAGCCAACTCAGTTATCCATGTATGAAGAACAGGGCCAAGTTTCAAGGGACAGTTCAAATTTAATTTTTTGGTACTTTAAGTAGCCAAGCGCCATTAATTCCCTTGATATTGGAGAGAAGACAGACATCTCTATGGCCAATATATCCAAAGCGCTGCAGCTCACACTAAAAAAAAATCTGGATGAATAAATAGCACAACAAGCCAGGGGAAAAATGTGTATTTTTGACTGGACGCAGGAGGGCACAAAATCAGCACCTGCCACTTGCATGTTTTACCACTATGTGACTAATTTGCTTCTCTAATTCGTCAAAGAATAGCTAAAATCTAATCAGTGGCTGGTAAGATGTGAACATTCACCAGGAATTTGGTGGACAAAAAAAAAGTTGAACCCAAGCTGGATGCCAGTTAATATAGCTGTTCTCAATTTACTTACATGGGATTCTGTCAATTTACTTAATGATAACTGTGAAAAGGAAATTTAAGATTAGACACTTCATCCTGGTAAGAATATAGTTTACTACTGTCACGAGGACTGCACAACAAATTATGTTAGCATTAGCCTGCCACACATCAACAAACAATAACTGGAACAAATGCAAATGGTCACGACGACGATGATCTATATTTGGGTTGTAACATATTTTGGCTACACAACGTACGTCAGAAATCCCGAGCAAGCTGGTGTCGATTAAACATTTCATTTATTAGCTAGCATGACTTAGCTAGGTCCAGTGTTGACCTAAATAACTGAGTGACCAGCCTAGCTTTAGCGAGCTAACCGAGATCAATTCACGTGATAAACATTAGCATTAAGTCTTAACGAGCGCAAGATTCAGAGGCAAAGACAAACGGCGAATTAAATCACCCACCTTAGGGAAAACAAACGTTATTGCACACGGCAGCTACCAGAGCATCCACAGGCGGATGAAAAGAGGAGAGAGGAGGAGAGAGGAACCATCAGTGTTTTATTTCCGCTTTCCCGGACTGACCAATCACAGCCCAGCTGGAGGGAGCCAACGGCCTGGAACATTCCATGTTGCCTTCACGTGTACACGTTTGTTTATTTTGTCAGATTATTGGACCAGATTAATTAGTCAAAGAAATAAAAAATAAATCTAATAATCTAAATGTATATAGATATATTATTATTATTATTATTATTATTATTATTATTATTATTAAATGAGGTAATGAAAATAGATGTAGGATTTACACTCATTTACACAGCCACTTCTTTTATATCTGTTCAGACAACGAATGCTGTAGTTCATATACTCTATCAGCAGATGGCAGCAATTGCAAAAACAAAAAAAAGATTTCGCGAGACTGACCACGTTAACTCAAACTGTGATCTTTTTCTCACTATAACCAAGTTTTTTCCAAGTCTTTCTTTAAACCTACCAAGATTTTAGCCACAGCAATCTGGGCTGTAGCTCATTTCATTGCTGTCAATGGAAATTTGTTACAGGATGAAAAGTTCTGTGAGAAATTCCAACTCTGTACTGTCAAAAACAATAATAGAATGTTAAAAGCCATAATACACCAGCTCTCTTAGATCGATGGCTAAAGAGAACATATTGCATTCAAATATTTCACTTGGACTAAGACAGCTCTGATTTCATTAGGTTCTGGCCTCATTAAGCTGGCAGCCTTCAGAGAATATAGTGGAAATGTCACTAACCGATAATAAACGAACGCACCTAATATTCGAGTCTAATAAAACAGTTCAAGTTGCGGTTTCTTTGGTCTGAGTCTGTGACATAACCACGCCCCTTCATTTGAATAGAAGAATTGGGAATAAAAAGAGCATGGAAATAAATAAATGTGGGATTAGGAAATAAAAGTCCCCTAAAAATAATATTATTTTATTGCGGTTTTCTGTTTCAGTATTCAGCTTTAGTGTAGTCGACCAACTTTTTGCGTGATTTTGAGCAAAAGACAGACAGTATATTGGTCACAAACAAGTAACTAAATTTGGAAAATTATCTGTAAATTTAGGGATTAATTCAAAGCGTTGTGAGGTGACATTTTCTTGTCCGGTTAAGTTTGACAGAGTTTTGCTTCAGACTGTTTTTTTTTTCCCGATGGAAGCTTATTTGAAGACAAATTGTGCTTTGGAACAATTCATGTCATCATATTCAACAGGTAGCAGCCACTGAAGTACTTCACCTCTTCAATCAGCTGCCCCGGTTACACACGACAGACTCTAACATCTCCGCATTAAGTTAGTGACTGTACCCAGCAGAGGCTCCTCAGCTCGCCTGTCCGGCCCTTCTCATAGTCTCATGGTCTAAATTTAAAGCTGTCCCAGCCTTAAAAGGTCCTGACGGTGTCTTGTGCATTCTGCCGAGTGGCAGCATTATTTTTGTTCTGTGTGCTGCCGTCCTGTCCACTGCCCCTCACCCTGCTGCTTTGCCTGGATCTGGACTTCCTTTAGTTACTTTTGGAATAGCGCACCTTTTACCTTGCTTTCATCCATTGTGGACTGGTGAATTCTTGGTTGTGGTGAGTAACATTTGCACATGTTTCTTTGTTTAGGAACAAGTTTGTCTCTAATAAGGAGGAATTCTAGTTTATGTCTGTAGATTCAGTTAAAATCCTGAACCAGTAAGGCCCGAGGCCTTCTTTTGACAACTTTATTGATTTTATGGATTAATAATGTGCTTTTTTTTCACGTTTTTTTTATTGACCTGTATACTAACAACGTTTTAATATGTTTTTGCTATTGTGTCCTTGTAGATTAGACTGCATGTGTCATTGAAGTGAAATGTCATCCTAAAAGACGAGCTAATCTGTTCTTTTAACATTTGCTTTATTGCTTTAGCTCAAAAGAAGTTTATATTACCCAGATGTGCTTTTTAGGGACCCTGTGCCCTCTTACAGTCCAGTGTACAGTTTGTAGCTCTTTACAAATAGACATGCAGTAGCAGTACACTGACTGTTGGAGGTGTTGCATAAGGACATAAGCATCAGAAATGATCTATTTATTGTTATAAACTGCTTACAAATTACCTTATTGCTGTGTGGTTCCATGATCATGGGCCTGTGCCAAGTGGGAGCTTTTAATGTTTTGTATAACTTGGGCAGTACTTACTAGAGAGGAAGTGATCCATCAATTGGTCGATTGGTAAAAATGAAAAACAAAATGACTAGTTCTAGCTTCTCAAGTGTGAAAATGTGCTTATTTTTAATGATAACTGGATACATTCATATTTCAGGCTTTTGGTTAGGGCTGCATATTTAATTGGAATATTATCGATATCGCAGTATGTCCAAGTGAAATATACAAATTGCAGAAGCTTCAATTTTTTGATAAAGGGAAAATGTTACAAAACAGCATTATAATGATGTACTGCAGTGCTGCAGACATGTACTAGCCTACAAATCTTATTCTTAAGATTTAAGAAAACTTGTTTGTTTTGGTACAGATGCCAACAAATGTCACATCATCATCATTATTTCACTGAATTTCAGTGAAAATGATCAGTGTGATGCAAAAATAATCATTCTCACTAATCATAAATCATAAGCAACTGCAATATCTGTAAAAATAAGTGCCATATGATTTTTATTTATTTATTTATTTTTTACCATATCATGCAGCCCTACTTTTGGTCGAACAAAACAATCTTTTTAAATATATTGATATTGGCTTTATGACATTGTAAATGTATAAATAGATAAATGTATAGATGTGTTTTTCCTAGGAATGCACCGAATGTGAAATTCTGGACTGATACCGATGCGTAAAATAGCACTTTGGCGAATAGCTGATGCAGATACTGATGTGAATTCTGTGGTTATTAATTTTGTTTTGGTTGTGTCAAAGGCGCAACTAAAATCTTCATTATAAAAAAACCTGTCACCCTCCTACGTTGTGTCCACCCGGTGGTTTATTCTCTGAAACAGCAGCTGGGTATGCTAGCTACAGTTGTCAGAGTCCAATCGTAAATACCCAACACAACACTTAGTGAGCACAAAACTCATGCAATGCAACAGATAAACACTGGCCACTGCCATCAGTGAATGTTTATCTTATCTTTAGCTTATTTGCTGATTGCAGTCAACAAGGCAAATATTGGCTGATACCGATGTTTGGCCGCTAAGTTGGTGCATCCCTAATTTTTACTATTTGTAGATCAAACGATTATTCAAATAATAAATGGCAACAACAAATTTAATCAACAGTGAACATAAATGAGTATAAAAGAGTGTAACATTACATTATTTTTATGTATATCTATACTATTATTGACCCAAGCCTCAAATCACTGAAGACACTCCAAAACACAACACTTAACCATTCACTGGTATAGGTGTCACGATTCTCTAAATCCACAATTTGATTTGACTTTTGATTTTAAACTCACAATTTGATTTGATTTGTCAATATAAATCTATCTTTTTTTTGCCATTGTTTAACTATTGAGTCTCGATTTGTAAAAATCAACAGATTATTGGTTTTATGTCCTGATAACTGTCCTTTACATTTTCAAATGATTTTTAGTGTCAGTGTTATATATTTTTTCTTTGGACACATGGCAGATGTCACAAGTAGTCAGGTGGAGAAAAAAAAATACCGGGAGAATTGCAATTCTGTGTCTGATTTCAGTTCTATTTTGCTCATTCTTTACATTTAATATTGAAATTGTAGCAATCTGACCAAATGGATTACATTGGTCCATACTAACACTGTAAATTTCACTTGTGGATGTGATTGTCATTTAAATTCTGTTGTTATCTTTGAAGATCCAAAACCATGCTGTTGAGCGTTGAGACTTCAGTGCTGCCACA
This sequence comes from Lutjanus argentimaculatus, assembly GCA_034769285.1. Taxonomy (NCBI): domain Eukaryota; kingdom Metazoa; phylum Chordata; class Actinopteri; order Lutjaniformes; family Lutjanidae; genus Lutjanus; species Lutjanus argentimaculatus. The sequence continues at coordinate 24,470,796 of JAWZSL010000011.1, forward strand.
TTTTATTTACTAGTCCTACCTGCTGCTTCTTCATTTAACACAGTAGAAGTAGATCATAACTATAGCTAACTCTTTAACAGCTGACATAAAACAAAAATCATCTTCATCATGACCATCTTAACAAAATCATCTTAACAAAATCATTGCCATCTTAACGACTGGTTGCCTAAACCACCATCCCTAATACCTAATCACCACCTCCTCCCCTAAACTAACCCACAACTCAGAAATCAATCTGTGATAATAAAAGTGAGATTGATTTACAGAGCTGGTAAAGTAAAGGAAAGTCTGACATTGTAAGTTGAAGGAGTGGCCCTCAGGATGGCAGCATCTTTACAAGTGATGCAGAGGCAGCAGCAGCAGCAGCGCCTTGAACATCATGAACATCGTGAACGTCATGAACGTCAGGAACGTCATGAACGCCAAGAACAGCAGCAGCAGCAGAACTATGAAAGCAGCTATTACCTGAGCTCCAAGTCATCTGTTAGCCAGCAGTCGTTCTCGACTTTCAAGACCACCAGCCATCGGTAAGAGGATGGTCCAACATACTTACAAGATGGTTGATATTTGAAAGCTATAACAATGAGGTTCTGTCAATGTAACCTGTCACGTCTGCAGCCTCGAAGGTGATGAATGCATTCAAGCAGACCTCTTTCAAATATTCAACACTGCACTTTGTGTCTGGTGTGAAACGTGTTCAGCAGCAGCAAGAGAGAAAGAACATGCAGCTCGAAGTGTGTTTTCATGGAGAGCGGGTGCTTTCTCTCTGCTGGTACTCATCTACCCAGACATGTTCATCTTTTAATCATGTCAAAGTTTTCTATTTTTATAAGCGCACGTATCATTTTTCTCAAGGCTGTTGCAAGACAGCTTGCTTGTAAGTCTTTTGGGCCAAGTTCAAGTCAAGTCCTAAGTCTTTCTATGCAGATTTCAAGTCAGGATACAAGTCTCTTGGGTGTCTCAATGCTGGCCAGTACCAGCATGCTTTTTCAAAGCAGTGTTAACTGTGTTTTTGCAAAGCTTAAAGTGAGTTAATTCAATGTGAAGTCTTGATAATGGAATATTCAAGCTGTGATGCTTTGCAAGGCCCATGTGGCATAGTTTGTTTTTGTTGTTCCAGGATTTATTTTTGTTCCAGGACTGTTTTTGCTTTAAGATTTCTGATTTTTGACTTCTGGACTGTAGGTGGGACAGAAAAAGCAAGCTGACAATGTCAACTTGCAAATTGCACTCTGCCAGCTTTATAATATGTTACACAGTAAACAGTTAATTGGTGGTAACACTTTCTATGACGCCCATGTCTATAATGCATTGTAATGAATTCTAAACATACTTATAATGTGATATACTGTACTTATAGCAATGTATAATCATAGTTCTAAGCAGTCAAATATTTACACTGCTTTATAACAATAATCACAACACATTATAAGGCATTTAATAATAACTTATAAGGTTAAGTATCATAATACTTACTTGCTGGTCACTCACTTATAAATGTCATAGTTATAATACATTATATATATGCACTTATAATGTGTTAATATGGAATGGCTATAAGTGGTCATTTTTTGCTTTAAGTAAAGTAATGAAATGCCTGAGGTATAGACAGATGTATTACATTACAAGCTAGTTAAAGTCACTATAAGTTGCTCTAATAAAGTGAAAAAAAAAGTATTTAAAGGTCATAACAGAAACTGATGACAATTTGACACAACATTAAATGATGAACAACTGAAAGACATTCGCATTTCACTAATGTTGTTATGATGCATAATAATCACATTGTAATTATGTCATAATAACTATAATACACTATGATCAGTGAATCAGTGAATGACCAGCAGTTTTTAAGTATTGTAATACTTAAACTTAGAAGTCATTATAAAATGCTTTAGAATGTGTATGATTATTGTTGTAAAGCAGTATGAAAATTCATGAATGCTTATAACTAAACTTATACATTCCTATAAGCACAGTATAACACATTATAAGTAGTTTACAATGTGTTATAAACATTGGTGTCATAGAAAGTGTTACCTTTGATAAATGGAGTAAATAATCAGCCAAGTGATAAATAATGAAAAGAACTGTTATGGAGAGACATATATTTTTGACACTAGAAACTGTAGAGGTATTGCGCCTGTATTTTTTTAATTATACACAGCCATACTAGCAACACTTCCTTCACGTTTTGTCAAATTTCCTTCTGACTTGTATGTGAAGTTCTGTGTTAGAATCAAATGAGGCTCAGTCACTGTGTATTCAAAGCTGTGTCTATCAAAACAAGACTGTATGTCCCATTATGTCACACTCACACGTGTCATCATGCAATAAGGTCAGAGTTTCTTTGTCCTTCAAAGAAGCTACAGGGCTTGGTGTGCATGTTGGAACCATGATAGCTTTCTAAATGGGGTCAGGGAAGGAATTTCAGCTGTAGTGCAGGGCTGCCAGATATATTCATGGACAGCCTGCAGCTATTTCTGAAGACAGGCGGACATGAGACGCTGCCATTAAGCCAACTGTAAAGACACTGTATGGAAGTCAAGTCACGCTGGCTTCCACAGATGTTTAATAGTTAATAATTCTCTGTATCTACATTTAGTAGCCATGTTCATCGTCAGTGTTATAACATGTGTACTAGTCCTACAGTTTGTTTCTATTAGATATTATTGATCTCATAAAAAGTTTCTTAATTGGTACTTTTATTTTCAGAATCTTAAGATTGACACATATTGTGGGAATGAAATGCCTTTATCAACAGTAAAACTTTTTATACCTTTGACTTTCTTTTACCTTGAACCAAAGACTTCCTGTCAGCACACCTGGTGAGTCAGTAGCAGACAAAAACTGTGCAGAACCCTTATGAGACTCTCTCCATCTGTCTGTCTCTGCTGTGCGTTCAGCTCCTCCATTGACTTGATATCACCTCACCAGTGTAGAAGAGGGTTTATCAAAGCCACATTGTGTCTCTACTTCTCCAGGCAAAATGAATAGACTAGGGCAGACTTGACAGAGATTATTGGTGAAAGTAGAGCTTTAAAATTAGCCTTTTCCTCCATGCTGCATATCCCCCATCAGTTCTGGCTCCATTTATAAACCCAGCTGACAATAGGAAGGGCTGAGGAGCTGATAGGTAAATGAATGTAATATGGGTCAGGGTCCTAGAGGGTGGGCAGCATATTCTATGTATATGTGTATTTATGTAACTGGCACATTTATTTAAAAATTTATGAATGCAGAGAGGCATTATAGGTCATGTAGAGTGTTTTGTCTTTATTTTTTTAGCAGCTTTGCATTCCTTCTTTTGGTATCTTTTATTAATTTTTTATAATTAAGAACAAAATGTGGTGTATACTGTAAAAGTTTAAATGGACAGTTCACCCCAAAATCTCATACATATTGTTCCTCTTGCCTGTAGTGCTCTTTATCCATCTAGATAGTTTTGGTGTGAGTTGCAGAGTTTTGGACAAATTGGCCATAGAAATGTCTGCCTTGTCTCCACTATAATGGAACTAGATGGCACTCAGCTTGTGTTTTACTATGCTAGCTAGCACAATGGTACTAATGTTACAGCTCAGTTGAGGAGGACTCCATTACTGTTTGCATGTTATAAGCACATGTAGGGTGACCAGATGACAACAACCAAATGTGGGACAAGAGCATGTTTGTGTGGGACAATGTGGGACATGTTACCAATGTTTGATATTAAAAAATGAACATTTCTATTCTGCCCTTTAGCTATACATTTCTATCCTTTCCCCTCTGACTGATTCATTAGCACATAAAAGACACCCGTTTGGTGTAGGGTAGCAATGACAGTGACAAGTTAACCTGCACTTGACCCACATGTGCGCAATTTGATTGATATCAAACAGCCCCGTGGTGACAGGCTTCCCAGCTTTCTTCACAGCCATGGCTAAAAGCCATATTTTAGATAAAAAAGCTTTGCAGTCCCACATAATATGGGACACTTGTCACTCTAAGCTCAAACGTCTCGTCTGATACAGTTGGCAGGTGTAATTCAGTAGAAAGAAAATAGTTTCTACATGAAACTGCTCACAACAAGGTCTGTGGGTTATTTTGAGTAACCAGGTCATGATCTCTGAAAAGAGACTTAGCTGCTGAGTTTTTCAAATGTATTTTTGGGGTGGACTTCTCCTTTAAAAGAAATTAGTATTATAATAAAACATTAAACATTATTAGCCTTATCCTTTAAGGGACAATAGGGCTTTCATGTAGAAAAGAGTACACCATCAACTCTATTTGGAAATCCTACATTATTTATATTATTAGTGTTTATAGTACAAGTTTTGTGACTGTTGTCTCTTTCCACTAAGCCTGAAGACCTCTGTGAAGACAGAGAAGGGGCAGCAGGTGTTAAGACTGAGCCCGCTACCCAAGAGAGCCAAACGTACCTACCTGGCAATGGACACGGACAAAGAAGTTATCGGCTACGTCATTCCCGTATTTAGAGCCAAGTGAGTGAAGACGCTGCAAAACACAATTGACTGATACTCCAAAATGCAAATTTACAGCAGCATATTACTGTGACGCCAGAGACAGAAAAACGATCAGTATCATGTTACAAGGTGAAAAGTTTATTGTTATAAGAAGATGTTTTTCTCTTTATGTGACATACAGACTTAATAAGCAGTGCAGTTATGATCATAGACAGAGCAATAAAATCATTAAATAAATAAAATCATTTAAAATTAATATTTGGAGTCAAAATATAGATTTGTTCTCAAAAGTAGCCATGTAATAAGCAGGATAATGTACATGAGTGGGTCATTAAGGTGAAATCAATCCCTTCAGAGGGATTCAAGACCCTTTTGCTTTGCCATCCTGTCAGATTTTATCTTGCCATCATGACCCGTTCACTGCACATTGTCCCTATCCTATTATCCCTGGCACTATAATGTGACATTGTTCCTTTTCTCTTTTTCTGGCGTGGCAGCAATGTACTGATGTACATTTTTATTACAGTTAATGACACTAAATTATCCATTTTCTCTGTTAAAACTGCTCTCACATGTTGATGGCTTGTTGTGTCACCAGTCATGATGTTGTTCGCGGTCTCATGGAGGCCCATGAGCAGGACCAGGCTACAGAGGAGGGGATTAACTATGTGGCCATGAGGAACCTGTTTGTCCGGGAGGCCAAGGAGACCATGAAGGTTAAAGTGCAGAAGAAAACCAGATCAACACACATCAGAGAATCCGCCGAGCGCGTGGAACTGAGCAAGACGGTAAATGCTTGGTCTCCATTTTGAAGCCTATAAATGCTCATGTGCGTTACGTGACAGTCTGGCTTCACTCTCTTGCTATAGATGGACGAGTGGGCTGAGTTCCGTAAGAAAATGAACCCAGACAGCCTGACACACCGTCCAGAGTTTATCGTCAAGCCCCGCGGACAGACTGTCTGGGAGGGCAAGACTCTCAAGCTGCACTGCACTGTGGCTGGATGGCCTAAACCCAGGATTGCCTGGTGAGATATCCCCTAAACTCGCTCTGAGTCATAAGAAAAACGAGGCTGATGAGAACGATCAGTCATATGTGTTTCCATCCAAAACTCTCATCATCAGCCAAATCCATTTTCCATAGTCACACACACACTCCTCTGAAATCACAGCCCCTGAAGACGACGGTAAAAATAAACCAGCTGTCTTTGTGCTGTCTTCAAGGTACAAAAACAATGTGCTCATTGATGCCAAGGCACACCCGAGAAGTACACAGCCGAGAGCAATTACAACATGCACTCCCTGGAGATCAAGAAGTAGGTAATCATTAAGCTCCCACTGCATTGCCTCAGTTAGAATTAATGAGATGTACCCAAAAATGCAACATTAGCCCAAAACTGAAAGTTTTGATGTTGAAAATATTCTGCAAATGAGGTAAAGGAAGTTCAACACGTCTGCATGTTTTTATTTTCAGCTGTGATTTCATCGACACTGCTCAGTACCGCGTCTCTGCCCTCAATATAAAAGGAGAAGCTTCTTCTGTGGCTACTGTTGTTGTCAAAAGTAGGTAACAGTTTATTTTTTTATCGCAGCTCCTTTCTCCTTCGATTCACAAAACTTAAATTAACACCACTGTAAACACACCATGGTCCTGTAGTCTGGTTTTCAGGATCTGGCTTTAGCAGAGCATGTTTGCAGGGAAGTACTAAAGCTGGTGCTCAAATGGAAAATGGTTTTGTTGCCCACAGTGTATCATAGTTTATTATTATCAAACATGTATCACTGAAGTCTCTTGTTATTGATCAAGCAAGGTTGCTGAATTATGTATTTCTCCACAGGGTTCCAGGAGGGTGAGGAACCAGGCCCACTTGGACCCAAACCACGTGAGTCACTTTAAATAATTTTCTAAAACCAATTAAATGAGGTTTTATGTAAGGCCAAGCATCTTAAATTGCAGTTTAGGGCTGCAACCAATGATTTTTTTTTTTCTCGATTAATCGATTAGTTGTTTGGTCCATAAAATGTCAGAAAATTGTGAATAATGTTGACCAGTGTTTTCCAAAACTTAAGATGACGTCCTCATTTGTCTTGTTTTGTCCACAACCCAAAGATATTCAGTTACTGTCATAGAGGAGTAAAGAAACTAGAACATATTCACATTTGAGGAGCTGAAATCTGAGAATTTTGACTTTTTTTCAATTAAAAAATGTCCAAAAATGATTAATCAAATTATAAAAATAGTTGACAATTAATTTAATAGTCGATTAATAATCACTGATTGAATTAATTGTTCCATCTCTATTACAATTCACATTAAAAGCTGGGCTTGGCAGTCTGTTTTTGGTGTCATTGGGCAAAAGTCCCATAATAACCTTTAAGTATATTTTAATTCAAGAGGTGTGAGACAAAACTAGACTTCTGCACCTCTTCTCTATTTTCAGGCTTTAGGAAATCTAACCTGTGACAGGAGACTGTAAGATAGTTGAGTCTCAGTCCAAAAACGTCAGTATTTGACAACCTGGGACTGAGACTCAATAATAAACTATCTTTCTCCAGAATTGCTTACTGTACCTTTAACATAGTCTTTGTAAAGACAGGGTGAGTCCATCTGTGTTCGTCAGAGTTTTCAAGTGGAAACTCCCACTCAGCGATGAGTAAAAAGCAGTGACGGAGGTTAGAACCTTGGGCAGTGTTTCTGAAACTTTTCACAGCTTGTACCGCCTCACAAAAGACTGAGCTCTCCAAGAACCACCTTACTGTTTTGAGCCATATGGTGCCAGCAGGTGCTGTGGACACTTCACTGGCACTTCTTGCGTAGCTGCAAGCTGATGTGCTTGATGTACTGTTGGCCTCTTTGTTTTCGACACAGCTGGTCGAAATTTTCTGCTCCTGATCTGCACTTCTCTTCATAATAGTTTCTAATTGCTGTGTTTTTGAATCATTCATTTACAATCTTTTCATTTTACCCCTGCTCAATATCTTGCCATTACAGTTCAGCTTATAACCACCGGTAATCATGGTGTATGGGTGCACTATGTGCATGAGTGTGACTATGTAGCAAGTTGATGTTGAAACAAAAATACCAGAAAGGCTAAACTTACTTTAAATTACATTTAAGTGCTCAGGTCACATGGGAAACCCTTTTTAGAAGGGTTTGGGAAAATAGCACTTTAAAGCTGAAACGTACATATTTAGATCAAAGTATAAATGTTACAGCTACAGGATAATAGATATACCTAAAAAATAAATAAATAAATAAATAAAAAATGGGCCCACCCTCTAAAGGTCCAGTGTGTAAAATTTACATGGATTTATTGGCAGGATAATTAAGAGGAAAATTAAGTATAATATTGATATGTGTTCATTGGTGTATAATCACCAGAAAATAAGACTTGTTGTGTTTTCGTTACCTTAAAGTGAGCTGTTTGTACAGAGGGTGCAGGTCCTCCTCCATGGAGGCTGGCATTTTGCTCTGCCATGTTTCTTCAGTAGCTCAGAATGGGCAAGCCAAACACTGTTGTAGATTGTTTTGCGCAAGTTTCCAAGCCACTGTAGGTTCTCCCATTTGCTTGGAAGGGGACAATGAGACGAGGTGACATAAAATATGACATAAAATAACTCAAGCTGCAGCAATCAAATTTTAATATAACCAATGGAAAAAAATGAATATGTAATGTGAAAGGCATTGCTCAGAGATACAAACTTTACAGTCGCTCTCACCTCTGCAGAGTGTTTTAGCTTGTTTTTTAGTGACATATGTCAATGTTGTGTATACAACTTATTCAGTTAATACAGGTTTGCATGCTTTAATACTAGTGTTTTTATTTTTATTTTTTCTCTTGTAGATGGTTACAGCCCTGAGCATGGTGTTACCTTTAACACAACCATCCTTGACAAATTTGAGGTGGCCTTTGGCAATGAAGGCGAGACATTGAGTCTGGGTTGCACTGTCATCATTTATCCCACTGTGAAAAAATACCAGCCTGAAGTCGTGTGGTACAGAGACTGTAAGTAGAAAAATAAAAACAATCTTTGACTCTACATTTCCTTTCTAACTAATCCACTACATGTATCCAATCACATCACGTCTTTTATTTTTGGCTTCTGCCATTAGCTGTCCCCTTGAAACCTTCTAAATGGGTTCACACCCACTGGTCTGGGGAGCGTGCCACCCTCACCCTCGTCCACCTCAACAAGGAAGATGAGGGCATGTACACCCTGCGTGTCAACACCAAGTCTGGATTTGACACCTACTGTGCCTATGTGTTTGTCAGAGGTAAGATTTTTGATTGATATCACAAACGAAGCTCTTGAATTGCACAAAGAGAGACTCTTCTGACTTTTTTGTTTTGTGTTACATTAAAAATTTGAATTAATCTATGATGCCACTTACCCTCAAGTCTTCACTGAATTGTACAGTGTTACGGGCAAAATAAGGGCAACATATTACAGATCACCACACACACAGACGTGTTAGGGAACCATTCAATTCTGCTGTGTCTTTAAGTGACAGAACGCTCTCTCTGAGGCGTTTGGTTTCCTCTCTGGAATGCTGCTTCTATATCTGTCTGCATGTCAGTGAAGTCACCACCGACCGTGTGAAATGAAATACAAATCAGCAGGTTAATGGTTAAGAGGGAATCTTAAGAATCCCCTTCAATGTTACTAAGATATGAGCTAATGTGTCACAGCCAGCTACAGTCCTGCCACAGTCCTGCTGTACTGTAAAGGCATAAGTAGGTCAGAAAATGGAAACTGAGTGTGTAATGGAGATCAGCCTAATTTAGAAACAGCACCACTTACAAGTGATACGCATGTGTGTGCGCCTTGGTATGCCAGATGCCGAAGTGGAGGTGGAGGGGGTTCCCGTGGCCCCCCTGGATGTGCGCTGTCATGATGCCAACAAGGACTATGTGGTGGTAACCTGGAAGCAGCCAGCGGTGGAGGGCAGCAGCTCCATCCTTGGATACTACATCGACAGGTTGGTCAGAGAAATTATTATTATATATTATACACAGTATGGAAAAGTATGAAACTAGATATTAGTAATTAGATTTATTGATAAGTATGGAAAAAGCTTGTAGCTTACATGTTAACAGTTGTGAGTAGTTTCATGTAGGGACTACTTTCTTTGTGCAGTGGAATCTACTGGAAGTACTTTAGAATCTACCAGAATGACTGTCTTTTCTACTTGAAAGAAAGTAGTTCCTACATGAAACTGCTCTGTGAATTATCTTGAGTAATAGGGTCATGATGTTAGTCAGACATCTCTGTGATATCTCCAAAACTCTGCAACCCAAACCCAAAAATGTCTAGAGCGATTAATAACACTATAGTCCAGGGGAAAATATGTATTTTTGATTTAGAGGTGAACTGTCCCTTTAATGCTGACCCATGTTGTCCAGATATATGCCAAAAGGCAGCATTCATGCAGGGGAAAAAATGAAAAGCAACAGAATGAATGTTATATTCTACATATAACCTTTTTTACTGAAAATAATATATTTGAATGTAAGCTTTGTAATTGGCAACATTTTGACTGGTAACTGTAATTTGATTATATACTTTACACAGTAACTGACATTTATTTTGAAATGTATAACTAGTTATTCCCAACACTAATTCACTGTAGCTTATGGTGTTCACAAATCTAATGTATCTGTGTTATCTTGGCAGGTGTGAGGTGGGGACTCACCACTGGGCTCAGTGTAATGACAACCCAGTGAAGTACGCCCGCTTCCCTGTCACAGGACTGGTGGAGGGCCGCTCTTACATCTTCAGGGTGCGGGCTCTGAACAAGGCTGGAGTCAGCCGTCCGTCCCGTGTCTCTGAGGCCGTGGTTGCCATGGATCCCTCTGACAGAGCCCGCCTCAGAGGTGAGAGACACACCAGAGTCCTGCTGCAGACACACTGCAACAAAGCCAACAACTGCACTTTTTTAATGTATTTCTTTTATTTTTCCCAACAGCTGGCCCTTCAGCTCCCTGGACCGGAATGATCAAGTTCACAGAAGAAGATCCTACTGGTATGACAGCTTCAAACTCTGTTATTTATCAGCAGTTAATAGGGTTGTGATATTTTATGCTGACTTGTAGGGCTTACAACATCTTACAACAGGGCTGGGTATCAAACTTCAGTACCTTTTCTGTGCTCTCAGAATTGTGTCTATAGTATCATCTTGAAAAAATGTCCTTTATTAAATAAAAGTCAGGTCAGATTTTAGTCTAGTTTACTGATTCTTTAAATAGATATTTCCTAATCTAAATCAAGGAAGCTGCCCGTCTTTTATTTGAGAAGTCTGTCATATTAAAAAAGGGGGATTTTGCAGAAAAACATTATTATATTCCTTAAACTAATGTATTAAAAATTTGATTATTTTGTATCAGTTTTGAAAAGTTTTGAGTGATAACCAGTCCAAGTAACTTGTAATAAATTTAAGTACAAGTAACCTGGTTAAGTTAAAATGACCTCTTCCAAATAATGTGAGCATCCTCTTGCCTCCTCAGTGGGCATTATCCCCGGAGAACCTACTGATGTTGAGGTTACCGAGGCAACCAAGAGTTATGTGGTGCTCGCCTGGAAGCCTCCAGTCCAGAGAGGTCATGAAGGAGTCATGTATTACATTGAGAAGGTGAGGAGAAAGGATTAACTGTCTCTTGTACTGCTGAAACAGTTTATCAGTAATCAGCTAGTTGATTGACAGAATATGAATCTGTAAATGTTTTGTGATGGATAAATAGTGAAATAGTAATTTTGTGGGGTTTTCAGAAAAAATGTAAATGGTTTACTGGTTTCAGCTTCTCAAATGTGAATATATTCAGTGACATTAAACTAAATATCTTTGGGTTTTGGACAGTTGACTGTACAAAACAACAGTCAACAAACAACAAACAACTTGAAGATGCCAACATGTGTTTTCGCTTTACTGACGTCCCTGGCTCTATGTGGATCATAGTGTATTTCAGGCACAGAGACCTGGCAGAGAGTGAACACTGGTATGCCAGTCAAGTCTCCTCGCTTTGCCCTGTTTGACCTGGCCGAGGGAAAATCCTACAACTTCCGTGTGCGCTGCTGCAACTCTGCTGGTGTGGGCGAGCCCTCTGTGACCACTGGAGAGATCACGGTCGGAGATAAATTGGGTGAGACTTGCATTTATATTTTTTTTTTTTACAGTTTATCAGAACATTACTAGATAGGTTGGGACAATATGACCGAAAATCTATATCATGTTATCATAGGTTTATTGTCATAGTTTTTAGACATCTTTCCTGCATAATGTTTTTTCTGATCCCAATCCATTTTTTCCCTCTTTACTCGCTGTAATCAATCTTACCTTCTTTATTTCTCCCCTATTTCCTCATCAGACCTGCCCTCAGCTCCAGGCAGTCCAGTGGCCACTAGGAACACCAGCACCTCAGTGGTGGTGTCCTGGGCAGCCTCTAAGGATGTTGTACACCTGGCTGGCTACTATATTGAATGTAGTGTGGTAGGCACTGATGTCTGGATGCCCTGCAACAACAAACCTGTCAAGCAGACCAGGTAGGTACACTTAAAGTCCAGATGAAACAGCATTCCGAGAGTATCTAGCTTCCGTATCCAGATGTATTTCCAAGTGAAACAAGATAGGCAGGCAGGACATAATACTGGGAGGAATTAGATTCAAATGTTGAAAAGTGGGCGTGTCATAATCAAATATATCATAATGTTAGCTAATTAATGAATCTTAGCTCTGTGCTGCTCAAAGTTGAAGATGATGATATTGGTTGGTACAAAGTCTCAATTTGAAAGTCGAGTTTAGTTAACTAAACTAGCTACTTAAGCAAGCAGCAGCAGGTTTTTTTTTATTGTGAACGTGTAAACAAAAAAAATTAAAATATAAGTGAGGACAGCAGGAGTAACAGATGAATTCAACAGCAAACATTCAGCAAAGTCACAATAAATAATTAATTTCCCAAAAGGAGAAGAAAGAAGTTCATACTTACCAAGTTATACCCTCTTTTTTATATTTCATCAATAAACTTTGTGACAAACAGAAGTATTCCAGCTTTTTGTGCCAGATTTCACCATACACAACTCAGTCAAAGTAATTGCCTTTGCTTTACTTAAGTCCAGTCTTTTCGTTATCACTTAATTTTATGGTTATTTTTAGTTTATACTGTATTCTTAAGTCATGTCAATGTTTATTGTTAATATTAGACCCTTACACCTTTGTCTGTACTGTTTTCAGGTTTGTGTGCCATGGCCTGACTACCGGGGAAAACCTTGTGTTCAGGGTGAAGGCAGTCAACGCTGCTGGATACAGCCAGAGCTCCGCCAACTCTGAACCTGTGCTTGTGATATCTGCCATCTGTGAGTGTCCTCACAACTCATCTCCATCATTCACTTTGCCTATAGCATTCAGTCCATACTCTATCCCTCTGCTCCATCCTCTCAGCTGTTTTAAACATTCATTTATCCAGGGAATGATTGCTAAGAATGAACACTCATATTTTTTTTTTCTTGAAAGATCTGCTTTAAATTCAGATAGTTCAACACATTCACACATATGACCTGCCACTGAGCCTCTTGTTCATGAACCTTAATCATCACATCATTTTGCTAACTAAAAATTGAATTGTTGTATTGGATTATTATTCACATTTACTTAACTTTTTTCTCTAAAATTTTGTTCTAATACATTTGGCAGTCATCTACATCTTCATGAACGACTTGCGTGTGCTTGCCTGACATACTCATCTCTAACACTGGATTTTGTCATTGTGCTCTTTCCCATCCTGTCATTTATTAACAATAGGATTAAATAACAAATTGGATCATTTTTTATGATGCTTTTACTGTGTGTAGGTATTGTTGTCTGTATATATGTGTTTTTGCTCGAGTTCTCTTTTGCTATTTGATAACTCTTCAGGGCTCTCGGTGCATGGCCAGGGTAGAGGCTAAAACATTGTGTTCTAAAGAGCATGAACCTAATGAGAGTCTCGCCTGGCTTTCGTGGAGATTTTCGTAGCGTGAAAGTTACCCTGCCTCTGGCCGTGAGTGTAAGTACTTTATCCATTTTAGTGACCCTAAAAAAGTGTGTTGCTTGTGTGTCCAAAGCATGCAGCATGTTCAGCTATACTTGTAATCACTAAGACAACTAAGATCTATGCAATATGTTGCTAAAGCCAGGCCATCTGTGTGAGATTATGTATAGGACAGAATTGTTCATGAAAGGAAATACAAACAAATAGGATTTGGATATATGAAAATGTTCCTCTTCAACAGACTTCTTCACTTTGTCTCTTACAATAAATGTTATATTTACTTTCTCTGTAGCTGTTCCTGGAAAGCCCACTGGTGTGACTCTGCTGGAGGCTGTGAAGGACTACATGGTGCTGGGCTGGACCGCACCTGCTAAAGATGGAGGAGCTGATGTTAGGGGATATTTTGTGGACTACAGGACCGTGAAGGGAGATGTTGTTGGGAAATGGCATGAAATGAACCACCAGGCTTTGACTACGACCTCCTATAAAGTAAGGTCTTTTACTTTGAGCAACCATGGACCGAATTTCCAATGATATCGTTCTGGCTTTTGAATGAATGAAATAGTGATTATGAGTCACAGTGTCCAGTGTCATAATTCAGTGCATTTTGTAAAGCTGGCAACCAGTTTGACCCTTATGTCATGTTGGTTACAAATAATGAAGCTAAATTAGTTTATTGACTTGATAATTACTTTAGCTGAACTGTCGCTCTGAGTTAAAATACATCATTTTATGTAAGGTAAGTAAATTATTAATTTCTCATTGTCTGCCTTTGTTTCTTTTAGGCTGAGAACTTGAAGGAGAAACGTCTTCTACCAGTTCCAGGTGCGCGCTATGAACATGGCAGGTGTGAGTAAAGCCTCTCTGCCCAGTGTACCTCTGGAGTGCAAGGAGTGGACTATTACTCTGCCAGGTATGAGAGACAATGTGCTCATTAAAATAAAGTAAGTGCAACGAAAATAGGGTCTGTAGATATGAGAGAGGAAAAACAATAATATGGCTAATCAACTTGCCCTTTGACATAGAATTAATTTAAATACTACTGATGATCAGTTAAAAAAAGTTGTTATGATTACTAGAAATTATTAGAAACTATTAGAAAACTACAGAAAAAGATGAGCTTCAGATCAATGTTTTTGATCACAAAAGTAAGAGAACTATTTACAGAACATGTTTTGTATAAAATTGAACGAATAAACTTCAGTGAATCAATGAACATAACAAATGCAGTATTAGGTATCCAATAAGGATTTTCCTTCATCACGAGTCTGGATATTGATACCTTTAACCCTGGTCATAGTGTACTCTTAAAAAGTACATTATCCAGTACTTGTTTCAGCTCAGTACTTTATCAACCCTATCTTTTACTGACATTTTATATACCGAACGATTAATTGAGAAAAAAATAGTCTGATTAGTTGATATTTGATAAAAAATAAATAAAATTATTGGTTACAGTGATACAAGAATAATAGAGGCTACATGTCAGTTATAGTGATGATCAGAACACATTTAAAACTGTGTTTTGTTCTATACCAAAATGTATTTCAGTTCATAGATGCATTTCAAATACTTGCTAATACATTTTAAAAACATGTCTTAATATATATTTGTATGTTTTTTTTTCCTGAATTCCCTTTTTGAACTGCTCAATGTATGTCAAATCTTTGTCATAAACAGTTTGTTTGAGAATCCCAAATTCCCACATTATTACAAACCATTTCATTTATCCTTCAAGGTGCTCCTGTTGGTCTTCATGTGTTGGAGGTCCGTGACACCTCTGTCGTGGTCCTGTGGGAGCCACCTACATTTAATGGCCGCACTCCTGTCAACGGCTACTATTTGGATTTGAAGGTGGCCTCTGCTGGAGAGGAAGGCTGGAAGGCTGTTCACGAGAAGGTCAACAAGATGAAATACATGAAGGTGAGGAAGATGAAAAGATTGTTTTATTGGATCTTCTTGATCCATCCTGCATTTATCTTCTACAATGATGTGATCTTTTAACTGTCTCTGCCTTCGACTGCTCACGTGCTGCTTCAGGTGACAGGGCTGAAGCCTGGTACATCCTACGTCTTCCGCGTGCGTGCTCAAAATCTCGCTGGAGTTGGAAAGCCCTCAGCAGCCTTAGGTCCAATCGTGGCCCAGACTCGTCCTGGTGAGTGTGACTGTTACGTAACTCACACATTCAGTGTTTTTATGCAGATCTGGAAAGTCTGGAAAAGTAGCTAAATCACTTTTTATATAGTCTCTAAACTGATGTCATACTTAAATTGTGGCCACTGTAATCCTGAGTATAAGATCTCACACACTTTAATCATTTCCTCTCCCTTTCTTAGGCACCAAGGAGATTTATGTGGATGTTGATGATGATGGCGTGATCTCTATGATCTTTGAGTGCTCTGAGATGGGTGCGGGCTCTGAGTTTATTTGGTCCAAGAATTACAAGGAGATCACAGACACCTCTCGCCTCACCATTGTCACCGAAGGGGGCAAGTAAGTGTAATTTGTGTGCCCAATTTATCCTGCAACCTCCAGCAGCAAAACTGACCCTCTTAAATATTCCATGTTCCAGGCTTGTGTGTAGGGAAAGCCAATTTGCTGAAAAAAAAAATCCCTCAAGTCGTTATAATGGGAGACTATCTTGAAGTAATGACTTAATATCGCAAAATAATGACTTAGTATCTCAAAATAATGAGCTAGCTTCTCAAAATAATGATTTAGAATCTCAAAATAATAACTTAGTATTTAACAATGACTTATTATTTCAAAATATGACTTTGCATTGCAATATAATAAGTTAGTATCACAAAATAATGTGAAACTTTCTCAAAATGAGTAAGTATTTCAAAAGAATGAGATAGAATATCAGAAACTTTCAAACAGTGACTAACATATCTCAAAAAAATTAACTGTATCTCAAAATAATGAGTTAGTAATTAAGTCATGATTTTTAGAATGTTTCTTATTATTTTGTGATACAAAGTAATTATTTTGATTCTTATTATAATGATAATGCAACATTTGTCTCCTCTGCAAAATATTTTTCATAGTCTTATGAGTTTAAGTCAGCACAAGTTCTTCCTTTTTCCTCATACTTTGTTTTCCCTGTGTGTCCTCATCTCCAGGTCCAGAGCTATCTTCAATGATCCCTCTCTGGAGGATCTGGGCACCTTCTCCTGTGTGGTCACCAACACTGATGGCATCTCCTCCAGCTACACACTCACTGAGGAGGGTGAGTCAGCCCACACAACAGTCTTGGCATCTGTACTCCTGTGCAGCTGAAACTTGATTCACTTGTTATTTGTCTGGGTGACGTTAGTGCTAAAGGTGTGAGGATGTGCCTGAAAGACTTTGTGCACTTCTGTCTGTTATCACTGTCTCAACAGCTGCATCATCTGTTACAGTCTGGGGTAGATGTGTGTTTGTTCAGAACATTGTGTCAGTTTATTCTGTGCTGTATGTCTGTCAAAGTTGTTGTAAGACTCCAGACTGTACTTGTCCTGGAGTATTTCTGACAGTGTTAATTATGTATTTTTTAGGACATTTTTAAGACTGTCAAATAAGAGAAAAGCTGTAAAACCAGTAGCTGAAGAGCTGATCCTGAAGGGTTTTACAGGCTCTAGATATTCACCAAATTTGTTGTTGTTGTTGTTGTTTTTATTTGACAGGTCTCAAGCGTCTTCTGGACATCAGCCATGACCACAAATTCCCTGGTGAATATCCCACAACATCAAAGATACTGATAATACCACATTTTTTTTTTGTTTTTTTTTTGGCTTATCAATTGCAGATACTGTTTTAGATTTAGTTTGGGAAACCAAATATCCATCATTATCACTTTAGCGTATTTCAGTCATTTTTCAACTTAAAACTCAAATGCACATGTATGTAAATAAATGTAAATCAAATCAACCAAGTTACACTGACTGAAAATATGTAGTCTGAAACAGTAGCTCAGTGCACCTAAAATTTTTACATTATGTATATATTCCTTTAGATTTATACACTGAAAATAAAACATGTATTTTATATAAGTATTTTATACATACTCAAACATCCCCCCCAAAAATCAGTGTTCATGCCTCTATTTTATACTTGTGAAAAGTCTTAGTCTAAAATATTTTTCAGAATCCATTAAGTGTATTACACATTTTCATTTCATTTGCAAAATGATTCCATAAATTAGCTCCTTCAACTATAGTAACTCTAGTTTGACTCTAGTTTGAAACAACCTCTGGACACAGTCTGGAAGCATCTTATTTTTTGCTTTATACACTAACTATGCAGTTCTTAAGTCCAGCAAATCTTTAAATTTGAGAGCCTTGTTCATATCAAGCCATTGTTTTAATGTTGTCAAATCTGTGTCCACTGTATCCAGAAGCTATTCTAAATCTTTACCAGAACAAATTAAATTCATATCATCCGCAAACAAAATAAACTTTGGCAACTTGGACATGTTGATAATATCATTAATGTATAATATAAACAGCTTTGGACCAAGCACTGAACCGTGTGGAACCCCACATGTGACCCTCAGCAGTTCAGATTTCTCATGGTTTATTTTCACATACATATCTATTATCAAGGTAGCTATCAACCCCTCCAATACCATTACCAAGTTTTCTCATTAGTAATCTATAATCAGTAGTGTCAAAATGCTATAGCTCAACAAATGCTCTCTAGAAACACAGATTTGTCTTGGAATTAGTTTCCAAAGCCATGGTTACTCGCTCAACTGTATGAATTAATGTATAGTGGTGAGTACTACACAAGCTTTCAAAAATGCTTGCTTCTCCAGTTATTCCCTTCAAGAATGAAATGGCCATGGAGCTGCTTGAGAAGGGTCGTGTGCGATTCTGGACCCAGCTGGAGAAATTCACTTCTGCCTGCGAAGTGGAGTATGTCTTTAATGATGTCATCATAACTCAAGGAAAGGTAAGAATAGCGGTTTTTAATAATGTAATATGTCTCTTGTTGTCCTCCTGCATGTCCTCTTCTTGCAACTGATGGCTCGGGTTTTATTTGGTTCTCCAGAAATACACAATGCACTTTGACAAGACGACCGGCATCATTGAGATGTTTATGGACTCTCTGGAGGTCACCGATGAAGGAACGTTCACCTTTAACCTGGTGGACGGCAAAGCTAAGGGTACAACCAGTCTGGTGCTCATTGGAGATGGTAAGACCGACAACTTTTACTTCCTTATTGATGGTGTCCACACAAATTTGTCAGTATATTACTACTACTACTACTACTACTACTACTAATAATAATAATAATAATAATAATAAATGTTAATAATAATTGTTTGGTTGTAAACACTTTATAAATCATTAGTAACAATTATAAGCAAGTTATAACATAGTTTTAATACATTGATGCGGGCTCACTATTTGGCAAGAGCTAAGCTCCATAACTGGCAAAGAGGAGCCTTATTGTAAAGTGCAAAATACATAATCTTTTATTACTGATTTATGTCATATCAACGCCTGCAATAATAATAAATTAGAATGAGATGATAGCAAGCTGAAAATGTTGGGGTTAAAAAAATATTGCCAAAGCTGTAGTGTATGAATCAGGTAATTTGATATCTTAATTTGATATGCCAAATGAAACTTTCTGACTGCTAAAATATGCTGACGATGATTAAATAAATTTCTGATGAAGCTGACAAGTATAAATTCTGCTAATGGAGACACAAAGTCAGCTAAGTAAGCAATGAGATCTGAGGCTCAACAGTACAGATAAATGTGGGCTCACTATTTGGCAAGCAACAGGTCACCGCTACCCTTTTTATCGAATGTGTTGTAACAATTTATTAATTATTTAAAAAGTCTTTACAACCTAATTAATAACCTAATTATAAACCATTTACAAGAGTAGTCTTAGCATGAAGTGGTACCAACATAAAAACACAGCAATAAAAAATTTAAAGCACTAAATAAACCACATAAAAAAAATTTGAAATGTAAAACACATAAACGGAATAAACTCTAGAATGAAATGAAATCAGGGACAGTGGTGCGATAAAAGTATGTTTTAAGCTTAGATTTAAAAGAAACCACTGACTCAGCCTGCCATGTTTCCTCAGGCAAGGTATTAATATTAAATGTGGATTCGGAATAGACTCAACTTGCAGATTATTTTTAATGGCACAAAAAAAGCCTTGCTGTGCTTGGGGGCATTTGCTGCAGTAAATGTATTTGTCCACTAAGGGGCAGCAGAAGACAACCTTTTCTTTACTATCATGTCTGCTTTATCCTTGTAGCTGATTTTCTTAAGCACTGCATGTCTGAACTGTTAGTTATGTGGAAAATAGGCATTTCATTGAAAGCTTTCTTTTCTGTTGTCCAGAATTCAGGGAGCTTCAAAAGAAATCAGAGTTTGCGAGTCAGAATGGGTCAGGAAACAAGGTAAGAGATCTTACTTTCCTCTTTCATAAGTTAAACACTAATTATTACACAAGTATTTTTTTTTTATTATTTTTTTATTTTCCCCACAGGTCCTCACTTTGTTGAGTATCTTGACTTCACTGTTACTGAACAGTGTGATGTGCTGCTGAAATGCAAGGTAAGAGATTGCAAATATTTGTACTGCTGTTTTGTGATTGTTTTTAAAGTGCAGAGCATCACAAATGAGTTCTTCCTCTCCACAGATTGGAAATGTCAGACCAGAGACAGAGATCGCCTGGTCTAAGGACTGCATTGAGATTGCTGATGGTGACGAGGACGCAAAGAAAATCGAGAGGAAGGACGGCGAGCTGACCTTTAATATCGGAAAGGTCAGCCCATTAGACGGAGGGCGTACTTTGTGAGGAGTCGTGAGCTTATGAGTAAAGAGCTAAAAGCGACGCTTCTGGTGCAGCTACGCTTCCAACGTAGAGCTAGACTAGATGCTATACTGCCAACCAGCCCTCTCTGACACACAGAACCATAAATGATGAAACACTTTTTAAAAATAATCACGTTCCCAAGTCCTGCTGGAGTGCTACTGGACTTAGCATGTCAGCATGTCGTACTTGGGAATCAGAACAGATGTATTTTACAACTAAGTCTACATTTTGGAGCTTTTACTTTAATATTTTTTGCATATTTTGATATTATAGCCTCTTAGGTATCGGCTTTTCAACATTTATGTCCATTTAATGTAAATACAATATATGGTTTTTCTGTGTGTTCATTCATAAACTTCATTTCATTCTAACATTGTATTCAATTTAACTTCTCTGGCCACCTCATTTAAGCATTTTAAAGCTGGAAGGCTGTCCTTTATTGAGGACATTAAAGGGATAGTTCAGTTTTTTTGGAGTTGTAGGATATACATATAGCCAGTGTATTACCTACAACAGATGGTGATTGACACAACCCCCAGTTTGGAGAAGCTGCAGAAGTAACAGAAAGCTAAACTATGTACTGCTGTGGACAGGGTCAGCAGCAAAATTGTATTATAGTAGGGCTGCAACTAACAATTAATTTCATTATAGATTCATCTTTGAATGTTTTTTTTCTATAAAATGTCAGAAAATGGTGAAAAGTCCCAGATGATGTCCTCAAATTTCTTTCCACAATCCAAGGATTCAGTGTACTTTCATAGAGGAGTTTAAAAAAAACCAGAAAAGCTGAGTTCATAGAATTTATACTTTTTAAAAACTTTTTTATACTTTTTTATACTTTAGTTGAATTAATTAAAACTTTGCAGCATTTTAGCCACCTAAAAAAGGCCCACCTAAAAAGTCAACATCAGTTTAAGTGTACACTATATTTAGAATATTTTCATCTCTTTGTCTTGCCATCAGACAGCTTTTTCTGACAGGAAACAACAGGCATATAAGCCAAATATTGCTCTCTTCAAAGCAACCAGATTCCATTGGCAAAAACCTGAACATGTGAGTTGCTCTTCTACGGCTGCTTCAGTCAGTTAGTTTGTTTGTGTTATTGTGTGACTTCAGTGTTTTTAAGGGTTAGTTTGACTTACCTGAAGTCACACAATCATGCTCACACACTATCCAATCAAGGAAGTGGTGACCAGCAACTCTTGTGTCCTACAAGGTAAAATGACTGTTTTTGCCAATTGAGTTTGGTTGGTTTGGAGAAAGTGATATTTGGCTTTTATAATGGCAATTTCCCATCGGAAAAGACTGTGTGATGGCAAGGCAAAGTGGTGAAAATATTCTGAATATAGCATACATTTAATGTGATATTGATTCTTTTAGGTAGGCCTTTTTGTAGGTGGCTAAAATACCTTTTGCTGCTGGCCCTGTCGACAGCAGTACATTGCTTAGCTTCCAACACAGATACTCCTGCTGCTCCTCCAAACTGGGGACATGCCAACCACCATCTACACTGACTATGGATAACTACCTCATACAACTCCACTTCAGAAAGTTTTAACTTTCCCTTTAATCTGGTCTGTCAGTCAGTGTGGGTGTCACTGAAGTTATATTGAGGTTTCAAGGTACCTGTACACTGAAACTGTATAAACATGACTCATCAAGAGAGGGTTGGTGTCATTGCATGAGCTCAGGAGGGGCGGCCTGTTCACTGCCACTCCTGTCAGTCGCATCTGCATTAACTGGCTTGTCTGTCTAATTCACAGCGGGTTATTAAGCAAGAGAACCCTACAGAAAAAGAAGAAAAAAAGCCACCTGCAGAAGAAGTTCCCCCACCGCCAAGACCCAAAGTCTGGACATAATCTATGTTTCCATAAGTTGACATCCACAACATATAATTTCTCCTTGTGTCCTCCTTGTCTTTCCTTTTCCATGTTTTCCTTTGAACGCCTGCAGCATCCCGGGCGGGAGAAAAGCTTGCCTTTTCTGTTTAGTTGGTCTCTGTCTGGCTCTTCTACTGATATTATCTGTCCTGTCCCAAGAATTATATTGTATTTCCCCTCTGTTTGAGGTAGAAGAGAATTCATTGCTGCCTAAAGGATACTAAAGTCACTTTTACTTCAAACTCCAGATCAGCAAGAACGATATGGGTGTTTACGAGGTCTTCCTGAGGGACGACAGAGGCAAAGATAAGAGCTCCTTCAATCTGACCGATGCAGGTAAAGTCTCTTTTATTCATTTTGTGGGTGACAAATCAAGTGGAAAAGTGGAAATCAGTGCAGTGATACCAGTGAATATGAATATGACATTCATTGCTGCTCTCATTCTTTTTCTTCCCCAGGATACCAAGCTGTAATGAATGAGCTGTTCAGGGTTATTGGTGAGTCATTAAACTTCTCACTAAGCAAGCAGAAATGAAACAGAAAGAATAAGAATGTACAGTATTTTTCCACTGCAGCTCTAGCTGTTAATAGTGGATGTATTAAAGCTAGAGACTGAAATATTTTATGCAGCATTATATACCATTAATCCATACTGTTTCTTTGATATGTAGATAAACACTCACCTTTTTCTCTTTACCCTGCAGCCAACTCATCCACTGGAATCCAAGTCATGAGCACTGAACATGGCATCATCCTCTACTCCAATGTCACATACTGCCATGAGGATCTGCGTGTTGGTTGGCTCCAAAAGTATGTAAAATCAGCTTCAATCACGAAAATATTTAACATACTTTTCTCATCTCCTGTCTGACATACATATGTGCATTTATCATGTACTTCTTCATGTATTTCAGTACACTGACACAAACAGTTTCCTTTTTTCCATTTTTCCTGCTTTACCTTGCTGTCAGACAGCCTTTTCTGACAGGAAACAGCAGTTTTAAAAGCCAAATCGCTCCAGACTAACCAGACCGCTTTAGCAAAAACAGTCATTTTACCTCACAGAACAAGAGAGTTGCTGGTCGGCCGCTGCCTCAATTGGTTACTTTGTTTGTGTTAATGTGTGACTTTTAGTGAATCTAAACTAACCTTTTAAGTCTTCTTTGAGTCTCTCTCAAATCTCTCGGTCGTGTTTTCCAGCCATGTGATGCTCGGAAGGAAAAGGCTGATTGTTCAAATAACTTTTTTATAGGTCACCTCTGTTGACAGTTCTAGTGTACCTACTGTTAGTTTTCTTCACAAACTGAATCAAAATGGATGGAGCATGACTGTTAAGTATTTTAGAAACTATTGTGTTAACGTGTATATTTTAGTAAAATGTCACACTGACTATGTTTACATGCCAAAATATAAATTTTTTGCCCTTATTCTGAAAAAAGACAATATTTCTACTGATCTTTTTACATGGCTAATGAAAATGAATATTACACTATTATTTTTTGTTTACATGCAGTATGCATACTCCTTGAACGAATGATTTACGTCCTACAGTTGCGCCCTACAAAGTCTCCCAAGAACTTTGATACTTTTATGATTTAATACTATCAAGTATTGAAGAATGCCTTGGCAATCAATACCAAATTTTAATACCTAAGGAGTAAATCTCATCAGCGTCAGTGAGGCAAAAAACATGAAGCATGCTTGTACCAAGATCTAATAATGCTGGTGATTGGTTATTACATCACATGTTACAGATGCATGCAGGAAAAACATGTTATGCAGAGAGACAGGAATTATGTTTTTTTTTACCACCAGGTCTTTGAAAACCTTCTTCCTTTACAGCAAGTAATTGTACTGTAAGTGTAATGTATTTTTTTTGTCAAAATCTGTATTGAAAGTAAGTATTGTTCAGGAACCAGTATCAAAATTAAGGTATTGGTATTGGTACCAATATTAAAAACTTTTGAACAATACACAGTCCTACATCCTACAAAGCCTTGCAAACTGTTGGGTAGTTGGTTTGTTTACAAAGCACAGAGTTGATCATAAATAGGCCAGAGGACATCTGTCACAAACTACACTAAAAAACCCAGTTGAGAAGCATATCCCAAATGTGCTGTGTACATGTCCAAAGAATGCTCCTAAAATCCAAATAATATCGGCATATCCTACATGTCTTAATTGGAAAATCCTACACTTGGAAGGTCTAATTGGAATATCCAAACAGAATATGCTGTTTTACAGGAGCCGTATCAAATTTGGATATTACTGTATTTGGAATAATAGTGGATAATTTGTGTGCACCATCAGTCAACGTAGTCAAAAGGCTTAGAGTTTCATTATTTTAGAGGCATGGCCTTGACTTGGATTTTGGTATTGTCAGTTTTTAAGGGCACGAAGGCCAAATGCAGCAAAGCCATCAAATAAAACAATAAATAATACTTCTTAGGCCACTGGTCAGCTAAGTCAAGGTAGCGTTATACGAGCAATGCGCAACATTATATGTTGAGGTTCTCGTTTTATTCATTTGCTAATTTATCAAACTGAATTCAGAAGTAGACTGATTTTCCAGTGGTTCACAATAAGTAAGAATAAGAATAACAATAACAATAAGAATTCAGAATCTGAACAAAACAATATGGTGTCTAAAAACCATATTATCAGGAAAGAGGGAGAGAAAAAAATCAGCTGGGGCAGTGAGAGCGGGGCATCAAGGCCACTGTGGCCTCACGGAATATAATCTTTTGAGGGGCATAAGGCCAAACTGAGGGGACACATCAGCCATGGCCTTCATAGCCTCTGTGAAACTCCTGCCCTGGTAGTCAGTGATGTTGATGGTTTGGCTCTTTGTCTAAGACCTTCAAAGCTTTGTACGCTTTGCAGATTCAATATGGCTTGAGGGTGGTGTTACATGTCTGAGACCAATTAGTCAAGCAGTATAGTATGAGAGAAAATCATTGTATTCATAAATAATTTTCCACCGCCATAGTTAAGTGCAGATTACAAGGCTCAGCTGAAATGACTGCTTCCCTTTTTGAGTTTTGCTTTTCACTGCACTTGATATCACTGTGTACTTTCAGTTAACAGTCTGGCATTCATTGATCTCTGTGTTTTTTCCTCCTTTCCTCCATTAGAGATGCTAAGATTGCTGCCTCTGAGAGAGTTAAGTCAGGAGTCACAGGGGATCAGCTTTGGCTTAAGATCAATGAGCCTACTGAGAAGGACAAGGGCAAATACACCATGGACATCTTTGATGGCAAGGACGGTGTGAAGAGAGTCTTTGATCTGAGCGGCAAGGGTGAGTGAAACTTTTTAAAGCCAAACAGGAAGAAGATACTGCAGATTTGTAAAAAGGCCCCATCAACTTTGGCTATTTTTGTGCTTATGTAACAAGTGATAATAATAACTTGATTGTTTGTTTGTTTTTTTCTGGTGCAGCATGGGAAGAGGCATTTGAAGAGTTCCAGAGGCTCAAGTAAGTAAACAAACTCATCTGACTGGATCCTTCTGTTGTGTAATTCTGTATTTCTGTCTGAAGAGGATGTTTACACAAATAAATAGTAACAATCATCACAAACTTAAAATAGACTCTATGCACTTTGTGAGCCCTTTCGGAAGGACTCAGAATACATTTCCTGACATTGTAAAGCTGAGAAAAAAAAGGTTCTGTCTGTGATACCATTTTAAGATGCTTCTCACAATGTCTGTCTCCTTCCTTCCTGTAGGGCGGCAGCAATCGCAGAGAGAAGTAAGTGGTTATTTATTCTTTGGTTTCTCCCGAGAGACATCGCTCTGTGAAATGATGTAACATTTGTCTGGACAGACAGGCCATTTCTGTTATAAAGGGATAGTTTGGATTATTTGAAGTGGGGTTGTATGAGGTACTCACTGATATGGTAAGTGTATTACCTACAGTAGATGGGGACAGTATCAGTAGCAAAATGTATTTTAGCCGCTTAAGAAAGGTCTTCCTAAAAAAAATCAATATTATATTAAGTGTATGCTATATTAAGAATATTTTCACCACTTTTCTTTGCTGTCAGACAGCTTTTCTGATGGAAAACTGCCATTATACAAGTCAAATACCACACTTTCAGAACTAACCATACTTCATAGGCAAAATCACTAATTTTACGCCGCAGAACATGGGAGTTAGTGGTCTACTGCTGCCTTGATCTCTTAGTTAGTTTGCCTTATTGTGTGACTTTTGTGTTTTAAAAGCATAGTTTGGATTCACCAAAGTCCCAAAATAACATAAACAAACAAACAGATTGAGACAGCAGCAGACCAGCAACACCTGTGTGCTGTGAGGTAAAATTATGGATTTCTCCCATGGAGTTTGGTTGGTTTGGAGAGAGCGATATTTGGCTTAGATAATGGCAGATTACTGTCAGAAAAGGCTGTCTGATGTTAAGTTAAAGTGGTGAAAATATTCGAAAAAAATACTCTAAACATAGTGTGGACTTTTTTTTAAGTTGGCCCTTTTTTAGGCGTCTTAATACATATTGCTGCTAACCCTGTCCACAGTAGTTCATTGCTTAGCTTCCTACATCAGTGCTCCTGCTCTTCTCTACACTGGGAACATGCAGACCATCATCTTCTGTAGGTAATACACTGACTATGGATAAGAACCTCATACAACTCCACTTCAAATCATCCAAACTATCAATTTAATACAAATTTAAACTTGGGTTCAGTGAAATTAAAGAAGTCTGTTGGTCATAATTTCAAGATCTCATTTATGAGAGTTAAAAATATTATAATATGTTTTTACAAAGGATGGTTCACTAACAAGTTTGACAAATCAACAACAGTGATTATTATGTTGTCAACAGGCATATGCTCTGCAGGTTGATTGACTGTTGTTGACATTTGCTGGCTGGCTCACTCTTGTATTTCTTGTTTAGACCGCGCTCGTGTGGTTGGAGGCTTGCCAGATGTGGTTGCAATCCAAGAGGGCAAGGTAAACAAATTAGATATTCATCACTCTGCCTCACCTTTCTCTTTCTTTTTCACTCTCTCATTCCTCATTCCTTGGAGCACATCTTTCCTCTGAACTCTGTGGAATCCTTATGTGGCACACATCAGTCCTCCTGCAATCATGTTTTCTCTCTTTAGTCCCTCAACCTGACTGGCAACGTCTGGGGCGAGCCCACACCTGAGGTGTCCTGGACAAAGAACGAGAAGGAGCTGGTGTCTGACGACCACTACAAACTCAAGTTCGAGCACGGCAAGTTCGCCAGCATCACAATCGCCGCGGTCACCACAACTGACTCTGGCAAATACGCCCTCGTGGTCAAGAACAAGTATGGCACGGAGGCTGGCGAGTTCACCGTCAGCGTGTACAACCCAGAGGATGAGGAGAACAAAGAGGCTAAAGGATGATTCGATGTAATGAAATAAAGCATAAAATAGGTGAACGACTGGGCTATCTCCAAAGCATTTTACCCCGGCACATGCCGGTGTCCAGAGCAGTTTAAATAAATGATGAATACAGCTGCTTCCTCCCGCCTCTTTCATGTGCTGGGCTAAAGAGCTTTGGGCATTGCTTGTCGAGGAAGCAAACAATGAATGTGATATAGCGAGGATAATTGTGTGCTTGTAGTTGCTTAACATGTCTTCTGTCACTTCTGGTCACTGTCAGCAGTAAATGTAATGTATAATTATGGGAGATGGTTGATCTGTCATTAATCTTTGTATTAAAGGTCCAGTGTGTAGGATTTGCAGGGATATATTGGTAGAATATGGCAGATATCCAATATAATATTCTTACGTATGTTTTCATTGGTGTATTATCACCTGAAAATAAGAATTGTTGTGTTTTTCTACCTTAGAACGAGCTGTTTATATCTACCGAGGGTGCAGGTCTTCTGCCACGGAGTCTGCCATGTTTCTCCATTTCTTCGATCTGCAAGCTCACCACTAAATCCTACACACTGATCTCTCAAAAATTGCTTAAAATCCACCAAAAGCAAAAATTTTTCATACAGTATTTCATTCGAATAACCTCTGACCTCTTAAACAAGTCATGCCTGAGGTTTTTTGTATAAAATAAAGGAAAAAAATAATGTCTTGAATGTCCGACCAGCTAAAAAAATGTCTGGATATTTCACATGCTCCACTAATTAGAGCTCTCTGTGTTCATTTATAAACAGCTATTTCTGTTTATACTGTGTACTTGTATGTGATGTACCTGTTATGTACTGTTTGCAAATGTCAGTCATTACAACAGTTGGAGGAAATGTGGGGCAGGAAAACCCTGGTGACGTATAGAATAGTGTGACAACACACACATGGCAGTTGAAGCTGGTTCATTCAAGGTATTTAACATAACCTACAAAGCCTCATGCAAAGTAATAAAAGCATTATTGGCATACTTTTAGAGGTCTTTCCACAGAACTAGTCATGTAAGTGACAGATGTTGTCAGAAACGTGTTGAAAGTTAAGGGGAATGTTGTTTATCAGGTACACTGGGAAGAAAACCATACAGATAATCTGCCCTGCAGCATTGTTTGTCTAATGAACAAGTTAAACATACTCTGTTTTCCCTTCAAGGCACCCATGTAATAAAGGTGCAGCTGCTTTAGAGAGGTTTCCTTTTGTCTTTACATAATCACTCACTCATTGAGATAAATGTACTGCCTTCATTAAAGTTAAATTATTTGATTTGCAAGAAGCTCAAGCTGCTCACAGCTGCTCTAATGGAGGCATCTGATTTCTGCCTGCTTTCATTGACAGTGACAGTCATCATAAGTTCCTAAAAGTGCAGTTATTAAAGGGGAGCCAAGTATGGGAGCCCATTTCCACTAGTAAGAAAAAAAATATCCCCATGGTAAGTCATAATTATGAGGTTAAAAAAAGACATAACTATGAGATAAAAATAATTACTTGATCTCATATTTATGACTTTTTAACTCAATTAATTTTTTAACATAATTTTGACTTTTTATCCAATATTTTTACTTTAACTCATAATTTAAACTTTTTGATTCAGAACTTTGACTTTTTACCTCATAATAATTAATTTTTAACTCATAATTTCAACTTTTTAACTTAGAATTCCAACTTTTTAACTCATGATTTTGACTTTTTAACACATTTTTTATTTCCCATCTCATAATTATGACTTATCACTTGACTTAATTGCAGATTTTTTTTTATAGTATAATTACTTTTAGCTCATAATTTAGACTTTTTGATTCATAATTTAGATTCATCTTGCAATTTTGACTTACTTTTTAACTCATATTTTTGACTTTTTATCTTACGAGTATGACTTTTTAATTAATAATTCCACTTTAAACTCATAATTCAGACTTTTTATCTCATAATCATAACTTTTTAACTCATATATTCTGACTCTTGTGGCTTGACTTTATTGCAACTTTTCTTTTTTTTTTCATCACATTTACTTTTTAGCTCATAATTTAGGCTTTAACTCATAATTTGGATTTATCTCAGAATTTTTTATAGCTCATGATTTTAACTCTTTAACACTTGACTTTAAATTTTTGATTTTTATCGCACAATTAATTTTTATCTCATAATTTAGACTTTAATTCATAATTTGGATTTGGATAGACTTTTGACTTATCTCATTTTAACTTCTACTTTTGACTTTTTATTTCAGTTATTACTTTTTAACTCAGAATTTCGACCTTTAACTCGGAATTTCAACTTTTATTGCATACATAACTTTTTACCTTATAGGTTTGATTTTTTTTTACCCATAATTCAAATCTTTAACTCATGATTTTGACTTTTTATCTAATGATTATGACAACCCATGTTTTTTCTTTTACTGGCGGCAACGGGCTTCTACAGACAACAGTCCCCAAGCATCAGAATGACATTTTACCTCTCACCCACATATATAAAGTGATGTTTTCTGTAATATCCTCTAAGATGAGCTCCACAGGTCAAAGTCTTACTTCACAGTGTATGAACCTGTGGTAATTAAACCCTCTGGGCTGAAGTGTCACAGCAGCTGTGTGAGCGCGCCGCCGCTGTGCGGCTCTCTGTCCCATCAACTCCAGCTCCCTGTTTCCAGACACACCAGTCAGCCTCGGTGGTCCAGCCGCGGACACGTCAGGAGGCTTTTGAGGAGTTTGACGGGCAAAGACATGGGGACTCAGTGAAGACACCTTACCGTCCTTCACCGGCAGCATCCCGCTGAGGAAACTGACAGGTAAACAGTTGGAGACAGGGTCGTCTCAGCCCGTTTGATAGCCAGTGATCGTTAATGCATATTTATGATTGTACCGTCAGCTAATGTTAGCTAGCCTGTAAGCTAACACGTTTAGCTACGATGGGTAAATTCAACTCAGACACACAGCAACAATACTGGAAATTATTTCATCACGTATCAAATTAATGTGACCACTTCTCATTGAAACCGGCCGACCTAGCGTTAGCAGCGACTCTGCTCCCGTTTCACCGTTTGCTAACAGCTAACAGCTAACAGCTAACGGTAACCTAACGACAACAGCGGAGCTAGCTGAGGGTGAACGAGGCGAACGACGAGCTGAGCCCCGTCTCCATTCATTTATTCTCCTCGCTGCTTCACTGTTTATGGCGTGAAACTCTTGTAATGGAGGGCATTAGAGAGCACCGTAAATTCAGATGTTCCTTCTTGGTTTCTGTTTGTTAGTTTCCGCAACATCCGCTCATGTAGTTTAAACGTCAGAGCGCTGGTGTGCTCCAGACATTTATGTCCGCTTTAATCCCTGAAATCAGCATTTCTAGCCACAAAAAAAAATCTGCGTTATGCAGCTAGCTTGTTTGTTGTGTCACTTCTCATCCTGTAGTCAGTTAGCTAACTGTCAGAGACGTCTTTTCGTCCTGTAAGCAGTGCTGCCACCTCATCAAACAAACCACCTGCCGCTGGGTGGTAACGTTACTTACGCTAATAACTAGAGCCTTAGTGGTTCAAGTAGGTTAAGACAGATGTTCCCTTTTTTCAGTCAGCCGAGAGAAAAGATAGAATACATTTATGTCCCTTTGAATCATTTCATGTAGCATGTGTTTTGTTTAGACTTCTACTTATGTGAAAGAACACCAGTATGTATTTAGAAAGCATTGGTGGAATGTAACTTGGTACATTTACTCAAGTACGTTACTTAAGTACAAATTCGCGTTACTTAACTCGACTCTCTTTCATTTATGCATCTTTATACTCCACTACATTTGTCTGGCAGCTTTAGTTACTATTTACACTTAAGATTACACATTTTCATACCCTTCCTGTCCAGTAAAAACCATATAATCCCAAATTTGTTTATTTTGAACGTTTGTAGGGCTGCAACTAACAATTATTTATTGTTGTTGGTCCGTAAAATGTCAGAAAATGTTGAAAAATGTTGATAGCTGTTTTCCAGAGCCTAAGATGACGTCCTCAAATGTCTTGTTTTGTTCACAACCCAAAGGTGTTCAGTGCAACGTGTAGGAGTACAGAAACCAGAAAATATTCACATTTAATTAGCTGAAATCAGAGAATTAACAACACAAAACAATTGATTATCAAAATAGTTGGCGCTTAATCTAATTGTCAATTAGTAATCATTTAATCATTGCAGCTCTAAATGTTTTTGATATATGCATATATATTTATTTACTTGTACTTTTGATACATTTATCCCCAGGAAACGAGTCGTGATACTAAAGTACATTTAATATCAGATACTTTAAGACCTTACTCAAGTACCATTCATATGTGTGACTTTTACTTAAATCATATTTTGGCATGATATCTTTACTTTTTTCAGGTATGATGTTATAGGTACTTTTTACAACACTGTTGGAGAGATGTTAAATATTTATTAAGATATTTGCACCATGTCAGCAGAGAATACCCCCAACATACATAGACACACATCAAGACAATGTGTTTATCTCTTATTCATACATAAAAATGCATATAATGCTGATTTTGATTATTTTGAATAGTACACTAACCCTGACCAGGAACTTGAATAAGATAGGCCTATTTTAGTTCTATTTTTTTACCACTTCACCTTTCACAGACCCCTGTTTGAGAACCACTGGGTCAAGATAACAACCTTTTCTTTTTTCCAGGCATTTCATGTAAATGTGTAATGTGAGATAGTCCCTCACTGGTACTGTCGCTTAATCATTGACACTCATGTCAGTCTACCACTACCCCATTGTCTTAGGTAACCCTACAAAACCCAAAATAACGTTATTCCAAATGACTGATGAGGAAGTCTTAATGTCCTTTACTTAAGTAAAAGCAAAAGTGCCAGAAAATGCTGTTTCAGCCTCTCAAATATGGAGGTTTCCAGCTTGTCTTTGTTTATTATCACATAAAACTGAATATCGTTGGATTTAAGACTGACAAAAGGTGATATTCACATACATTACCTTTGGCTTTGAAAAACTGATATTGAATTTTTAATTTTCTGACATTTTATAGATACTACAGCCCTGTATTAAATATGACAATTAACTTTGGTCTTTGTTGTTATTTTATAACCACTAATGAATAAAACAATTTGTATGGGGGGCAAGTAAAATTTGACTTTGTGCAAGTAGAATTGTGGCCCACTTTTCCGAGCACACAAGTGTGAAAAACATTAACCCTCCTAGCTAAGAATTAATGCTGTCTAAAAGAACAACATTGGATCTAATCCTTTTTCAGGACTGTTGAGTTCTTGTTGAAACTGTTTTAGAGAGGTGTTGAATTGCAGACCAAGTATATGAAATGCTCACCAGTCAAATATAACAGTGTAACAACACCATAAACAACAGCCTCCAATGTTACCATCAAGTTGAATGAACACATCTCTAAAATAGATTTATGGCAGGGCTGTAATGCATCCATTAGCTGGGTGTACCTAGTAGCCTGGTAGCTGAGTGTATATTGTTCAAGCTAAAAGCTAAATAACTTGATCCTGGTTTTGACTTGTACTTTTACAAAGTGAGTCTGAATTAAATCAGAGAAGAAGACTGTAGTTTACCCAACAGCCAAAAACATTTGTCCAGACTTCCCTTTTCTTGGCTTGCTGCCACTGAGGAAGATTGGGTAAATACTAGAGCTGTTGTACCTTGACTTAAAAGAAAAGGCAAAGACTTCACTGTGCTTTTGGCTTCTCATTCCTCACAGGGCGTCGCCTCAATACTACATGGCTGAATTATGACAATTTCTGCTTTATGTATCACCAAATTCACAGACCTA
Source organism: Lutjanus argentimaculatus (assembly GCA_034769285.1). Lineage (NCBI taxonomy): Eukaryota > Metazoa > Chordata > Actinopteri > Lutjaniformes > Lutjanidae > Lutjanus > Lutjanus argentimaculatus. The sequence continues at coordinate 24,504,188 of JAWZSL010000011.1, forward strand.
AAAACAAGGCATTTGATTGTTTATTTTGGTTTTAATGTTCCCATGATAAAGCTGTATTTTTTCTTGCACTGTAGATGGAATGTGTAAAAATGAAGGCCAGCACCGTCTGTCTGGGGTTTTGTTTGTCATGGTTTATGTTACACACATAATAAGTAGGCTCTTTTTGGTGCAGTTTGGTAACCTAATACTTGGAGGAGTGTAACATGAGCCTTGTGTGGTCTGGTTGGGCAGCCAGCTCAGTTGTGGGACTGATTCATTTGTCACTCCATCAAAGCAGATATGCCCTGGATCATTTCAGATGAAGACCATAATTGTGTAGTGAGAGTTACTAAGATCATAATACTGAGATGCCTGGTCTTGTAATTTCCTAATGGTGCAAGTAGGGCTGGACAATATAGCTGAAAAAATTATCACCATAGTGAAGTTTCTTATCGCTGATACTGCTAATTATTGATAATTTTTAGTGACCTAATTTTATTTGTTTTTAAACACCAGGTGAAAAAAATAATTAATTTAGCCTCTTTATTTTGAATTTAAACTTTTTTATCAAGGCACATTGGTAATAATTTTTATGTTGATACACATTAAATAGAGAAAGCAAAGAAAATCAACTTTGAGATAAACTGTCTAAAACATCATTGCAATAAATAAACAAAAATAAAGAAACTCTTGAACTTGTAAATAAAATGTTACCAAATGTGTGCAATGTAAAAGTATTTTGAAATGTAGAAAATCTAAATAAACTTGAGTTACATCTCTAAGATAGATGCTAACAGCCATCATAAAAATCTCTAAAACCGAATGAGGATGCCATAAATAAGGAATGATCTCACCTTGATATACATTAAATAAAGAAATTAAGTAAAATACACAACAGATAGACTGACCTAACACCAATAAGGTACAATAAAAGAAACTCTTGAACTTACTAAATAAATTGTTACAAAATGTGTAAAAATGTTTTGCAATTAAACATACAAAATCAAAGTAAACTTTGAGGTAGAACCTAACATTTGCATGATGCCTTACAAGCACAGTATTTATTTATTAACAGCAAGAGCATTCTGTGTTGATTCTTGCATAGTATATATAGTTCATGCTGGGTTATTTGTGACTGAGCACACAGTGCAAGTACAACATTTCATTTCGGAAGGGGAAGTATTAATCTATTTATGCATGACTCTTATCAAATATTCAAACATAGAACAGATCCCAGCACAGGGGGAGGATGAACCAACAGCCTTGCACTCAGTGGGCCTCTGTGTTTTGTTTGATAGTGTTTACAAAAGGCTTAGCAGATGGGCCAGTAGGAATGAGGCCTTTTTGGAAGAGCCTCATGCATTATGTTTATCTTCATCATTCACTTAGGAGCTAAACCAGGAAGGAGACTGCTGGAAGACCTCCTGATGACAAAAACATGTTTGAATTCATCATTTCTTGGACAACAGTGTCCTGAGTGTACCCACTCCATCTGTATTGATGTTGATATGGATAAAATTAGCATTGGGCTAATTTTAGCCAGCTGTATTGAGATTTAATATAGACTAATCCATGCAGAGATTATCCCTTAGGTGTTTACTGAACTTTCACCTGTTTGCTTTTGTGATCACATGTCATGTTGAATGTGAAGTCCAATGTACCGAATATCCCATTGGTTGACTCCTGCTGCAGGCAATCAATGTCATCAACCTTCCCTTTTCGATTAGTCATGCACAATAACAACCACACGCAGCAACGATTGTACCGTCCATGTGACTGACTGTGCAAGAACGTCACACAGTGCAGTACTGCTCGGTTTTTTCCCTGAGCTTGTACTCTTATCAGGGAAAAAACATTGCATAGCCGTTCACAGGAATTAGCCGTCCCTTATCAGCCTCACACCGCCACCTTAAAGAGGCCATCCCATTGGCTGAGCCCGTTGTGTCCTGTCAGCTGACTGGATGAGCACCAGAGCACATCCTGCAAAGAATAACCTCAGAAGAACAAGGATGACAAAGTTTATGACAGGCGTTGCACAATCGCCCCTGGCGTCAGATAGCAGTGTACTGGTATTCACCCCTGGGAGGGTTATTCCAACGTGATTAGGTGGGCTGTATTTGAGATTGGATTCAGGATGGCAGGGAGGCATTATCATCGTAATCTGAGGGAGAGAAAAAAATGGTCCCAGTGGAGTATCCTGAGGTGGGGAAAGTGAGAACTGGTGCTCCACTAACAGAGATGAAGAGACCGAGATCCTGGGGGGACAGGGAGCTCCTGGGAAGCAACACAGAGGACAACACAGACAACAGTGAGCAGGATGAGTCCTCATCTCTGAGGTCGTCTTGGTCCCTGGTGAGTCAGTGCTGACAGGTGTCTGAGTCGGTCACAGTTTGGGCCTCATGCTGGAGGGCAAAATATATAATACAGTCATCCTGTATTGTTTTGTTTGGCAGGTTTCTGGGGCAATTAGCTTTTTATTGTAGTCAAACCTAGTGGCAGGATACCTGACTGACCACAGTGAAGCAGATGGATGATATCAGTTTGAAGGCTGCTGTCATGACTAGTGTTCTTTTTTAGGGATAAGATAGAATCTGAAAGAAGAGGGTGGGGCGACAGTTGTCACAATACTAGAATTTTCAATTCTGATACAATACTAGGATAAAAATAATACTCAATACCTCTTTTAATACCAGGCCAAAAAGGGAAAAAATAGGCACACAAAATAGCTAAAAATGTTATGTTTTTCTTTGCACACAGTTCTGGTATAGAAAAAGTCACTGAACACAGTGTGGTTTGGCTATGCTACAAGTCAAATTCCAGGCAAGACAGTAAAGAGGTCCTGAATGTGCACTTAAAACATTTTTCGTATCTTCAATACTATTATTACAGCATATTATATAATTATAAATTCATGGTATTGAAAAGTATTGAACTATTCATTTGTCTGACAACCCTAGCTTGGACGTGGTATTTGAGATGGCAAAAAATATTTAGGCTGAGTTATGAACTGTGCAACACCTGTCTAATCTGCCAGTATATTTCTTTTCCAAAATACCAGGCCTGTCCTGTTAAATCTGTGGTTTGTGGTCTGGCAACTTCTAGCTACTTGCTGTGTGTACTTATATGTCTTAGTTGACATGGAAAGAAGACAATAGGTAGCAGCAGGTAAAGCATGGTTGTCACACGTGACTGTGTTTGAGATAACTGAATGCTGGCTCCTCTCCAGACAGCTCCCGTGTGAGGGTAATCATTTTTTTACTTAGAATATTCTCTGTTATATACTGACCTTTATAGATGTTTGGAGTCTTGTTGTTAAGAGAGATTCTTTATGTATCTATTCTCTACTCTTGGTGGTAGCACTGTCAGTCAGTGGGACAGGAGCTTTGCAGTTTCTGCACCTGGAACCTGACATTCTGTGGTTTCAAAGTAAAAGTGAAACTTAGGCTTATTTATGTAATGCGTAGCAGTGACAAGACAGTTTTTTAGTTTCCAGAGATGGAGAAAATACAGATAAACAAGCACACAGAATTGACCATCAACATGCCATGTGGACATTTGCCTCTGACAGTGGCACAGTGCAGTTATTTTGCAGTTGAATTGTATGGCTTTTTTATACTCCAAACCATGTTTGAGTTCACTAGTCCCTCTCAGCTTAAAGATTTTATCAAGTAAGTAAATTTTGGTTTTTTGTTGTTGTTTTTGTTTTTGTTTTTTTGTTGTTGTTTTTTTTTTTTTTGTTTTTTTTTTTTTGTTTTTTTTTCATTTTGACCAGTGCTGCACAATGAATCAAAATATTATCGAATTTGCAATATGGCCAAGTGCAATGTCCTAATCACAGAAGCTGCGGGTTATTCATTAGAAGTAAGATATGTAACAAAATAGTGTTATAATGAAGTACTGTAGTGCTGCAGGGATTCCCTGGCCTTCAAATGTTGTTCTCCAGATGTAAGAAAACATGTTTGTTTAGGACTGCAAGTAGGACTGCAAGTATTGTCATTCTCAGTTACTCTGTTAGTTATTTTCTTGATTAATGATTACTTATTTGGTCCATATAATTTCAGAAAGGTGTAAAAAAAAAAAAATGCCGATCCTCCCAAAGCCCAAGATGAAGTCTTCAAATGTCTTGTTTTGACCACAACCCAACGATATTCAGTTTACTGTCATAGAGGACTAAAGAAACCACAAAATATTCACATTTAAGAAGCTGGAATCAGAGAATTTTGACCTTTTTTTTTCTTAAAAAAATACTGATTTATCATATCAGGATAGTTGGCGGTTAATTTAAAAGTTTACAACGAATTGATTCATTGTTGCAGCTCTAGTACAGACCCCAGTAAATGTCACATCTTCATGATTTTAATCTTTTTTTTTTTTCTTCTTTTTTTTTTTTTTTTAAGGGAAAATTACATTTGTGATACAAAAATGACCATTTCCACTAATTGTGAACCATATTTTGATTCTACTGGTTATTGTCCTTTCCTTTAGCATTTTAATGTCTTCTTGCAGAAGAGTCCTATTTTAGTGAATGTCAACAAAAGGCCTTAACTTGGAATTTTTCCATTACGTATTTTCCCATCCTCCTTGTCTATATATGTTGGGTGAAGTCCTTAGAAAGAATTCAGAGCTTCCTGTTGTTGATCTAAGGCCTCATCTCAAGTCACCTAAACCCCTCTGAGGCCCTTTGAACAGTCAACTAACAGTGATGGCTGTTTGAAGTCATGATGGTTGCCTGCCTGTCTGCAGTGCAAGAATTATTCTGACTGCTCTGCTGTCTATTCACTAGCTTACTTTCTGGTAAAACATATCATGCCAGTTTGCCATATTCCATGATGCCACCCTTGCACAAATGCCCCTATTCTCTACCCAACCCCTCCACCCCCCTCTCTGCTCTCATGGCTTGAATCTGAACAAAAGGTCAGTGTGAGATGAGCATTTCAGTTTACATAAACCCAATGAAGTCAGCAGGAGGACGTGTTTACAAGCCCCACTAAACTAGACCCTGACCCGAGCGAAAAAAAATCACATTTGTCAAGTTAATAGTTTATGTCACAGTGCACAAATGGCTGCAAATAGTTAAGTTCAGGAAAGAAGCCACCGGAAGGCTGTGTGATTATGAACAATTAGCCCAGGCCTGTGTGTAATTTTCTTAGCAGCTCCAACAGATTTCTTGTAAAATAATTCACAGTCTAACTAGCTGCTTCTCCCAAATGATAAAAAATTGTTGGAGAAAATGTGAACAGTTAATCCAGGATTTCTATGCAGTATGGAAAAGTACAGAAAAAAGAGATTTGCAGGGGGGTTTGTTGCAGCACTTGGAGCACTGCATTGTCCAACAAATGAAGGAATTCTCTTTATTTATGTTGTACATTTTGCTAAGTTGTGTTGCAAACACACACTAAAACAGCTGATGTTGTTTAAGTAACAGGCCAAGGTCAAATGAGGAGAGTGTAGGCTATGCCTCAACCTCAGAATCTAATTTCACAGTTTAAAATATCCTAGAATGCTTTTGTTGATTGATTTGATTTTTTGCCATTGACCAATTAAAAACTAATGTCAGTTGCCCCAACTGAAGTTTTAATAATTATCAACTACAAAAGTTCTTATTGGTCAGGAATAGGTGTGGTTTTAAATATTTATAGCTGTCTAGAGACAAGCCTAATTCTCCTCTACAGTAATTCACTGCTTATTTACAGTCAGGTAGGCAAATTATTTTAAATATGCAATAAAGATCAGTGTCTATAAAGGAATAGTGGCATTAGAATCACAGAGGGGTAATGCCCCTGGACATAGTGGGCTACTGTTTTCCCACTGCCTATCTATTCTATATCCTTGTGGAAAACCCTGTTTATGAGTTATAATGTGATGCAGTTATCACAAAAGGAAATCAAACCTTTATGATTGTGTTCGTCGTTTCTGTCGACATGAATAAACAAGTGTGCACAGACATCAAGAAAATTATTAGGGCTGCAACTAACGCTTATTTTCATAGTCGATTAATCGGTGGATTATTTCCTCGATTAATTGAAGTAATTGTTTGGTCTATAAAATGTCAGAACATTGTGAAAAATGTCTATCAGTGTTTCCCAAAGCCAAAGATGATGGCCTCAAATGTCTTGTTTTGCTCACTGCCCAAAGATATTCAGTTTACTGTCAAGAATAAAGAATAATATTCACATTTAAGAAGCTGGAGTCAGAGTATTTTGACTTAAACTGATAAATCCATTGTCAAAATAGTTGACAATTTAATAATCGATCAATCGTATTTATTCAATAGTTTAAGCCAAAATATTACAAGTACAGTTAGAATAGGTTATTTTAATTCCTCTTTGCTTTCTACATAGGACACAGCCACCACAATGGTTAAATGCAATTTCCCAGGCCCTGACTAACCCAAATATAAAGCCTGGTTGGCTAAGGATTCCAAATGGGAAGAGAACGATGGATGTTATATATGGTCTGAAAAATCCACAGAGAAGTCTGGAAAACAATGGAATTTTGAAATGGAAAATGTGTAGGGACCCTGTTAATCCAAACCCGTATAATTATAGCCATAGAACAATGGCTTTTAGCATTGTATTTGATATATTTCTACAGTATATTCTGGGAGTTTTGAATGTAAACAGGATGTCAGCTGCTTTCATAGCAGCAGGGCAGTGGGAACTCTGTGTGAGGTTGTCTCTTCTCATTGTTTGAGCCCAGCCGTCAGCCCCCCTTCTCTGATGTTGCTCATGTGGGACAGCGGCCAGTGACAGGGTAACAGTGGCACTCTGGCAGTCTCTAAGCAGGTCAGGAGATAACAGACACCACATGGCAGGCACGCAGGCACGCAGACAGAGAAATGAAAGCAAGAGACAAATATGACAGCACAACTGTCCGGAAGAAGATACTTAAAAGAAGAGGGAAGAGTGGATAGACTGAGAGAGTGCTAGGAAAATCAAGTGGAAAATTATTAGGTTCCACATATCCATGCCTTGTGAGGGCCAAAACAGTCTCCTCTTTTGGACTCTTCACTGAACAATACATCCTTATCCTGTCTTTCCCTTGACTCAGCTAATATTTTGTTCTCCACCCACATCCAGGCGGACACCATGAACTACGTGGGCCAGCTGGCAGGTCAGGTGCTGGTTACCGTCAAAGAACTGTATAAGGGCATTAATCAGGCCACGCTGTCGGGCTGCATTGATGTCGTGGTCGTCCGCCAGAGAGACGGCACCTATCAGTGCTCACCATTCCATGTGCGCTTTGGCAAGCTGGGTGTACTGCGCTCCAAAGAGAAAGTGGTAAGTTTAAGATGATTTTAGTTCATATTTTGAAAAGACCTTTCTCACAGCAGCCATATTGATATGAATTAGTAGAGTTGACAGAGGTGTTACTAATGATACTAATTAAGGAGCTTTTCTAGACAGTTAACATGCACAGTAGCAACATCCTTACTCTTTTTTACCTGAACGGGGTAATTTTATATTGAAATGGCTGCTGTGAAAAAGGTCTGTTGCCATACAGTATCATCAATCTTCAAGATTATTTTAGCATTAGTATGCATGCAGTACATACAGAAGTTGTGGCTAGGAGGAGGTTGTGTCCAAACTGGGTCAAATTACTTTCAGAGGTTTTTAGACAACTACATTTTTGGTTTCTGACTCTAAATATAAGGGCTGCACACTCCAATGGTCCCGACATACAAGTGTTTTCACTTATTTGCCTGTTTAGACTTGTTCAGGACAATGTAGGGGACAAGCAAAATGTGCTTTACTGACATCTCTCTGAACCAACAGTGGGATGAGGATAATAGATGGATATTGAACAAAGCAATGATAAAAGGGCTGCATTTATACGGCGCTTTTCTAGTCTTCCAACCATTCAAAGTGCTATACATGCCATTCCTACATTCCCTTCCAACATTTACCCCATTAACATGCACATTCATGGCCCATTCAAACACACACACTCACACACTGAGGGATCAGCGAGCGGGAGCAGTTTGGGGCACTTTGACATGAGGACTGTAGGAGCCAGGGATTAAAGCGATAGTCCACCCCAGAATGATAGTCCACTCAATATGTACTCACCCCTATGCTGATGTGAGGATGGGTGAAGATCTTCAGTTCACAAAACAATCCTGGAGTTTCAGCAGAAAACAGGGTTGCAGCCAATGGCAGTGAATGGTGACCACGAATAAAATGTAAAAAAAAGAACACAAAACAAACACAAAATGTCTCCATCCTGCTCATGTGGTGTAATCCAAGTGTCTGTGAGCCACGACATTAAAATTTAACCACAAAAGACGCCATTTACACCATGTTTTTAGCCGAAATGTCAACTGTAGCGTCCCAGGTAGCATGTAAACATGGCATCGATGTATCGCGAGACTTCGTATATCTCTCAAGATGTATTGCAAGACTTCGTATATCTCTTAATGGATGCACCTGTGAAAATATTTTTTCATCTGGAAAACAGGATTTGTAAGCCAGGGCATCTCTGCAGCACTACACTACTTCATTAGAATGTGGTTTTGTTTTAAATTAAAAACTGCAGCTTCTACAATTTGGATATAACGGTTGGCCAGATTGTGATTTCAATAATATGTCAGTTAATTGTGCAACTCTAATTGTAGTAAACACGGTGATGGCACTCATTGTTTATATGTATTAGCTGTATTATGCCCAGTGTAGCTTCACCCAACATGAACCTCATCAGTTTAAGGTCACGTTAACTTAAAGCACCTCTGTGTGTGTGTGCCTGTGCACGCGTGTGTGTGTGTGTGTGTGTTCTCTCTTGGGGACCTCTTCCGGTATAAACACCAACCTTATTGGGACCAGTAGTTCTCTTGGGGACAAAGCTCACCCCCAGTGTGACAAAACATTATTTCTGGGGTCCTGATTAGGGGTAAAGTCTAAATTGAGATTAGGTTAAGGTTAGGATTAGGCATGAATTGATTATGGTTAACAGAACTGAACTTTTTGCACATAGCACTGGTGCTTCAGAGGTTGAAGTAACAGGCTACAAAAATTGTGACACGTCTATAAAAATGTCTGCTATCATCTCTTAAAACCACCACAGGACGTTTATGTTGCATACTGGGCACACAGTGCCTGAAGGTTTTGGCTTTATTTACCCCTAATGGTAAATTGCAGGCATAGCTGCCCAAATGTGTGTGTGAGTGCTGCTGCGCCATTAATATTTGATTATGTTTACAAAGGTTTTGTTTCTCTTTGAAGAAGCTAGTTTGAATGTCAGTTTTTCTTTTAAGATTCATAAGCTGTAGAAAACAATGTTTAAAAGAAAAAGATCTGTTGCTTGGGTTGTATGTGTGCCTCAGTGAATATGCTGGAGGTTGTCCCAGTTATCCATCAGATTAACCATTCTGGTGTCAAGGGCTTCAGTCAGAATTAATAGCTTGAATGGAGTGACTTTGAATTCATTCAGGGAAATGGTAGGTTCTGTTTCAAGAACGTAGATGGGATGTTCTGGGCTTTTCCCTCTCACTGATAGTAGTTTTTACTTTACATTCTTGCCTGGAGAGAAGATCCAATTAATCATGGTTCAGGAACAATGGTACTATTTTTAGCGCTCACTTCTCGCTTGAGAAAAAGGCGTTTTTGTAGCCCCTTTGCTTAGGCCCAATTGATTCTCGGTAGGAAGAGCAAGTCAGTCCTGTTTCTGCTGTAGTTTTGATGTTGTAGTAAGTAAATGTAGAGCTTAAATATCAAGGATTTTAAAAACAGCAGATCTACTATCAGGACTGAAATAGACACCTGGCTCATCATCAGATGACACAACCTTTCCCCGTGTGAAATTGAGGTCACTTGAGTTCATCTTATATAAAGATTCAGAATATCCCTTGGTACTAAGTTAATAATTAGATAGAAATTAAAATTTGATGTGTTTTCCCACCACTCCACTGTCAATGAGGAAGTTGTCCATGATTTCTATTTTTAGAACAGTAATGGTCTTCTCTGACTTGAGGAAAGCGTACTTGCTTGCTTGTGGACCAGAATGGGTGATGATTTGTGGGGCGATTGACACTGTCTCACCACCTACCCAGAATGCTGATGGGGCTTGAAGGGAGGACTGAATGAGTGGTTCCTATGGCAACAGCTCTACAACTTGAATGCGTGGGAGGGGGAGGAAACATGAATAAGAAGAAGAGGGCCTCAACAACGGCTGTTGTGTAACAAACAGTTATGCATGTGTCCCTGAGTTCACTTATCAGATCCTCAAGGGTTTCTGCAGCTAAATATATTTTCTTTTAGAAGTTTCTGCACCACATAAATTATGTGATATTTGTACCTGACATGCTGATATTTTTAAGAATTCAGAGTGGGAATCAAATCGTATAGTTGCCAGCCAAATACTAATTAAATTTTGGCTGTGGATGTCGTGTCTGTCCTCATACAAGTCGCTTTAGTTGGCAACCAGAAATGTTTTTTAAGTGTTTGATTCTAAAAACATTTTGGGATGATAGCTAAACTCGTCTATGCATAAATAGATCCACTTTTCTTCCGTTTTCTGGTGAGAACTAAACACGAGCCTCAAAAGTCACGTTGGCTTGTACTGCAAGAGAGAAACAACCCCATATTGTGCTTTAATTTTGTGCATCTACAGGCAGTCATTGCCTCCAGTAATTTCAGCAATCCAGTGTGGCAATGGCAAATCCACAACTCAGCCACTCAAGTGACCTGTCACTGACTGTGAGAGGTTGAAGAGGACCCTCATTTATTCTGCCTCATTATTAATTGGGCATTGAAATTCCCAGCCATCACTCGGCATACATAAATTCCCCTTAGCAACCCTGAGGGGATGAAATTAAATCTTGAGGCTGCTGAGAAACCACACCGGCAGTAAAGGACATCAGCAGCAGCGAAGATACAACATGACAGATCACAAAAAAACCCCCAAAAAACAGGTGATGTTAGTGGTTGAGAACGAATATTGATGATTTGGTTTCAGGTTGTCAGACTGGGCAGAGCACTTGTGAGTCAGAGTCTGCCTCCTCTGTAGACTCCGCCAGACGTGACCTGTTTTTTTTTTTCTGCTTTTGTGGTGTCAAGTTTCTGAATGGCCTCGGGTCCACTGTGGGTTTGCCGGGCAGACATGAATGGCCCTGTTCTGTTGGCAGGCTTCACAAACTGCAAGCCCAGAGGACCCATACACTTATTAGGTTTTGTAAAGCCCCGGGAGAAAAATGGGGCTGTGAGTAGCTACAGGCCATCTATGGGACCTGATAATATATTGGAAGAAAAATAAAACAAAACTCAACTTGTTTTTAAATAAATTAAAAAGGCATAATCAGATTTATATAGATGCATACATGCATGCTGAGATGGCACTGTCCTCTTCATGATTTCCTAACAAAAAGTACTTTTACAGTATCGTTAAATTGCTTGTATCCTCTGCCGTCTTCTTCCAGATCGACATTGAAGTCAATGGAGAGCCAGTGGACCTGCATATGAAGCTTGGTGACAATGGAGAGGCCTTTTTTGTCCAAGAAGCTGAGCAGCAGAACGTAAGTACCCAATTAACTACAGATTAATGAAGGCCACCATTTATTTAGGGGTATCCTGGTTTTTTTTTCAGCCAGTACAAATAATCTACAATTACCTGCTTCTCATGGCAGATACTGATGACAGAAAATTTTGTTCTTCCTATTTAAAGAAAAAGTTATGTACACCTGAGAGTAAGAAGGGCTAAGATATAATGAGCAAAGATGGAGGATTTAATATTTCATAGCTCTGATCTAACCAAACCTAACATTTGACATCACTATTACAACATAAACAAAGAACACTTCTGACTCTTCAAATGTTGTTCAAATGTTGTTGTTTTTTCTAGAAAAGTACATCCCAAAACTTCACTAACTTTTATAGACCATTTTGCCCAAGAATTTGAATGAAATGCTTTGACGTAATCTTTCAAATGAGTCACCATTATAGCTGATATGTATCAGCTGTAATTTCATTATCAGAATAAAAAGTAATTCCCTGTTCGATATCTATCATGCATCACTTTTTTTGTTTTTTGTATGTCAGCTAAAGTTAAGTGAGATATTGGACAGGCTGCAAATTATATTTCTATCATACATCAAGAAAAGCTTCTTTGCAGGTTTCTTAATCATTGTGTTACTTGTAAAGCAACTCAAACCTTTTAGAATGAGATCTTTTTGTGTTTAAGCAAAACAGCCAATGTCATCATCCTTTTATGTCTTTGTTATTCAATGAAATTTGAAGATGCCGTAAGAATTTATTTTAAGAAAATGGCCATACTCATAAGTACAAACATACCAGATTCAGTATTACTTTTGTACTCACTACACTAGAGTGACAGCAGCTGTGTTCACATGGATCTTAACACTCCACTAATAAGTAGGATAATAGCCCCATCAGAATAAAAATGGCTCATATAACCACTTTAATGGGGTTGAGAGGAGTGGTGTAAAGTTTTGGTAATCTGTTCAATAGCAAATAAGATTAGCACTTAATAACCATGTAAACTCTTAGTTTGATTGTCTCTCTCTGGTTGGAATAAATATACTCTTTCCATGCATGTGTTAATGTTACCCCCCTTGTGGGGGTGAAGGTGAAGTAAACAAGTTTCTGGAGGCAACAGAAACATGGCAATAACAAAACAAACTCCATGGCGAAATCACTAATTTTACCTTGCAGAACATGTGAGTTTTTGGTGTACTGCTGCCTTGAATGGTTAGTTTGTGTTATTGTGTGACTTTGGTGTTTTTAAAGGTTTCAAGGAAGTCACACAATAACACAAATTAACAGAGCGAGGCAGCGGTAGACCGGCAACTCTGGTGTTCTGCAAGGTAAAATTACTTATTTTGCCAGTGGAGTTTGGTTGGAACTATTCCTTTAAGGACTGGTGAATGTCTTGTTTACAGTTCCTGATGAGCTGTAAAGATCCCTGTACACTCTCCCCCTGTTTAAAGACTGCAGGGAAAAAAAGTATGTGCTGCTGAGACTGCTGTTTAGCTTAATTAGAAGGAACAGCAGAAACACAAATATTGCTCCCAGGACACAACGTGATCCATCTTGAAAATTGTATTAACAGGCAGAACCACTTTCTCTTCTTCTTCTGTTATATTTCTGGCAAATTAGATATTTCACAGTGGGCAGAACCACTTTGTGCATGTCGGAAAACGTCTTTTCTGATAATATGCTTTGGGGCATGTAAACCCACGTACTGTCTCATGATGCTTTAATCTAAAAGCAATCTTAACGCCTATTGTAGTCTTGGCATACAAATGTAGGGCAATGTTTGTGTTGGGAAATTACTTGAGTGCAGTTGCTACATTCAACATGTGAGCTATTGCTTGAGCTTTGTGAACTCTCATTGTGACTGCTCAGCAGTGACAACAGCCCTGTTCCACTGGCCCTGGTCATAGGCTCTAAGGCTTCACTGTGCTCACACCAGGGATCATTAATGCTGCTCTAGTTTGCACTTATTTAAACACATCTTAATCCTAAACTTCCTACATTCTCACTTGATCCTTTAGCAGATTGTCCCTGCCCACCTGGCCACCTCTCCAATCCCCACCGAGAGTCACCTGTTCTGGATCTCAGAGGTCGAGCACAGGGCAGTAAAAGATCTAGAGGATGACCCCGCTGACCCAGAGGACCCACCTGAGCCTCCTGCTCCAAGCACCATGGCCACAAAAAAGAAGAAGAGGCGGAGGAAGAAGCACAAAGGAGACCCGCGAAGAGAAGAGCTGACCCCACCCATGCCAGTCACCACTGGTAATAATGCTATTGCTGCTAACGCACCTGCTGCTGCAACGACTGCTGCTATGTCCACCGCTGGGCAAAATGAAGAGATCTTTGAGATGGACCTGAGCTCTGACGAGGAGGCTGCAGCACGTGTCTCAAGGTAGGCTCAGGGCAATTTCTGACTGCTGTAGCTAGAGAGGAAACAGTATGAAGATTTTATTATCACAGTTATCAGTACTATCATGATATTGTTAAAACGTAGTGAAAATGTTCAAAAAGTAGTTATACTCACACTGAAATTATTTCACCAAGTTTTATATTGAAAACCTCTCAACGATTGGAAAAGTTATCATGGCCTCTGCACTGTCAGTTAGGGATGTAATAATACCAAAAACTCAAAGTATGATATTTTTTATATTTCCTCTTGTTTACATTGATCCTATTTTTCATTTTCCCTCTTGGTTACATTGCTTGTTTACTTGTTTATTATTTACTGTTTTTTTTCTGATATTGCTTTCTGTTTTGCGATCCACTTTGTTGCTATAACACTGCACATTTCCTCCTTGTGGGACTAATAAAGGATTATCTTACCTTAAAAAGGCATTGCAATTTATTGCAATATTAAAAAACAAAGAAAAATATTGACTTTAAAAATTATGTTTTATTAAATAATAGCTCTGAAGAGTACAAAAAAAAAAGTTTTTCATTTCAACTTAAAATGCGTCTGTTTTCCTCTTTAATAACATTTTTTAAAAAGTTGCAGCCATGACCTAAATCATAGCTGCAAAGCATGTTAATCAAACATGGTTTTAATGATAATTAAAATTTGAAACCGTAACACTAACCATGTGGAATTTTATCATGAAACCGGTAATCGATTCATGTCTTCCTGCAGCTAAGATCTGTTTAAAAAGAAATTTTTATTATTTATTCATCTGACTAATGTATCTGTTTCACCCTCTATTTAGGTCACCATCAGTCACCACAATGCGAGACGTTGACCCCAAATTACCCGTAGTCAGACACAACCTTGATGGCTATCCACTGTCTGATGGGGACTGGGTTGCTGACGACAGGTATGTATTGACAATAAAAACGGAGCCAACGGCAAGGGTGTAGCAGAGTCAAGTTAAATAGACTCTATCTCGTTGACTGTTTGCATTTGCTTATCTTTCCCTTTAGTCATGGCTTGTCTCAGGCCTTTTCTCCAAAGAGTGACTCGGAACTTGTGGTCAGACCCTCAGAGAGTTTGCTTAGAGCTGAGTCCCACATGCAGTGGACCTGGGGAGAGTTTCCAGAAACAACCAGGGTAAGAAGCACTTCTACTAACACTCTGAAGAACATAGTTTTCAGTCAGCTCTTGTCTTAGTCACTTTTTCTCCCTGTTAACCAATATCCAGGTCACCAAAAAAGAGAAACCAGAACTACTAAAAACTGTGACCATCACCCCGTCAGAGAGCACTCACTTCCGCGTCATCCTCAGCTCTGAAGCCATGGAGAATGAGACTGATACTGAAAAGGAGGTCGCTGCCTCCTCCTCCTCTGTGTGTACCATCGTCAAGCCCGAGCCACGCACCCCCATCACCACTGTAACACCCGTGAATCCTCTTGCTTCTGTCAGCACCATCACCTCTATGAGTCCTATAACCCCCACAGAGCCCCTGGAGGTCCTGCCATCTAGTGTAGCAACCTCCACCCCCACCAACAGCCAACAGAGCGATTCACCCTCGAAGAAGAAAGGCACGTCAAGTGGTTATCACATTTTTAGCCATCACCTAGTCATGACTGTACATTAACTGATAAATAATTCTGTTATTGAATGAAGGTGTCCCAAAGAGGAGCCAGCATCAGGGTCCTGAGGATATCTACCTAGATGACCTGAATGTACTTGAACCTGATGTTGCTGCACGATATTTTCCTAAGAGGTTAGTTCATGAAAGAGGCACCTAATTAATATCAGTGCTTGACCTGGTTTAATTTAAAATGGAAAGCTTAATGTGGTTCAGATAATATGAAGTGGGGTTGTATGGGGCACTTATCCATAGTCAGTGTGTTATCTACAATAGATGGTGATTGGAATGAGGAAACTAAGCAATGTACTGTTGTGGACAGGGTCAGCATCAAAATAGATTGTAGTCATCTAAAAAGATAACTATCACTTTAAGTGTGTGCTATATTTAAAGTATTTTCACTGCTTTACTTAGCTGCCAGACAGCCATTTGAGGATGTCAGTTTGGGCTTTGGGTCACAGTTTGGGTCACATTTTTCACAATTTTCTGACATTTTATGGAGTAAACACCTAATCAATTAAACAAGACAATAATCAGTAACAAAAATAATTGTTAATTGCAGCTACTTTTTTGAAGTGGCTAAATATATTTTGCTGCTGTCACTGTCCACAGTACACTGCTTAACATGCTTCTACTCCTCTCTTCTTCCCCAAACTGGTGGCGTGTCAATTGCCATCTACTGTAGGTGATACACTGACTATGGAGAAGAACATCATACAACCCCACTTCAAATAATCCAAACTATTCCTTTAAAGACCAGTATCATGATGTATTGCTTTTCTTTTGTTGCTCCAGTGAGGCTGAGGCAGCGACTAAGCACTGGATGGACTCAGAGATGCCTTCTGGTTCACAGTCTCCACAGTCAGTGGGCAGCGCAGCAGCTGACAGCGGGACGGAGTGTCTCTCTGACTCAGCGAGCGACCTCCCTGACGTCACTCTGTCTCTGTGTGGAGGCCTTACAGAAAATGCTGAAATATCCAAAGGTAGAGCAGAACAGCAGTCATTAAAAATGTAGCAGAAAGTGCACTTAGTACTTCATGCAGGATAGACAGTTAACTTGAGCAAGTAGAGGCATAATTCATTGTGGAAACACAAAGTGTATGTGCTACATTAGAAGACTACACTATTCTATTCTATTCTGTTCTGTTGTTCTGTTCTGTTCTATACAAAAATCAGCTTGATATGTTTAGCAGTACCTCTATTCCCTTTTAAGGCCACATGTCTTAAAAGGGAAGTAGTTTATCTCTCGTGTCTTTACCGCTCTCCTGTCCTCCTCTGATCTTCAGAAATTAAATATATATGGGTACACACATATACACTCTTCTCAAAGTGTTTGTTTGAAGTGCTCTCAGCTGATGGGAGAAAAAGTTTCCTGACCTTTCTGTGTGGCTTTAAGTAAAGACGTTAAGGCTCGCCACTGCTGACCTTTTCATCTGCTGTCTTTAATTAACGTTGGTCTCCCATCTGTGTTTGCAGAAAGGTTCATGGAGCATATCATCACCTATCATGAGTTTGCTGAAAACCCAGCCATTATAGATAACCCCAACCTGGTAGTAAAGATAGGAAATAGGTAAGTAAGCCTTTGTATTTCACACATGATATTTACAGGAGAGCTATTTCATAACTGTGTGGTCAATATTGTCTCTTAACTAATGTCTGTATTCTCAGGTATTATAATTGGACACTAGCTGCACCTTTGATTTTAAGTCTACAAGCATTTCAGAAGAATTTACCAAAGGTAACCGTATTCTTGATTTACTGTTCTGTGTATTGTCGGTACTTATGGATCATTGTAAAATGACAGGTTAACATTGTTAACTGTCTCTCTCTCCTTGTTGTTCCTAGGCTACAGAGGAGGCCTGGGTGAAGGAGAAAATGCCAAAGAAGTCGGGCCGCTGGTGGTTCTGGCGAAAAAGGGCAGATAGTACAATCAAGCAGGTGTGTATGTTATCTTAACAAAACTTTTTTTTTCTACTTTTACTTAAAAAACACGATTTTTTCGTTTTGATCATCTCAAGATAGAAATATGTACAAAAAGATAAGGAATACTTGAAATTCTGTGCATCATAGTATATTTAAGCATACATCAGACAGACCTACCATCTGTTGAGGTATGAGTTCATAGTTACAGTCCAGGTAAGCTAGTTACACAGTTAATGAATGTGTTCCAGATTTTATAAAATCTCTTAGTGGAGGGATTTTGATATTCTACATATGTGTGATTCATTGGTGGTGAGATGGAGGATCTATATCCTTCTATTTAAAAACAATTGAACATTTATGTGTAATTTATTTAAGAATGGACAATGCGCATTAACATGATCAATTAAGTCCATTGTGTAAATGTTCCAGATGAACCATACTGGCTAATTTTCATCTGCAATTCCTGGCAGGTTGATGGCATATAAAAACATATAAGACAATGTGCAAAAACGCATAAGGACAGACAAAAGAAATGACATGTAAAAAACCATTAAAGAGGACATACAAAAGCTCATAAGCACAAATAGTAAAACATTTAAAGCATCTCTCAAAATGTCTAGCTAATAAAGAAGACAAGGCAGTGACCTTTTCTAAGCAAGCAGAGAGACTGGAATCGTCCGGGCTGACTATGTACCAGAAATAGCACTAATAATCATATTACAGCCATAAGTCAAGAAATGGTGTTCAAAAAGGATGAGTAGAAAGGGGCACGTTTTAGGCAAGACCACAACATTTGTTTGGTCTGTTTGCACCTGTCACATACAGGGCTTAGGTTTGAGAATATTCTCACAAAACCTTTTAGTAAGACTCTCATCCATATGTTGTAGACTTTTGTTTTTTATGTCTAATTCATATTTTGGGATATTTTCCCTTTTGTTCTTACAGTCGGAGACCAAGCTTGAAACTAAGGAGGACTCTCATCTGGAGGAGGAAGGACCCTCCATATCTCAGGAGAAACTGTCCTTACCGTAAGTGGTGCAGAGGGTTTATTCAAGAGAGTTCAGTGACATGCTGAACTGCCATGACATTGTAAAAAGCTTCATAAACCTGTAGTTTTATGACAACTGGGCAAAACCACATTATATTGTGAGAGAATCGAGTTGACAAACAAAGGTGTTTTTACAGTGTTACAAGCAGGGTTTGTACAGGTGCTGGAAATCCTTGAAAACACATGAATTTTATCTAACTGTTTTCAAGGTTTGTGCATGAAATCATAATTGTATTAATTACATAATAAATCGCTACCTGACTGAATGGTTTACTTTTTAGATTAAGAAATAAAATAGATCAGATATTGGCTCAGTCAGGTTACATGGGATGCCAGCTGTAGTGTTAAATGATAAGTGACGCATTTTGAAACATGAAATTTTGTGTTTTCCTTTCATTTGTCACCCTTCTGTTTTAATGTGATGAAAAAGTGAAATAAACATTTTGAGTATGTTTATCCAAATATTTAATTTGCCACGGCTGTAAGGGTCTGGAAAAGCCCCTTGAAATTCTTGAAAAATGCTTGAATTTGACTTGGAAAAGGTGAAGGAATCCTGTACAAGGCAGATCATGAAGGGCTGATTATGTTAATTGAAATGTAGTTTAATGTATTCAATCAGCTTCAAGTCTTGAACAATTTAGAAGTACAAAGCACCAAATTAATTGAATAGAAACAGAAAAATAGAAAGAGTCCCAAAACATGTCCAACCACAAGGTTTGTTTACAGCAGACTGGTTATATCAATCAGGCGATTTATGGTAATGGTAATTGTTTTTGTTTCCTGATAGGCCTAAAGCAGGAGACACGTCCAGTGATGAAGAGGCCAAGGAGGTGAGCGCTGCATCCTGTCAGGAGAGATTGCAGCCAGTAGACGGTCAGCACCACCCCAGCCCACACACGTATAGGAAATCACTGCGCCTCTCATCTGATCAGATAGTAAGTGCATGTATTTTCCTTCCTCAAAATCAACCAGCCTACTCCTTTAAAAGTAAATGATTCGTCTAATAACTTTTATAACATTGTTAAGTTTAGGTACTTTTATTAAACAGTTTAATATTTAAATAAAAGTCAGCTGGTTTTCAGAATATAGGATTGATCAGATAAGAGTTCATTGTTAACCGTTTCTCATTGAGACTCAGTGGGATTTGATCTTGTAAGGGTTTATTTTGTAGTGTGGAGCTCCCTCTGCTGGATACCCATAATCTACATATTGTTTGCTCCACTTCAAGCCTGTAGGTGGCTCTAAAGACCCACACGTGGCGATTGTAGTGTGGCAAAACAAACCCTTCTGGATAGTAATGCCCACACTGTAGGAACACATTTTAGTGAATGGAACTGCCTCTAGATGCCTTCACTGTTTTCCTTGTGTTACCAGGCCAGTCTGAAACTGAAGGAGGGACCTAATGATGTGACATTCAGCATCACCACCCAATACCAAGGCACATGCCGCTGCGAGGGCACCATCTATCTGTGGAACTGGGACGACAAAGTCATCATCTCTGACATTGATGGCACCATCACCAAGTACGTGCCTCCAAGTCACTCACAACAACAGATTCATAACCCACCTATGTAAAGAAAAGAAAAAAAACTGGCGTGTTCAACTGGAGTGTTTTAAGGATGATCACGGGTGCTGATTCAAGAAACTCAAAATGTCCACATGAAATCATCAGCAGGCACTAATAACATTTAATTCCCTTTTTTGTAACATGGCAGCAGATCAACTGACGTGCTTCAGCCCGAGGCTTTCCTCAGCGTCATTGTGCCATTTGTGGGTGTGACCCCTATTATTAAGCACAAGCCAGGACCTTTCCTGTGATTAACAAACAGCTGCTGCTCATCATAGAAACAGTGACATAAAAAAAAACAAATACTGACCAGAAAAACTTTAGAAGAAAGTACAAATACAAGAAAAAAAAAGTCATATTGTTCTTACACTAACCAGAGTTGTTTAGCAGCTGTGCTACAATAAAATAATTAATGATGATGATGATTTCATCATAACCCACCTAAACAGTAATGATGCTGAACTTCTATGAGTTTTAATTTTACCTTT
This sequence comes from Lutjanus argentimaculatus, assembly GCA_034769285.1. Taxonomy (NCBI): domain Eukaryota; kingdom Metazoa; phylum Chordata; class Actinopteri; order Lutjaniformes; family Lutjanidae; genus Lutjanus; species Lutjanus argentimaculatus. Next base: position 24,524,698 of record JAWZSL010000011.1, read on the forward strand.
ATGTGACTAAATAGCACATGAATCAACACATAAATACTGAACAGTAATTTGTGGTAAACTAGATTTTAGTGAAAGTAGTCAACAAGAAGAAGGAAGTTCTTAAGTCTTTAAAGCTTCTGGGATTTTGGTTTGAAATAGTAAAAACTCATATGTTATCAAAGTTGAGTGTCTCATTAAGCATCCACAGAAATCTGAGTGAAAATAAGCATTCATAACTATTAGGGGAAAAAAAAAACTATGCTCTCTTCTTCAAAGCCACCAACACTCATTTGAAAAAAATTAAATAATAAATAATTTTACCTTGTGCAACAGAAGTTGCTGGTTTACGACCGTCTCAATCAATTAGTTTGTTTGTGTTTTAAGATGTTAGTTTGCATTCGAACTAATGTTACTTGCTGCAGATTGAGGCAGCAGGAGACCAGCACCTCCTGTGTTATGTGAGGTAAAATAACTTTTTTTTTTTTTTTTTTTTGGTCAAAGCAGTCTGGGGTGATTACAGCTTCAGTTCACTGTTGCTGAGTTGGGTCAGACTCAGGGAGACGGATTAAGCAGGAGCAGATAGGTTTTGTTGCACCCATCTGATGTGGATTTTTCTAATGGTTGGTTTGCAGAATTATTTGCATAATTAAAAAATTTCCAAGTATAACCACATCAAATTCAATAAAACAAATATGCATTAAATCTAATTTCTAATACTCTTTACATGCTTACTATATATGTACATAAGACCATAAATTACATAGGTAGCTTTTGTGGATTTGGGTTTCCAGTGGCTTTAACTATACTGATCATGTGCATGAGATTTTGCTCCTCTGGTCCAGGCCTTTTACCTAGAAGTATGTGTCAGTCTCACACAAATTGCAACATCATATGAGGGGAAAGTTTTGAAAAATCCCCTAAATGTGATCCTACCAAAAATGCCTTAACCCTTTTTTTGTGAAAAAAGGGGGTGAACCACACAAATAACAGTCTAACAAATATAAAGAGTTCTCAAAGATCCAAGTGGAGATTCAAAGGTGTTTTTTAACCATACCCTGGTACCCCAATTTTTTGCCTCCTAAAATGATCATTTAAATCAACAATCGTCACTATATAAGTATACTTGTTTATAAAACAATAAAAAATTGCACTTGATTAATACAAGTTTAAAACAAATGTCACTTAGAGCACTTTTTTATTACTTTAAAAATATGTGACTGCCAAATTGGCACTAATCAGCATAAATGTTGGCAATAATGAAGACAAACTTAAACTGTAAGTAAAACCTAAAGAACTGTCTTCATTACAAAGATTTTGCAAGAAAACAAATCCACTGGGTCATTTTGACCCACTTATGCATCAAATGTTTAAGAATTTACTTCATTCACTGTACTGCATCCGACTCCAACAAAGTTTTTGGTTGATTGAAGACAGAACTGAATCCTTTGTGTGGACATCAGACAAGAAGACATGCGTTATTCAACTTGTGGTGTCACCAACTTCAGTATTTTCAATACTTTCCCATCCTTGGATTACTTTTTTTTAAATTTTTTATCTAGGATGTCATACACAGTCCAGGTTTAAAAGACAACTGAGTACATATATCACATTTGTATAAATACCACTTGGATTCTGAACACTTGATGTGTTATAAATGTCATATTTATGAGACTAGAGAACAGTTAAGAGTTTCTGTTGCAATTTCTGTGGGCTCACGTCATATAATGCCTGTGCTAAGATGCATTCTCTTAGGATGCATATAATATCAGTTTGTGCATGCTCATAATATAGTCTTAATAAATAGTAAGTATTGATGTCATAGACATGAGAGCAGTATTTTTTATGTTGCTATTTTGAGGCTCTTTCTTTGATGACTAATATGATGGTGGAGAGCAGTGAATGAACAGTGACTTCAGGGAAAACTGGATGAAGGAGAGTTAAATGAAAGAAATAAAGATACAGAACATTTCATTTCCCTTCTTAAACATCTTGTGCAGTATTCTTAGCAGCTTCGTTGCCGTGGACAGTTTCAAGTCCTTCTCAAACAGCAGATATAAAGTCCATAATCCAGTTTTATTCATGTTAAGATTTTTAACTAGATTAAATCTAACTCCATCTGTATTGACACAAACCTGATGTCTGCTGCCTTTGTGACTCCCACTGTTTAGGTTCATAGGTGGTCAACATCAAACAGGTCCACAGCGACTGCAGCTTATTATCTCTGTGACCCTTTAGGCCAACCTGTGACATGTGGCTTTCTTTGAGTAACAGAACCTAATGAGGCCATTTACATTTCAGTCTGTAACGCACACAGCCATAAGCTGAGGTTGAGACAGTGCCTCCCTTCTAGGCCAGTGATCCTCATTAGTGGAGAACAGTCCATAATGTTCCCCTTTTATGATGAAATGGTAAAGTAGTTATAGTTTTTTTTTATGTGATGACCTTTGAACAGTCTGCTTAATTTTCTTTTCACACACATGTTTTCTCTGACTCCCTTACGCTACATCAGCTATGTTTTTTTGGAGCCTGTTTCTCAGTAGCAGATGGGGATATCTCTGTCTTTATGTCACTAATGTTTGTATGCGTTTGTTTAATGTTTCAGGTCAGATGTGTTTGGACAAATCCTGCCACAGTTGGGGAAGGACTGGACCCACCAGGGCATTGCCAAACTCTACCACTCAGTAGCTGAGTAAGTGCACAAACAATACTGATTAATCACAGAGGAAGTATGAATGGTTGGTCAGCGGTTAGCACTGTCAGGGTTTGATTCCCAGTCGTCTCTCTGTGGACTTGATATTTGCTTCCAGTGTTTGCATGGGGTGCTTTGAGGTGGATGACTCAGGAAGTTTTGCTATAATCAAGACAGAATAATTGTAGAAACTAAAAAACACCATGGAAGTGCTGCTTCAGTCATGCAGAGAATAGAAAGTGTACTGCACATAGGAGGAAATGATGACCATTAGCAGTAATAATAAATAGAATCTTTCCTCAGTAAAATGTTCATTGACTTCTGCAGATTATGAAAGCAGCCTATGTAAGTGATCTAATTAAAGTGCTATTCTTAGTAGTTGCTAATGATGGTCATGATATTTAACTGTATTGGAACAAGCATTAATGAGCACCGGTCTCCCCATTGGCAGGAACGGCTACAAGTTCTTGTACTGCTCGGCACGGGCTATTGGCATGGCTGACATGACAAGAGGTTACCTGCAGTGGGTCAACGATGGAGGCACCATTCTACCCCGAGGACCTCTCATGCTGTCTCCCAGCAGCCTCTTCTCTGCTTTCCACCGGTACCAGAATACATACATTATACTTTAAATGGCTACCAGTTACAGTGTCATATGTGCCAAAGACTTCATCCCAAAATCATCACATACACTTAACTAAAATATAAACACAACAGTTTTGTTTTTGCTCCTATTTTTCATGAGCTGAAGTGAAATATGTAAGACGCTATGCACACAAAAGGTTTATATCACTCAAATTTGTTCACAAATTTGTTGAAATCTGTCTTAGTGAGCACTTCTCTTTTGCCAAGATAATCCATCCACCTCTGACTGACAAGTGCTCGTTGCCTTCCAGGGGAAACATTTGGTATCTGTAGCCCTATGTGAAACAACCATAGTTCAGTGCCTATTAAATGCCTTTTTTTAAGACAAACTGCACATCTTAGAGTGTCCTTTTGTTGTGACCAGTCTAAGACACACCTGTGCAATAACTATACTTTTTAATCAGCATCTGTATATGCCACACCTGTCAGGTGGATGGATTATCTCAAGTGCTCACAAACAGAAATTTTAAAGAGATAAACCTTTTGTGTGCATAGATGTCATTTTATTTTAAGTTTAGCGTTCATTTTTAGTGTACATTAAATCTTCATTATGAGATCGTCTGATTTCAATCCACTGCATATTTGTCTCCCTTCAAACTATACTCTTTTATGTCTGCAAACTTAATTTCACGTTAAATATTCCCAGGTTTCTCCAATTCACAATCCTCTCCAAATCCTCATGCATAATAACGAGCCTTCCATGTGCTGAGGTTGTTTGAGGTCCAGTTTGTAAGATTTACAGGGATTTATTGGCAGAATATGGCAGAAATGGAATGTGGTATTCCTAAGTATATTTTCATTAGTGTAAGATCACCTGAAAATATGAATAAGAGGTGTTTGCAGTCTGCAAGCTCGCCAGGGTGTGCCCCTAAATCCTACACACTGGTCTTTTAAGGCTCAAACTCAGGAATTTTTAACTGAATAGGTGATATCTGTGTTGGCAGCCTTCCTATCAGCTTCTAGAAATATTAGGGCTGGGCAATAAAGCTCAAAAAAACTCTAAATAAAAAACACAACTAGAAAAACTTGGATTAAGAAAAACGTTCAAATATACATAAAATGCTGCTTATAAGACAAAAAAAACTAAAAACAAATTGCATTCTGTTCTTTAAAAAAATATTGTACAACATAAATGGCGATACCAATAAAGCTGTGCAAGGACCCATATCAGGCTGATGTATCAGTCTGTTCTACTTTGAATATAACTACTTTATTTATCCAGACACGCAAGTAACAGACTCACGAGACTCCCGTTTTATTAACTATTTCCTCTTTGTCTGCACTCATTTAAGTTGTTGCGTCACATGTCGATGATGCAGCTGAACAACACAACTGTTAAATGATTGGCTGTCCATTATCAATGGATATGATAGGTTGTTTATGAGTCAGGGCGTATTTGATATGTGTTTTCATGGCAGTTTGCATTGAATGCATTTAAGTGAAACTATTGAAGATTTCATTGAACTATGTTCTTAATGCAGTTGATGAAGTGTCTGTTCCTGATATCACTTTTGTATTACCCAGGTCTAAAAATAGCAACCAGTTTCAGTGTCACAAAGCCAAGTACTTCTCATTCCTACAGTCATCCCATATATTAAATCCTCCTTATCACCAATACTTAATTCTGATTGCAAACCTCCCGATATTTGGCTCCCTTCAAACTATAATCCTTTTTGTCTGCAAAGTTAATTTCATGTTAAATATCCCAAAGTTTCTCCAACTCAAAGTCCTCTCCAAATCCTCATTCATTATAACGAGCCTCTCATAAGCTGAGATTGTAAAGGCTACAAAAAACTCAAACTCATGAATTTCTAGCTGAATAGGAATCGGTGTTAACTGCCATCAGCTTCTAGAAGTATACTTGTGTTCAGCATTTTCTTACTGTCTCCTAAAGTGCAAATAGACACTTTTTTTTGCTTTAACTTCTCATTATGAAGTAAATGTTGATTGCACAATGTGATGGCTATAGACAACGGACACCATGCACCTTTAGATCAGTTCCCTGAGCCTCAATTTCACTATGCAAATCTGTCTGCCAGTGGGCACAATTTCTCCCCTGAAAATGATGTCTCCATTACAGGCTAAATGTATGAACAAATTTACAGTTTTTCTCCCAGTGTTCCCCCTCCACCACAACACCAACCCCTGCTGTAGTTACTACTTTGTGCAAAGCAATGAGCTAACGTTATTCAAGCTGTGTTATTACTCTGTAAAGCACATTATTACAATAGCCTTTAATTTACCTCTTCAGTGAACGTGCTTCTTTCCTCTCTCTTTTTACAAAATGATTTTGATTATTTCCCTGCAGAGCTATACTCTGAGGAAACGCAAATCAACCCACTGTTGTCTATGCAACAGTGGTACAAACAATAATACCACTTGGAAACGCTAGGGGAAAAGTTGAAAAGTTGTCTGATTCCTCTTAAACTCTATTTTTCATCTTTATTTTCTGGTTTACAGTCAGTCCTGAACACTTTTGAATGGTTTCTTCACAGACAAAGGGAAACCCTTCAAGGTGTTGCCTTTAATGTGTGACTGACATGTTTGTTTATCAGCTAGTTAGAATGAAGAGAATGTCAGCTTGCTGATGTCTTTGTAGTATTGAGCTGTGGATGGTTTATTATAGAAGAAGCATGTCTATTGCCTACATTTTTTTACCATAAACAATCCAAGCAACTTATTCCAAGTCATGCTAGAAAAAGGGGGTTTTGTATTCATTGCACAATTTGGCAGGGAATTGATGAGAAAATATTGGTCTTGGTAAACATAGTTAGTATTGTATGGAGCTAGAATCAGTTTATGTCAACATATGTTCATGTGAAGTTAATTAAAAAACTATAACACTACATATATTGTCACAGCTGTAGCTTTCCTAGCACATAAATGTCAGTGGCTTTTCTGCATCCCTAAATTATCGTGCCTCTCCGTTACCCCTCTGGCTTAATTAAATACTGTATGCACACAACTTACGCAAACAGTAAAATACAAGCCTTGTTATGCCATACAGGCCCATTATCAATTTCATGCACGTAACATGGACAAGGCCAGTGTTTTTTTCTTTCACTTGTACCCATGCTCTGCCAAAGGTCAGCAAAGTAAACAAACTTTGTGTTTAGTTACTAGTTGAGCTGAGATGCTGCTCTGGGGCCTTGTTACAGAAACAACCTAATTCTGTCCTATCTTATCACAGTTTAGGATGGCATTTGGATTTTTGGTATTACAGAAATATGTTTCCTAACTGCACTTAGGAAAAAATCTTATCTTATGATAGGCATTTAACTATTACAGGACCGCCCTAACTAAAGAGTTAGAAATCTTAAGTTAGGATGGCGTAGACCCGGTCCTAAATTCAAAATAACAGCCAAAAGTAGCAGTAACACTTCTGTTTGGTCTGTAATGCAATGACAGTCAAGATGGGGAACAACCCACCAAATGAACAATGAACACTGAAATATTACAAGTGAGAGGCTTCTCAAACTGAGTGCTGATGCTTTAAATTTTCCAGACAATGTATGAATGGCATATATATCGACTGCCAAGATGATTCATTTTCAGGGATTATTTGATGGGTTGGGCATGTGCCAGTGACCAACGAGGCTGGAGCTTGTCCGCAGCTAATCTCACATACTACTGGACCCATCTGCCTAAAAGGTTTTGTGCACGTTTATGACTATATGTTCAAAGATCTGTCATAGTTGTAGTGATATGCAATTAAAAAAAAAAAAAAAAAAACTTGAAATTTCTTTATATAACCTAATCTGACTGCTGACTCTTCACTCTGAACAGTTACATTTTAGTAGTTACATGTAATAAAATTACAAACTAAATGTAATTGTAATCCATTACAGTTGCTGAGGAAAATATTTGATTTCATATATAATTAATAATTAAAATATTGGTGATTACACTTTTCTAGTTTTGAATTTGATCTACACGCTGCATTCATTCAAATTTTTATGTAATAATAATAATAATAATATTTATAATAATATTATTAATAATAATGATAACAATGATAATAATAATAATAATAATATGGTTTAATATGCATCTATTGTGGGGGTTCTTGGCATGAAAAGTTTAAGAACCCTTGGTCGTGGATACAGGCAGTCTCGTGCACATTCTCAACACAAGATCTGGGTCAAACAGGACGAGTGTTGATTGAAGAATCAAGATTACAGTTCTAGTTAGGATTTCTTACATTAAGATGAGATATGAGGCCTGAGGAAATGTTTCTGTAATGAAGCCCCTGCTGTATTTTTTCATCATACTCCATGGCACTGGGACTTTTCTGTGACCTTTAGCTTGTACTATATGCATAATGTGTCACCATAGCAACCTACAGAGTGTTTTTGCATATGTCTTCAGGTTGCACATATTTGTATTATTTGCATGGCCATCTTGATTTCATGTAACAGAAACATCCCTGCCATCACCATATTTGGGGTAAACTGATATTTGGGTTTTTCAGCTGTTTTTCACAGAATATTATATATATACTGACTGTATTATTGGACAAAATAATAATCTGATCTCAAGAGATGAAAAGAAAGACAATTAAGGGAAATTAAACATGTAATTAGGCCAAGTTAACTCTAATACAAATTTGACCCATGGTAAGGACATGCATATATGCGTCTTAATCAAATTGTCTGTTTGTTTCAGGGAGGTCATTGAGAAGAAACCAGAGATCTTCAAGATTGAATGCCTTACTGATATCAAGAACCTGTTCCAGCATAACAAGCAGCCATTCTATGCCGCCTTTGGGAATAGAACTAATGTGAGTTAATGGATGTTTGAAGATGTCAGGCTCTCAAACATTAAAGCCCTCGCTTTTTACATGTCACTGAGCTGTGTTTTCCAGTAGTCGATGCAGTCACGATGTATTGTGAGCTCAACACGACACTTTGGCTATCAATTAGCAGACACAAACATATGAAATCAGTTCTGGGCTGAACCTGAGCTGAGGTCACTGGCGGCGGAGTCATGTTCCCATGTGACATCTGTGTCTGTGGAAGCGAGCTCAAACCGGGCACAGCATCCCATCTTCAGCTGCACAAACACCAACACCCAGATGAAGCTCTGGGTCAGCCATCAGACCTCCGTCTGTCTCTGACACTCGCCAAAGAAAAGAAAACAAAAAAATAACACACACAAACACACAGTGTTGCACTTGCCCACCAAAACATTCAGTCTAGAAATATTGCCATTACGTGCATTAGGTGGAACACAAACAGGAAATCTGTGGTTAATGTTATTAATGTGCTTATGTCAGTTTGTAGCAGTGTGTGTTATGTATGAGAGCTACTTTCTGACAATTACATAATCAAGTGTGTTCTCAGATGGCTTTGAAAAGCCCAGTCTCCAATTTTACCATATAAATTAGTTTTATGTTATCTAAGAGGAAAATGAGTGTTGTTTTTTGTTGTTTTTTTTACTTACCAGAATTGAAAATACTTGCCCGTGTAGTGCTTGTATCTGAAAACATTAACTTCACTCATATTGCTTGCATTTGGCTTTGACTGTAACCATTTTTTCCTCCACATAGGATGTGTTTGCCTATAAGGAGGTGGGAGTTCCAGTCTGTAGGATCTTCACAGTCAATCCCAAGGGAGAACTCATCCAGGAGCAGACCAAAGGAAACAAGTCCTCGTAAGTACATTAATTGGCTGGTTCTGTCCATCTCACTGTAAAGATTCCAATAATAAGACTAAAGTATTGGCCTCCAAAAAAATTGTTCCTGAAAGTGCGAAAAATATCTCATAGAATAATGATGCCATTGCGGCACGCATTCGTTGTGATGCGTCTGTGGTGCACAGAGATGGAAAAAACCACAACTTTTTTGATGCAGCAAGTGCACCGCACATCATTTGACGAGAATTAACCAGTTAGCTCCACAGTACCTTCTCCACTCTTTCCATCCAAGGTCGTCACGATATCCAGTTGAAAGATCAGCCGAACTGAACCTGGAAGAGCGGCTAATTATACTATTTCAGAGATACACAGAGCTGTTCTACCTGTCAAGTTCTTACTATTTTGATACCTAAAGAAGGAACAATGCCTGGAGATGTATCAGCTCAGAACTTAAAGATAAACAGTGAGCATAATAATTTGCTGTTGTTACGTTTCTACTTGTAACCGTTAATGGTTGCACTAACTAGCGTCTCATCATGCTCACCAGTTTATACCACAGTATCCCTGAATGAATATAATCAGCCTCTATTCTTCATTTATTTATTTAAAAGGGACCATGGTGCAGTTTAAAACATAAATGTCACCATTTGATTGACATACCCTCGTCAGGTCAGAGCAAAGAAGCAGCACAATAATACAAAAGACACATAATACAATAAAAAGCTACACATAATAGCACATGACAACTGTATGCTTGTCAAATTAAAACAACTCCTAAATCCGGAGCTCAAGGTCGGTGAGCACAGAGCTGAATATCTTTTAACAGTCTTTTTAAGTTGGTTTTGAAAGTACTGATAGAGCTGCAGCTCCTCACATCATCAGGCAGTGTGTTCCACTGATTTGTAGACTTTACAGAAAAAGCTGAACGCCCAAATGCAGTGTGGTGAAATGGTATGTTCCAGTCTCCTATGGAGGATAATCTTGAGGATCTAATAGAATTTACTGTGCGAATATACACAGTCACATAGTGGAGGAAGTGTATGCATGTGGAGCTGCTCGCTTAGTAATCCCTGGCGCACCACAAGCGCAACCTCCCAAGGACCTTGGATAAAAAGATGAAAGTGGCACAGCTGGCATTTCCCACATATTTATAGACACAACATCTGAACGGCCCTTTCAGCAGTAGAGGACCGTTTTCAGCAAAAGAGCTTGCAATTATAACTGACTGTAAACAACCTGCCCAGCACTAAAGAGACGGTGACTAGTTGTTGAACAAAGTGGAGCATTTATCACCTAAAGAGCCAGTTATTTCCCTCAGGAGTTGGTGGAGGCCAAAAACGGACCTTAACGAAGCATGAATATTGGCCTTGAATTTGTCTCCTGGCCAATAACACAATTTCAAATTAATGCCACTGTTGCTTAGTGTCTGGATGTGTAAATAGGCAACTGTTGCTGCTTGTTTCACTTCCCTCAAGTGGCCAAAAACAAAACAATAATTAATGCAGCTTTAAGTTTTACTACCTGTATTTAGACATTTTAATTAAAACCTACGCATTTGAAAAACTTTATAAGAATTCTGCATTTTATTTTGTTTCTGCTTGATTGCAATCTAACCCTAACCCTTTTCTGTCCCTCTGACCTCGTCTCTTTCTCCACAGTTATGGCCGGCTCAGTGAGCTGGTGGAGCATGTGTTCCCTCTGCTGAGCAAAGAGCAGAACGAGGCCTTCGTCATGCCGGAGTACAGCTCCTTCTGTTACTGGAGACAGCCCATACCAGTCATCAACCCTGATGAACTGCTCTGAACCAGCACATATGGATACCCAGGTATTCATATACATGCAATTGGACTGTGCACTTAAATACATCTCCAGGAAACACATTGACTGAAACCCAAACTTTGCTATATATAGTACTCAGACCTGCACACACAACTCTACAATGAGTGTGACACATTAACAGGGTAATAAACACAAAAAATAAACTGTAATTTACTGTTAAAAAAGAGTAGAAGGTATCTCTAGAGCAGTAATTCCTGAAAGTTTCCATCCCTGAGAGACAAAAGACTAATCACCAACTGAATTATCATCTTTCCTCATGCCTGTGAAGACATCCGAGTGCAGTGAGCGCTCTTCAGTCCCTATGACTGAACAGGGATAAAGATCTGAGACCAGTCTCTTCTCTCTGTAACTTCTAGCAAACAGGATGATCTGTGTTTGCCATCAGGGAGGCGACTGAAGCCCCACACAAGGCATCAGGCCTCAGCACTACAGTCTGAGCTGTGCAGAAGGAAAAGACATTGTTTTCTTGAGTCACATTTTGCAAATTTTCCAAAATCCCTGAAGGAGCTAAATATAATGTTCAAAGCGAAAAAGACACACTGTTAAAGGGATAGTTCAGATTATTTGAAGTGGGGTTGATACAGGTGCTGGAAAACCTTGAAAACACTTGAAATTTAATGTAGTGTTTTCAAGGTTTTCCAGGTGCTTGGATTATAAAGTGCTTGAAAATGCTCTCAACCTGACTGAATATTTTGCTTTTTAGACAAAGAAATAAAAATTTGTCGGATCTTGGCTCAGCCAAATATCGTAGGATACCAAGTCTTATAGACAAGTGACACATTTTGAAACAAATGCTATCATGAAACATAATTTAGTTGTTTTTCGCACAGTAACATCTGATTTAATGCGATGAAGACATGAAATAATCATTTTGAGTAGATGTATATAAATATGTAATTTACCATCAATGTAAGGTGCTGGAAAATCTTGAAAATGAACCTTGAAAATTCTTGAAAATACTCATCAATAGTCAGTGTTTTGCCCACAGTAGATGACACAGAAGCAATGTACTGCAGTGGACAGGGGTGACAGCAAAATGTGTTTTAGCAATTAAAAAAAAGGCCAATCTGAATAAATTGATATGATTTTAAGTTTACACAATATTTAGAATATTTTCAACACTTAACCTTCCTGTCAGACAGCCTTTTTTGATGGGAAACAATCCTTATATAAGACAAATATTGCTCTCTCCAAACCAACCAGACTCCATTTGCAAAATCAGTCATTTTACCTCACAGAACACAGGAGTTGTTGGTCTGCTGCTGCCTTGATTAGTTAGTTAGCTTGTTTTATTGTGTAACTTTGGTGAATCCAAGCAACCTTTTAAAACACTGAACTCACACAATAATGCAACAACTGATCAAGGAAGCAGTACACCAGCAACGACAATGTTCTGTGTGGTAAAATTACTGATTTTGCCAATGGAGTCTGATTGGTTTGGAGAGGGTGATATTTAGAGATGTCTAATTTAAAAGCAGTTTCCCATTGAAAAAGGCAGTCTGATGGCAATGTAAAGTGGAGAAAATATTCAAAATATAGTGTCGGAACACCAGAACTCCTGTCGGGTCCCGACACTCATCTACTGTCTGTAATACACTATGGATAAGTACATCATATAACCCCACTTAAAATTATCCAAACTATCCCTTGAATTAAAACAGGGTATGCAATTAACGATGTGCCGGTAATATTTTGCTGTAGCTGCTATGTTTGCCTATTCGTAGGTGTCCAGCCTTTATGTGGAGGCTTCATTCTGTTCTAAAACATCATCGAAAATAGTGATAGTAGCTGGCAGATAACTTCTACACCACCTACGAACCAAACACAGTACTTAGTTTTCAGAAACCCCCTGTGGGTGTTTATTTTTGTTCCTGATTCTCTCGACTGTGGACTGACTGTGATCATTAGCTCACTGTTGGGGGAACAGATTACGGATTGCCATTTTTTCCCCTGCAGATCTTACAGCGTCTGTACTGTCTGAGTCATGTTTGGTATTGTTAATAATATTCAAGGTCATTACGGGGACATACTTCTGCCAACAAGTATGTGAAGATACACACTTAGATGTGACTTAAAAACAAAATGAAGCAGCTTCATGGTGTATTGTCTTGCTGTTATTTTAATGTTTATTCTGTTATACAAGCTCTGGCAAATCTAGTGTATTTTGTTAACAATGCAGTCATTATTTATGATAATTGATATGTTTAAGTTATTGATTTCTATCGTGATGCCTTTGCTTGTCTGAAAAAGTAATTTATCACCAATGCAATGTGGAAATACTTCAAACTGGTATTGTTATGTGGTTGGTCACAGGTTAACATACACTTAACAGTAACTGCTAAGCCTTGTACGATCTTTATTTAGTCGTGTATCCCATTTTCACAACCAGTGAAACTTTCAACATGTAAGATACAGTCACATTCCTTAGCAAACCTCAGAATCCACAGCTTTAGTATTAAGATATGTGTGTAAATGTAAAAGATAACGCTTGAGTAGGAACAGTGGAAATAAGCAGATCTGGAGGACAGAGCTCAAAATGAAGGATTTCCGATTGCAAGGTCTTCTGCAGGAGGACTATGGGATGATGGAAGTGTGTGTGTGTGTGTGTGAGTGCTGCTGCTGCTGCTGTTGGGGGTGACAAGACTGTTCACCCTTTGCTTATGTTCCCTCAGTGGCTTACCGAGACTTATCCAACGCACTTTGTCTAAGCTGCACCCAGAGAGCAACTCAGAACACCTCTCACCCACATGCACTTCACTGAAGGTCTTCATAGATGAAAGACCAGAGTATGCAATGAAAGCAGGATGAAGAGTTCTAGTTTTACCTCTTTGTTCTGTGAGTGACCTTCTGACACCACAGACAAATCAGCTATATGTAACTGTTGAAAGGGTGAAAGAAGACTTGTATTTGTCGGCTGCAAGATAAAATGTGGGGATTAAAAAACAAATACTGAACATATGGAAGCCCATTTCCACTGAAAAAAGGTCCTGTGAGTCATTATAATGAAAAAAAATGACTTGCTTATTGCAAAATAATGACTTAGTATCTCAAATAATTAGGAATGTTCTGAAATATTTACTTAGATGCAAAGTTATTGTTTGAAGATATTTATTCAATGCCATGTGAACATAAATCATTACTTTGAGTGTCTCATTATTTCAAGACACTAACTCAGTATTGAGATGCTGATTGGATATTTTTGAGAAATTTTCTCATTATTTTGAGATACTGACTCATTAAGTTTTCTCATTATTTTGAGATACTAGTCATTATTTTGAGAAACAAAACTCAATATTTTGAAAAAGTTTCTTTTATAAAGACTTAGAGGATCTTTTTTTTTTTCATCACATTGACAAAAATGTGCTTCCATATTGAACAGAGCTACCCCCTTAGCCTGTGTGTGTGCGTGTGTGTGTGTGTATGTGACTGTATGTGTGAGTGTGTGTGTGTGTGTGTGTGTGTGTGTGTGTGTGTGAGAGAGAGACTGTATGTGTGAGTGTGTGATACAGAGAACAGACTGATCCCGTTCCTCTGGTGACCAGAGGACGAGCCATTGGGTCTTGTTTGGAGATAAACAGGAAATACTTGACTGTGTACAGGAAGCTTTTTGAAGCCCCTCACTGGCACTAATGTGTACGTGTGTGTGTATTGTAGGAAAAGAGGGGCAGATGTGCCACTCCACTGACATTGATCATACCTCCAGCACAGTGTAACAGTAACATGTTAATATGTGCTCGTGAGGAATAAAAATCAGAAAAGAGTCAGAGCGAGACTTGACAGATGAAACCATTTAATGGGGGGAAAAAAGCACAATTTACAATGATGGCTACATCCAGATTTGTCACCATTATATCGCTGAAGTGTTTCTGCACTCACTCTGTAGCTCAGATGTTTTTGTGATGATAAAAATGCGTGTTCTGTTTTGATTTGTTTGCTTGTTCTCTACGAAGTTTGGTGAAGTCAAATAGATATATCTTATGATTAACAAAATGAATTCCATTCTTTCTATGAAAGTAAAAAGCATCTTGTGTGGAAGAATCACACTTCATCCTCCTCTATGATCCCAGGATACATGGTAAATAATATAATATTGTTTGTTCTCACTCAACTGCTGTGGAAAATGATCCAGTATATATGCTGATCATCACATTCTTCTGTCTTTGATGCCTTTTTGTTTTATTATTTCTTATAAAAAAAAAGTGTATGATCTTTTGTGGGACTGTGTTTCATTCTGTTTGGAGGTTAATGCTTGCTATTTGATTGTGTCTGACCAACAGAAATACCTTAAGTGTATGCTGTGTTTGATTTGTATAGAAATGTGGTTTAAAGTATGTTTAAAGAACAAAATACATTGTAAGAAGAAGAAAAAATACAGGCCTAATGAAGCTAACAGAGTGTGGCTTGTGGTCATATTTGTATTAAATAAAGTTTCTAACTGAATACGTTCGTGTGTGTCTGTGTGTTTGCGCTCTACGTTTTTCTGGTCTCCAGTCTTGAGTCAAAAAGTTCAACAGTAACCACAGGCTACAGGAGTGACTTTTACCCTGTAGCTTATTTTAAACTAACAATACGTGAATCAGGTTATTGCAGTTTAAATCCCTCAGGGAATTCTAAATTTCCGTTTGTTTTATTGAATAAGCTGAAAAATTTATAGAAACAGCAATTCAGTGGGCCTTTATTTGGTTAACCGTGAATTTAAAAAAGTACTTTTTCTCCCTTTTTTTTTAAGGGGGTAGCAGAGGCTGAACTGAAGGCTAAACACACCCCTCCTGCTTCTAAGAGTTTGCTGTTGGAATATTTCTTAAGTCTCAGGAGTGAAGAAAGGGGAAATTTACTTTTCATCCACACCCAATTTACGTAATGATTCAAATGGGATTTATATGCCTTCTAAGTTTGTGTCAGCGCAGCTTCTGAAGCCAGTCAAGTCTGAACCTTTAAGAAAAGGTTGTGCTGCTAAATCTCAAGCTTGTCATCTAAGTTTCTCTCCATTACAGTGTCGATTACACAGTAAGACTGAGTGAGCTCATACGTGGTTTAGAGCTTCAACGATCAATCAGTTAATCGCCAAAATGTCAAACATTTGCTGGTTCCAGCTTCTTATATGTCAGGATTTTTCTGCTTTCATATGTCTTTGCATTTTGGACAGTTGGTTGGACAAAAGAAGCTATTTGAAGACGTCACTTTGGGTTCTGGAAAATTGTGATGAGTATTTTTCACCATTTCCTAACCTTTTTTGCAGGATGTACCCACAAATCCCTTCATGAACACCACCAGTTGTGTTCCAAATGCCTTGATTTGAATTAATTAAATCAAACTATTATTTGATATAATACTGGATCTTACAATACTTTCATACAATAGACCTTTTTCACAGCTGTCATTTTGACGTGAAATAGTTGGATAAACACAGGTGCTGCCAACAATACTAATTAACGCTAATCATAGTTAAGTAAACACAGGTGTTACCAATGATACTAATAAAGGTCCTGTTCCATTTATTGTAGGAAAGCCTTTCCAGTGGTTCAACATGCATAATAGCAGGACTCTGAATCCTTGATTATTTAATATCAACATGTCGGCAGTGAAAAAGGTCTGCTGAGCTCTTGATTCTTCAGTTTGGTCAAATTTGCATTCATACTACAACCAGAGAGGCAGGCAAAAGCTGAACATTACAACCAGATATGCATCACTTTTAGCTAATCATTTCAGTTGTTTATGTTTTATTTTTAACTTAACATCTAATCTCTTCTGCTTGCTTGGTGGTAAATAGTTTTCATGCATTCTTAAATTGCAGTAACATCTAAATTAATTACTGCTGACTCAATTGTGGATTGTTTTTTAAAATCAAATCATAGTTTTGTTTTTTTTTCCAAATTAGTTGAGCCACCTGCAAACTAGATGCCACGATTTGATGTGTCAAAGAAACCTTAGTAAACAATCTGTAATGAGAGATGCTGACTTGGACTACAAAGTAGACTGTAACTTGCTTAATTCTGAGTTGATTTTTATGACATTTGGTTTGTAAGAAATGTGAGAAATTGAACATGATAGTGGTTATTTGTTGGAATTAAATTAAGTTACTGGGGCAATCTAATCAGCTCTATGCCGAAACATTCATCTTCTGAATAACCACAATTTCCACTGAGACATGCAGACAAATAAGCCTTTGAAGAAGCAACATCAAGTTTAAATTATTTAGAGTTTCAGCTTTTGTGAGTTCATCCAACAAAACTGTATTTCACGTGCCAGTGTCTAAAGTGAATGAATGAAGATGAAAATAAAATATTTTATGTTTAAAATATTTGTTTTTGTAATGTCCACTGTCCAGGCTGCAGATGTTACCTTGTGTCTTGGGGTGTGCAGATGAACTGTGTAGAGTTGGAGTCGATTTAATCAATGCAACCAGGTGGATTTATAACAATATAAAAGATACAGAAATCTGCATGTTTGGAGAAACTCACCAAAGCAGAAATCCTAAATAATTTTCACTTGATGTTGCCTGTTCATAGGTCAGAGCCTGCATGTCCCAGTGGAAGTTGTGGCCATTTACAGGGTTAATGTTTTGGCATAGAGCTGATCTGATCACTCCCAGCAGCTTAAATTAAAGGGATAGTTACTTTAATTTAAGCTGCTGGGGGTGATCTAATTTTTGGGTGAACTATCCCTTTCGATTCCAATAAGAAACCACTATCTCGTTTAATTTCTAACGTTCACAGCAAACCAAATTTAATGAAAATCGGTTCAGGATTAAGTGAGTTACAGTTGATTTTTTTAGTCAAATTTGCATCTATCAGTACGCATCATATTGTTAACTCGTGGATCTTGACCACTCCAATATGGCGAACACGCAGACGCATCGTGGAGACATTCAGCAGCAGCCAAAGAGGTATCTACATTTCCGTATCTATGCTCCACAATCTCTCCACATACCCCCTGGCAAAGTAACAGCAGAAGTCACCCCCTGGTTGGGAATCTGGGACGAGCCCCCAAATTATATTACGACCCCAGAAAGGCCCAATTTTATATTTATAATTCTGTATATTGAGTTTCTGAGATGGTTGTATTAAAATAATAATTAGATTTTATGAATTTTAATGTTAATTTATAAACACTTATATACACAAGACATTCACAATAGGTACAAATAAGGCAACTTAATCAAATATATTAGAAACAAATCCTGCTTCTTGTATTCAGGTATATTTGGCAAGTGGCTTACAAATTGTAATGATGTCTTAACTGAATTCATAACTGAGGATCTTCACACAGCGGCACTGTGTGGTAAAATAGCTGCATCACAGCAAATCAGTGAAAAATATAGTTTCTTCATCATTTCCTCCAGTCCAGCTCTCTGGGAACAAACCAGTCCACGCTGTTACTGCCCAGCTGAGCTCCAGCTATCTTTTGGCCTGCGGCGCGTACAGAAAGATGGCGCTGAAGGTGGAGAGGATCTCCCTGGCCTCAGTGGTGGCCAGCTGGCCTCCGGTCCTCACCAAGCCCACGCGGTCTCCTTTCCTCAGGGGGAGGATCAGGCTGAAGGACACGGTGCCTCCACAGCCGCAGTTACCACCAGCTGGGCCCCCGTGATGAGCAGCCAGAGGCCCAGCTGAGCTCTGCAGCCGCTGGACGCTGCGGTTGGACACGGACAGCACGGCCTGGACTTGGTCACCCTGCCGTGCAGTCAGCAGGCCTGAAATCAGGTATCGGCCGTCCACAGGAACAGTGAAGATCCCTGTAGAGACGAGAAAGGACAGTTAGTGGGTAAGATCAATAATGTTTGTTGAATAGAGTCAGATGTTCACTGTTTGTTATTCATGCTCTTCATCATCTACATTAATAACTATTAGGTTAAAGGACAGGTTCACAGTCTATTTTTAAAACAAAGGTCATGTGCATGAACACTGAAACACATTCTGCCTTGTTTAACCATTCCACCTCTTGATGTTGACCATTAAAGGGACAGTTCACCCAAAATCAAAACTGCATATTTTTCCTCTTTCCTGTAGTGCTATTTATTCATCTAGTTTTTATGTGAGTTGTTAAGCAGTCCTGCATTGGGTCGGGTGAGTAACTGACAGGTGACCCACAAAAACATTGTCTAACGCCTAATTTCTCAAACTGTGGTACATGTGGTGGGACATGAGCACCCTCTACTGGTACGTGGAGGAATGTTTTTTTTTAAATATTCTTTAAAAATTAAATTAATTACTTAAAACTCAATCAAAATACTACAAAATGTCAAATATAAATACATAAAGAGATCATTGAAATGTTAAAATAAGTTTTATCTTTCCTGTACAATCGTGCACATACGTCGTCCAAGATCACAGGTGATAAAATGTGATGGCGAGATCGTAAGCAGAGGTAAATGAATGGTTCAAAAACGCTGCAATTGTGGCTCCAAACTGGAACTATTAAGAAGGAAAGTGCAGAGCAGGAAGGAATATTTTGAGTAGCTGTGTTCAAAATTTAATGGACGACGATGAACCAAGCAAAATTTGTGGCTATTTAAGAAATGTAAGTAAAGTGTCCACAGCAGCAAACAGTGTGAAACAGCAAGGTGATATGACGCGAGTTATCTCAAATTTGGTTTCAGCTGAAGTGGGACTTTTCTCCTGCGTGAACTGACCACAGCTGAACAGAGTCGGTTTACTCTGCTGTATTTTAACGTTGGTCTAATGGTGATATAATTCATGGTGCCGGCATAGGAAAAACTGCGGGCAGGGAGCAACTAATATAATTCATAACATACAATAATATGCTTTTATTCCTTGAAGAAATCAGAAATGAAAAATGACTGTGCTGTTTTTTTAACACTTACGTCTGCTAATACAGTAATATCAAGCCTAATCAGTTGGCAGGGTTTTATTGTGAAAGTCTACCACAACCTTTGACCCCACATCCTGCCAAACAATGGCACTGTTGATCTCACAGCGATGTAGGCTAGCTAATAGTTAAAACTTATGACATGAAGACCAGTGAAGGATACCAAATTGTGAACAATTCAACAAGTTTTTTTGTTGTTCTTTTTGTTGTCTTTCTTTTTTTTTTTCTTGTAGTTACTTGCCAATTTAGGACTGATCGATGCATGGACACTTTTGATTATATGCATTCACTTTATTGGTGAACTATCAACTTGTAACCCTACCCTATATAATTATGTTTAAATGCCAATAAAAAATAAAGAATTGAAAAACAACAGAAATGACTCGGTTACTCAAGATAATCCACGGACCTTGTTGTGAGCAGTTTTATGTAGGAACTATTTCTTTTCTATTCCTTCCCTCCCCTTCCAGTCGACCACCATGGGACCTAACTTTAGAAAAAATACGAATGGTCGTCAAAGGTGAAAGACAAATTATTTTTTGATCCCGGCTGATTAGTGCCATTAATTACACATATAATGTTTGTCAAGTAAAAAAAAAAAATACAAGTCAAGAAAGTGTCGTAAAACTTAAGTATAAAGATACGTAATTAGAAAGACTGCACAACCTGACATTGCGTAAGTGATGTCATGACTTTCTCCCTCCAAAAGCTAACTTTAGCTGCTGATGCTATGATACCTGTGTGTTTTCGTACCGGGACGGAGTCACACAATAGCAGGTCCTACTCATTCTTTCTCCTCCCAGCTGATAAAAGTACCAAGAGTCGCTGATAAAACACTTCAGGTAAGATAACGTTACAAGAGACAGCGATGTTGGTGCTGGTGATGTATATTGTGCAAGATTAGAGATGTAGTTCACTGAACACAACTAAACTACAACAAACCTGCAACAAACAGCAACTCTCTTCACTTAGGTCCAAGGTGCCCAAATTAAGTGAATATGTGGTATTCACTCAGTAATTACAAACACGTTGGCCACATTCCCAAACCACTGGACTGTCATTTCATGCATTGTATCCAATGGGTCCATGTACAGATGCATCATAGAGATGCTGGTGTTGTTGTTGTTGTTGTGTACCTGTGTGTGGATTGTAGTGTCCACCATCATTGACTATAACTCTGTTGAAGCGGATGACACCAAAGTCTCCAGAGATGCCCTGCCGTGTGAGGCCAGCGGAGAAGGAGAAGGGATCGGGAAAGGCGCTATTGACGGCTGATACTGTGAGAAAAAGGCATGCATGTAAGCCGAGCAAACATAAATTACAGTGCACTTCTCACCTTATACACACTTAATCTAAAATGAACACATCTTCATATTTAAGCTAATGATTTCTATTCTTTTTTTCTTATCGATGCAGATATAAAGAGATGATGATTTGAAGCTGGCTGTTACCTGGTGATTGAACTGGAGCTTGATACATCGGTTTCCAGGGCATCTTTGCTGCTATGGGAGCTGCAAGGTACAAATAAGGAAACTGTTAATTGTGTTTTAATTGTGTTTTCTTACAGTCACAGCTATGTGCTGAAGGGTTGACACCTTTATTTCTATATATACTTCATTCATACTTGTCAGCGGTATGTTTAAAATTAACACAAAGACTCAATTTATCAAAAGTAGACTCAGTTGGATTTGTTTGTAAATGCATCAGAATGATAACTGATTGTCAAGTCTCATTCATAGGAAGTCAAATACTGTTATGTCTCCTAAGTCTGTCTTGCTTTGTTTCACCTGTTATGTCCCGCTTCACTTTTTTTTTTACTAAAAAAATAAATTAAAAAGGAAGTCAAATACTGACGTTTTGAGTTTGTAATGTGGCCCAACCACAGCTAAATAATGAGAAAATAAGGAAATAAAGGCAAAATGTTGCATACCATGCCCTTAAATTAAGTGTTTGTGTGCTTTTCTGGTTCAGTAAATAGCTTAAAAGAAAAATTAGATCTTTGTTTCAGTGAATATAGCCATTATCTACTTCAGAAATGTTCTTAATCATCACCAAATGTAACAGGGCAAAACTTTCTGCTAAGTGCCTGCAGACGAGCTCAAATCTTTCCACAGTCCGCCCACACCTCCCTAAACTAAACACATCCAGTTCCCACTCCCTCGCACTCTCGGGCTACAAATTATTCACAGCTTTTTCCAATTTTTTTTTACACCGATGTAGTAGAATGGCAAAGCCTGCAGATGCATGCGATGTAACCTGATAATGAACTGCTACAGTACCTTTGCGGTGGGCTGATTGAGGCATGAAAGACACAGGCTGCAGAGGAGGATAGCCTGCAAAAGAAACAGATGACAAACACATCATGTTTTATCATCATCTGAGGGTTCGTGAATACTCCTGCCAGACACGGTTGTCTGGTTTTCCATCCGAACATTGTGGCAAAACACTGCGGAATAGTTTCCCATAGGAGGCATAAATTAAAACAAAACAGGTTATAATCAAGACTACATCATTTTGGTTTTACAAGTAGCTGTTTGAATCTTTTTTTGATTCTCATTCAGCTGTTTCAGGACAATGGGATCTATAAGCAGAGTCAGGTGTTTACAGTTTTCTCAGAGCCTCAAAATTGATTTAAACCTGTAGATATTTGGGCTGTTAAATTAAAAATAAAACTGACTCAAACACATACACAAATACTACATGAATAGTATATAAAAAAAATACTAAAAATAGTATATCCAAATGTATCACCCACTAGTGATAGACGCCATTGTTGCATGCCATATCTTCAGCAACATCTCAGAAGGTATTAATACTCCACGAGAACCAGAACTTTTTCATTATTCTTGGTGTTCATATTCTTAGATATAGATTCATTTTGCCTCTTTTATTTATTTAGTATATACACACTTGTTTTATCTTTGTCAGTTTTTATTTAATTAAATTATTTATTTTCGTTTATTTGCAAAGTTTTGGCATTTCCTTTTTTAATACTGTTCAATTTTCTATCCTTATACCTTAGAAATAAGACAAACAAAAAAGATGATGTGACAGCCAACCCTTCAATGGTGAAGAGTAAGTGAAAAATGAAATGAATTTTGAATGCAAATTTTGATTCTCAGGTTAAGATTCTTGACAAAGACTAAGTGAATTTAAAGGACTATTCCCTCAATCTACTGCAAGGAACTTTCCTCTTGTGTTGATTTTGTCCCTGTTAAAATAAACAAAATTTTGAAGGCCCCTGTGGACAAAAGCAGTAGTGTTTCCATCACCATAGCCACAAAATATAACGTAATAACAAAATTAAATGAAAATAAAAATCTCCTCCTGCTTCCTTTTAACTGGCTAACGTACTACATTGTCTGAGAAAATGCAAACACAGGCTGGTTTCATCTCATTTCAAGGAGAATCTGACCCAGTGGCAGAATAACTATCCAGAAATCACTGATAGTCTCACTGATGGTCTTGTTTACTTATGTATGTCTTATAGAGGCATCAGTAACAATTTCATAACATTTAAAAACTCCTATTAGTACAGGTTCAGGAGAATAGAACAAAGCCTTTATTCTGTTGTTTGATACTTGCAGTCCAGTTAATTCAATCCAGAGCTGCCTCTGTGCCTATCTGTTGTCTCTTCCGTCCAATTTGTTTTGGCCCCAGTTAAAAGTCTTCTAAGTGTAGAGTTCCTCTGTGTCGATGACAAAAAAACCCCAAACTACATGTATAATTAAACCTTTGTTATGGGTTCCATGTGTGAAAAATGCTAAAAAGAACGAGGCTCAGTTCCAGATTTTGTCATTGCTGATGAGTTTAGATGATCTGATATAACTGTGATTTGACAGGACTGTCAAAAAGAAGAACATACATATATTATGTCAGACATGTGGTATTGATGGCTCAGTCCCCGTGGTGCCAGACACTCACGACACTGTGCCATAAAGTTTCCTCCTTTTCATGGCACTGACAAGCCTTCATTCAAACACGTTACAAGTCGACTCTGTACTTCAGAATCTGGAGCTTTAGATCTTTAGATTACAGCCTGCAAATTACAGTGTAGTTATTTAGTCCAGTATATATTAAGTATCAATAAAATACTCTTACAAATGCCAAAACATATACGAAGTACTGGCAGACAAGACAAGAGGCTAGATAATAAAGTGGTTATAACTTTTTGTTTAAGGGGGACTTTTATTTATTTATCACTAAGTGCCTATTTAATAATTATAGGGAGCATTAATATAATTACTGGGTAACCAGATGTGAAAAAAGGGGCAAAGACCAGAGACAGAGTGCTGCAGGAATGAGTCCTAAAACCTGAAAATGAGTTGGCATATTTGCACCTCCGATTCCCTCGTCGTCGTGTTTGGAATCTGTTTTTGTTTAGATGTCTGACATAAGGTCTGTGGTTAAAGGGTTAGTTCACCCCAAAATGAAAATTCAGTCATTATCTACTCAGCCTCATGCTGATTGAGGGTTGGGTTTATTTTGTTAGTCCACAAAACACTGCTGGAGTTTCACAGGAAAACAGTGTTGCAGAATCTCCCAGACAATGTAAGTGAATGCTGACCAGTTTTCAAACGTATAAAATAAATAAAATGCCCCCATACTGCTCCTTTGGCACAATCCCGGTCTCCTAAAGCCCTGACATGCCGTTTGCACACCGTCACACCACACACACCCAGTTCAGACAGTGTGCATGAGTACGTGAATGTGGCTCCAAGCTAAGGATCTACAGTGACGATTCAGGCTAAAAACATGGTGTAAATAACATTTTTTTAGTTACCTTGGCATGTTGGGGCTTTAGGAGACGTGGATTACACTAGACAAGCAGTTTGGAGTCATTTTATGTTTTTATTCTGTTGTGTTGTTTTTTTACATTTGAAAACTGGTCACCATTCACTTACATTGTTTGTGGGATTCTGCAACACTGTTTTCCTGTGAAACTCCAGCAGTGTTTTGTGGATTAAAGAACTAAATCGGGTTAGTAGATAATGACTGAATTTTCATTTTTGATTGAACTACCCCTTTAATACAAGCTCAAGAGATTTTTAGATTTTGTTCTACAACAAAAAATATGTCATAATTCATAATCATAATTAGAAATCGTAAAATACTCCTTTCAAGAATCTTGAAGCTTTTACGTGTCTTCAAAAAGACGGCTGCTAACAGGAGTCACTAAAAAAGATTACAGAGCCTGTTGTGGACATTAAATGTCATCACACCAGTCACTTACACACCACACACCAGTTATTTTGACAGGTACTGCGAGTGCGGTATGAGTCATGATTTTAATGGGAATGGTAATTTTTGCACTTCACTTTCACTGAGAAAAATCTAAAAATGATCATGATGTGCCTTTTGCTGGGGTCTGTACTTGCATGTTCCTTTATGTCTGTAGATTAAGATTTGTAAGCCATGGCAGCTCTGTAATACTTACTACTCATTTATAATGGTATGCTGTTACACATTTTAACTTTATCCAAAAATTGCAGCTTTTGTCATTTGGATATTGCACTTTTTACTAATTGTTCAGGCCTAATTTGCGGGCTATGATTTAAAAAATCACCAAATTTCACACACTTTATAAAAGAACAGATTTATATAGTAACTGAGTGTTTTCAACTGCAGAATGAAGGTTTTCTAGATCACCAAAGGTCATCATCATCATTAGCATTACTCACCTGGTGCTCCAGCAAATCCTTTGACAGGCACGCTAGACGAGTCCTCTGATCCTCTCCGCACCGTCACCCTGCGCATGTACCCTGGAGGTCCGGCCTCGCCCGTCTCCACCACCGGCCTTACAGGAACCAGAGGGACAGTGGCGTGTCCTGGTTGCTGTGGGCTGGATGGCTGCCTTGGTGTATTGATCATGATCGTGTGTGTGTTGGGCTGTGCTGGTTGGCTGGGATTGTACGGCTGCCTGGGGCTGGACGGCGGCGGCGGCGGGATGATGAGAGGGATGTGGATTTGTTGGATTCTGGTTCTGGTTGGAGTGGAATCTGGCAAAGAAGAAGCGGGCCTCTCTGGTCTCGAGGTCATTCCTTAGAAAGCAAAAAGAAAAAGACAAACAGTAGCAAGGTTATAAATACATCAGATTACAGTTCACTTTCTAACCATATGCAGGCTTGCTGAGTAATGGATTACATGTAACAGAGTTACATAATTAGGATACAAAGAAAAAGGTAACTGTATTCCATTACAGTCACAGAAAAAATACATAATCAGTCTACAGATGCATTTATTAAAGGTGTTATTAGCAGGATTACAATTTTAAAATACATTTTAAAATAAAGAACAATATACTATCATGTGCAGTGCACACATGTTACAGAACCTCACGAGCCTCACAACACCAGTCTGGTCTTGTTGAAACCAGCTCAAGCTAAAGCTGACATGTACAGAAATGGACAATGGCTTCAGTTTTGTACAGTGGAGCCCCAGTGTCTATTTTATTTATGTCAGTGCCACAGAACAATGAATAACGTTAGCTTCACAGATCAACCGATAATGTTAACACAAAAACCAGTTAGCTGGCGAACCTGCCGACACTACACACAGCTACTTAAAAATATTTGTAGGCGGTGGTGCTGGTTACTGGGATTAAGTACATAATTACCATTATTAATCTAAACGTACATTCAAACCTAACAAAGGAAGGAGTAGCTGGACAATCAATTAAGAAACCAAACAATTAACATAAAACATTATATTAGGATAAACAATTTCACCATATTCGGTACTGAAGTAATCCAAAAGTAATGGAACGTAATCAAGTTCTTACTTTAATACTGTGATACTTGGTTACTGACATGTTTAAAGTAACCCTCCCACCTGACCATATGATAGATGATATCATTAAGCATTAAAAGCTTCTGGTCACAACAACTCTGCTAATTCAAAGTTATGGAAAATGCTGCAATCACACAAGCCTCCAATTTACTTTATTATTTACTTCCTCTCCCTCCTCTCTCTTGTGAATTCTCCTTTTTACGACTTATATTCTGATGACAGGCCAAATTAGACCCGGCTTTCACTGCTCCTCCGAGCTTCTTTTTTTTCAACGGTAACATTATTACCCTTCATAAAAGCAAAGCGGGCGGTCGGTGTGAGTTTTAGGCAACGAGAACCATCTGAACGGAAACCAGTTGGCTGCTTGCCAGACTGCCTGAGGGCACAGACATCACCTGGGCCTGAGCGGAGAGATGCTGTGAGAGTGTCCAGGGGACAAATAACCAAAATAATTACAGTACCTGCTTTGTGTCAGCCCCTTCTCACACAACCAGGTGTCAGACAGATTGTGTCATGTCACATTTAAGATTCTGTAAAGGAGGTTTCTACATTCAAAGGCTTGTTTGATGCTTCTTGTATCTGTATCTGCAGTGTTGTTTAAAGCGTGTGGGCGAGGTTGGGCATAAAGGGAGTACATGTAACTGGATTACAGTAATGTCATTCAGCCAAAGACACTTACATCGAGGAAATGACCACTTATTCCAAATGATTATACAGTTAGATTTGTCAGAAAAGGCTCTGCTGTTTGAGGAAGCTATTATACAAACAAGAAAGAATCTGCAGGGAGAATCAACATTATTATGATCTACTATAAATATAATTTAAAGATACCTGTAAACTTACATTAATGTTAAATAGTATCAAAGCCAACAATACCAAAAGCTTCAATACATACAGAAGTTGGTGTTGTCTAAAGTGCTGCAGCAGACATGTAGATGAGAAGGTAAGTAGCAGTAAGTGTCAGCTTATAAAGGCCACTTTGTACTTCTGCGGGAATCTGAGTGGATGTCACGTTATGTAACAATAGGCCATAGATGCTGAAGCATGAACAGAACAGCTGATTGTCGATCAGCTGATGCAAGTGCCTCTTCAGCGATTTGCCTGAACTAACAAAATACTGTATTTATAACAGGACTACGAGTCTACAGCCCTGTTCGCAGCTCTGTTAGGCTGTGCTCAAGACACATCAGTGCTTTGAGCTAAATGCTAACCGCAGTGTGTCAGCACAGGCCTACTGACGTCTAGCAGACGTGCACCATGTTCACATATCACGCTGCTTTTCAAATTGCATACGTTTCCTTTTTACTTATAACACATTCTGCAGCTGTCCTTACAAAGTATGTAATGTTGCATTCAGTATGCACACAATTGGGACATACTATGTACTTGGTCATGACACTGCACTTTGACCTTTGACCTTCTTGTTCATACATCCATACATCTGTGGTCCAAAATTTGAATTAAAAGGAACGAGCATGCCATTTGAAATACAGCTAATGAGCTGTCATCTGTGTGTGCTCTCTCGGTGGCTTAGTCAATGTGACATATCTTCTGCTGCACAGAGGATTGTGGTCAGAATAGCCAGAAAAGCATGCTGGCTTACATAGTGCAAAATGCGACCGGATACAGTAGGACATCTCTGTATCCTTGGCACACTGCATTTGATATAATATGTACATACACACAAGATACTACATCTTTCTCTGACTAGTATTTTAGAATGGGTTTTTGTCGTTTAGTGTATTAGCATGCTAACATTGCTAACTAGCACTAAAAACAAATCACAGCCAAGGTGTACTTCTGATGAGCACTCCTCTGTTTTGCACAAACAAGAGGAGGGCATCTATACATACAAGCATGGGTAAGCCATGACACACATTCAACTGACAGTGTTACGCTAGCTGTTGGTGGGTGTAGGCTGACCGCATCAAGCATCATGACAATGTGCCAGCAAAAGTCAGAAATACTGCTAGCTGGCAAATGTTTGTGTAAACAATGCAAACTTTAAAAACTGGCTTTGCAATGTTTTATCAGGAGGGAAATGCATGATGATTGTTATAAAATCACATTTATTGCATTTGTGATTACAATGATGTAGGCTACTGATGTCTGTCAGATGTAGACATAAAGCGCTAACAGCTACAGCATAGCAGCACACTGTCTTGAGTGGGCAGTATTTACACACACACTGGCCACAACATAACACTGCGTAGCTTGTGTGTATTATGGTATAACCAATAGCAATACAGAAGCAAAAAATACCAACACATAAGTCTTAGTACATGCAGCGCACGCTCTACCAAGTGAGCTACTAGGCTACAAGGGTGTCCATTTTTATTGAGCTTTCAACTGTTTCTCACTGTCTTTAGCAGCCGGAGTTTATCTGCTGATGATGACCACAAAGTGCAGCTAAAAGCTCAAGAGAAAAGCTGGTCAGTGGACTTCAAGTTAAGATAATTTACCATTACATTAAAGGGTGACTCCATCTGCGTTCTTTTCTGGGTTTTTCAAATGTAAACTTCAACTCAGCCGTGAGCAAACAGCAGTGACGTAGGTTAGACTGCTTACTCAATCTGGGCGTTTATATGTAGCAACGTCATCACGCTGAAACCTCCATGAGGTCACGTGGGAAAATGTTTTTAGAGGGGCATGGGACTATAACATGCATACTTAAATGACTTGTTAGCATCTTGAAACTAAAATAATAATTAGAACACTCTGCCACAGCCAACAATATGACAATGAATCAAATATTAACTGTTGACTCAACAATATTGCATCTTGAACTGAGCAAAGTGATCAATCATAAGTACCTGAGAGCAATCATATTACATGAGATTCTGCCTGTTACTCTGGATTATGAATGTAATCAGCCACTCTGTTCTTGTCAAATAAAACATCACCAGCCATCAACCAAATTCTTGCCTCTTACTGTGAGTGTTACCGCAAGCTACTCAGAAACCACATGTATAATTAAAAACAAATTAAACCCAGCAATCATGTTGTACTGAGATAATCAGAAATCTCTTCTTCATTTCCTCCCTATGCCTCCTTCAGGACGCCAGTTGACTGAGTGCATATTTCCCATGAGCTCTCAGTCTGTGTCTCACTAAGGGGGCAACCACAGAGTTGAAAAAAACATGCAGAAAGACGCAGACGAGTGCTGGTGCAACCATGAGCATCACCAAAACCAGATGTTATTGCTCACAAGCAGATTGAGACACTGCAGGGGGAGGGGATGCTTTAGTCACCGCTGCCTGCACAGATTCGGGTGACAGAGCGTGAGTGTTCAGAAGTGTCTGAAACCTTCAAGGAATATTGCCGCAGACAAGCTGATCATGCAATGGAAAATGGTGTCAAGGGGCACAGAGCGGCAGGGTGTGGTGGTTACACACACATAATGCACACATATAATGCATCACTCACCAGAGGTGGGTTACTTAGTACAAATACTTCGTCACTGTACTTTTGTAGATATTTCTGGTATCTGTAGTTGAGTGTTTATTTTTCTGACAACTTTTTACTTTTACTACCTGCATTTTAACACAAATACTTGAACTTTCTACTTCTAACATTTTCCAGGTCTGTTACTTTAGTTTTAATGTATTTGAGGGGAAATACTGACTATTTTTATTTGGCATCATTGCGTGTCGCCCTCCAAAAATCAAGACTGATTTCAGCCTAAATGGATGGCACAATAACACACGGAAAAGATGATTCCTTGGTGCATCCATCAGTGCATATCGTGCACGGCAGATGTAACAAGATTAAAAAAATATCGTAAAAGATGAAAAATCACACAAAAATCTGTTAAAAAAACAAAACAATGCAAAAGCCATTACAAAATAAAAATGGCCTAAGACACAACAAGATGAAAAAGATGTAACAAGATGAAACAAAACGAGAAGAAAAAGATGTAAGAGAACAGAGAAGCAGACTCGACGGCAGAGAAAAGGTGAGGTTCAGTTAGCTTTGCACAGAAACAGCTGGTAGAAATGTCCTTCAGAGGGCGACCTTTTACATTGATACTTTGAGTAGATTTTAGAGCCTGTACTTTTTCACTTTTACTTGAGTAAAAAAGTTGAATCACTTCTACTTTTGCCAGAGTCTTTTTTCACACAAGTATCCGTACTTGAGTACAGAATGTGTGCACTTTCACAACCTCTGTCACTCACACGCTGACATACATTTTCCTTTTTCCCCTTTTCTCGCCATACACATGGACACAATTTCACCCTCCACCCTGGTGATATTAATGATGGGAGGTTCAAATTGTGCGCTGCATGGCAGACCTCAGGGACTCCCATTGTTGTGTATCTGGGTCCATTCTCCTCTGAAGACTTCCAGATGGGCTTCCCGGTCAAAGATGGAAACACCTCACCTCGTAGCTTCAGAAATCTCTCTGGGGGAAGCTTTTTGCAGTCGAAGCGCCCCCTCAGAATTCTGACTAAATATATACAGTGTGTGTCTGTGACAGTGTCGAGTACAATTTTTCATTCTTTCCCAACAGACACCCTTTGACTTCAAAAAAGCCTTTGATATCTTGTTTTTCTTGTATTCCCTCATCATGGTAGACAGTTAATCTTACAGCCTGTCTCTCCTATATAAAGTCAGAATGATCAATTGCAAAGCATTGATCCATGAAATCAAAGACTTTATTTTATCCCAGCTCTAATAGAGCCGCTTTTTTTTTTTTTTTTTTTTGCAAGCCTCGCCTGTCGATAGAAACTTACAGGACAGGGTGGAGGGAGAGCAGAAAAAGAAAAAGTCCTCTGGCATTCTTGGAAGGACAAATTGGAAGAAAACTGGACAGAAGGAGAGAGTGACGAGGGAGTAAAGAGAGAGAAATTCAGAGATAAGGGAGTGAGAAAAAGAAACGACAGGGATGCGATTCGAGCCAGACTGGGATCACCTCCAGAAAACAGTGGAAAAAAAGAAAAAACAGCTTGAAAACTGAACGAGAAAATTCAGCACAAGAAGGTTGATTAGTCACTAAACAGCATGCTCAAGCTCTTTGAAAACAGAAGCATTTCCCATATTTCTACATTTCTTAATAACCTCAGTCCCAGTTTATTTTACAGTAAACTAATAAAATGTAGCAAGCTGTACTTTGTATCAACTAGACATAAACTAGAAATCATATGTTGTTCATTAGCCAGTAAACCAGAACAACTATACCCGAATTAAACGCCCAACTAATAACACGTAGCGAGCCTTATTTAGCATCAAATTAGAGCCTGTATTAAACCCTTATTAGATTTTATTAGAGGGTATTTAGGGACACATATCTGCTACATATCTTCCTCATTTAACAACAATATGTGAACTAGATCTACCAATGTGATCTGATCGTGACTTCACTTTAGTTTACGGTACAGCTCTGTTATAATGTGTCCCTAATTACCATCTAATACAGTATAATAAGGGTGTAATAGTGGTAAACAATACACTTTAGTTTTCAGTACAGGTGTGTTATATGTGTCCCAAATTACCCTGGAATAAAGTCTAAAAGTCTAATAATACACTTTAGTTTACAGTACAGTGCTGCTGTTATGTATCACATATTGCCCTCTAATAAAGTCTAATAAGGGTGTAATAGTGGGAAATAATGCACTTCAGTTTACAGAACAGTTCTATTATAATGTGTTCCTTATTACCCTCTAATAAAGTCTAAATCAGTGTCTAATACTGTCTAATGAAGAACATATTATTTCTAGGTTTTGTCTAATTTGATACAAAGTACTGCTTGTTACATCTTATTAGTGTACGGTGAAATAAAGCTCTATAAAACAGTTTCTTGCCTCATTTTAAAATGACTTTGACACATTATTGTTACACTTATAAATGACGCAACAGAGTCACTGCTGCTCAACCACAACTCCCCATCGGAAAAGAAAACAGCCAGAAACAAACACATACAAACTGTAGTGGCAGACCTCTGCTGCCTGCAGCAGCTGTTTTTTTGGGGGGGTGAAGCAGTGCCAACATTTTGCAAACTGAAGTCACACAATTCCATGAAGCAGTCACATTGAGTAAGGGCAAAGCTATTCCACTTAATCTTTCAGTTATGTTATTACAACACCTCATCTGTTCGTGGCCTCCTCGGGCTCCTCATATGACTGAGTGGAGAATATGAGCTCAAACAGAGAGAGGAAACGTTTCAGTAGACTCTCAACCACCACCACCACCACCACCACCACCACCACACCCACAGCACTGGGATTTTTCATGGAAATTTTTATCTCTATTTAGACTATTTCTCGCTTTCCCCTAACTTGGCAAAAACATTAAATCTTCATGCTACCTCACGGCCCAACTCCCTCTCTCGTGGGATTTATGATACAGACTAAGAGCACAAAGTGAGAGAATATGAGGATATTTGCCCTTAAAGGAAGAGATCAACATTTCGGGAAGTACACTTACTCACTTTCTTGCTCAGAGTTAGATAAGAAGATTGAAACCACTCTTACGTCTGTACAGCAAATGTGAAGCTACCACCAGCATCCCCTATAACTTAGCTCAGCCTACATACTGTAAATTAGAGGAAAGCATACGCTCTGTCAAAGTTAACCAAGTCCACCTATCAGCACCTCTGAAACTCAAGGACGCTTGAAATTATTCATCTAGTCGATTAAACATTAGTGTCCTTTCTAGTCGGCATCAAAAATACTACTCAGTTAAACTAATTATTAACTTCTATCAAAATCAAAAAGGTTAAGTGTCGCGCAGCCACCCGCTACAAGCAGGCACTAATGCCATGATGTAAACCAGCGAGGGGGAAAGTAAGGATGGCATCTCGTAAAATTAACAGTTTGGCAGTGTTTTGATCTTTTAAATGAAAATAAGGTTGTACGTAGGCTGTGTCTGAATTAAGTGAAATAAAACTTCACTTTTGTGCAGTCACTTCCTGTTTAATTTTGGCATGTCTTCCCGTGTGTCTTTGTTGCCTTTACTTCCTGTCTTTGTCTGTTTTCCCGCCCTTTTTATATCTGATTGTTATCACCTGCTCTTGATTGTTTCCACCTGTCCATGATTACCCTCCCAGTCTATCCCATGTCTTTCCCTCCATAGTGTCCAGTTCGACTTCAACCGTTGTGGTCAAGTGTCCTAATGTTCTCCCTTGTGTTTCCCTGCCTGTTTGGTTTTCATGCATTTTGGACCTTTTGGGGGGATTTGTTTGCATTTGAGCGTTTTCTGTAAGTTCATGAGTTTTCATCAGATTTTATCTGCGCTGGCATTTGGGTCCATTCTGTTTAAACTGACTTCGTGACAACCACTCAACTGGAGCCATGTGTATTTATCATGTAGACATTAGCCTGCAAAGAGAGCAGGCTGTTGGTGCTAGCATTACTAACGTTAGCCACATTCAAACAAATATGCCATTGTTCACCACCCCTGAATGTTTTGCTGGGAATATCCCTAATCTGTACAAAAAAGTATTGCAGGAGGTTATGTGACAGACAGGTAGCCTGACAAGAAAAAATCTGTCTCCATGTGGCAAATTACAATTTTTACACTGTTTTTTAACAGATTAAGCAAACAATATATAACATGTTAATTAGTGAGCTTTAGAAGTGCTGGAAGGTTAATTCTGTTTACCTTTGGACAGAGTTAGCTGTTTCCAGTCTTTATGCTAAGATAAGTTAGCCAGCTGCTGCCAGTAGCTTCATACTTCAGATGCATTCATGTGTTTGTTGGATGGTCCCATTTTTAGAGATGGAAGCCGTTATTCCGACTTTGGTGTTCATGTGCTTTTAGGTCATAAAGTGAAAAGTGTGGAAATCAGCTACGCCTCCTTCACACGGGTGAAGGTGGAGATGTGATGGCGCATTTAACACTTGAGAATCTGAAACACTCAACCAGGGAATCCAGCCAGGGATTTTATGGGATCTTGTGGCCATTTTTGGACCAACTTTGACTTCCATGCTCGAGACACTAAAACAGTGATTTAATTGACTGATAATCTCTGTACTAAGTGAAAGAACTTGTATTTCTTTTCCTTTTTATTGTAGTTTTTAATTATCTCTGCATCTTGTGAATGTTGTTTATCATCTAATTGATTGTATGTAGTGCATGTTTTTTTGCATTTAAAAAGCCAATAAAATATCTAAATAATAAGAAATGTGACTGCTATCAATCTTCTCAACTCTCAGCAGGAAAAGCATGAGCATATTCCTAAAAACTGTTAAACTTTTGCTTAAAATATGCTCACCGTTTTAAAGAAAAACTAAAGGCTGTTTTGGAATTTCTGATTGGGAACTATAAACAGCTAATAGTCATAAAGTAAAAAGCCCTGACAAACATAATCCTGCTGGAGGACACACAGTTCTGTCTGATTTAATGCTGGGCAGAGGTACAGTGTAATGTTACGTGTACGGTAATGAAATAAAATATCACAGTTTGGAAGCAGCAGACCATATTTGGCCAAGAGTGAAATGGAATACAAAATGCCTCCACGTGCTTCGTCTCTCTTCACCACAACCATTAATCCATCCGCCCTCCTTCTCTCCTCAGGTCCCTATCATACCATTGTTTTGGACCAGGGGTTTAAGAAAGGGAGGCACCAGAGATGGGGCCCCAGTCATGACATCACAGCTGAGGGTAGTCGGAGCATCTGGTCCTGGGTGTGGAGCCCTGCTTCTCCCCTCTCCATCAAGACTGACTCCAGCAGTGAGTCAGGGCCCTTAATGAGGACCAGACTCCACACATCAGGCTGAGGTCACCCTACGGGAATCTCTCGAGGTTGGTATGTGTACATGTGTAAGGAGAAAGGGAGGCAGAGAGGTATATGTGTGTGTGTGTGTGCACCGAGAGACCAGGAAGTGAGACTGAGGTCTGCAGTTCTGTGGTTAAAAAAAAAAAAAAAAAAAAAAAAAAAGCGATGTCATGGTGCAAGAAAAGAAGACCTCACAAGTCAACATGTTCAGAAGGGGAGTGGGAAAGATGGAGCTGTCTGCCCGGGTGTTCTGACATTTACATAAGGGAGCAATGAGGCACAAAACATTGCGAGTAAATCATCAAAGTAGTTAGGAGGGGCTGAGCTCGGCATGTAAAATTGTAAGATTCAATTTGCCTATCTAATTCGTTATATAAAAACTTGGGAATTCTTAGGACAACAAGAATCTAAGTCACGGGAATTTTGACGTTGTGGGCCTCTGCCTCGGTGCTGGGACATATTGAATGTCATACTCAAGGCGAGCGCAGGAGGCCCAGTGAACTCGTGTCCTCCCTCGCCGGGAAATACCCTGTGGCCATTCATGGGATCTGATCCTTCCCTCCAAACCCCCATGTAAGCCAAGCGAGCAGAATGCTTTATATGGAGGATTATCTTCAGGAAAAGTTTGTGTTTACACAGATGTTAATCACACTTGATAAACTCATATGTTGAAAGTTAGAGAGGAAGCTGCAAAGGAGTGTGTTTAGTCAGTATTTTTTTTAATCCAAATTCTTTTGGCTTATTTCAGTGTCTAACTGCACCAGTGTGGGTATCTGTGGACTTTATTGTGTCATAACCACTGTTTAATTACTGCCATGCAGTGTATCTTCTTGACATTTTGAGAAATATGCTTATTAGGAGTGAACCATATCATATCCACATTATATTGTCAGAATTTCTTTCATCAAAAATTTGTATTGTGATAACAGAAATATTACGGTGACGGAGTTGGTTCCAAAAAAGGAAGCGACTTCTGTAGCATGGAAGTGGTTTGGTTACACAAAAATCAGAAAAAACAAAAAGGGGGCAATAAAAAAAAAACTAATACAAAAAAACTTATTTCAGCACCTCAAACAAAAGTGCCAGGTTGAGTACGAGGCCAAAAATCTTTTAAGAGGACTGAACCAAAATATTTTTCAGGTTTTTTTCATATCATCAAGAGTATTTTTATTGCAGAATACTCTGAAATTTTGTGATGTTACTTTGAGGCCATATCACTCTCCCCTGGCCCTAATTCTTATTTGCTGTCTTTTGAAAGTAAGATGAGATTCAAGATGAAGCTAAACCAGCAGCCGGTCAGTTTAGTTTAGTATAAAGACTGGAAACGAAGGGAAACCATTAGCCTGGATTTGTCAAGCAGTTTATAAAAAGTCAAGCACATAACCTCCCCATAAAACCTCAACTTGATAATTTTACACTTTGTTTCTTGTACAAAAACGTACAGATTAAGATGCAGTATGTTAATTAGTAATGTGTTTCTGGTGTTGGTTTCAAGACCACTATCTGAAAGTCTCAGTCTTGGCTAAGAATCAACCACATTTTTCCTCAGCTTTGTCTCGGAGGAGGATAAGGATTTTTCTTCCTGTGAAGACCAGAACTGTGGGGCTATCACTCGTTGTCTGTCATTGTGTGAATTAACTGTTAACATCATTACTGTGATACTGTGGATATCAAATTTTCTGCTTCAAATGTAACCAGTAACTTGACTCTGGTTATTTTTTGCTGATTTCTAATTTGAATTTTTTGTTTCCGTTAACGGCTGTCACCCCTTCACATGAACTCCAAGTGAATGTGGAGAGACTGGAGAGAATCCTGTGCAATAAAATTTGGCTTCCTAAACCACACAGCGGTGTGTAAATTCTGCAGTGCTTACATCAAGTGCTCTATCCAAATTCCAGAACAAGAACCAAATTGCAAAAAAAGAGGTATGAAAATTTGGGAGAAAACAGCATTATAAATCCCCTGGCTAAGAATCTTGTTCTCCAGATGAAAGAAAACATGTTTGGTACAGACCCCAACAAATGTCACATCATCGTGATCTTAATACTTGTTTTCAGTAAAGATTAAAATTGTAATGCAAAAATGATCAGTCCCACTAATCATTTCGCATATTGCAAATTCAGTTAAAATAATTGCTTTTTTTTTTTTTTTTTACCACATTGTGCAGCCCTAATGCTTACTGAGACAGTTGGGGCCACATCAAACTTTTAGCCTGCATTTAGAGAGGAAGCATTAAAACAGGTAAGCTAACTGTAAGGGATGCTAGCAAAGCTAGCTAGTCGTTATGTCTCTGCTTGTGACAATGACAAGACAGACCACACAAAGCTATGTAGCTAATCTATATATAGTTACCTTACATCAACCTTAGCTAATGTCAGCTCTGACATAAACACTACACACCACAGTACTGCATCCTCACTTTGGTGAGAGAGCTTGAGACCTGACAGGTTTTTTACATTGAATACACACTTTGCTTCACAACAAGAAAGTACAACCTCTACATATGCTCATTTGCCAAAATGTTGAGCTGTGCCTTTAAATTCAGTAAAGCAGCAAAGCCTTGAACATATTTCAGGCAGTCAGTCCAGTGTTACACTCTCCTGGCACACTCTTCTCATTGTGACATACATGCAGTGCACTCTTCATTGTTGTGAACTTAAGTAGTGCTCTGCCCACTCACTCACTCACTTTGCTGCCACACCTGCTGCCACACTGGTCATCTGACAGCTGTCCCTCCCAGTGTTTTATAAGCCTGACCTCCACCCCAGCATCCACCTGTAGAGTCTATATTCCCATAGGATGGAATTTATTATCGTCACTCCCTGCTGTGTTGCTGCTGCCTTTCAGGGAGTGACAGAAGAAAAAGAGAAACAGAGCCTAAAAGCCAAAAACTAATACTGTACTGATTCCACATTCACATAAAAATCCATTCAACATGTGTTGACTGACTAAAGTTCTGCAGTAATAAAGCCTCAGAATATTGGCTCCAAATTCAGGGATCAGCTTATTCAATAAATATTGATAAGTATTACCTCACAATGACTTGGTTTACGTCAATGAAAGCCAAAGTAGTCCTTTGATAATTCCTGTAATCTGATAATTCTGGTAAAATATCTTTTATAAACGGACTATTTAATGACCAAGAGCCAAGACCTATGCATGTTGGGTATTATCCCATGAAAACTTAAGATGTGTGGTCTCAGTAAATCATCATACCATTCTAAAAGGGTGCAGAGTTATTGTGAGACAATGGAAAGTGGTAACACCCACATCATTTGAACAACGGATCAAAATAACATCCAACATGGAATGTTATGAATAAGTGATATCAAGACTCTCAGGACGTCAGGACTTGTCCTTGAAAAGATGGAGCCCATCCTGGACTACATTAACAACCATGGACTGATCTCATACATCATGCACAGTACATGTCAGCTGATTGCCAGTATATGCACATAACCTTTTGGTTTTTTTTACTGTTGCTTATTAATGTACCATTTATTCAGCACTGGAGAAATAATTTAGGGTAGGTGGATGGCAGGGGTATTCATAATATTGAAATATCCAACGAAATCTCTTTTAACTTTCAAGATATCAAGACAGCCAACAATATCATCAAACCATCATGAAACTGCCAACTCACCTGGATCTTTGGCAGTGACATCTTTCAGAACGTGTTTGGCCATTTCAGACAGCTGTCCCTGGAACTTCTGCAAGGAATTCTGCAGCGCAGCGATTTCTGCACCATGATGCGCACAGGTAGCATTCATCCTGTACACGCAGTCCCGGAGACCTACAACATGTCTTTCCAGTCCATCTTTCAGCTCTTTGATATTGGCAGAAACCCCATCTAACCTTCCACACACCTTTTCAAGCTTGGTCACACGTCCGTCCACAGCAGAAATGCCTTCAGAAACACCCTGTGTGTTCTGTTTACACTGACTCAGCTCAGATGAAACCTGTTTACTGAGCGTATCGAGCCTGTTCTTTACCTCCTCCACCTGACGTCTGGTGTCGTCTGCTTGACTACTGGGAATGACTGATGCCCAGTTATTGCCACTGTGCCCTGCATGACAGCATGTCAAGTTTAATCTGTGCATATCCTGATCATATTTGCTTAAGGAGTCACTTAACCCAGTGACAGCACCAGCAAGACCAAGCACATTGTCTTGAAGATTAATCAATCCTTTCTGGAAGTCGTCCATCGTCTTAGTACGTCTCTCATTTGCGACAGACTGCCTTTCAATAAGGTTTTCCAGTTGCCTAAGCTTGTCTGTGTTGGCACTGACGTCTGTGTTAAGAACATCCAACTCATTCCTGTAGCGACTCAGGTCCTTCAAGATGTTTTCTAGATTTTTAGGTGGGGGAGATGAACTCACTCCAGTGACAGGAATTGCTGAGCCTGAACATCCTGCGGAGCACATCTCTCCAACGGCATTGACCTTCTGATCCAAACCTTGGAGAAGGAACTTATTGTTGTTGACTTCTGACTGGATGGCATCCATGGAGTCACTAAACATCCCAGGGAAGGAGTTGTTGCTCATTTCCACCAGCATGTTGGTAAACTGGTCCTCAACGGTGTTCAGACGTTCATTCAGAAGCTGCCGCAGTGCTGCCACTTCTTCAGTGATCATACGAGTCAGCTTCTCTTCGATGTAGAAACAGTGAGTCTCTGCATTTTGCTCTGTGATATTAATGCGTGCCTCCAGCTCCTCAATCAGTAGGTTGAAATCATTGTCTTCTCGAGGTGTGTATGCAGACAGGTGCGCCAGCTCGTTGTCAATACGGACATTCAGGATGCGGTGAGCCTCTGCAATACGGTCAATCTCACGCCACAGGTCTTTGTGGTCACCATGATTTTCTTCTGCTTTGGTTGGATCTATCTGCCGTTGAGTTCGTACAGGTCCATCTGCAGCGGCCATGTCCAGACGTAGTGCCCGGATCTCCTTTCTCAGATCAGCCTCCTTGGTCTCAACCAACTTGGTCAGGCTGACCAAACCTTGTTTGTCTTCACAGGTTTTCTGCAAGGTGTCGATCTTGTCATTGCATGAGTTTTGTAGCTTGGCCATCTGTTCTTCCACATTCTGGTCTAGCTCCTTCTTCAGCTTTTCAAATTTTCCATCAACGTAGGACTGTATAACATCAATGTCGGCTATGGCTGGCGTCTGGGATTGAGAGGCATCCATCAGGACACGGATCTGCCCCTCATGACTTGTCATGGTTCCTCTTAGGTCTTCCAAAGCATCATCTTTGCTTTTCAGGTCATTGTTGATATCATCCAAGCGGGCCACTATTTTTTCTAGAGCCTTGTCTCCAGCAATCCCACCTCTAGTAGCCTGGTGACCATCCAGCACTGCCGGGCTCTCCTCTGTGCCTGCAGCAGTAGAACTGTCTGGTGGACGCATGTTGTTGAGAAGTGTCACCAACATTTTCTTTGTGTCTTCCTGCATGTCTGTGCGGAGGTTGCCAGTTAAATCTTTCAAAGCAGACTGGAGATCCAGGACTGTTTGAGACAGTCGCTGAACTTCATTTTCCAGAAGATGCACCTTATCTACATCACCATGCCTCGTCTCATGGTGACCTGTCTCTCTTCGCTCTGGCCCTATGATCAGAGAATAATGCATTAGATTTTTATCAATAAACACAAACTAATGTGTCTCTCCTCTTTAAAGAGATAGTTCAGATGGCTTGATGAAGAGTTGTATGAGGTACTTATCAATAGTCAGTGCATTAACTATAGTAGATGGCAGTCAGCATGCTCACAGTTTGGAGAAGCAGAGAGGAGTACCAGCATGGAAGCCAAACAATGCACTTTTGTGGACAGGATCAGCAACAAATGTATTTTAGCCACATAAAAACATTCCTAAAAAAAAAAACATCAATTTATGTGTATGCTATAGAATATTAGAATATTTTCACCTCTTAACCTTGCCATCAGACAGCCTTTTCTGCCAGGAAGCCACTGTTATAAAAGACAAATATTGCTCTCTCTCCTTGCGAACCAAACTCCTTAGGTAAAATCAGTCATTTTACCTCACAGAATTCCAGGAGTTGCTGGTCTGTGGCTGCCTTGTTCTGTTAGTTTGTTTGTTTTATTCTGACTTCGGTGTTTTTAAAAGGGTTAGTTCAGATTCACCAAAGTAACATAACAACACAAACAAACCAAGAAATCAAGGCAGTGGTAGACCAGCAACTCCTGTGTTGTCTGGAGTAAAATTACTGATTTTGCCTAAGGAGTTTGGTTAGTTTGGAGAGAGTGAGAGATTTGGCTTACATTTTGGTGGTTTCCCATCATTAAAGGCTGTCTGACGGCAAAGTTAAATGATGAAAATATTCTACATATAGCGTAGACTTAAAATGATGTTGATTTTTTTTTTTAAGTGGCCCTTTTTTCAAGTGGCTAAAATCCATTTTGCTGCTGACCCTGTCCATAGCAGTACAATGCTTAGCTTCTGTGCTGGCACCTACTACTGTAGGTAATACACTAATTCTAAGTACCTCATAAAATTCCACTC
This sequence comes from Lutjanus argentimaculatus, assembly GCA_034769285.1. NCBI lineage: Eukaryota > Metazoa > Chordata > Actinopteri > Lutjaniformes > Lutjanidae > Lutjanus > Lutjanus argentimaculatus. The sequence continues at coordinate 24,566,330 of JAWZSL010000011.1, forward strand.
CAAAAATCCCAACTACACCAATTAAAAGAATGACACAAATGCAGCTTAATTTAGTGGTTCAGTGGTATGTAGTAAAATTTGTTAACACCTAAGGTAGAATAGAAAATGGTGTCTTACTCTGTGTGTGTCTGGTTGTATATCCAGGATTTGATGGGAGGTAAGGCTGTATTCCCTGAACTGTTTGTCGGTCTGGGGCTGGTTTTAAATCTTTACAGTCCAGACCTGTGTAACCAGGACAGCATCTCCACTCTAACTCTGTGACTGTCTTGAAGGCAATCTTGTATGTGGGTCGAAACCGATTGTGGTATCTGTAAAACAGGACAGACTAATCAACACATTTTTCAAAATCACAAACAAATGTGGATATAAAATTGGCAACACTGAGCATTTTTAGTTAAGTGTTAGTCCTATCTTTTTGTGAGAACATGTTTTGCTTGTCCAGCTACTCGGCCATTCCAAATAGACAAAACTGTTCCAATGATACATATTTTTATTGGGAGCTGTTGACTCTTGCAATCATCAATGTTGTGAATTCCCTGCTGTGAGGAGCCCACGTCACAGCAAGCTGCTCCATGCAGAGACTATGGACTGTTCTGCGCACGCCCAGTGTGTGTTCAATAACTTTCTGTGTTGTTAACTAGTTGAGTAACTCCTCGCCGATCGGCAGCGCTCTCATTCATTCCCTTTGTACAGTACGACAGTGTGCGTCGGTGATGATGTAAGTTGTATGACGAGCGGATGTTGTTTATATTTGTATGTAACGGGAGTCGTTAATAAGCTCCATGTATAGCTTACCATGTAGCATGTTTACAGAGCCTCATGAAACGTGAACGGCCCGGCATGTAACATAGCTAATTACCGTGCCTTTATTTATTTCTGTCATTGTTTATTAGCCGTGTAGCTGTTGCTCATTGAGGCTGCTATTATACTGTATGTTAGCGTGACAAATTGACCGGATCGGTAATTACCGGAGCTGTCTCAGTTTAGCTTGGTCACGTGACCTGACTGCTGCGCCAGGCTTTTGTGTTATTTATGATCCTACACTGCCACTTACCGGTGATTTTCAGTATGACACGTTACATATGTCAATTGTAATTCAGGTTATTCTAACATTACTGCCACTGTAGGTTAATTATTATTAATACTGTTATTATTGTTGTCTTTGCAGACATCACAAACCACACCTACACACAAATTCCCAAATGCTACAGTGTCCTGTTTATTTGGAAACAAGTCAATAAAGCCATTAAAAGGAGAGAAGTTGCTGCGTCTTCCCTGACCGGAGGATTAGGCCAGCTTATGCACAGCCAGCGTATCATCACTGAAGCTGTTCTCTTACAAGTGGTCCTTCGAGCCGGATCCTGTGTATGACTGCGCCATGGCAACTTCTGGCAACCATGCAGACGATCAACCTCCAGTTGTATCCCGCCCAAGCCGGTCTCGCCAACTCCCCAGGCACCTGCATGACTTTGTCATTGACAACCCCAGCTATCTGAATAGACAAGATTCAACACAACAAGTGATGCAAGCACATCAGGAAGAGCCTCTAGACCATACACTCCCAGGGATGGAAGACTTGAGGCTGGAAGGGATGGAAGCCCGCATGAGAGACATAACTAGGCAGATGAGACAGCTACAGTCAGCCATGGACAGCGTTAAAGGTAAAGCTCACCCTCAGCAGCATTCATTCAACTCGTCATATCCTCTCCGGAGCTCGAGTCTTCCTCATATTCACCACAATGAAGTGACAGCGCCCAGAGCATCCCCCCTCCTGGATAATCAGATGAGTTGGAGATCAGCTGATGGAGGATACAGTCATCTCCTAGACAACAGTGAGCTTCACCACACCTCGCTCGCCCAGAGGCTATATCCACCTTATCTGCCTGTTCAGCATGCAGGTCAGCGCGTCCAGCCGGGGCACCATCCAGCTCCACAGGCACCGCCAACAGTGTTTCTGCCAAATCAGCCTACAGCCCCGCTGACACCTCCACCTGCCCTGTACACACCTCCGCCAACCCAGCCTGCACCTCCACAGCCTCAAGCTACGCCACAGCCCTTCCCCACAACCGCACAACAGCAGAGTTATCCTCAGTACGTCCAGCATCAGGCCACTCCTCAACCTGGACCATCGCTAGGATTTCAACCTGCCCCATTCAACCAACAAGGGACAAGACCAAACTCTTGTGCTACCCCCCCTTGTCAGCCACCTACTGATCCAGGAGCAGCCTATTCACTCCCACAGACTGAATATCCCCCTGCAGCTCAACCACAGCCATATCAGTCTGTATCCCAATCAGCTGCACACTACCCACAGCTCACACCCATGGTTGCCCACTTACAGCGCCAGGATACATCTCTCCCTACAACAATCCTGCAACACTCACTATGACAGAGATGGCTATTGCGGCCTCATACGGTATCCCGAAGCCCAAACTACCTCTCTTCAGTTCAGGACGGGAGAGTGATTTCATCATGCTGAAAAGGGGACTGGATAGCTTGCTTGGTCCACACAGACACTTAACTGAAGATTATAAATACCAAGTATTGCTTGATCACCTCAAACTTCCCAGTGCCTACCAAATGGCAAAGAGATACATACATGACTCCGCGCCATACACCAGTGCTATGGATGCTCTTCAGCAACGCTATGGGCAGCCAAGACAGCTGGTTCAGGGAGAACTAAAGATTATACTAAGCTCTCCTCCTGTGAAACCTGGCGACGCAAGGGCCTTCGAAGATTTCTCCTCAGCTGTAAACACACTGGTGGGGATGTTAAGCCGCATGGACGGTCCCGCTCAGTCTGAACTGCGGTGCGGCTCCCACGTAGACACCCTCCTAGGCAAGCTGCCGGGTAACTACAGGGACAGCTTCGCCGAATTCTGCATTAAAAGAGGCATCATCCGCAGTGGGAGCGACCAGACATACACCTTACCTGACCTCGCTGAATGGCTGGACATGAAAGTTCAGGTGCTCCAGGTGTCCCGACGCGCAGCAGAATCCAACCCAGCTGAGTCCAGTCGCATCACACAGAGAGAGACTAAAGCAAGTAAATCACAGTGGGTCAAGCCAGCCTCTGTTTACTTCAGCAGCGACTCCACAACAGTCAAACATCAGCGGACCTCTCCACAGCGACAATGGACCCACATCCAGCCGAGCTCAAACAAAGATCAGCCCACAGGCAAAAGGAGGGAGCGCTTTAAGCCCTATTGTCCATACTGCACGACCACCCAGGATCACTACCTCAATGGCTGCCCTGAGTTCGAAAGAATTACTACAGAGGAGAAAGCCGCCTGGATTAAAGACAAAGGTAAATGTTGGAGATGTGGACGTGGCCATTCACCAGAGAACTGCACCCTAAAGAAACTCTGCTCCACATGCAACAAACAACACCTGCTGATACTCCACGAGGTCGTGGCCCAAGACCCACAGCTGAACATTCTCACAGTCAGTGCCCCAACCAACGCAGTGTATCTGGATCACGCCAGCCACTCAGGGCGTGTCATGTTAAAAGTGGTACCAGTGCTGCTTCGCCACGGCAAAAGAACACTAAACACACATGCAGTGTTGGATGACGGCTCTGAGCGCACTGTGATCCTGGCTGCTGCAGTCAAACACCTTGGACTGTGTGGAGAAATGGAGTCACTCAAACTGAAGACTATCAGGCAGGACGTGTTGAAGCTACAGGGAATGGCAGTGTCATTTGAGGTGTCTGCGAACACACAGCCACGCGCCTATCACTCCATCAGCCAAGCTTTCACCGCGACTGAACTCCAACTGGCCGAGCAGTCATGCCCAGGAGATAAACTGACAAGGAAATACAATCACCTGAAAGGAGTCCCCCTACACACCTTCATCAAAGTGCAGCCAATGCTACTGATTGGATCTGATCACCCTCATCTAATAACTCCAATCCACCCAGTACGTGCAGGACCCATTGGGGCACCAGTAGCAGTCTGCACCCAACTCGGCTGGGCAGTGCAAGGGCCCACCAACTTTCTCCATCATCCGCCCGGTGAGAGCTCCTTCCTTCACCTGTCAGTCGACACACCTTGCTCCGACCTACACAAGGATGTTCAACGCCTGTGGCAGTTGGACATTTTGCCATTCAAAAGTGAAAAGGAGGCGACAAGATCCAAACAAGACCAAGCAGCTCTCACCATGCTTGATGAGAAGAGCACCACTGTAATAGTGGATGGTGTCACAAGATACGCAACGCCTCTCCTTAGAAAGAAGAAAGTAGCCCTGCCCTGCGCATCACCTGCTGCTGTGATGTCCCTCCTCCGCTCCACAGAACGCCGTCTGTCAACCAATCCTGAGCTTGCTAAAGTTTACAACCAGGAAATCCACAAGTTAGTGGAGGCAGGATACGCTGAGCGGATCACCAGCGAGGAGGCCAACCGTTCTGCTGAATCCTGGTACATTCCACACCACCTAGTACATCATAATGGAAAGGCAAGGGTGGTGTTCAACTGCTCCTATCGCTTCCAGGACAATGCCCTGAACGATGACCTGCTACCAGGACCCTCTCTCGGACCGTCGCTGCTGGGGGTTCTGCTCAGATTTCGAGAACATGTGGTCGCCATCAGTGGAGATATACGGGCTATGTTTCATCAAATCAGACTCCTGCCCGAGGACCGCCCACTTCTCCGCTTCCTCTGGCGCGACATGAACAGAGACAGATCACCTGACATCTATGAATGGCGCGTCCTGCCATTTGGCACAGTTTGCAGTCCGTGTTGTGCCATCTACGCTGTGCAGCGCCACGCCCGTGATCACCAGAGCGGCAACGAGGACCTGCTGGAGGCGGTAATCACCTCGTTCTATGTGGATAACTGCCTGAAATCACTCCGCTCACCACAGCAGGCAAAGGATCTTCTCGACCGCTTGAGAGACCTCCTAGCCAAAGGGGGATTCGAGATCAGACAGTGGGCATCCAACAAGACTGAGGTAATCTCTCACCTCCCGCCTGAGGCACGATCAACGACATCTGAGCTGTGGCTAACCGCTGAAGGAGCGGACCCGAGGGAATCCACCCTCGGCCTGGTTTGGCACTGCATGACAGACACACTGGGTTATAAATGCCAGCCTGTATCACCCAAGCAGCCCACTATGAGGAACGTGTATAGAGTGCTTGCCTCGCAATACGACCCGCTCGGATACATAATCCCCTTCACTACCCGGGCCAAAGTCCTGGTCCAGGCTTTGTGGGCTACAGAAAGACAGTGGGACGAGCCCATCGCAGACGAGCTGTTTCCAGTGTGGCAGGCATGGGAAGGTGAGCTCCCTCAGTTGCAGAACATAGTTCTCCCCCGTTGTTATGTCCCAGCAGTTGCCGACAACGACTCATCAGTGAGGCAGATTCACATTTTCTGTGATGCTTCGGAGAAGGCGTACGGATCAGTTGCCTACCTGCGAGTGGAGGATCCAGAGGGACGCATCACCGTGTCATTCATCATGGCCAGGTCACGGGTCGCACCCAAGCGACAACAGACAATGCCCCGACTAGAATTATGCGCCGCACTCACAGGAGCTCAGCTGGCCAAGGTGCTACAGACCGAATTGACTTTGTCCATCCAATCTGTGGTGCTGTGGTCTGACTCAACAACCGTACTGAGCTGGATACAGTCGGAGTCCAATCAGTACAAAGTATTCGTCGGTACAAGAGTTACTGAAATACTGGACCTCACCACACCCGGATCATGGCGATACATCAACACCGACTTGAATCCGGCTGATGATATCACTCGCGGGAAGACTCTCCTCGAACTATCCCAGCCAAGCCGTTGGAGTCAAGGGCCTTCATTTCTGTATCAGTCCCCAGATCACTGGCCAGTGAATCCCTCAGTACATACAGAGGAAACTGACGAGTTGAAAGCCCAAACCTTCTGTGGTCACATCTCCATCACCAGCAGCGATGAGCCTGATCCTGCTAAATACAGTACATGGACTGAACTACTGCAGGCTACCTACCAGTCCCTTCACGGGGCGGCTGCTCCAGCTATGTCCGCCGCTGACCGGATCGAGATGGAGACGGCTCTGCTGAGAAGGATACAATCCGACAGCTTCCCGGAGGAACTAAAGGCACTTAAACAGGGTAAACCAGTCCGTTCAGGCAGCCGCCTAAGTGCTCTCAGCCCTGAATATGATCAAGTACTAGGCCTCATTCGAGTTGGTGGTCGCCTACGTAAAGCAGAGAGCCTGCTGGGAGACAGCCTTCACCCAGTGGTCATCAGCCCTGATCATCCGATCACACACGCTCCTAGTGAAGGACTACGACCACCGTCTGCACCACGCTGGCCCCGAGAGAATCTTCGCAGAGATTCGGAGAAATTACTGGATTCTACGTGGTCGCCAGGTCATTAAGAAGCATCAGAAACACTGTGCAGAATGCTGTTTGTGGCGAAGCACTCCTGTGGCACCAAAGATGGCCGACCTGCCGGCAGCACGGCTCCGGATCAACAAGCCCCCGTTTTGGTCCACCGGGGTCGACTGTTTTGGGCCCTATACAGTGAAGATCGGAAGGAGGCATGAGAAACGCTGGGGCATTATTTTTAAATGTCTTACATCAAGATGTGTCCACCTCGACCTGTTGCCACACATGGACACAGACTCGTTCCTACTGGCCTTACGTCGGTTTATTTCAAGACGAGGCAAGCCATACGAGATCTTATGCGACCGAGGCACCAACTTCCGGGGGGGAGAGCGAGAACTCAAAGAATCACTGGAAGACCTCGAGCCATCATTAAAGCAACAGTTGGCCAACCAAAGCATCACATTCAAGTTCAATCCTCCTCTTGCACCCCACTTCGGTGGCGCGTCGGAGAGGGAGGTAAGATCAGTCAAAGCCTCTCTCCGAGTTGTGCTGCGGGACCAAGTTGTATCAGAGGAGGTGCTGTCAACTGTCCTTGTGGAGGTAGAGGGTATACTTAACTCCAAGCCCCTGGGATACTCCTCTTCTGACCTGGCTGACCCCGATCCCGTAACGCCTAACTTGCTGCTGATGGGCCGGCACGACGCATCGCTCCCACAAGCCGCATATGGTTCCAGTGATCTTCTAGGCCGCCGCCGTTGGAGGCATAGCCAGGTCCTGGCAGACCGGTTCTGGAGCCAATTCACCCGCCAGTACCTTCCTGACCTTCAGCGCCGGCAGAAGTGGAGGACCCCTACGGCTGACCTCGCAGCAGACCAAGTGGTTATGGTGGTGGATCCCCAGCTTCCTAGGGCGCTCTGGCCCATAGGAAAGGTCACCAAAGTTCACCCCGACGACGATGGGACAGTTCGTTCAGCGGATGTCAACATTAAAGGGACAGTTTACACTCGTCCGGTTACCAAGCTGGTACTGCTCCCCAAGATGCCTGAAGATGACACGGTCACCAGGGTCTCTTAACAACAGCAGGGACTTGTATTTCTTCTACACATTCATGAATGAATGTGGGGGCGGCTGTTGTGAATTCCCTGCTGTGAGGAGCCCACGTCACAGCAAGCTGCTCCATGCAGAGACTATGGACTGTTCTGCGCACAGCGCAGTGTGTGTTCAATAACTTTCTGTGTTGTTAACTAGTTGAGTAACTCCTCGCCGATCGGCAGCGCTCTCATTCATTCCCTTTGTACAGTACGACAGTGTGCGTCGGTGATGATGTAAGTTGTATGACGAGCGGATGTTGTTTATATTTGTATGTAACGGGAGTCGTTAATAAGCTCCATGTATAGCTTACCATGTAGCATGTTTACAGAGCCTCATGAAACGTGAACGGCCCGGCATGTAACATAGCTAATTACCGTGCCTTTATTTATTTCTGTCATTGTTTATTAGCCGTGTAGCTGTTGCTCATTGAGGCTGCTATTATACTGTATGTTAGCGTGACAAATTGACCGGATCGGTAATTACCGGAGCTGTCTCAGTTTAGCTTGGTCACGTGACCTGACTGCTGCGCCAGGCTTTTGTGTTATTTATGATCCTACACTGCCACTTACCGGTGATTTTCAGTATGACACGTTACATATGTCAATTGTAATTCAGGTTATTCTAACATTACTGCCACTGTAGGTTAATTATTATTAATACTGTTATTATTGTTGTCTTTGCAGACATCACAAACCACACCTACACACAAATTCCCAAATGCTACAGTGTCCTGTTTATTTGGAAACAAGTCAATAAAGCCATTAAAAGGAGAGAAGTTGCTGCGTCTTCCCTGACCGGAGGATTAGGCCAGCTTATGCACAGCCAGCGTATCATCACTGAAGCTGTTCTCTTACAATCAAAACATCTGTTTTTTCGGACATGGCCATTTTCTGAGCTTCTCTACTGCTCCCCGTTACATTTTCAACTTTCTAGCCAAAGCAAACATTTCCAAAAGAAACAATAGATGACATCACTTCCCTGAAGGCAGGGGTCATGTCATGCTGCACATCTGGAAAGTTGATCCCTGAAACAATCATCTTAGCACATTTCCCAACTGTCCCTGATAACACAGTCCGAGCTTAACAAATGGACAAAAAGGAAACTGCAAAAAAGACAATAACACTTATCATTACAGCTGTAGTAACCTTTGTGTGCTAGATTCTCATCATCACATGAGATAACTGGAAGCCAATACTATATAACTGAGAAATGGAAAAACCTGAGGTGTCTATTCTTCCTGCCAGCTCTTCTTGCTTTACGCAGAAACTTGGAAATGTGCTCCTGTGACATGAGAATTCTCTGTTTCCAGGAATCTTTTCCACAACACAGTGGCTTTTGTGCATGTGTTTGTGTACAGCAAGTGCATCACAAAGCTAAACCACAGATAGTCTGTGCGCTTTCACAACTAATAATGACTCACAAAGAAAAAAATAAATCAAATTGCAACAAAACATCTTGACGAGGAGACTTAATGACTGTTACTGTTACTGTTACTCACAAATTACTGGTGCAGATACTCCCATTTACAACAATCAATCACTCCAAAAGAGGAACAGATTGCCTTGTTTATCTTAAAGGTTTTCTGTACAGACAAATCCAATTATGTATTACATTATTTGTTGTTAGATCAAAGTTTGCGAGAAGGAGATAATACCTTAAATAGACACCAGAAACACTTGTTTATGCCAAACGAGCAGTATGGAGGCATTTTATGGGGTTTTTTTAATGTTGTTTTTTTTTACATTTGAAAACTGCTCACCACTCACTTTTATTGTTTCAGAGATTCCGAAACGCTGCTTTCCTTTGAAACTCCAGCAATGTTTTGTGGTCTAAAAAACTAAACCCTACCTTCAATCGGCATGAGCATGATTAGATAACAACTGAATTTTCATTTTTGGGTGTACTACCCCTTTAATAACAGCTCGATAAGTCAGTTCAGGTAACTAACCTGCCTTCCAGCTACATGTAGAGATCTTTTCTGCATTAGCTTCAGGCTACATTTCCTATTTAACCCTCTGCCTTTTCAGTGAGCTTCTTAACTTGCTAGAAAATCCTGTGCTTTTGGTTCTGGCCAATGCTGTTTCTTCAGTCACTGTGAATATTTCTGCCTCCAGGTCTCTCTCAGAGAAACATTTTGTATCAGAGCTGCAGTCTATCTCATACATCTAAATAAACCTGATGCACCCTCAACCCCTTCCCCTCGCTCCCAGGATGCTCACGTCACTTGTTGCTGGCAGTCAGGCTGGTAAGCTGGGCAGGGGGCCACCACGGGCTCCTGGTAGCTCTCCACACTCCCCTGCACGGCACAGCTCACGTTCCTGCGCACCACATAGGCACACCAGTTCCTGAGAAGAGAGGGAGGCAGAAATAAACAAGAGCTTCAAGACATTGGTGAGAGGGGGGCATCTTGTCACACATTCTGCTTTCACTTCCATTTCTTGGTCTCTGTACATCACAGTCAATCATTTTCCATATTAAAAAGTCCTTGTGCATGAATGTATAATCTTGTCACTGATTTTTACCTCTCACTTTAGTAGGCTACAGAGTCATGAATGGTAAAGTACAGAATGTGCAGTTATGACAAGTTGCCCCATCACCGGGTGAGTTGTCACATTATGTTCACACACTCATTTTTACAGTGAAAAGTCTGATTTATTAAAACAAGTGTTTTGAGTATTATTAACATTTTCCAGCTCTACGTGCCTCACTGCCTCTTGCGTTACATCCATTGGTGTGCGGTCATTGTTGTTTTTTTGTTTATAATTTCAAACCATGTTAACAGTCTTATTTTTGTCCTTCCTTCCTTATTTTTCTCCTTTCCATTCCTACAAAAGCATATTTTATCATTATATTTTTTCTAATTAAAGGGTTATTATTGTGACCATTCTGTAAACACATCTTTCATAACAATTTAATTAATACTGCTAATAGTGTGTGAAGCAGTATATGAACAACAGTGTTGCACAAGTTACTGAAATTTAGTAAAATTTAGTAATTATTTACAGTTACTCGTTACTCTCTCTCAAAAAGTAATTGAATTATTTAATCAATTACTACATTATAAAAGTAATTAGTTACTTTAGAAAATAACTTTTGCATTACTTTTAAATGCCTGTTTCAAATCTCCACAATGCACAAATAGCTATATTATTTTGGTGTAGTATTCTTTTAGTGTTGTTTTTTTATTATATTGTAGTTATATTATTTGAGTGTAGCTGTATATCTTAGTCACAACTGTCAGTTTTTGTCTATCATTGTACCCATTATCACTGGTAGAAGTTATTGATACTCCTGACCACCAGAGGGCAGCAACAACTAGTGTTGCCACCTGTAAACTACACTTTTATTGCCCAGGGATTAGACAGTAATATTATGTAGAAGACCCATGGGAAGCTTGATATGTTGTTACAGTAGTTAATAAATAATTATATGATCAATAGTTTATGTTTTACTATGATGAAACATGAACGTACATTGCCTGAACTGTCTTGCACCACTGTAAGGTCGGGTTACATCACAAATCAGAGAACAGGCTGGAAATATAGGAAATATCTAATAGCAATTATTTTGACCGATAACAGCAATTGCGATATGATTGCAATATTATTATTTTTCATCATTATTTTCATTGACAATCATATTAAAATAATTATGGTGTGAAGTCTTTAGAATATAATGTGTAGGCCAGGACATTTAGCACGACAATATTTCTTCTTCTTCTTCTTCTTCTTGGGTTTTAACGATGGTTGGCAACCAGCGTAATAGGTGCATTACCGCCACCAATATTTACCCTAAAATGTTATTTTGACACACATTTGCCTTTAACAAATATGCAATTTTTCAAATCGCAGGAGGCCTAATTTCAATTTCAATAAAATTTCCATTAATTCTTCAGCCCTGGTTCTCACCTCAGGTCACAGTAACATATACTGTATGTGAAGAGCAAAATGACTGTGTATGACACGGACAGATGTTTTTTAGACAGCATAGTCTGGTGTTGGAGAAATATCCATTGTGACAACTTACCCATGTGACAAGATGCCCTGTTCTCCCCTATACGAATAATGTCTGAGAGGAAAGTTTCGCAAATACCTCAGAATTAGTGGAAGGGTTTCAGTAATTTGGATAATAAAAACATCACAATTAAGTCCTTATGCTTTACAAAGCTTTCCAGAGAGACTGCATCGTTCCAGCCAAATTTTTCCTCACTTTTTCCGTTTGGATATTTTTAGTTTATCAGGAAAAAAATTGCAAATGCACGAATGGTCTCTTGTAGATGAGATATTGGAGTAATCAAGCACATTCCTGCGTTTATCTGGATCTTATCACCTTTGGCAACACTGGCAAACTCGAGCCAAATTTAGACTCAGGCTGATAAAAGCGAAGTGAAATTTAACAGGCTACATATTGTCTGACCATAAGAGGCTAAATCACTCCGATCAATGAGAAGTTTGGGCGTTATCGCGTTTGTGTTGGCAACTGCGCAACAAAAGCGCACAGCCTTCACCTTCAGGGGAAGTGGCGTTAAACAAAAGCTGGTGGTATGACTGTCAGAAAAACAGAAAAGTTAAAATGATATAAAAAAACACCAGTAACTTACCTGTTTCTGTGTCTGTGCACCACACCAGTGTACGCAGACCCCTGGAACAAGTCATAAGAGGAGGGAGACCCGTAAGTGAGCTGAAAGTTCAAAAACAGTGTGAAAACTATCCACCGCCAGTCCATCTCTGCATTCCTGTAAGTCATCCTGAACAAACGCCTTAAAATAAATATCCTAACATAGAAAAAGAAGGCTGCTCTGTTATTATCATGCGCCGCTGGCTGGTCCCAAACACCAAAGTCACATTGGTCCAGTGACTGATCCAACTCCAACAACTGAAGTTTGGGGAAGTCCAGATGCAACTCCCTTTGGAATGACGTTCAGGGTCCACACCCTCCCCCCAAAAAACTCAACTGTGTGTGTGTGTGTGTGGTGTGTGTGTGTTGGGGGGGCGGCGTCCCCGAGCCCTTTAAAAAAGTTTTATAGGCCAGAAGGTGTTTTGTTTGTGGTATTTTCCTTTGATTGAGTTATTCTTTTCATGCAGTCATTAATTAATGTAGGGTGCTGCCACCAAAAAGGATTTGGGACCCACAAGTTGATTACTTCTTTGTCTGCCAACAGCCAATAATTCACACCTCACTGATGAACATCACAGGATGATGTCTCTTAGATGCAGCCTCCAGTGTTGAAAGAGGTGTGTGTGGCGGCAGTGTTGATGATATTCATGGGCAGGGAGAGCAGCTAGTCATTTACATTCTGTCTGCTTTGTTAGTGAATGGGGATATACACTGCAAAAATAAGGTGTAAAAATATAAATCTAGAATAATTAAATCTGTGATATTAACAATAAAAAAAGTTTGTATCCTCACATGAATATACCTAGTTTTGAAGTTACTTTGTATTTGTTCAAAACACATGACATTGTGCATTTTTCCTTAAAAAGAACTATATTAGCCAATGTTTTCAGGTACACTCACACAACAAACAATGATCTTTTTCAGTTAGTCTGCTAATATACTTGACCCCTTAGTCCCGCCCCTTTTTGTTGAGCCAGCTTGACACCTCAGTCAGTGTTTTCTTCTCCTGTACTTAGACATGCAATGCAACAGGCTTGTATATGTTTAAAAGACATCCACATTTTGAAGTTTAAAAAATGACACTGAGGGATGTGTAAAAGCAACATATATTCACATTTTAAGTTAGCTAATGTCATCAAAACATCAATTATTAGCTTTTTAGTGTTAGCTAGTATTTAGCTAACATATGTCACTTGTGTAAAAAGGGTCTATCAGCATCCTCACAGCATACATCAGACTGGCATCCAGTCTGGGTCGGCACAGTCACACCTCCTTTCAGGGGAAAATTCAGGGTTTCATATAACAGGAGGGAGGAAAATGCCAAAAAGCTGCTGTGTAGCAGGTTGCAAAACAAATAAACAGACAAATCTACCACAATCTCTAGTTCCACATCCTTCCTGGAAAGGAAAGGACCCCAACAAGAGAGCAGTAAGTAAATGTGAACCTCAAGAGAATGATAATTGTTATTACTGATGTAGAACTAAGGTTAGCTTGAGTGTGAGGCTGCTGGAGTTCAGTCATAACGTTACAGTACATCAGAGTCGGACTGTCGTCTCTGACTAAATCTCAGTCTAGCTTAGATCACCAGTTGTCTTTTGACAGGTTTTGTTATTTACAAACAACATTAAGCCTAACGATGATTGGTAATTCAATATTAGCAGTGTCTGTTCACTGTGTTGGTTCACTGATCCAGTTGGAAGGTAGAAGACTGAAGGAGGATGACAGCTGACTGATTAACCTTCATTTATTAAGATGTCATGAACGCTCCGGTTCAGGCAAGGTCACAGAATTATTAATAGACATGTCTATAGAACAGAGGTTTGATTAACTCGACATGAATTCATACAAACTTATCAAGCTTGTCATTTTGAAACACATAAAATTGCACATTTGTATAGTTGTTGAATAGGATAGTTAGGTTTATTTGGGGTTATATGTAGTACTTACTGACAGCATATGGTGGTCAGCACACCTCCGGTTTGGAGAAGCAGGGAGGAATACCAGCACAGAAGCTAAAAAGTGCTGTTGACAGGGTCAGGAATAAATCCTATTTCCGTTTTAGTGTATGCTATATTTACAATATTTTGACAGCTTTACCTTGCCATCAGACAGCTTTTTTCAATGGGAAACCACGTTATATGAGCCAAATATCACACTTGGTCACCACCCACCAAACTCAATGGACAAAATCAATCATTATACCTTATGGAATTAGGGAGTTGCTGGTCTGCAGCTGCCTCGATTAGTTAATTTGTTTGTGCTATTGTGTGACTTCTGTGGTTTTAAAGCATAGTTTGGATTCACCAAAGTCACACAATAACACAAACAAATGGAACAAATGAAGGCAGCAGTGGAACAGCAGCTTCTGTGTTCTTTGAGGTAAAATTACTGATTTCACCTATGGAGTCTGGTTGGTTTGGGGAGAGCAATATTTGGCTTATATAACAGTAGTTTCTCATTATAAAAGGCTGGCTGACAGCAATGTCAAGTGCTGAAAATATTCTAAATGTAGTGTACACTTAAGCTGAGATTTTTTTATTTTTTTTAGGTGGCTAAAAATATGTTTTCTTACTGACTCTGTCCACAGCAGTACATTGCTTAGCTTCCATGTTACTGCCTCTCCAAACTGGGCGTGTGCTGACCACTATCTACTGTGGTTAATACAGTAACTATAGATAAGTGCCTCAGACAACCACACTTCAAATAATTAAAACTATCCCTTTAAAACTGAGTAGATCACACTCAAAAAAACACTGGAAAAGACTGGAAATATGTTAAAGTAAGCTGACTTTACTTGCAAATGTATTTTTACTGACAAAATTGTTTATACAAAGACTAGTCTTGCTCAACCTTCATAATAATATGATGCAAAAACAATCATTACGTCAAATGAAGCAGGAATTTTTTTTATTAGTGTAGAGGGATACTTAGTGTACAGTCTGTTCTTTTCTGCTGCAAGTCACTGAGCAAATTCTATTGTTTTAAGCCAAACTGAGCAGTATCTTAATGTGCAGGGAGACAGAAAGTAGCACATTAGTTACACAAGAGCTTCAATTCACAGCACTCGAGGCAGGAATTCATTGTCAGTGCTTTAGCACTGTGTGGAAGTGTGAGAAGGAGGAGAGTTTCCACGCACACAGTGGTGCTGTGAAAATTTATTTTTGTGAGTTGGCCCTGAGCAATATCCCCCAGATTTCTCAGGGTGCTGTCATGGGCTGTACTGTATGACTTTTTTCCTGATCAGACAGATGCTGTCAGTTAACACAAAAAAGATTATGGAGGGGGGAAGAAAAACAGAGCGAGGGAGACAGAAGGAAAGGCGTAACCAAGGGAGATGAGAGTTAAACAAAGACAGGGCGAGAAATCAAGTGGTAGATGTGGTTTAATGATTCAGAGGGATGCTGTTAGGCATTATGGGAGGAGGGGGATGTATGAACACCCGCTATGGCAGAATTACCTTAAAATATATTCCAATACAGTTACTAATTACCTGTTGAAAAAGTAACTACCTGTTGTAGGTAAAGTTAATGGTTGGTCTGCATAGCTAATGTTAGTGGTTAGAGCGTGTAGCTAACATTAGCAGTTGGTCTGTGTAGCTAATGTTAGCAGTTGGTCTGTGTAGCTAATGTTAGCAGTTGGTCTGTGTAGGTTAAGCTGGTGCTTGGTCTGTACAGGTAATGTTAACAGTTGGTCTGTGTAGGTAATGTTAGCGTTTGGTGTGTGTAGGTAACAGAAATGGTTGGTCTATGTTGTTAACATCACAGGTTGGCCTGCGTAAGTATCGTTAGATGTTGGTCTTGCCTGTTAATGTTTCTTTAAATTTGCACAAGATAATGATAACATTTCCACGTAGTGAAAGCATTTTTTCAAGAGCTAATGAATTGGCAGCTGTAAGATTAGCTGGTTTCACTGAGACCACAGTGGTGTTGAGACTCGTCTTTCTTTTTAAAAAAAATGTATTTTAAAATTGTGATCTTGCTAATAATCCCTATTTTTACTAAATGTAACTATAATCTAAGCCTTTTTTTCTGTACTGTACTGTAATTAAATACAGTATAATCATGTAATCCTGTTACATGTAATGCCCCCCAAACACATATGTGGACACACACTCGCCTACACAAGTAACACTCCTTCTCTTCACCAAAATACCCTTTCCCATTGAAAAAGCTCTCTTTCAGACCAGAGATAGCCCTTCCCAAAATAAGACTGCACTGTTTCATCAGGCAGTGAGCACAGGGTCGGCAAAGTGAGAGATGCTGGAAGAGGTTATGTAAGTGTAAGATGCCTGCAGGGATTTGATTTTCAAGTGTTTTATTATCAACATGAGCATCAGGTGAACTTGTCATTAATGCCATCGATCTTCACAACACGATCCTTTAATGAGTTTATTGACAATTTTATTGATTTCCTTTTGTTCATTTCCTCTCACCTCCTTATTTTTACGCATAATTCAAACCTGTATTCACCCAAAACATGCATCTACTGCAGGCTTTTCACATAGGGAAGAGTAGGCTGTTAATTGGGTATCATGTGAGCGCGTGTGACAGTTTATGGCTGTTTCTTTAGTCGCCAGAAGAGGGCAGCACAGCAGCAGTAAAGGAAGCAAAAACTCCTTCTTGTAGTCATGGCAATTCCTTTCCTAAAGCGTTAGGAGTGAGAAAAGGACATTTCATTACTGAGGCAGTATGAGCGCCCAGATTTCTCCAGTCACATTTCAGCATCACCCTCTCATGCTCTGCTCACGTCTATTATCTGTGTTGCACACTCTGAATTCATCCAGTATTTATTACTGTGCATTTTATTGGAAACACGTCTCTCAGACTGAATCAGTATCAGACTTGGTTATAAAACATACACAGTCTGTTTTTTTTAATAATTGCAATAAAGTCCTTCCTCTGTATACGCTTAGAAATAAAGATATTAACTAGAACCTTAAAGGGTTCTTCAGCTTGTCCCAATAGGAGAATTCTTTTATAAAGGTTTCACTTGGAACAGTTTCAGAGATTTCTACCCAGAACCCAAATTAAAGGGTTGTACCTATAGAACCATCTGTGAAAGGTTTCACCCACGACCACTATGAGAGGTTCTACAGAGAACTGTAGAGTGTAATGGCTCCACCCAGAATCCTCTCTCGGGGTTCTCTTTAGAACCTTTCCACCTTCTAAGGGTAGAAGCCACCCGCAAGGTTCTACAGAGAACCTTTTTATATTCCAAGGGTTTTATCTAGAACCCACCCAGGAGGTTCTACCAAAAACCTTTTTATATTCCACGGGTTTTATCTAAAACCCACCCAGAGGATTCTACTGAGAACCTTTTTACATATCCAGGGTTTTATCTAGAACCCATCAAGGGGGTTCTACTGAAAACCCTTTTATATTCCAAGGGTTTAATCTAGAACCCACCCAGGAGGTTCTACTGATAACCTTTTTACATATCCAGAGTTTTATCTAGAACCCATCAAGGGGGTTCTACTGAGAACCCTTTTATATTCCAAGGGTTTAATCTAGAACCCACCCAGGATATTCTACTGATAACCTTTTTATATTCCAAGGGTTTTATCTAGAATGTACTGCAGGGGTTCTAACAAGAACCCTTTCATATTTCAAGGGTTTTATATAGAACCCACTGAGGGGGTTCTAGATATAGCCCTATTATATTCCAAAGGTTTTATCTAGAACCCACACAGGAGATTCTATTGAGAACCCTTTTATATTACAATACAAAAAACCCTTGACAAAAGAGTTCTTCAAGGATTTCAACAAACCTTGAAGAACTCTTTATTCCAGAAGGGTTCTTTGGATGAAAAGGGTTCTTAATGGAACCCTCAGTCTTACCGAGAACCCTTGACAAACCATTTCTTCAAAACAGGCTTTTTCAGAAGCAAATGATTCTGGGTAGAACCTCAGCCCTTCAGGAGGAAGCCTTTTTGGACCCTAATTTCTACAAGTGTATTTATTTGCCATGATTACACACGTGTGTGTTCATCTTATGCAGAATGGTAAGAAAGATGAATCATGACTGAGGGAAAATACCCAGCCATATCTTTCAGTTTAAGAAAACACACACCATGATTCCAGCCATAAATCCAGGGGACATTTCCTCGTTTCACCTCTCTCAGATCGATTTCTTATTTTTCGACTTTGCAGAAGTTGGAGGACTGATTGGAATTGGAATAGCCTGCATTGAACCAGGGTGGATCCTTTGCAGAATACAATGCATTTGTCATTGAGACATGCATTTTGTAAGGCCACCCCTCACCAGGACTGCCTTCTGAATCCTTTAAATTCAATGTGCTCCCACAGAAAAGGTGACCTTGATATTTATATCAACTTATAATAAATGTGCAGGTGCACCTCGCAGGGCGATCAAGGCTGCGACTGAGGGAACACAAAGCAGTTTTTTCTTTGAAAGGATCAGTTTTGTCCTGTATTGCTGAGCCATATCATGCTTCATATCATGTGGATCAAATTAAATTCACCCAGCGCTAACTGGCCATAGGCACACCATGGATTTTGTGGGTATTGTGGCTTTTTAACGGTAAACATGCCTTTGTAAGAAAAAACGCTGGCTTTCTGTCTCACCCAGGGAGAGGGAGCAATGCTGCAAAGATCGCTTTCATTTGGCAAGCAACAGCTATGCACCACGCGCATCACACTAGGATAGTGCTGCACTTACACTGGGTGACTCAGTGGGAGAGCCAAGGCATGCACACACCACCTACACAGGTACTCTCCAAAGTGGGGTCAAGGGGGCTGCAGTGGGATTGTTACTTCAATTTCACTCTTCTCTCCTTCAGCTACACTAAGTGAAACAGAGAGTATGAGCCATGGTGTTTGGATCACACATTCCACTCTATTCACCCATTGCAAGACATTTTTAAGGTGAAAAAAATTCTAAAAAAAAAAGTGGGATGAAAAAAATTCTAGGGATGAATAACAGAAATGTCCTATCTCAAGTCTTAGGTTAAGAAATGAAAGATGGGAAGAGTCTAAGATAGGATTATTCCCAATTTGACATTACAGAAGCAAATCCTAACTACCTTTAGAAGTCCTACTTTATCTTACTTTATCCTATCTTATGTCAGGTTAGGAAATCCTATACCCAATCCAACATTGCTTATCAACTTTTATGTCTGTTCCCTAGCAACCTGCACTGCTTTTCTCATCTCACTGAGCTAAACAACTTTGCTACCGTTGGTTTTTAAACATACTCAAACATACTTGGAAATATACAAAAAATGGAACAAAAACAACAGTGGGCTCTTAAACTCGAGACAAATGAGTTAGATGTTTTGGTCACATCTGTAGAGAAACCAAATAATGTTCTGCAGTGCCATGCAATAAGAGAGCAGCCATACATATTAAGTAAGGCAGCTAACACGACCAACAGGCTTAAGAGACCACAGACGTGTGGAGGTGACAGAAGCAGAGGAGGGAGAAACTGATGGTCAAGTCGTGAAGGGAATCCCAGTCCCGGGGAAGATCTTGTGAGAGTTAACATTTGAATGTTTGTGCAATGTCGCAACGAAGGAACAACATATACAAATCTCACAAGTTTCTTGCGAGTTTCATTTGCCCTGGATGCTTGTGTAATAATCTGTAATTTTGTTTTTCCTAAAGCAGGTCCCAACCATAATGACCATGGGTACCAAACAGTTAAGAAAGGATCTGCAAATGAAGTTTCTGCAATAAGAAGTCTAAATTATAGTCTACAGATTTAGGAGCCCTGAGCATCCTTCCTGAGGTGAAGTTGCTGGATTATTTGTCTCTTTGAGATACACACCATACTACATGAACATACACATTTTTCATAACACAATGAAGCAGCCAAAGACTCCTTGGTTTCACTGCACGCTGTTACACTCTCAGAAGCTTTTTTTTTGGAATATGTTCTGGATGTAAGGGAAGCAGAAATGATGATACCTCAGAGAATTAACTCTACCAGATCGTCTTCCATCATTATTTCAGATTTATCTCTCTTGTCTCCCCGTCTTTCCTCTTCTCTTGTTATTTCCCGCGGAAAAAGTCTTGACAGAGACCAACTTCCCACAAGAAATTTTTACCATGGGACTATTACCATGGTAGTACTATAGTACAATAACAATGGTACAAAACTGTATGTTTGACAGTATCAGGGCACTTGTACTGTGGTAGCACATGCTATACATACCACAGTAAACAATACGGTATGTACTAGGGTAACATGGCACTGTCAGATATACCATGGTGTATGTACCATGGTACTATTCTAAGTAAAAAACAAATACTATGGCACAAGTACTATGTTAGTGTTGAATATACTGTGGTACATGTACCATGGTGTTTGTACCATGGTGTCAAAAATACTATGAGAGCACAAATATTTGTGTTTAAAATGTAGGGAGTAAAAGTAAAAATAAATACTCAAGGAAAGAACAGATACATGAAAACTCTCCCAGTATATATTTAGTATTTTTACTTATTTACTTTCCACCTCTCGCTATCTGGACTGCTGTACTCATTTCTGAATGTTTGGGTTACATGAATACATATTTCTCCTTTAAGTAAAAAGGCAAATAAAAGAATGGTGGCTCTTAAATTTTGGATTTTCTCTTCAAAATCTTGACAGCATTAGACAGCTTTTGGCAAATGAAGGCCTTCACTTCAGCATCGGTCTTCTCAGGGAAAACAGATTTAACTTCACCTAAAGAGAGGGAAGTGAACAAAGGAAGAATTTACAAAAAGATAAATTACAGAGATACATAGACACGCAGACAGATCGGGAGAGACACAGGTAGACAGACTCAGACAGACTTGTATCCTTGTCACTTTGTAATATTTGTCTGATCAAAAATAACTCCCTAATTAGTCGACCTTTCCATTATGGGTGACACTTGCATGGGTGCTTAGTTGTATTTATCTTTTCAGGTTATTAATTGGCATAACACTGTGAATGACCTCCTCTGGATCGGGTTGTAGGTTGGATTTTCTTCTTGTTTTGCTGAAGAAAAAGCATAATGCATATGATTCACTACAGTGTCATGATCAGAGCATAAGATTAAGAGAAGGTTCAAACAAATGTCACGGTCGGAGACAGACAGAGAGACAGACTGGAAGACAAAGGGAGAGATATAGCTGCCTGTTGTGGATGTACACAAATAAAACACCCACCCACCCACACCCACACACACATCAGAGGTGGCAAAAGTACACACATTGTGTACTCAAGTAGAAGTAGAGATACTTGTGTAAAAGTAGAAGGACTGATTCAACATCTTTGATCAAGTCAAAGTAAAAAAGTGCAGGCTCTAAATTGCTCTTAAAGTGTAAAATGTAAAAAGTAACCCTCTGAAGGACATTTCTACCTGCTGTTTCTGTGCAAAGTTAACTGAAACTCAACTTTTCTCCACACTCGAGTCTCCCTCTGCTTGTTTCATACCACTTTTATACCACTTTCTTCTTTTTCGTCTTTCATCTTTCTGTCATTTTTTTTGTTTTGTTTTGTAATTTTTCATGTTCTTATGTTGTTTTTTGTCTTTATATCATTTTTCATCTTGTTACATCTTTTTTGCCTTGTTATGTCATTGTTTGTTTTGTTATGTTTTCTGTCTGTTACGTCCTTTATGTAGTTTACGTCTTTAACGTTGTTTTTCGTCTTATGTCTTGTGTGTGACATGCACTGATGGATACACCAAGGTATTATCATTTTTTTGTGGTATTGTCCATTTAGGTTGAATTCAGTTTTGATGTTGGGAAGTCTGTGTGCAATGATGCAAAATGAAAATAATCAATAACTCACCTCTTATGCATTATAACCAAAGTAATGAGCCTGTTTTGAAAATGTAAGGAGTAGAAAGTACAGATATTTGTGTTAAAATGTAGGGAGTAAAAGTAAAAAGTAAAGGACAGATACTTGAAAAATCTACTTAAGTACAGTAACAAAGTATTTGTACTTCATTACTTCCCACCCACACACACAAAGTCTCCCCTCTGAGTCTCTCACACACGTGCATACACATGTGCGTGCAGACACACACAGCAGATTAGAAAAGCTGATTTATTGGTTGTAAAATGTTAATATAGCTATAAGCCATGCTCATGAATTGTTAATTAAGGCTGTGACAGACTCGTCACCTAAAATGTTAATGAGGTGAGATTGCGTCGGGGCCGAGAGGTCTCTGTGAGCTACTGAGCAAATACAACAGATGAGCTGAATCCACAAGACCCCCCACGTGCTATAATAAGAAACGCTGACAGCACCTGAGATGGGTCGTGCCCATTCGGCCATAGAGTAATTAAATCAATGAATGGCACTGTGTGAATTAACCGTTGTGATAGTGAAAGGGAATGATAGATTCAGTCCATTTTTACCCTCACCCAGCCTATATCTGTCCTGTCTGCTTCAAACTGACTCATCGGGGGCGGGAAAAGAATTCAGCTATTCTTATCTTTATATCTAAGATAAGATCTAAGTTTATAATAGTGCAGTATAATTCCTAAATAATCCAGTATCCAGCACGGAGAGAGGAGTACATACTGATGGCAACTGGGACGAAGGATATCCTGCTGCGTTCAGTGTTGCACCTTAGTGGTATCAGTCTGTTCCTCAAGGAATCAGTTTTCACCTTCATTGATTGACTTTAATGATAGTGGAACTTTTATTTTGAAGACTTCTTTTTCCTCTCAAATTTGTTTATTGAATTTTCAGCAAATCACAAATCAAAAAAGTGACATTTTAAGTGTCAATGTTGTGTCAAGAGTCTCAAACTACTCATCAGTGGTACTTGAGCACCATCCAGTGGTTATTTAAGGAACATGCAAAAATGTTAGAAACGAAATAAACTAATTTAAAAACATGTAATCAAAATGCACGAAATTTCAAATGAAATTAATTTAACTATGCGATCTCTGAAATGTAACTTGAAATAAGTTTTGTCTTTCCAGTCATATATCCCTAATGCATTGTCACATTCATACACGTAGCAGACGTGTACATCATTCATGATTAGGTATCACTAAACTCTGAGGGCAGTGATCCACTGTCTTGCTGTCAAGGCAGTGTGACTCTGGCTGACAACAATCAACAATTTTTATTCTTATTAAAGAAAAAACCTGCCCCCTGCATGAACTGACTGTATTTCAACATTGATCATATTGGTGGTACTTGGAGAGCCCAATATTTTCTGAGGTGGCATGCGGTAAAAAAAAGTTTGAGAAACACTTGCATAAATTGAAGAAAGAAAAAAACAAACATAACATGTCCAAAAAATACAGTTCAAATACTTAAGCAATGTGGTAAAGCAAACAAACAAAAGAATAAACACAAAACGTACACAATGGTCATCTAATACCGATTTAAGTGAAATACCAGCCCACCATAAATACATAAATAAGTACCTTAAGTGTATATATTATGATTTTAATGATAATTAATATTTTTTGACTAACCATAGCTGAAAAAAGGTATAGGTAGTTACATTAACAATGGCTGATTTCCATGTCGGTATGGCAGTGAACCGTAATGAAACATGAGTCATTTAATTGTTAATCAGATCCACCTGTGTTAAGTCAAAGTGTCACCTATGATATGAGTTCTTGTAATCATTAATATTGAAGCTGGTCAAATTGGACCTATTTTTGACTACTATGTACTGTATAAAATAAATGCAGTACAGTTGTAGCAAGCTGTCAAACAAAAGTTGTAGGCTAAGAACATCTGAAATGTGGTGGGCTGCATGAAACTGCACAAGTGGAGCTTCATTTAAAGGTCAGGTGTGTAAGTATGTTTTCATTAGTGTGCAGTCGCCTGAAAATAACAATTGTTGTGTTTTAATTACCTTACAGAGGTTGCGGTCCTCCTCCACAGAGCCATGTTGCATCACCATGTTTCTACAGATTTCCTTGCAGAATACTTTTGAAGTAGTGCTGTGGGTTGGACCTTTTACTCAAATAATATTTACAAATCCAGATTCTAAAATTCTAAAAAACTGTCTTTGGATTAGCACATTAACACATGGACATGGACACGTCATATGCTACACAAACAGACGCACAACGTGCCATTCTCAGGCAGGGAGGAAGAGAAGAGGGAAAAGAAGAGAGACAGGACAAAAACAAACAAACAAAGCAACAGCATAGTTTGTGCATCAGTGAATTGGTCTGGATGTTCATGCAGCTATATTGTGTTTAAGATATTTCTGACACTGTATCTAATAACACAAGGCCAAAATAACTGTTTTGGGAAAACGCTTTCAATGTCAGCAAACTAAACATTTATGAAGTTACTTTGTAAATATTAGAACACATTTGGCAATGACAGGAATTTTAAACTCATAACTCATTTTAAAAGCAGTGTATGTGGTTTGGCAAAGGCATATTTTGAATTCAGGATGACTTTTGGGTCGCTTTTATTGGCAGTTTGGGTGGTTTTATCACATGGACCTGGCATCCCTGAAATCCGCCTTATCATTTTCCACCACAGCTCACTAAAACAACTAATTTAACAAATAACAGCAAAATAGTTTTCATATTTTATTCATTTGTTTTCTGTGTTCACTCTGGAGTCATCTGTTAAACATCTATAATTTATTTAATCAGTTACAGCAGTGCCACCTCCATTTCCACTAGACAATGGTGTAGGGGAGACCGGGGGCAACTGTAACAGGGATCAACTGTAACACATTCAGTTACTCCAACCAGAGACAAGCTAGAGTAATGACACTTTTTGTTGTATAATGTTTCGATGGCTGTAAATTTCAGCTCACATCAATTTTATCTCTTGGTTATCAGTTCAAATTTAACATAAACAAACTATGCTAACATAAGTTTTGCCAGCTAGCTTACAAGATTTTATCATCACTGCAAGATTGGAGGCCATTGTAACAGTGTATTATAATGTCCGCAGAGCCACATGGCCCTATGTAAGCATTTTGTCTGTGCTGACATTTTGTTCTGTTAAAATAAACATATTCAACAAGATTAAATGTAAAAGTACTTTTAACTCAATTCAAATTATTAAAATATAATTAACACCAGAAATGTGCAAACTATCCTATCTGTCCACTAAATAATGGCAACATGAAGAGCTATAGGCCTATGTAAGCCATTTTCACAAGGTATTTGAACTTATTTTGCAATAAAAGAAAAACACAAAACACAATTTATCACTTTTTGACTGGAGGTGGACTTTCATGATTTTAGCTGTTTCATATTTATCTGTCCTTTTATGTGTATTTTTATCCATTATTTTATCTTTTGTTTTTGTTTTTTGCTGTTCTGATCTGTTTTATTTATTTGTGAAGGTGGTGCTGCATCTCATTACTGCCCGCTTCATTTTTATTGTACCTTTTTGTGACACACTTTGTAACAGTGGTTTTGAAAGGTGCAATAAAAATGAAGTTATGATGATGATGATGATGATGATGATGATGATTATTAATTATTATCATTATTATTATTGTAGTAGTAGTAGTATGTGTAGGCTGTAGGTCTGTCCAGCTGACCCTCTCTGAAGACAGGCTTCTTAAACCTTCAAACCTTCTGAAGCTGGTTTGATGGTCAGTGCAGCTTCTGCTGAGCTGTTGGTTTACTAACTTTATGCGACTCTGCTGTGGCTAACAGAGCTTCTCATAAAATATCTAGGCTGCCAAATCTTCACTCTTGTCGCTTCAGGACGGTTTTGTGGAGGAACAATCACGTGGATCATCAAACTGGAGTTTTCCTGGCCTGCTAAAAGGCTCTGCTGGGATCACTGCTTCACTTCACCTGGCTCAGGTAAGAGTTTGCTCTTTATGCCAACATACTGGGAGTGATGTCTTGGCTCTGCAGTGTTTGTGAGACCATGTGCTGCTGTCTTTTTGCTTTGTGGTTTGTTTTGCTGTTTGCTAGCTGCTAATTTGTGCTGTGCCTCTGTGTGTCTGCTGTGTGCAGCGTTTGCATTGTGCTGAGACAAGTGCGCTTTGGATTGGTTGAGCTTGTTATTATGCTGGATGTTATCGCTTTTATTTTATGTTCTCATACTGTTACATGGTGCTGAAATATACTGTGAATGCTCATGTCTGAGTCGGATGTGGTGCATTTACATCCAGTTGTTGGCATATTGCTTTTCAGGTGGTTGTCTGTTTGTGTAATATTGCTTTGATATTGTATATTGGCTTTAGAGATGTAAACAGAAGTGTTGTCTTGCACACAACCCATGCACATAATTGTTTCTATGTACTACTGAAAACTTATACAGTCATAGGTGAGCCAAATAAATAATACATTTGTTAAAGAATAAGAAAACAAAGGTGGAAATATAAAGAAAAACAAATAAAAGACCTAGCCTGCATTTGTGTAGTGTTTTCAATAATTGGAAAAATTAGTTTCTGACTTGGAAACTTCATGTGAACAACTTGGAAATAACTTTTTAGTCAGTTTCTTAATAATATGTAAATTGGAATATGGTATTAGTTTGTAACTGTTAGCTGCTGTCCAAGTAGAGTGACATAGATTAGATGGAAAAGTTATTTATTAATATCAATTGCTAATCAGGTATAGCAACATTTTAGTCGTTTGAGGTGATGTATTGGTGCAGCGTCCATGTTGTTTCCACATTACAACTTATATATTTTACAGTTTAACAATAAACTTCATTTTCCAAAGTGACATCAGGGCTGAGACACAGTAAACGTAATGGGTATTCTTAATACTAAAAAATAAGTATAAATAAAATAGAACAAAATAAATATAAACTTGAATTAAGAAAAAGGATCGACGATACCTAAAATGCAGTCAATAAAGCTAAAAAACAAACAAACTATTGCATTGTGTTCTGTAAAAACTAATTAATAAAAAATAAATTAAAAAAAAACAAACAGCACATAAACAGCACATATCTAACAACATGTGCTAGTACCCATATAGACAGATATAGCTGTAATAGGCCAATATAATATCAGTCAGCCTCTAATTTCCACATGTATTTTCTTATTCTTTTACAAATCTATTCTTTTTTGACATGGCTTTTGTAATTCTCAAGATAAATTATATCACAGTCACATTTTTCAGCTGGGCAGTGCAGCAATATTTCACTCAAAGCAATGGGATTATGTGCCTCCTGGCTGCTTCGTATCACAATTACATCTAAACTGCTGAGCTCTTGTTCACTCAGCTCCACTCAGTGGAAGCATTAAGCTCACATGTACATGTACTGATGGTCAACTGCTGCTTATCAGCGCTACGCAACATTTCATAAAGAGACACTGTCTGCCCCGAGCCATGACTTTGTGATTGTGTGATGATGTCTACTGTAAGTGAATAATCTGCTGCACAGCTGACGTGTCCTTGCCTGCTGCTGTGTATCAGGTGGATTGCTGGTTTCGATTTATCCGACTAACTGCGCTAGAGAGTATTTTCCCCACAGTAGTTAAAAGCGCTTTGTTAGGGAATGGCCTCATGACGACTGCTGCAGGCAAAAGTCAGACAACAGATCTGCACACTGTACTGGTAGCAGCATTGTTTGGTTTTAACACAGATCTTTATCATGCTGAGCTGAACAAATAGTATATATGAAGAGATAATGTATACACACACCTCAGGTGGCTATAAACTCAAACCGGAGCAAATAGTCCTTCATGGAACAAAGTATGTCAAATATTTACAACTGAAAAATAGAAAGATAAATTATAGATAAAAACGGAACAATATAAGAACAGATTGAATCTCCTATGTAACAAAAAAAAAAAGTAAAATACCCAAGGCATGCAAATTATCCAAGAAACAAGTAAACAATTATCTAAAGAGAGATATTAGAGAAAATAGAAAATCATTCTAAATAGTCAGGTCTGTGCAGAGTGACATATGTTGTGCATGTGTGAATGAAATCACCGCAGTAGCAGTCAATGTGATACAGCTTTGCAATGCATGTGTCATACTTGCCAACCCTCCCGATTTTCCTGAGTCTCCCGATTTTCATTGCCTCCTCCTGGTTTCCTCCCAAGGTCACAATTCTCTTGTATTTCTCCTGATTTATGACAAATTTTCACACCTTTTTTCTTTCTCTGGCACTGTACAGCATATATAAGTCCTACTACTCTAATAGTCTACTGTTTCTATCTGGTCAACAATACAGCTGCACCAAATATCGTTTATTGGCAGGCGCATGATGCAGAAGAGAGCTGCTTGTGCCTCATCCTCTTTGGTGAGAGGACAGAAAGGAAGAAATACTCTGGCAAATTTCAGATGTCCTCTTGGAAGGTCCTTGAAATTCCTTTTTCTTTCGGAAAGTTTTAAAGGAAAGGGGCAAGTACAGGGGTGTCCCGGTACTGGGTTATTTTGGATGCTTTAAAGGTATTGAGTACCAGGCAGAAGGACACAGCCTGTGTGTTTGTTTAGCGAGTGACAGGTGATCATCCCCGTAGGTCTTCCTGAAGCCAAGGTAGTTTGTAGTCTAAAGACAAAGCAGACAGACTGAAGCTGTTGCTAGGTGGCTAGCTTAATAGCACTTCCCTTTTTAAGGTGGGCTTTTGTAGCGTGGCTTTTGACTGAAATTGCGTTCATCGCTGAGTGTGTCTGAAAAAAAAATTCAGAGTAGGGCTGTAACTAACACTTATTTTCATAGTCGATTAACTGGGCAATTATTTTCTTGATTAATTGATTTAATAGTTGTTTGTTTTAAAATGTAAAAAATGAAAAATGAAAATATCAGTGTTTCCCGTAGCCTAAGATGATGTCCTCATATGTCTTGTTTTTCTCACAACTCAAAGATATTCAGTTTACTCTCATAGAGGAGTAGGGCTGCACAATTAATCACAATTGCATTAAAAATTGCAGTATGGCCAAGTGGAATATCCAAATAATCGATCTATAATTTCAGACACTTGAATCTTCTTCATTAAAGCTACTTCCAATAGTGCAGCACAGAGCAATGCTGGTATAATGTTACTAGGGATAGGCTACATGTAACTATGCGCGTGGTACTGAAACAAAGAAATGATAATGATGAAAAGAAACTCAGAATGATTCTTATAAGCTGTAACAGCTCTCACCATCAAACGCAAACTTAACTAACTAATCCAAATGATAGTAACAGTGTAAATGGCTCCTTATCTACTGTTCAGTACAAGTTGAAGTACAGAAAACATGACTTATTCTGCTATCAATGTGTGGGGTTTGCTGCCTCTATTGGGTTTGACTTGTGACAGTTAATGCTACAGACACCTGCTGACTACCTGGCTGTCTGCCGCTTATTCCTCACAAAATCTTTTGACCCAAACTGAACTTCCAGCTCTAATAGACACCGTTCAGTACTGATATCCATCCCTGTTCGATACTGGACAATTTAAAAAAAAACTGTTGCCACCAGTTAGTCACCTAAACACAGAGTGGATGGGATAAGTGTCCAGGTTGACTAGTCCAGATGTTAGCCTTTAAGGGCCAGTTTGTACAGGAGGGACGAAATCAGTGACCGGTGGCTCTTTCAGTATACATATGGACACGTGAGTACTGTAATGAGACAAGTTAGAACAAAACAACTTTCATAACTGTTCTTATAAGAAATAACCTTGCTGTTGATTGGAAATTGACATGAATAAACATCACAGCTATTACTCTGTGACTCTTAAGTGAAGTCAAAATGATGTTTGCTTGAGTTTATCAAGTTCATCTTTTCACACGGAGGAGAGGTGACGCTCTCCTCTCCTCACATGAATACCTGTTCTGTCTTTCAGACATTTATTCAACTTTTGAAGGAGTTTTCATCAATAAAAGAAGCTCCTCATTAGTCAACCTCAACCTTCCTGTAGATTTTCTCCTTTCTTTTCATTTTTGAATTTCTTTGTATTCACTCCTTTGTCAGTCAGTTGCATGCCTCCGTTCTAATGTAATTTAGTCAAGGGCTACAACACTGAATCAGATGTAAGTGATGTAAGCCTCTTTCAGATTTTGTCCTTTTGTTGTTCAGAGTGAACAAACACTTCTTTGTCACGTCTGCGCTTTGTGCTAAAGTGTGAAGAAAGAAGTAACCCTGAGCTTTGGCTTGAATGCCGCAACATTTGTTGAAAAGGGGAACATTTTTCCAAAAATCTGACGCATTTTCTCAAGTTTCATTTCACATCAAACTTGAGTGTGAATATTTCTACTGTGCACATAACTGTTGAGTTATGAAGGTTTCATTAAAAAGCTGCAAATATTAATTTAAGTTTGATAAATCAGTAATGTGATTTACAGTGATTTGTCATTCTTCTCAGTGACACCAGAGCAGTATTGATCTACAACTTTATGCTGCAGTATGACTCAGAGTGATGTAAATGTTTTTTTTGTGTTGAGTGTGCGGCAGGTGGGGCTGCAGGCGATGATGTCAGCATGACATCAGCATGACATCTGCAAAGCTATGAGTTAATTAACCCACTTTATAAACCCCCACTCCCTTTTTACTGTACATATTCCCTCAGTGTCCCTCCTCTTCCTCCCACATGCTGCAAACCCCCCTGTTGTGTGCAGTGTTTCACTCTGTGCCAAAGCGCCCAGCAGAGATTCACACAAAAGTAGTCATCTCTTTAAAACAAAAACAGAGACTTCTCTGTTCTTCAGCATGACACATAGTGCAGAGAAGAATAAGGGGCGGGGGGCATGCAGATCACCAGTGGTCTCTGATCCATATTGGTGTGAATGTAATTGATTCCCCGCTGTGTGGAATCTGTCTCTCAGAATCTCAGAACAAACGCTGACTGAATAGTTGAAAGGGCAGAAAAAAAATCTAGGCTTTATCTCACAGCTCTGTCTGCATCTGTTTTATCCCTGTCAAATGAAGTATAGCACGCAGAGCCTTCATATGGTCATCATGGCTTCATTACAGCTGTCTCTTTGAAACTTTGTTTATAGGGACAAAAATGTGGACCAATGCCACAAACCACCGCATTTATAGCTTCAGCAGAAGGGGTGGGAGAAGATTGATTCTTAGATGCATTGTGATTCTCTCTTGAAAGATTATTAGTTGATGCGGAAAGGTCAATAGGCTAATTGGAAACTTAAAATTCATGATATTGCGTGTAACAATTTCTTAAGAACAGGTTGTACGTTCCTTATGGGTGTTGAAACAAAATGGACATAAAACATGTGCATCAATGTGTTGTATTTATGTCCTTTATGTCTGAACCGGCCGGATGAAATTAAATGTAACAGACGTAAAGATGCGTTGTTTTATGGTCTAGGCAAGGGTGTACAATCTTACCGGCAACTCTGACTTAAAAGCTAGCATATGGAAGCATTTTGACTTCTATGAAGTTGAGGGGGAAAATTGACCTGGACAAATCGATCCCCCAGCACAGAGAGTTCTCCATCCAAAGAAGCTTCAATTACTGAACCAGAAACCCTCAGACAGAGGTTTCACCATGTCATTGAGCACCTTAAGTGCCTGGTCGTTCAGCCATTTGTGTATACTTAGGGATGCTCCAACATGTCAACATCAGTATAGACTTGGGATGTAGATCACGATTTTGGCTTCCCACAAATTTCAACTGTGATATTGATGTTTAAAATGTGTTCTTTGCTCATAGAAAACTCTGTTGCATGTCAAATCAGGCACTTCCTTAACTAACAGCCAGCCACCCTGCAGCGGCAGCCGGTGCAGAATTCCCTGGATGTTGCAGCTGCAATCCAGAGTAGAAGAGTGATATACAACAAAGAGCAGATGGGGAAAAGGGAAATCAGATGTCTGGAGCAGAAAGCGAAGAGTTAGTCCCTTGAAACAGATCACCATCCATTGTTTTGGAATATTTTGGATCTAGGGGAAGTGATGTTAAGTTAAAACAAATCTTATGTGAAGACTGCATGAGACTTGTGTCTGCACCTCACAGCAAAAGAACTAACTTGTTCAACAACCTGGAAAAAAACACCACAAACTGCAGCACGATGAATTCATGAAGGCCAAGAAGAATAACGTCGCCTCACTGAATCCACGCCCTTCTACAGCATCAACTCAGACATCCATTACAGCAACGCCGACAGTATATAATCGTATGGGGAATCTCTAAAAACCGCATGGGTGCGATTTTGCAGGATGTAGCAGAGCACGCTTCGGCGAGCTCATGTGACTGTTTCAGCTTGTGCTATGAGTACATGAAAAAATGTCAAATGAAGTGGCAAAGTATAGTGTAATTTTATTTTTATATGTTGGAAAATTAAGTAACTAGACTGAATAATATACACATAAAATATCAGATCTGTTTATTTGACGTTTGTAAGCCTTGTGAACCCATTTGGACAACATACTACACTGATATCAGAATGCATTCCCACATCTTTGTATAGTTTTGTTGTTGGA
Organism: Lutjanus argentimaculatus; assembly: GCA_034769285.1. NCBI lineage: Eukaryota > Metazoa > Chordata > Actinopteri > Lutjaniformes > Lutjanidae > Lutjanus > Lutjanus argentimaculatus. The sequence continues at coordinate 24,598,635 of JAWZSL010000011.1, forward strand.
CAGAATTTAGTCCATCTTGTCATATTGTATATTTTAGCACTATTTAGTTCAGGCATGTAATGGGGCGTAAACCCAAGTAAACCCAGTTTTTCCACCCCTTTGAAATGAGGCTTAGAGTTTACTAACCTATTTTAAAATCAAATGAAACAGGAAATGCGGGAAAACAAGTATTGTATTACTGTATTTACCACTGCACCCTTGATTTAGTTATATTTTCCAATATAACGTAATTATGATCAGTTTGAGAATTTATCTACAGACAGGTAAAATCTTTTGTATCTTTGTGAATTCATAATCATAGAACAATAAAAATAATCTCTTTTTGAAGTTACAATTAGGCATGAGGTTTCCTGTGGGCTTGGTATTGGGGTTAAGGAAAAGATAATAAATGTTATAGCTCATGGTTTTGCTAGTTTTCCCAGAAAGTGATGTGAGGACCCAAAGCAAGCTGATAAGAAGTTCAGGCACACAACACTATGTGATGCAGGACATATCACACAGATATTTTACTGCAGAAACATTTTCCAATACATTGCCTATTAACCTTTAGATTTAATTTAATTATTTAAAAGTCCATCTCCAGTCATGCTTTAGACAATATAAAATGCTCTGCAAGGAGTAATAAATTGTCTGATACGCTTTTAAAAAAAAAAGAAGTGATAACTCAAATACGTACCTTGTTAAAATGGCTTATAGCTGCTGCACCTGGCTTCTCTTCTGTTTTGCTGGCTAGTCACAGTAACTACATCTACGGCTACATCCACATAACTGCTAACGATTTGTATAGCGCCACCCCCTCGATTAATGGGATTGGTTCCTTAGGTTTATGATATCATGCAGGTGCAGGTAGATAAAATAGCTGATCTTGAGCTTATGTCTTTACTTTTGGGCGGACTCAGAGATAAGTGTTTGGAAAGCTGTAGAAGTCTCATTGTTCCCACCTCTGTTGTAGAGACCCACTGACCCCTGGGCCACAATAATGAGAACACGACACAGGCTGAAAAACAACCAAATTTCCTCTTAATGTAAAGTGTGAGTTCAGGATACCTCACCTGTTGTTGTTGCTGATGTTGTTACTTGAAAACCGCAGTGTCTGTCAGAGTCCTGCCTCAGCTGAGACTTTGGATGGCAGAAACTCCTCGGAGTGCAGGCGCTGCTGGCAGAAAAGGCTCATCTGTAACACTGGAGACAGTGATTAGAGAGAGGGAATCAATAATACATGGTAAGGGACGGCTAATGTACCACAGGGACTGTCAGACAGACAGCGACGTCTCCGATACCCAGCTCGCCATCTCATATCCGCTGGTTTCGACACACAAAGCCAGACAGAGTAAAGCACATGAGGTATGAAAAGCAACAGGGGAAATAAAAGCTGGACAAGAGAAAGGTTAGACAAATAGAGATAAAAGAGTTTGAAAGCACAGAAAAGGAACACAGGAGTAAAGCAAAGAATAAATAAATAAATAAATGAACCTACAAGTGAAGTGAGTGAAACTTAAAGGAGAAATCTGTAATATATTTACTGTAATAAATCATAAAATGACCGTGATATGTCATCAGAAATTAAGGAAACATGCTAAGTTAAAATACAAAAACGCAACTGCCAGCATGTCCTTCTTTGAAATTTGTATTCTGGGCTGGAATAACTGTTTTTGTTTTCCCGTTTATTAGAGTTCAAATTAATGCTGAATGTTTGCCAAATGAGTTAGTGTCTGTTTGAATCATAAGAAATCATTAATAATTTTTTAGAGTGGTTAAGGTTTAGGTTAACTTGAGCGTTTTGTTAAAGGAGACTGGCAGACAGTCACTGAACTCAAAGTCCAGAGTAGGGCTGCACAATTAATTGCAATAGTATCGAAATCGCGATATGACCAGGTGCAAAATCCAAATTGCAGAATCAGAAACAAATTGCAAGTTTTTGGAAACAGAAGACAGCATTATAATGAACTACTGTAGTGCTTTTCTGTTAAGATCTTGTTCTCCAGATGAAAGGAAACATGTATGTTTGGTACAGATCACAACAAATATCACATCATTAAAATTCTTTTTTTTTTTCTTCTTTGTAAAAATGAAAATGTCTTAGCCTCCAGAGAACAGTAATTGTTGTTACTGACGGAGAGCTAATGTTAGCTTGAGTGTGAGTTCATTCCTAATGTTACAGTACAGCAGCATGGACTAAATCTCAGTCTAGCTTAGATCAACAGTTGCCTATTGACAGGTTATTTACAGACAACATTATTCTAACAATGCCTGGTAATTCAGTGTTCGCAGTGTGTGATCACTGTGTTGACCCACTGATCCACTTGTAAGGGGAAAGACTGAGGGAGTGATCAACTTTAATTTATTAAGGTATTTCAAACACTCAGGTTCAGACAAGGTCACAGAATAATTATTAGACAAATTATTAAACAAAGGTTTGTTTAACTCGACATGAATTCAAAATTGTAATTTAAAAACACGTAAAATTGCATTGTTGTGTATGAGATTTCCAGTTTTTCTACCCCCCAAAAGGGGGCGCGGCCTGGCATTTTGGTGAAGTACCCCTATGTGCTTTTCTGATGTATAACCATTATTACAATATCAGGCCTGATATTAGGTTTGATTGGTCCCATCTCTACTTGTCTTGCACTCCTGCAGCCTGTCTGAGCCTCCTTGAGTCTGAAGGGGTGGAGGAAAACAAGTCTCTTTAACTACAGATCATAAATTAAATAGGATTTCAAACAATTTAATATAACATTTTTGGCTCCAACTCACTATTTACTCACTGCAGTACTCATTTTTAAAATTGCTACATATTCCTCCTTTAAAATCACATGTCTGATTTGATTTAGAATTTCCTTAAATCCTCAAATCACATGAACCCAAATGAATTTCTTTGATCAGCTGCAGAAGAAGAAAAGCAAACAGTGGCGGACAAACACAACAAGCTTATTACAGAACACAGTGTTCAGAGGAGGGCCCTTCATCCTCCTCACACCGACATGATGTTTCAAAAATCAATACAGGGCTGTGAAACAGGCCAAAATGAAATAAGTGTGCAAGCTATCCGGGAAATAAGATTGGCAGGCAGACAGAAGCATGCCACCAGTCTCGGGGGACGGATGCTCGCCAAGCGGTCTCTCATCCAGAGAGATTGGGGTTAATGCCTCTTCTGCATTAGCACGCTCGCACCACGCCGGCCAGCTGACCTCAGCTACAGAAATACTAGATGAACCCGAATGCACGCACACAACACACACACACACAACACACACACACACACACACCAGAGAAGATGAGAATGATGATCTAATTAATCAGTGATTGGAACAACTGCACGCTTCCTCTTTTGAATGCCACCCTCCCACGCACACACACACAGCACACTCCTGCCCCCACCTTGCTCCCTCTTCATTACACCCCCACCTCTCCGTCTCATTTCCAGGACTGCTCATCATTAGGCCACAAACACAAATACACAAATAATAGTTTACAGATTCAGACAGAGAGATATTTGTCTGCACTGAGGGGCTGATGTCCTGACACAGCTTCTGTCTGAATAAAACCTCATTACTGAATTGAACCTCCAGAAGCAGACTCGTGCACTGCGACGCCACAGGTTGCTCGTTACTGCTCGGCTTTCTCGTCGCAGCTTGAACCTCTACAGCTGCAGACTGTTAGCCTTCCCGTTCGGCGTTTGACCGCTCATCATGACAGAAACATGGCAAAGCGATGACTCATCAAGAAAATATCTGAAATGTTTTTCGTCTGAAATGCGCCTGAATACAGCATTTGGCTGTGGAATGTCTCCATTATATCATGGAGGACACGGCTCAACATTCAGTGCCATTGTCTAAGAGCAACAGCGTTACCACGGAGACACACGGGTGAAATTACTGAAATGTTTTGACTCTTAACCTCAACTTGGATGGCTCTAATGTGAAGCTGAAGAGACGTGAAAAGCTGATTTTTGCATTCAGAGGTCTGTTGCTAAAGAGTGAATCCTCCTCACAGTGTTTTTGTTCATATTCAATGAGTTCAGCTCATTGAAAACACTCAATGCAACCAACGTGAGGGGAGTTTGTAAGAGCAGCGTTTCACAAAGTATAGAACAGAGAGAGAGAAACAGAGAAGAGGTGAAGTGAGTTCACAGCAACAAACTCTACCAACAAACATTCACATTCAAATTGTTTAAAAAAAAAAAAAGGTTGCAACTAACAATTATTTTTATTCATTGGCTGGTCTATAAAATGCCAGGAAATAGTGAAAAATAAACAGCACAATTTCCCAAAGCCCAAGGCCACACATTTTCAAATTGCTTGTTTTGTTTGACCAACAGTCCAAAGTTGAAAGATGAATCTATTTGAAAAACAAAAAAATTCATGGCCTGCTTGCCCGTGGCGAGTAAAAAGCCATGCCGGGCTAGCAACTCACTTGGCCAACAGGTCAAGTGGTAAAAAAGAATTAAGTTATTTTTAATGCAAAAATGGCAGAAAATGCTGTTTCAAGCCTGTCAAATATGGAGCTTTCCTGCTTTTCTCAGTTTATGATCATATTAAACTCCATCAATACTGTGCGGAACCAAGGTTGCATCTAAAAATTACTTCTTTTGTTGAGCCTCCAAATAAAAAAAAGAGGTAAAAGCAGCAAACTAAGGTATCAAGTGAGGCCCAACATTGGTTGAGACTGGCTGATGACATGATCAGACGCAAAAATAAAATATTCTTGTTTATTCTGGTAAAAAACATAAATAAATCATAGTCTGGTTATCTTGATTATTTATTATTATTTATGATGATGTGACATTTGTTGGGGTCTGTAGCAAACAAACATTTTCTTACATCCTCAGAACAAGAACAGAACACTCCTGTAGCTCTGCAGTACTTCATTAAAATGCTGTTTTGTCACATTTTATTTCCCTAATCAAATAATTGCAGCTTCTGCAATTTGGAAATTATACTTGCCAATTGATTTCGATATTTCAATTGGTTGTGCAGCCCTTATTCATATAAATTAATATGGCCTAATACACAAAATCTAAAAAAAAAAAAACCTTGTTACAAGGTAAGTCACAATTTAAAGTAATTTATTAAACATGTTTTATGTTATGCTGGCTGATCACAATCATTTTTTTTTTACACTCTTAAGTATTGAGCAGTGTCTGATGCTCCAGTGACTGGCTGTTGATGTTTACAGATTAAATGGTTCATTTTGTGTTGGGTCAGTAATGTTTTCTATCAATCCACCAATTGTTTAATCATTTTAGCACCGTGTAAACCAGTTTCTTGTGTGTCATTTGAGTTGTTTTCCTCTATTCATTGGAGACAACTTGTACAGAAGCAACTGTGACAAGCCTGAGCGTAACTCTGTGACTTAAAGTGATTATGGCTTGTGAATAACACCGTAGGAAGCGTGTGAGGTTGTCACAAACGGGCTGACTGGCGCCTCGTCAAACACTCATTCACCCTCCCGTCACCGCGCGCCCTCTCGGCTGGGCTCTATGATTCATCATCTCCCAGGCGAAGGAGGTTAAACTGTAAAGGGCCGTTTGTCTGTGTCAGAGAGGACTCCCCCTGAACAGCCTCTGCTGAGCCTGTGATGACATTTTCATTTGACCCACAGCCAACATCTCCGTAATGAGAAGCCATCAAAAAGCAATCTCCTAAAATAGAAAGGATTTTCAATTTGACAATGCCTATATTGATATGCAAAATATGTCCAAAAAAAGCCTTTCAGTTGGATCAGCTGGAAGCGTTGGGGGCCAGTGGAAAGCATGTGATGATGCCTTGGATTGGTTTGATCTACATACAGCAGAATAAAATTATGCTAATGAGTATAGACTGAGAGAGGACATTTTAAAAAGGAGCAAAAATATTATTCTGACATTCAGTTTTATTGAAGATGTGTATAAGATTGATTTATCCTCCAGGGTATTTCAAACCTAAATCGATTATATATTTTCCATAATTGGTGCACAAGAAACCACAGAGCAGCTTCAGGTCCATAAATCTGTTCTGCAGTAAAGAAGTCTTAGACGTAGATCTACTTGAGATAAGTCCTACTCAATCATTGTGGTCGTGGTAAGATGCTGCAATACATATGAAATGTCAGTGCTGAAAATTAAGCCTAAAATGTCAGGGCCCAACAATAAGGATTGCCCTCTTACCCTGGGCAAGTAAATCTGGCAGCTCGATAAAAACTATTGAACTATAATGATAATCAATTAATCATTGAAGTAATGTTTCATGAAAATTGGCAGAAAATGCTGTTTTCAGTCTCTCAAAAATGTAAATTCCCTGCTTTTTCAGTTTGTTATGGTATTAAATTGAATATATATGAGTTTTAGACTTAAAAAATGAGACATTTAAAGACATCACCTTCACCTTGGACTCTGGCATGGACTTTTTTCACTATTTTCTGACATTTTATAGGTGTTGCAGCCCTACAATGGTGATTAAACACGACAATTAACTTTAGTCTTTGTTAGGCTATTTCATGACCACTAATAAAGTCATTTGTACAGGGCAAGTAAAACTTTGTGCAAGTAGATTTCTGACCCACTTGCCTGACTGGGCAAATGAAAAAACATTCACATTGAGCCCTGTGATTTTTTTTTTTTTTTTAAAGTTATGTTTTGGGATTTTTGCCTTTATTAGATAGGACAGCTGAAGAGCAGACAGGAAAGAGGGTGGAGAGAGAGGGGATGACATGCAGCAAAGGGACACAGGCAGCAGCCTCTGCAGAGGACTGACAGCCTCCATACATGGGGCGGATGCGCTACCAACTGAGCTGGGCTATGCCCCTGAGCCCTGTGAATTATAGTGACAAAATACAATCTACATAGTGAAAAATATAAAGAAATGTATAGAAAACACATCATTGCTCCCTCCCTGAAAGAGCATGCTAGCTACAGTTGTCTCAGTCAGACCACAAGTAACCGAATACCAATGTTTGGCCAATAAATCGATGCATTGGTAATTGTTTGGTCTACAAAATGTAAAAAAGTTACTATATCCGTTTGACTTCTTCACGTTTGTCTGAGCAGCAGTCCAAAACCTACTTGTTATGTTTGACAAAGAAAAGCTAAAACCAGTAAATGTTTGGCATGTTTGTGCAAAAACAAAAGGCTAAAATTATTATAAAAGAGTTCAAAGCTCTCAGTATGTCCAAAGTACATTCTCAAACATTGTGACAGTGATGTTTAATGTCCTCTGGGAGAATATATCACTGCTTAACTCTCCTTCTATTGCACTGATATCTTGTCATTATTTGACCTGATCTTGTCTTTTCTCCTTCTTGGCTCACCCCCGTGGTATAATGATGACATTCCCTCCAGGATTACCCAGTAATACACCGTTTCATTGTATCCCGCAGAACTGATCTTGTCAAGAAGACCCGTGTCTTACTCTGATCTCTGAAACTGTCACAGTGACAAATTCTCAACCTTTGGACACTTCACTCCTCTGTGATACAGCCATTCGAAACAGTGGAGCACAAGGCTTTGAGGGTTATTGAGAAAATGTCATACTAACTTAATACAAATCAATAATGCTGATTAGTCAGCTAATTACTGAGTCGATTGATCAAAAAATAATTTCAACAACTGTTACACTAAATCAGTCTATGTAGAGCTTGTCACATACTGGATTTTTTTTTTCAACATATAGACAAACAATTTATCAGCTGTTTTTAATTTGGGGTATTTCTTAGATTCTTTATTTTCCGAAATACATGACAAACATTTTAAATCTCTTGTTATTAAAGAATTGTGACTAGGTCGAGTCCTGACAGAGACATTTAACAGTTGAAGAATAAACTCATCAGTGCTCTCTGGTGGACAAAGTATGTTATAGCAGCACTGTTTGTAATGACTTCAAACATATATTTGGCAATTCTGTACGAAGATGGCGACCGATGATTATTTCCATTATTGATTTATTTGCCCCCCCCCCCCCCCCCATCGCTCAGTTATTCCTATATTTCAGTAAAATGTCAGAGAATGGTGAAAAATGTCAATCACAAATTCTTAGTGGCCACGGTGAAGGCTTCAAATATCTTCAAGTTTTGTCCAACCAACAGTTGAAAATCTAGAGCTATTAAATTTTTGATGATTTGAAAACGGGGAAAACCGCAGATCTTCACATTTGAGAGGTTAGACAGTGATTGTTTTTGAGTTGCAGCGATTAGCCTAATTAATTTTAATCTTTTAATCATTAATCTATTATTAATGGAGTATTAAATGAATCACCAACTATTTTGATGATCATTTAGCCTAATTGGTTTGAGACTTTTTGTTAAAATTCTCTGATTTCAGCTTCTTTAATGGACAAAACAAGACATTTAAGGACATCATTTTGGGCTTTGGGAAACAATGATTGACGTTTTTCTCCATTTTATGACATTTCATAGACCAAACAACTAATCAATTAATTGAAAAAATATTTGACAGATTAATTGGCAATAAAAATAATCATTAGTTGCAGCTCTGGCATGTTTTGCATTTTTGCTTGAAAAATTACTGAATGGTTAGTCGTTTATCAAAGTATGTGTCATTTAATTTAATTTTCTCTTGATTAACTAATCAATAATTCTTCAATATCTGACTAATTGTTTCAGTTCTATTCTGTACAGAGCTATAAATTAATCAAGTAAAAATGCTAAATATTTGTAGATTCCAACCTTGGCAGCTGTGGATTTGCAGATTTTCTCTATGTCATATGTTTATAAATCTAATGTCTTTGTTTTTTTTACCAGCTGTTCAGACAAAGTAAACTATCTGAAGACTAGAGCTGCAATAATTAATCAATTATTAAATGATTATTAAATTAATCGCCAACTATTTTGATAATCGATTAATCAGTTTGAGACATTTTTTTAAAAAAAGGTAAAAATTCTTTGATTCTCTGCTTTTTAAATGTGAATATTTTCTGGTTTCTTTACTCCTTTATAAAAGTTAAGCAAATATCTTCTTCAAGACATCCGAGAACGTCATCTCGGACTTTGGGAAACACACTGACATTTTTCACCATTTTCTGACATTTTATAGACTAAACAACTAATTGGTTAATCAAGAAAATAATCAACAGATAACTGAAGACACCATCTATGATTTCAGGATCTTGTGACGGATGTTGGCGCCTACTTTCAACATTTTACAGATTGAGTTAATCACCCCCACAAATACAAAAAAGCCCAAGCATATGGATAATTAATAATCAGCTTACAGTCTTTGATTTATTTTAAGAGTCAACATTTGTTCATCTAAAACCTTTTGGCCCCCTGTAAATGTTAATTTTGCAAGCATCCTTTGGAAATTTAGTGTTTTCAAAAGTTCAAAATGATCTGGAGAAATCACTGAACAGCTAAACGGGGAGGTTTGTTGTTTGTCTGAAGCTCAAACTCGATTACGGTGACTGCTGTAACTCTGTAAGACTCTTCTCACATGTCCTGCACAAAGGCACAAATCCACAAAGCACAACAGGTAGTCGTACATGTTTACTACAAAACAAGATCAAGACAGAATATCATCATTATTCATCCTGTCTGTTATGAAGGAAACAATCACAGAGTGAGTAAAAGAAAAAAAAATGCAACAGTAATTTTCTTTTAATTTTCCTCCATGGGTGGAACCAGATGAAAACATTACATGCTCTACTGTCATCGGAAGGTTTCATTTTCTCCCGAGCCTCGGATCAAATCTACCTTATTGCTGCTTCCCTCCTCCCCCACAGCTGCCGTAATGAGAGAATATTTCCCCAGAGTGTGAAAGCAGATCCAAGCTGTACTTTTAGAAACTTTATTAAACCAACCTAACCAATTATTTTGTGTTTGTCTTCCTTCTGACGAGTGACGATCCATTCAATAAGCCTGGTAAATGTTAATGTGAAATGAATTTTCTGTTGAATTGAGCGTGTCTTTTGGTGTCTTTGCCAACAGTGCTGCCAACAATAGTTTAATATCTTCAAGTAGGCTAGGTCTAGCTGTATAGATGTGAGGATGGTATTGAAGCAACAATGACAGAAATACCTCTGACTCAGAGGGATTGCATTTTAATGCAGAAGTCTGGCACGACTCCAGCTGGGGCAAAATCTTTTATTGAATTGCCCAGTTAGCCTGTGATCAAACACTTGGACAGGAAATTGCATTCCTAAGCTGACGTTTATCTATTTATCTTCTCAGAGAAAAGTTGAGAAAATTGTAGAGAAAAAAATCAGCCAGGCTTTAGAAATGAGACACTGGCTGCAGGCTGATAGATGTTTTGTCACACAGTGTTACCAAGAACTTTGGGAACATTCAGTCTGAAGAGATGCCGAGGACTCCCTCACAAGTCAATCAGCTGCTGTGCAACACTTGTGTCTTATCACCACAGTGGAGAAGACTGTGGGCATCTAGTCACCCATCAAAAAATCACAAGTTCTTGCAGACTCATGTGTGAGACGCTGCTGTTGCCTATCAAAAAAAAAAACTCTTGATGTCATGATGTCATGTGCAAAGAAGAACTCTTGTTCAGCTCTGTCGATCTCACAAGAAATACGGCTTGTTGTTCGAATCATTATGTGGTCGCATTTTTCTGTATTTTCAAAGTATTTTCACTGTTTTTTAAGACATGTACACTACAAATTCTGAAGCAGGCTGAGAGTTGTTCATCACCACCAGGAGGCTATGAGTTGCAACATAATTTATCTTTTTTTTTTTTAACCTGTGTTTTATATATTTTTATTAGTACACTGTCGTTGTAATATTTTGTGTTACCTGCCCAGGAACTACAGATAAAAAGAAACATTTTTTGCTATAATCCTGCATGTTTACATCTTTTATTTTTATACTGGTGTTCAAGTTACTCTCGACACTGCCCTCTTCCTCATGTTGTCATTATTTTACTGTGCTCGGGACACTCAGGACAAACACTAACCTTCTGTTTTCACTTCAGAGCCACTTAAAGCTATAAGGCTATATTGTAATTTCAGAGCCCCACTCCATTGTTTCAGGCCTTTTCCACCAACATGGAACCTGAACCGTTCTGGGCATTTCCACTAAAAATAAACTGGTTCCGAACCTGAAAAGTTGTTTCTCAGCCGGAACCAAAAAAATTGCAGGTTTTTCTTGGGAACCAAAGTGGGCATGTCATGTTCTACAGGTCGTTGTGCATTGTGGAGCACCCTCTGTTGGTGACATCCTTGATTACAATGGTTCAGATCTGGTGAAAATGTGGGCTCCCGGAGGAAAATTGTGTCTCTCACAATCGTCTTTTCTTTGTGTTAAGAGAAATAAATCAGATTTTGAGCTTACTGAAGTTTCATCTGTTTGTCTTGACTTGACTTGAGTTATAGCAAGAACTTGCTTGATTCTCTTCACAGTGACTTGGAACTTGCTTGAGACTCAAAGGCCAAGACTTGAGACTTGCTTGTGACGTGCACATGTGTGACTTACTCCCACCTCTACTTTGTTGTTCATTATACTGAACTGGAAATACAAGATTACCAACCACTAAGAGCATCAAGAAATTATAGTTGTTTACTGTCTGATGCTAGCTGTGTATTACAGAGCAGATCTGTCACTCTGTTGTTACATCTGTCACTTGTTCCTTCTGAATTCCTACTGAGATCACAAGTGGACAAATGAAAATTAAATTTCCCTTGAGTCCAAAGTAGCACTGTAGCCTTGAACCCTCTAATATAGAGACACAATATGTCAAGGCAGTCTTTTCTTATGCAAAAGGTAGCTTTCCTTTTCACTGGGCAATGGAAATGTTTCAAACTGTCACGATTCACACTTGAACAAAGGCTCGTACAAAGGCTCATAAGAGTTAGTTTCCATATGGCAACGACAGTGGGATGGAAAGATTCATCTGAAGTTCCTTCATTTTTGTAAAAGTTTGCTTTTTATGCATTTAAATAGGCAGTGTATCCTCCTGAGCTCTAATCCTTATGAGAGGCACTGTGTAGAGGCAGTAAAACTGCCTTTGAAAAATGTACAAAAGAAAAGTAAAGTTCATTAAAAATGCTCACTGAGAGCAGCAGTGGTCCTCCCAGACCAAAGCACAGATCCAGGATAGACCCACGTTTAATGCTGCCGTGAATGGGCTGACGTGTCATTATGATCCGGCTCCTGAACTGGGTTAAAACACCGATCCTCTGCTTAGGTTTTGAAGGAAAGGCTGAACAAGGGTTTATATAATAGCTACAGAACATGTTTCCCTTTTATCAATAAATTCTAGCTCAGTATCCCTAAAAATTATGTTCATATTGGACAATTCATATACACCTCATGTTTTATGCCCAAAGCCAACATTCAGTGCCACTGCAGATGCTGCATGTTTGGTTTTTAATCAGCCAACAAAACCATGAGCTTGCTTTAGTTGCCTGACCCTAAACACTTTGCTTTATCTAACCATACAGCTTTCACTGACCTTAACAATATCAGACATATCATGCATTCTTAGAATAATTAAAGTTCTAATTAGATCCATAAATAGGAGAACCCTTTTTGATTCCTGGTAGAACAATTATGAAGGTTCCACTTGAAGCCCTTTCAGAGAGTTTTATCTAGAAGCCAACACAAAGGTTTCACCCAGAACCCCCTATGAGAGGTTCTATAGGAAGCCCTTCTATAGTGTAATAGTTCCACCCAGAACCCTCTCTGAGGGTTGTATCCAGAACTTTTCCACCTTCTAAGCGTACTAACAAACATCCACTCAGGGGGTTCTTCAGAGAACCTATTTATAATCCAAGGGTTTTATCTTGAACCCACCCAGGGGGTTCTACAGAGAACTCTTTTATATCGTGGTACAAAGAACCCTTGATGAAAGAGCTCTTCAGGGATTTCAACAATCTGTTAGAACTCTTTCCTTCCAAAAGGTGTTGTTTGGCTGAAAATGGTTCTTGATGGAACCTTTAGTCCTACAAAGAACCCTTGACAAACCCTTTCTTCATAAAAAGGTTCTGCAGAAGCAAATTGTTCTGGGTAGAACTTCAACCCTTGAGGGGGAACCATCTCTGCAACACAATACATAGACATCTTTGACATAATGCCAAAACTGTTATTTCTGCACATACTGTTGATAGTTTCAGTTAGTTTTTGATCTTTTAAACTAAAATTCTTACATATTGCACGTTAAAGATCTGGTAAAGCAACAATAAACGACGTGAAACATGAACGCTGGTGGAGCAGCTTTATTGAACATGCCCAGACATGTCTGAGCCACCAGAGCCAGAGGACAGTGACAGGATGGTATGTTTTTTCTTCTGTGTCAGGTTGTTGGAACTGAAGTGAGCTGAAGTGAACTGCTGGGCTGATTTGGACTGAGAGAGTCGCTGCAGGTATGTTCAGAACTGACTGTTAGGGAGGGTGAGGGGAGGCGGAGGTGGTTTTGTGTTGAGGGACCATTGATACAGCACGTCACCGAGCCATGTTTCGGGTCTGCCCACAGAATCTTAAACAGAGAGATAGTGAACAACAGTCTACTGGTCTAACTCCACAATTCAGTACGAAATAGTTCTCAGTATTTTCACATTTTCAGCAGTTATGTTCTAACATGTATAAAGTATTTATAAGAAAACTCTCTTTTTCCTTTACAAGGACTTGAAGTTATTATCAATGAATCTGCATCCATTAGCTTACATTATACACAGCATTTTACATTGTGTCTGTAAGTGATCCTGGTCTGTGAGTAAGTTATTTTTTGTTTGTTTGTTGGCCAAAACACTCTATAATAGGAATGATGGGGGGGGAAGGACACAGAACAAAGGTCCCCAGCTGGACTCAAACTGGACATGTTGCAATTTAATGGGCAGTTTCTTCAACCCTGATGCCACCTGTGGTCCATTTTTTCTACTATTTTTGTTGTTTTAATGTTTGTTCCACAACTAACTTTTCAAAATGATTTGTTTCACTGGTTCTTTTAAAGATTCCCAAAGCTAAAATTCATCATACTTAATCGCTGATATATATATTAGTTATTCACTGTCAATAAGTCTAGTTTGTCATCTGAGGGTCATACTTGATTACACTGATTTATGTCTCTTAGTGGTATATACTGTAATACAAGAGTTTTTCAGGAACAAGTTGGCCATAACAGCTTGAAAATTGTATTTTATATAAAGGCTTGTTGCCCTGAGTTAAAAAGTCATTGAAAGTCCCTTAATAGCTGTAAAATATAAAGTCATACAAACATATCATCAGCAGCGAAATGTAAAAAACTAAGCTAGTTCTTCTTATTTGTTGTCCTAAGCAGGATCTCAACAGTGGCCCACAGTGCCCACAACTTTTCATTTTGTTCCTCACACTGTGACACTGCACACTGACTGTAAAGCAAAAAACAGCATCAATCAAGCTGTCACTGTGAGGACGGCGGAGGAGCTGCAGCAACATTCAAAACACGGCACTTTCACCTGGCAATACAGAATCAACTCACCAACAACTCAACAACACCAAGATGGTGTTACTGTTGTTTTCATTTGCTCTGAATATACTTTATTTATATTTAAGTGTTAAAATTCATTCAGAAGTCCACAAAATAGATTACTAATGCAACAGTTTGAAGTTGCCTGAAATTACAAATGGGGACATCATTACACTGTCTGATAAACTTGCAAGCTGTAAAAATAAAGAAAGGTGTTTCTGCAAACTAGTGTCTCACAGCCAAACCTCAATCTTTAACAAGCCCACAGTGGTGTAAAAAAATTCCCAATAAATCACCAGTAGTTAGATAGATGAGGACAGAAACACAACCACAAATAATATTTAAATTTTAAAACAATGGCCTTGAATATATTTCAGGGAGATCTTAAATTGGATAGGGCTGCCTGCCTTCTAAAATACCTGAAACGAGTAGTTGAGAAGCAAGTTTCAGCTCCTGTTTTTTAGCTGTGTCGTTGAGCAACGCAACAGCATGTCAGGCTGTAAACTTTACAAACCAAGTCTCAAAACCACCACAAACCACAAAACTAACTGACAGAAACGGAGGGCAGCGTGACGCTGGACAGGAGCTGCAGTGCTGTCAGCAGCCTGGCAGCAGAGATGCTCCATAGAGTGCTGAGATTTTATAGACCAAATCACTGTGACGTCTCACAAATAACGGCTTCAGGGTAGACAACTAGCACTTGAGTTGAATTGAGATATGTAATATCGTCAATCTTGTTTATTTCTGTTGTCATTTTCAGCTGTAACTGTGAAGGTTGTTTAAAGGTGCTATACAGCTGCATTTACTCTAGAGGTCACTGTAGAGCACCAACATCTCAAACAGAAACAAATACATGCTTTATTTTCTCAATAAAGTATGGTATAGTGTGGTTCTGAACTAAATAAAACAAACATATAGCTGAGTCTTCATATTGAGCAGCCAAACCCGATTCGACTGACAAAACTCTGAGAAGGGTACAGCCCTAAGATTGGACATCAGCCACCACCCACATAAAAACGAATAATTAGAGGTTTTTATTGATATGTGTTTAAAGAAACAATAATCTTTGCACAGCTCTTTGCAGGGGCTCATATTAAGGTGTGCATGATAAACTGAATAGTGAATTTCAAGGGGCTTTAAATGGACTTGGTGCTGGAAGTCTTGGTTAAGGGTGCCATAGTTCATTCGTTTGAAATGCAAATTGGATGGATTTTTTTTTTAAAGATTCATTATTAATTCTAACCATAGGGGAGGCTGCTTAGAAAGGAAAGAGCATTTCCTGAGTTAATCAATGAAAATACTACCTGCTGTTCATGCTGAATTCTGTTTAATGAATTTGAATGCAAGAGTTACGTGGAAAACAACTGTTTACAATGTGATATACTTGATGGCGTGATGACACGTCAAGGCTCCAGAGATGTGACAAGGAAACTCATCCATCCGTACGTATTTTCTCATTAACAACTGTTGAATTAACAAACTCAATTCGCACCTTCTCTGAACTCCCCGGCACAACCTGCTGTTACCAAGGTAACCGTGGGAGTCGTCAGAGTGTAAAGCGCCATCAAAGGCGTCTGAACCAAGCCGTGTGCTGGGAGTCCTTGAAGTCGAGACTTTCAGGCTTGTAGTGACAGAGAAGATTCATGTGAGAAAAGTTGAAGAGTGAAATGTCCTTAAATGAGGGATAATTTCACTCGAACGAGATAACGTGCTGAGGGAAGGCTATATGAATGATGTGATCTTGGGAAATGAAGGCTTGGAAACATCAGCAATGCATTTCCCCAGGGAAATGAGGGGCTGAAATGTATGGAGATAATTATTTCCTCCAATCTTCCGGCCTGCCCCCTGCCCTGGTCCTCTGTGCCCCATCTGTGACTGACCTCTGCCCTCCCCAGAGACATACGTCTGTGTGTGTGTGTGTGTGTGTGTTGTTGTATGTACTGTAGCTGTGTGTGTGAAGACATGTCTAGATATTCTTGTTCAGTAATTAATTGTTACAGATTAACTGAAGACATTTAAAGCAAAATAGAAAGAAGTGTATTAAATTCACATGCAAATTTTATACACAATGATAGTACTGTGTAAAAAAAAATTAAATGTTAATTTAACTTGTCAATCCACTTTGCTGTCTTATTTCTTTTTAATGAAAAAGTTACAGCACTAAATATATAATTTCATTGGTAAAATGGGCTTTTTATTGTTTAATTCAATGTGTTTTTTTTTATTATGGTTACTAAGTTGCTTTAGTATGCCACTCCCATTTTTCTGCTTGCTTAGAGTTTAGGGTGTATTTAATGGAGGCAGTGTGGGTTAAGCTGACATGGCGAGAGATGCACGATAAATATCGAGGTCGATAAATTATTGGCAGCTATATTGTCTGTATTTGGTATCAGCATATATTAGCTGATAAATATTGACTATAATGAAATCTGATTTGGCAGATTGTTAAGGCATTTAATTTGCATTCATAGGCGAGTGTATTTGTGGAGTTTTTTGATGAACTTTATAAACATTTAAAGTTTGAGTTTAAAGGTTTTTTTTTATGAATAGAAATTAGCAATGAAATGTTTAATAATTTAATTAAAGAATCACTTCATGAACTGTTTTATGCATCAGTCAGTAATAATCACAAGTCAACACTAAGTTTATATTTACCCACAAGATCAAATTTCCAACATGATAAATCACTCTCCAATAAATGCCAGACTGGTTAAATACCCCAGCAAACGTCAAAACCAGTCTAAACAAGATGTGAAGTCTTGAAGGGTGACCGGCGAGAAGGTGAAGGATGATGATAGGCTTCTCATGACATGGCAGCGCTGTGAATATTTCCACCGGCACGAGGTTGAAGGGTCATCCATCTTTCTGTGGAGACAGAAAGACAAATAGGCTGACACTCTCCTGTGAGTGGCTGTCATACATCTATCTCATCATTATTGAGCTGCTGGGGACCGGCACCCCATCAGCCGGTGTCACACTGCCAGCATTTCCACTCAGCCGCGGTCCGCAGGATCAGACGTGACGACAACAGATGAGAGCCTCATGTGTTTGGAATCCTAACAAGAAGTTTGTCTCGCTAGTTTGGATGCAAGTCAGCAGCAATAAAAAGTTAATTTGTAAACATGTAGATTGTGTTAATAAGAATCTCCTCAGGGTAGAGAGAAGAGGCTTTGTTTATTTATTGAGGGATATTTTAGAGGAAATCTGACCACTTAATGAGCTGATCAGATGAAACATAAACCCTCATATACTACAGGGTTTCTAAGCAACTATCTTATGTAGTGAAATCTTGACACAATTAATTTATTATTCACTCAACAAAAAATAATAAACAATAGTTGTGATATTCTGTTAATTGTGTAAAGGTGCAGTCACAATTCTGGAGAAAAGACAGTTGATTTTTGAGTCTCGTTCATGGGAATGAAACTCAACAATTATACTTTAACTGTCTTACTGACCTGTGATTTGCCAAAGTCTCACGTCACGGGCCAGATTTTCTTAAGCCTGAAAAGAGCCAAGAGGAGAAGCCAAATTATAGTTTTCCCCCAGACCACTTGAATTACATTATGCTTAAAGGTCATTCTGGAACTTGGAACATGCCAAAAATAAACTTGCCTACCGCAGCTTTAAATAGGCTAATTTATTGTACCAAACTGACAAAACACTCACTCGGGGTTCACGTTATGTTTTTTTTTTTTTCAATTGCCTGAAGTCAATTTTTACTTGTCCCTGGACAAGTAGTTTTATTTATCAGTGGTCATGGAATACCAACAAGACAAAAGTTAACTGTCATGTGAAAAACATCTACCAAAGCCCAAGGTGATATCTTTTAATTATCTTGTTTTGTTAGTCTAAAAAACAAAGATATTAAGATTAATATGATATACTAAACCAAGAAAATCTCTGTATTTTAGAGGCTGAAAACAGCATATTCTGCCATTTTTGCATGAAAAACTGTTTGACTGATTGATTAACTGATTATCAGAGTTTACTAGTAACTCTAATTGTTGAGCTTCTTTGTTTATCTTTGGGTTTTGGACTGTTGATCGGACAAAACAAACAACATGATTCTGTTAACTTTGACCGAAGATACTATTTTCAGATGTTTTTAGACCAAATTTTCTGGAAAAAAAAAAAAAGTTCAGTTCATCGAAGTTCATTCATTGCAAACTGTTAGTTGCAGCCATAATTGTATGCCTGTTTAAGTCTTATGTAAAACCTTCTTGTCTGTACAAGTAAACTTTGCCTTATTATCAGGGTGGGAAATTGGTACCAGCTAAATGCTGGTGAAATATGAAAGTGGCTGGTAGATTTCAGATACCAAATAATGATTTACTCTTGAGTGGCTGATGAATTTGAACATTGATCCATCATTTGCTGAAAGATGTTCACATTTTCAAATTTAATTTCCCTCCCTGCTTGTGATTATCTTTGGGATTCACACTGTTGGTTAGAGTCCAAGTCTTATTCCAATAGTTATTTTCATTATTAATCTTAACATTATGTTCTCGATTGATAAATAAATTCTTTGATGTATCAAATGTCAAAAAACAGTGTTATTTCAGCTTTTATATCACTGACAATTAAATGCTTTAATTTGGACATTTGATTGGCCAATACTAGCTATTTGAAGACATCATCTTGTGCTCTGGGAGCTTGTTAGGGACATTTTTAAGGCCATATTACATGAACTGCCTCCTTATTTATGTTCTCTACTGACTCAGAAACTTTGAGAAGTTGAAACCTGCAGTCACATGGACAAATTATGTACATTATTCCTCAAACCTGCACTGTCTTTGGTGACAAGATAAGACAGAACTTCACTAAACCAGGAGAAAATTCTCGTGTCACATGGCTCTGATGGTGGCAGGCTGCCGCCCAGGACGGCACCGGATTTAACTATTGATCTTCAATCTAACTATTGGTGATTTTAAAGTGTTTGTAAAGTTTTTGCACCCTCATCTTGGTGTGAGCTACAATGTCACCTGGAACTAGATTATTTTAAGCATGGAAGACCATAAAACCAGGATAAAGGAGAATTTGTCCACCAAATATGCATGTCTCTCCACTAATTACTGCTAATTCATTGTTTGATGTAATTTGATTTTTGTTTGAAGTCTGTTGTTTGATGTTTTATGTGAAACATTTTATACCACTGTCTTGAAAATGAGATTCTAATCTCAATGGGAACATTTCTGGTAAAATTAAAGTTAAACAAAAAACAAAACAAAACAAAACTGTCATAGCATTAGGTCTGGGTATTATATAAAAATCTTTAATACCAGTACCGTTAATGATACCTTGGCTTCCATATTGGTTCCTGAATGATGATTTTTTTCAACACCAAATCCATTTCAACAAAAAGAAAATTCCTTTGTACATTATGGTACTCTTCCTCACTTTAAAGGAAGAATCTGTTCAATGACCTGGTGATAAATAAAAAAACAAAACAATGATCCCTGTATCTTGTGTGCAGTGTTTTTCAGCATTTTTAACCTTCATGCCTCCACAACGTGTAATGTTTGAAAGCAGATCACCAGTATTATTAGATCTTGGTGCAAGCAAGCTGCATGTTTATAGCTCACCAACACTGAGCAGATTTACTCCTTTGGTATCAAAATTTGGTATTGAATGACGAGACATTTTCCAATATTCAGTAGTACTAAAGCAAGTTAGTTGATGCCATTAAAATAGTTAAGTTTGATACACAGCCTCACATAGTATTGACCAAACGATGAATTGATTAATCTGAAAAGTAATCATCAGTTTATTCAATAGTGAAAATAGGGGTTATTTATCCTTTTTTAAGCCTTCTTTGTAGTTTTTCGTTCAAACTGTATATAAAAAAACCTTAAGACTTCTATGATACTCCCCCAAAACCCTGACCCTGGAGGAAATGTCAGGCAGAATGTGGCTAAGAATAGAAGCTGGAGCCGTGAGGGTCGATGTAAGCAATAGGCCCATCAGTGGGCATATCCTGCAGTCCTGATCTGTTTTTGTTTCTGGTTGGCTGCTCGGTGTAATCACCAGGTGCAAAGAAATCTCATTATCCCGGGTCCTGATCTCGGCACACCGGACAGAATAGCAACTATGTTCGGCTAGTGTATTAAAACTTTGACCCCGGCATTAATTGGGCATGACTTGTTGGGTGCCTGCGCTGCGAGAGGGTGAGGGATTTTCACTGCGAGGGATCCTCTTCTCATTGGCAGCTGGTGGGCAGCGTGGGCAGAGCGCCGGGGACCGAGGGGTGAGGGTTCATGAATTCTCTTTCACCGCTTGGTTCCCCAATCTGTGCACAGTATGAGTATGAGCCTCCTGTACACTGTAAAATAAACTGTTTGTTTTAACTTAAAGAAGTTATTAACTGGGCTGCCTTAAAATTTTTAAGTTGACTTAATTTGAGGACAAGTTCAGGGCTCAACTATAAGGTAAAATATATTAGCTGCTTGACTGGGGCCAGTAAAAGACCATATTGGACCAGTAAGTCTGGAAACTCCCATCATAATTTGTGCCCAACTGCACAAATTAACTATTTTGATGAAACGCTTTCAATAATCAATTAATGCAAAATGGCAGAAAATCCTGTTTTCAGCATCTCAAAAATGGAGATTTCCCGCTTTTCTTTGTTGATTATCATATTAAGCTGAATAACTTTGGGATTTTGAACTGGGATGGACATTTTCACTATTTTTTTATTTTATTTTTTTTATTTTTTTTGACATTTTATAAAACGTAGTTAAACATGACAATTAACTTTAATCATTGTTGGTATTTAATAACCACTAATAAAACAAACTGTACAGGGCCAGATAAAAACTGACTTCAAGCAAATAAATTACTGACCAATAAATGCTGAACCCTGAGGTTGATCAGGGCTGCAACTGATTATTTTGATTGTTGATCCGTTGATTATTTTCTGGATTAATTACATTTTTCACTATTTTCTGACATTTTACAGACCAAACAGAACATATTCACATTTATTGATGATTTTGACTTTTTTTCCCCGAAAAAATTAATCAAACCGATTTATCGATTATCACAATAGTTGGTGATTAATTTGATAATCGATTCGTACTTGATTAATTGATTGCAGCACTAAAGTTGGTGTAATTTTGTGATGATTCAAGGCAATTAAATGTTTAGAGTCAAAGAAATTTCATATTAATTCAGCTCTATTTGAGAAGACGTGTTCAATAAGTTTAAGATATTAATGGCTTATATGCTGATCATGTTTCTTTATAATCTGAATTTAATGAGTTGATTGAACTCTGTACAGTTCATTCATTCAACTCATCATTTCAAGTCAAAAGACTTCAAGTTAGAAGTACTCTTGTTTATGACTTCTAAAGTGTGCTGAAAATAAAAAAGTAGAAAATTTAGGTTGAATTAACTTAATGAGAAAAGATTAGTTGATTCCAATAAAATCCTGTATGACTTTTTGCAGTGTATTGCAGCACTAATACTGGTATAGGTATAATTTATTGCTATAAATGAAATGCCTATTTATTCTTCAATAACTCAACTGTGAAAGGCCAATAATATTCATTAAGACAAAGACGGCAATAACAATGCTTAGCTATTAAGCAGGAGCCTTTAGAGAGAAGAGCCAAATACTGAAATTACTGTACTGTGGGCTCCACGCGGATGTGTGTGTGTGTGTGTGTTCTGTGTGTAAGCTTTTATGTGTTTTGTGTGTGTGTGTCTACAGCAAAGCCTAAGGAGCAGACACGGTCGCCCCTTGAGATTAGAGTGCAATAAAGGAGGATGAACGCATCCGGAAAGCTCCAGAATGCGCTCCAGACACCGCCTTACTGGAAATCAATCCGCTTGGTTGGGCCCCCTGCGTACAGGGTTTAAGTGGGAGTGATGGCAGCAGAGAAGGAGAGCCAAGTAAAGAAACAGGAGAGAGAAGGGGGCGAGGTGGGATCCATGAGGGGGAGGGAAGGGAGGAAAATGAGTAGAAAGGCTGATTGAAAGCATTATGGTCAGCTGGATTAGCAGGCTACCTCTCAGCACTCAGGTCTGAGTCGAGGTCGGTGCGAGCCAAAGAGACAAGAGGGCACGAAGGCTGCAGCTCGCTCTTTGTTTTTTATCACTCTTCGGCTGATGCTGAGATTCATTGAACGGCTGGGCTCAAAACGCCAATACCTCTGCTAGTTTAATAGCGCACGTACACAGAGGTGAGTCCACTCTCTCGACTGGAGCCAAACAAAAGCGAGAAGGAAGAGAGGGGGAAAAAAAAGGTTTTATTTCTCCGTTCTCTTTAATCTTCCTGTGAAACTTTCTTCCACTCTCTTATATAAGTAGTTGTTGTGGTCGAGGTGAAGAGATCCAAAGGTCAACAATCATATCTGTAGTGCCCAGATGTGGCTAAAGTGCACACAGTCTTTACTCAAATAGAAGGACAGATGTATAAAAAGTGATTAGGGTAAAAGTAGAAATACTTATTCAACTTTATACTCAAGTAAAAGTGAAAAAGTACAGACTCTGAAATGTACTCCAAGTATAAAAGACGAAAATCATCCTCTGAAGGACATTTCTACTGGCAATTTCTGTGCAAAGCTAAGAGTCTATCAAGTCTCCCTCTCTGTTTTGTCTTGTTCCGACTTTTATGTTGTTTTCATCTTGTTAGGTCTTTTTTTCGTTTTCGTTTTTTTCGTTTTTGTATGTCTTTTTCGTATTTTTATGTTGTTTTCATCTTATCACATTCCATTTGCCTTAGTACATCTATTTAGTCTTTTTAAGTCTTTTATTTGTTTTTTGCCTTGTTACGTCTTTTTTGTCTCGTTACTCTTTTATGTCATTTTTCTCTGATAAAGGCTTTTTCTTCTTGTTAGGTTTTTATGTCTTGGTACATCTTTTTTGTCTTGGTCCATCTCTTATGTTTTTTTGTATTATCACGTGTTTTTGTTCTTAGTACATCTTTCTGTCTTTTTTGTCTCTTTTTTTGTCTTGTTGGCATGTTATGTCTTTTTTGTCTTATGTCTTTTACATTGCTTTTGACTTGTTCTATGTTTTATGTTGTTTTTGTTGTGTTACATCTTTTTGCCTCTAAATTTTTTTTTTGTAACGTCTCTTTCGTTTTGTCACATCTTTTTTGTCTTGTTACAGCTTTTATGTCGTTTGTTTTGTTACATTGTTTTCGTCTGATGGATCCACTAAGGAATTGTCTTTTCTTTATGTTATTGTCTCATCCACTGGGGTTGAAATCAGTCTTGATGTTGGGAACGCCATGCGCAGTGATACAAAATAAAAATAAACAATAATTCCCCTCAAAGGCATTAAAGCAAAAGTAACAAGCCTGTACATTTGACAGTGTAGAAAGTACAAATATTTGTGTTCAAATGTTGGAAGTAAAAGTAAAAAGTTGTCAGAAAAATAAATACTCAAGTAAAGTACAGATACTTGATAACTGTTGTTAAGTACAGTAAGTATTTGTATTTAGTTACTTCCCACCTCTGGTAGTGCCGAGGTTCAACCTGGCAAGCATGAAGTGAATAAAGAGTAATTTGTTCATGCTTTAAATTAGAACAATGATCATTGTTCCTCCCTGTGAATGTGTCAGATGTGGGAATTACACGCTGATCATGGCTCCTCCGTCACTGTTAAGAGTAAAGTTCCCACACAAGAAACAAAGTAAGAGAAGACTTAGAAGACGTGGGTGCTTTTCCAAAAGGAGAAATGTGGAGCTGTGGAGGTGTCAAACACACATTAGAGTGTACAGTGTCTTCTCATTTATTAGCCTTTATTGATATGCTTTAATCACCAAGAGGAAATAAGTGACAGATTTGTCTTGCTGACATTGCTCTACAGACATATTGACGACTTGAAGAGTTTCACACTGCATACTGATCGCCTGCATATCGTACAAGGACAACAGCAAAGGACTTGTGCTTGAACAGCAGACTCACTGGGGCAGAAACTAATGATTATTTCAGATAATAAATAATTTAACTTTTAATTATTCGCTTTATTGTTTAAAAGATAATGCTGGTGTTTTTCTGTCCTTTTCTTAATGTCCACCAGACCTAAAAAGGACCAAAACCAACAAGTCTGTCTCTTAGTGATTTCTGAATTCACTACCCTGTCTGTAGTATCCAGCCTGATGATGCGCATATTTAAAAACAGGTCATAAATATAGACTAGGGCTGCAACTAATGACTATTTTCATTATCAGTCAATTTTCTTGATTGATAGATCAGTTGTTTGGTTCATGAAATGTCAGAAGATGGTGGAAAATGTTGATCAGTGTTTCTCAAAGCCCAACATGACTCCTCAAATGTCTTGTTCTGCACCACAACCCGAAAATACTCAGTTTACTGTCAAAGAGGACTAAAGAAACCAAAAAATATTCACATGAAATCAAAGAATTTGGACATTTTATCTTAAAAAATGACTCAAAACAATTATTGAATGAATTATCAGCACAGTTGACATTTAATTTAAAAGTTAACTAATGTTCAAAAAGCTCTGTCAGGTTCAGCTCCATCAGCATCAGGACCACCAGACACTGAACAGTTTCTTCCCAAAGGCCATCACTCTCCTCAACAACCCATCCTAGTTTCCTCCCCAGCCCCGAACTGTCCACCACTCACCACCACCGTAACTGTCCATTCACCATTCCCAATCCATGTGAGATACAGAGTTATCCCTATTATATGCCATTTACAACATGTTGTTTGCAAGAGTTACAACATTACCTTAAAATTTCCTCTTGACTTACTTTACTGTAACTTTCCTTTTTTTCATAATAAAAATTGTAACTATAATTATTTTTAATCTTAATTGAATGTGATTTGGATTTATTAAAACACATTTTGTGCTTTAGAGAATACAGTGGGGATGCTCAGTGAGGAAGATATTCATCAGTGACCCTCAATATCTGTGGAGTGCTTACCTTCATGTTTAACATGACAACTGCATACAGTCATGATCAAGACCAGAATGTTTCAAGACTGAGACAAGACCGAGACTTTGAGGGATTGAGACCAAGTTGGGCGACCAGATCCCAAAGAGTGGGACAAAAAGTACATTTGTATGGGACAATGTGGGACATGTTACCAATGCTGAGAATTAGTCTAAAATTGTCTCCCATTTCTATTCTGCCCCTTAGCCCAAAACAAATCTGTACTTTGCCCTCTGGATAGCACCAATAGACAATAGTTAAGCCATTTCCCAGTCTTTGTTGTAGCTGCATTTCCTTTTTTTGTGTTAGTTTCCATGTATTCTGCCTTAATCCCCAGAGCCTGTGACTTGGGGGTGACTCGCAAATTCCCCCAGTGGGTGTAGGGTAGCAAAGATGGTGACAGGTTGACCTGCACTTGACAGCTTTCCCTGCTTTCTTCACAGTCGTTGGATAAAAGCCCAGATTTTAGAAAAAGTGTCTGTCCTGCAGTGGTTTTACTTTTGAAAACTAGAGCCAATCAAGTTGTGGGACATCATCTCAATATGTAGGACGGTGGGACAAGGGATAAAAATGCTGTGCAGTCCCATGTAAAGTGGGACATCTGGTCATCCTAAGTCAAGACCAAGACCAAGGCAGGGCGAGACTGAGTCAAGACAGAGTGCTGTCACATCTCTACCTCCCTCACAAAGTAAGGGAGCGTATGTTGTTGGAGCTGACATAAGCTAATGTTGGTGTAACGTAACTTAACGTAACATTTGCTACATAGCTTTTGATCTGTGTTGTCATTTTTAATTATAAGCAAAAACATAACTTGTTTCCTTTGTAAGTGCAGATGAAAGTTTGGTGTGGTCCCAGCCCTCTCAGTTACTGTTGCATGGCAGAATTTAGGCTACATACTGCTGTGTGTTATCTTTCGAATGCTGTTTTGCAGATGAACTCATTGTGGTTTATTTTACTACAGAATATTTGTGTGACATCTCCTCCCAGACAACCACAGCTTCCTCTCCTGACTCCTGCATTCACTTTCTTGGAGTGTTTGTGAAGGGAGGCAGGGAGGGGTGAAAGCCATTAACAGCAACCAGATCGTTTTTATTCAATATTTTTGGGGCTTTTTGTACTTGGATTTGACAGGACAACTGAAGACTGATATGAAAGGGTGGAGCGAGACAGTGGATGACACAAAGCAAAGGGCTGCTGGCTGGAATAGAAGTGGGGCTGCTGCTGTAGAGTCTCAGGCTCAGTACACAGGGTGCACCGTAGACCAACTGAGCCATCAGGACATTATTGAGTGAATTTGAAGCAGGTTTTACAACCAATCACAGTAATGATGTTAACATATAAAATGAGTCATTGCACAAGCAATTTAGTGATATCCCTGCAGTTGTGGTCTTAACCGGATAAAAAGTGGTGTCGAGGACAAGACTGAAACATTCAAAAATTGGTTAAATTTCTAGTTTTGTGATACAAACAAGCCAAAATCCAACATTAAATTTAGATAAATTATATCAGAGAAAAAGATCAAATCCTCACATTGAAGAAGCTGTAACCAGTAGATGTTTGGTGTTTTTGCTTGATAAATTGATTGATTCCATTGATTACTTAATTTATTGTTTCTGCTTCTTAAATACAGTCTTCATTATTTTACAACAAAAGACATTATATACATTACAGCATAGCATCTTCTATAGCAGACAAAATCATTTTCACAATGCAGTATGACCAGTAATTGTTTCCTTTTCCTGGTTTCATATGACTCTCAACAACAAAACAACTCCCTTTGTCTTGACTCCTGTGTCTCCTGCAAACACTGTGAGCTTCAGACAAACATAAACGATTGCAGTATTTGTTGTTTTTTAATTAAATTCCACGAGGCTGCTTCCCTACGATTTTATGGTCCCTAATGGATGATGAAATGTCAGGTTTGGCATTATGACAAATCACAGTAATCAGATCAATCGCCATACAAGAACATTTTCCACCTATGATGACGACTTGCCTTTCATGCCATTTTGAAGTCTATTGCCATTTCAGGGCCCTCCAGAGTATATACACCTATATTAACTAAATGGTGAGAGCAGCAAGCTAATATTTTGAGTGTCAAGTATGTCATTGTTTGTGGTTGTTAGTAAATATGTATGTGGGGTGGAAATCCTGATAAAATACTAGAAGAAAGAAGAAGAAAATCGATAAGGTGTGAGGTAGAGATAAAGAAATGAAGAGAAGAAGGAGCAAGTGTGTGTGTGTTGTGTGTTAGAAATAAAGTGATCAAAGATTCTCACATGCACCATACTGGGGTTTATTCATAAGCCAAGCTGTTGCTTGTCATTTGGCCAGAGCCACTTAGAGCTCCTGGGAAAGAAATGATCCATGTCTCCATCTGAATAGAGAGCCACATGTTGTCAAGTCAATACTCGGCTATTGAATCGCAGACAAAGACTTCCCTGTAAGGCAAGAAAGCTTGACCTTCAAAAAATTACAACTCTTTCAGTGTGTGGTAAAGAGCTCCGTCTGCCTGTCTGCTCTCGTGTCTTTCTGCCTGAAAGCCCAGGAAAATATATTTTAGATATAACCAAGGTCTCGGTTGACGATTCAAAAGTATTTTTTCAGTGATACACGTTTGACCTAGACAAATATGGTGTTATATGTTATTTCATTAGCTACTATTACTCATGCACATTTGTAGTGTGCAGCAAGAGGGCAGCAGATGAGTGCTCACTTCATCCTTAAGGCAAGTAAGATATAAGAGCATACTCTCTTTTGAAAAACAGTGAAATAATGCCAGAATTTACCTTTATTAGAGGTAGAAAGTTATGAAGTACAAATACTTAGTTACTGTCCTTAAATAGAGTTTTCAGGTATCTTTACTTGGGTACTTATTTTTCTGACAACTTTTCAATCTGTACTTCTTACTCCTTACATTTTCAAAAACACGCTTGCTGCATTAGTTTTAATGCATTTTAGTGGAATTATCAATTACTTTTATTGTATCATTGCATGAAAATGATGTAACAAGACAAAAACAATGGAACAAGATGTAACAAGATGAAAGTGATGTAATAAGACGAAAATGACATAACAAGACATAACAGGACAAAAAGAACATAAGGCAAAAATGACGTAACAAGACAAAAACAACTTAACAATGTGAAAACAATGTAGAAAGATGAAAATGATGTAATGAGACAAAAACTACATAACAAGACACAAGATGAAACCAACGTAACAAGACGAAAACGATGAAAAGAGAGGGAGACTAAACCTTGGAGAAAAGGCAAGGTTCAGTTAGTTTTTCCCAGAAAGAGCCAGTAGAAATGTCCTTCAGAAGACAACTTTTTACTTTTATACTTTGAGAGCCTGTACTTGTACGCTTTTACTTGAGTAAAGAAGTTGAATCAGTAATTCTGCTTTTACCAGTCTTTTTTTTTTTTTTTTTTTTTTACACAACTCAGACCTTCACTATACTGTGTTTTCCCCCAAACGCTCAAGTGACGGTAGTTTATCCCTATTCTCTGATTCTTTAAGCACACTGCCTCTCTGCCCACAGCTGGTTTAATCACATATTCTTCGATCTCAAAAGAAACACCAGAAGACAATTCTCTCTGTGGCCAGTGGCTTGTATTGTATCTGGTGGTTCTTATTTCAGGCTCCCTTTGGCCTGAGTTTAGCCAGCTCGGTCATGAGATGATTTGCTTGAGGCGAGAGCTTGGGGAAGAGCCTGGGGCAGGGCTGAGACATCAAACACCAAAAGAAACACTGATGGAGAGAGGAGCACAAGAGCCTGTCATCAATCATAACTCCACCAGGACACGCTGCTGGAATCCAGGCTATCAGAGACTGTTGTCATGACTACTGAGTACTATTGCAGGAAGAATCCGTGACCAGTGGTCAGAGGATGAAGGTCTGTAATGTTAAACATCATGGACTGGGCTGCACCAACAAAAAATAATGAAATCTAATCTCAGGCTAAAATATTTATCTAAGATTACTCAGATTTGAGTAAAACTATGCTTAAAATGAGTAATTCCAGATTTAAATTAAAAACTAATCTTGTTTAGTAAAACCAAATTTATTGATGTAAACCGAAATTAAATAGAATTTATGAATATGGAGATGCTCGCTTACCAAATTAAAAGGAGTAAATTAATTCAATTAATTAAATAAATACATTTGAGTGCTTTGCAACTTAGTATAGAAATAGCGGGAAAACTGCTACTAGCTATAATTAAACAAAACATTACATTATTTGCTAGCTTGCTAAAATTTGACAGTACGTACTTGTTTGCCAGCTAATTAAAAAGTAAACAAAACTTTACATTGTTTGGTCACCTCTAAAAGTTAAGTAAAATATGTGACATATGGCTACCAGCAAAAATATACTTTGCAATTAAAAGTTTTAAACTACTCAGATGGCTCGCTAAAATGTAAGGACTAAATTACTACTCTTTTAGTACGAAAAATTTGATTGATGAATACAGTCCTCGTAACTTTTTTGAGAACTTGATTATTTTGCTCAGTCTATCTCAAAAATTAGCCATTTTAAAAGTTACACCTCCTCATGTGTAAGTTTAAAGTTAATACTGGATTATATTTTAAATTGGAGTTTAAAAGTTTGATGCAACATAATTTAAAGTTAAACCATGATTTAATCAGGTATAAAAATGAATGGTTCAACCTGGCCTCAGAGGACTGAAAACATTTAAAATGGACCTGAGCTCAGGATAAGTAACACATTGTGGTTTTTTGTCTCGATAAGGCTGAGGCTGGCTCGAGAGAACCACCGCATTCTGATGCCCTGCCATGGCCTCCTGACAGTCCACCCCCGTGTAGATAGGTAGCCACAAATGAGCTCATTTAAAAAGAGACTGTTTCTGCGTCAAGGCTAAAAGTCAGACAGCCGACTCTGACAGGTGTCAGAGTTCCCGGTTGCATCCTCAGTGAGGGCAGTGTACTGCACTCCCTTCACCTTCAAGTGCAATAGGTATATTTTCACTGGTAGGTGTGTATTTTAGAACCGGAAAGTGAGGATTTAGAGTTCTTTTATTAGTGAGATATTGGCAGCAATCTTAAAATATGGCACAGAGAATTATTTGTATAATACACAAATTAAAGTCTTAATCAGAAATCATATTTGACATTTGAAAAGAATATTTGTTGTCATAACAGATGCCATTCATTAATATTTCCACTTTGCGATGCTCTCACATGT
The DNA here is from genome assembly GCA_034769285.1 of Lutjanus argentimaculatus. NCBI lineage: Eukaryota > Metazoa > Chordata > Actinopteri > Lutjaniformes > Lutjanidae > Lutjanus > Lutjanus argentimaculatus. The sequence goes on from JAWZSL010000011.1 coordinate 24,629,130, forward strand.
CTTGTCAGTTACTTAATGTACAATACACAAGGCCTTTATTTATACAGTGTACACTGAAGAGACTTGAAGCACATTGCTGTATTGTGTGGACAATTCATTTTCTACACTGGTAAAGTGATTTTGGGTAGACTGACTTGAAAAACCAGGCTCATCAGTTTGTTTACTTGTCTCAAAAATGGGCATGATAATGAAACAGTAATAAATAAACCTCAATAAAATCTCAGATGATTAGTGTTGCTGTTTCAAATTTTAATTATTGGAATAATCTTCTTTGATTAACAAGATTATCCCGTTTTCATACCATTTCATCTGTAAAACAAATTAATTGAAAACCACTGAGAAGTGGGACTTGTTGGACCTGTTGACAATAGACAATGATAATGGATTGGTTGGACTTCATAAGGTCTTACTTTGTTAATAATCAGAATGAAAGACTGTATTCATATTTTTTGATAATTTGTTTCTTTCTTGATTTAATGTAATTTATCACCTTTGTGTTGTTTTACACGCACCCATCACACTCTTATTATGGATTGTTTGGACTCAGTGCTGTTTTATTTCTATCTTGGAATGAGGTATGAGGATATATTTGGCCTTTGTGTTATCTTTGAGACCCCTAAAACATATTTTACTGGATAACTGTTTCGACATAAAAAACTTTGACGATACTGCGAATGTCATCCAGTTCATAAAAACTTGGTTTCATAGTTTTGGAGTGCTTCATAAATGTCTTCTTTAACCCTCCAGCTAACTTAATATGCTGTGCCAAAGCCAAATTCATTTTTTTCCCTCCAGGACACCTCCAGGGCTCAGTATATGAGTGTAAGTACTTTGTCACACAATAACATGTCTTTTATCTAAAGATGTATTTTGTAGACATACATAGGAGATCATGAAAGATGATGAGATCTATGCACAAGTAAAAATGTGATTTTCTGTTTGCATGTAATCTCAGCTGAAGTATGATGGTCAATCAAGTTGATCAAAAGAAAATTAGTTGCCAACTGTTTTGAGAATTGGTTAATTGTTTCAGTCACTTTTCAAGCAAAAATATCAAATATGTTTTTCTACCATTTATGATAGTAACTGAGGAGTCTTTTTGGACTGTTGACTGGACTAAAGAAGCTATTTGAAGACATCACTTTGGGCAGTTGGAAAATTGAAAATTTTTTGGACATCTTATAGACCAAAAATAACTGTGAGATTAACTGATAGTGAAAATAGTTGCGTTTGAGTGAGTTTCAGACCTACTTAAAGACCTGCTATAAAAAAGATTAGAGGAAGAGATTACACTGTAAAATGGAAAAAAAAAAGAAAGAGAGAACCTAAAATTTAAAGGCAACTTACATAAACAGACTTTGGGGGCTTCTAAAACTAAACGATTATTGAAGAAGAGTAAATTATTTCAACAAAAGAATAGCGTTTGGCAATTCTTTTTACAAGTTGCCTTGAAATTATGAACTTTCTATACAGGTACAGTATAGTTAGTTCTTCCTTATTAATAGGATCATATACCTAATGATATGCCACAGTTTAGACACAACTGATTGCCCGACAACACTGTCAACATCCCAACATTTCAGATAAAACTGCATGTGAAACCCTGACATTTCAGTGTTATTCAGCTGAGCGTGTTTCACTTCCACATCACCTCTTCCTGACATGTGTTGTCAATATAATTAAGCAGAATGTTTTCATGTGTTTGCTTTACATTGGCAACAAGCTATTTGATAAGCCCAAACACAGCATGTCCTGTCACTGAATGAAAGTATGAAAGGAACCTTTACCTTCCCAATGTTTTCATGCCTGTCTGCTTCTGAGAAAACAACAACCACAAAGAATCAACTCATGAGTCTAATTAGAGCCACAAAGTACTAACAGTGGCTCCTCTGTGAGATACCAAGAGATGTTTTGGCAGCCATGGCATGATTTTTATATTCATTTATTTACCTTTTTATTTATTTATCAATCTATTTTTCTTCTCTGAGGAAACAGTGGTGACGCAGAAAATAACAAACCTCAAAAATAAAGAAATATCATCTCCATTAAATTACCAGCCAGCGCGAGCAAAAGGTGACAAGGTGTATCCAATTAAAAGTAGGGAAATGATCATGATATGGCTGGATGGAAAGTAAACACTCACTGCTTATTATGATAAATACAGCCTTCATCTTTGGGGATTGCCAGCTCAGTACGATTCAAATAATTATATCGCTCAGTATCTTTTGCCTCACATGCTGATGTCAAAAATCCACGGACCAGTGGCACAAAGCACCTTAAAAATTCCCTTAAAGTCAGTGGATTCTTTAAAATAAATCTAGTTGCACAAAACACCTAAGTCTTCTCCTTAAGGTTTCCTTAAAATGTTCACCCAGGGTTTTCTCCTTAGTCTTGTAGCCTACTTAAGGAATCCCTTAAAATTAATTAAACTGTTGCACAAAAGACCTTAGCAATGAAAGTAAGGAAAAAAAATTTAGGGTACCATTGACTCCGTCTTAATCGCTGACCCCATTTTAACCCACTGACTCCATCTCAACTGCTGACTACTAGGGATGCACCGATCAACCAGCCAGAGACTGGAACCAGGCGGTTTTCAGCGTGACCGGCCCTGACCAGTGACCGGTGTCACATATCCGATTCTGTGCTGGTCATATTCACACACATACTCTGCACAATGGTCACATCATGCATGCAGCAGACACACTGACCATAATGTCACACCCACAACAGCGCTGATCACACCCACACACACACACACACACACACAGACACACGCTTGCATGAAGTCGGTGTTAGCGATAGATTTTAAGAACAGGATAAAGGGAAGACAGACAGTACAAGGAGACATAGCAACTGAGCATCTGACGATGTCACAGAACAGCTGTAAACTTTCTAGCTCTTCATGCTAATGTTAGCCAGCAGCAGACTACTGTTCACATATGGACACTTAAAATCTCACCTCCTGTTCTGGCTGAGGAATGCACCGCATCAGTCTCTAGTTTGTTTACATCTGCTTCCACATGAGATCACGTACATAGTCTTACATAATCTTAATATATAAATATAATAAGGCCTGGCTGTGACCGGGAGGACTTTTGGAGAAAATGTAAAATAGTGTTAAATTAATATTTAATAGTCAGTGTTTTATTATAAACATCCAATATAATTTTACAAGAAAAGTTGAATAATGTTTGTGAATGCTGTCAATTGTAGTTCTTAGAAAGACTGAAAATTGAAATCGACAGGTCAGACCCTTAAAAAACTGGAAATTGGAATTGGCTAAGAAAATTGGAATCGATGCATCTCTACTGACCACATCTTAATCGCTGACTCCATCATGACTGCTTGCTCTATCTTAACCGCATAATAAAATATAAAAATAAAATCTTTTAAAGCACAGTGTGTTTACCATTTAAATGAGAAGCCTAGTATGTCATTAACCCTGCCTCAAGCTAGCAAGCTAGGCTATAACGTTATCTAAGGTTGCTCTCACAGTCTAGTTTAAATCTATTGCTTAAATACTTTAATTTGTAATATAATCAATAATAAATAAATAAGTCATTAGAGAAAGATGTCATTTTTATTATAAATGAAGTCTATAAAGAGATTTCTATCACTGTTAGCCATACAGGCTAACAGTTAGTCAAACCTAATGGTTGCTTGAAGTAAGCTGTAAGTTAAATTTGAGTTATTCTTATCAGTTTTGTTGGATTTCCTCCTATAATTAGTGGTCACTTTTGGCCAGAACAGACAAGTTGTCATAATTTGTTGGACCTCTTGGATGGAGGCGATAACTGGTATCACAAGTGCCAGTGCAAGCAAACAAACCGTCTCCATGGAAACTGTAGAATTCTCTCTTACAATGCAGTTAATGCTTTAAGGCATTTTCTTAACTGAGGGAACCTTTTAAGGGATTCTGTATAATACTCTTAAATAAATCCCTCACCTAAGAAGAACCTTAGCCATTTGTGTAATACTTAAGAAGGTGTTTTGTGCAGCCGGCCCCAGAGCTTCTCTCAGCTAAATGCCACTTCATTTTAATTCAATGCACACAGTGGGACAAGTGTTGTATTAATTTTCCCATTGATTATTCAAACTTCAGGGCTTTAGAGGTGGAAGTCAGTGGCTGCTATAAATATATCACAAAAATATCAGGCCTGAGACTGTGAGCAAGAAGATTTCTTGAGAAATGATGAGAACTTTTTGCTCCTCAGTGTTTGTGTGTGGTTTTTATGTGTGTGTGTTTTGTGTATTTGTCTCTAATATGTGTCAAGCTGGAGCACACATTGAGGCTGTGTGTATGTGTGTGCATACGTGTGTACTCCTTTGCTCCCCTGCTGACAGTGTGTGGGTGATGGATGGCAGTTGTGCGTACTGCCTGTTATGTCACACACACACACACACACACACACACACACACACACAGTTGGCTAGCAGTTTGAATAGCTAGTCTTATTACACAGACATAAGCAGGATGACAATGCTCTCTAATGGAGATGCTAACGCTGTGTCACACACTCCCCTCTGCATATTCTCACTAATCTGGACATGTCTGCCTCCGAGCATGTTGATTTGTTGGAAATGAGGCGAGCCTATCCTGCTTTGCTTTAAACAAGGAAAAATCTCAACAGTGTGTATTAATACACTTTTCTTTTCTCCGTTATAGTAATTGCAGTTAAGTATTTCTAAAATGATATCAAATGAAATAATTAAAAGAAATCAATACATCCTCACGCATTGCATCTGAGAAACCCTTTCTGCAGACATGCAGCCATTTATTTAATGTCTCCTTCAGTGCCTTTGAGATGTAGTAAACAGCTACTTTGCCCTGTTGCGTCTACACAAGCTGGCTTTGATGGATGGAGCCCCAGCAGCAGAGACACGCAGACTGAAGCTAAAAATCTGGGCTTCTTATTTTGTTTGCATGTCCTGTGGGCGTCTCTGGGGTTAGACTGAGGCAAAGTCAGATGAAGCTTCCCTCGCCACCTCCAAGTAAATATCAAGGAGAAACACAGAACTGGGTTGCAGTGTGTATACAGAGAAGTGCACAGTCAAAAACTACACCAATTAGTGTTCACAAGATTTTAATGTCATGTCTACATCTAAATCTTATTGGATTGTCCTTACTGAAATGTCTGCAGTGGAAACTTTTGTAGTCCTAATTAATTAGGGTTGGAAGAAAAAAATGACTCCCTTAGGGAATCACAGTTCCTATCTTGCACATTATTATCTTTTATCTTCTATATTGAGACATACAAGAATATATTCACGTACATCATTAATGGTGTTATAGCTATTGACCAAAAAAGGCAGAACTCGACAATCGTCAAATTTTCATCAACGCATTTTAATGCACATTTTGAAGCACTGCATTTTGAGAAGGTTGATGGAAATTAGTGCGAGGGGAAAAAGTTTTTTAGATGCAAAGCTGTTCTTTCTTGAAAGATTATGAATCAGTGCAGAAAAATCTGAATCAAAGGCTGAATTAATTGGATGGTGGGTGTAAACGTGTGTCATGTTTATGTACTAAACTAAGCTACTTCTAAAATTTTTGTGAGGATGGCAAAGTGAGAGCAACTGCAGATAGATACAATCTGACTGGTACACACTTGCTTAAAAGCTAGAATATGGAAGCATTTTGACTTCTATGAAGATGACAACAGCCACACTGTATGCAGCTATGGATCATTACTGACACACTATGTTAGTAAGTAGCAAAAATAAATTATGCATAGAAGTCCAAAATTTTGATGAATCACAATGCATTGATTATTGTTTTATAAGCGTATTGTAGCTTATGAATCGTGAGCTGCATAGAGATTTCTTCAAAACTTCCTTAGTTTACAAAAAAGCTTTAGTTTGCTTGAGGAGATTTTTTGTTTTTGCCTGTTTTTTTTGAAAATGAGCTAATACACTTCATGACAGATGGAATCACCTTTTCTGAGTAAGTTCTGACATAGCCAACATTTAACTCACATGAGTGATAAGCTGTTCTGCTCCAAGAGGAGGAGGAGAAGAAGAAAAAGAACCTGGTTCCGCTGTCTGCGTCCCATGATGGAATAATTACAACTTGTTTAATTAAAAGAGGGTCACAAAGACCTCTCTCCAAGGTGGCAAGTCTACTTTAAGCCCATTTTAAGTGTTGTTGGGCAAAAAACTGGTTTTGTTTCTGGTTCACAACCTTTTCTTCTTTTACTCAGTTTATTAACGTAGCTTATACAGCCAACTTCTGATGAAACTATGCTTTGAATAGTCTAGTTTCTTCACTCCAAACCAGATGAATGGTCTGAATGGTGCCTAATTTGCAACAATGCCATACATAACATTCAACATATTGAAAATCAATTTGAACTTACGGACCATACATACAGTATTTTATCTTTCATCTGTACAATATTCGTAATTTGTATATAATTATTTTATTTCGCTTTTTAGCGTGTTAACTTAACCTTTTAACTTGTTAATTTTTCTTGTTTCACTGTGTTGTGTTACTAAGTCATTTCTGTTTATGTTGTCAATTTAGCGAATAAAGCAGTTCTGAATCTGATTTCAAAAGTCTGCTTCAGATTTGACAGTTAGATGGAAACAGCTAGTGAGCGCACATTACAGCACACTGATGATGTACAGTTGAGAGTTATTTTGTAATTCATCAGAGAATTCTTCAGAGAAGTGTTTGGCAACATGTTAGATTTAAAATTATAAATATTATTATAATTATTATTTATATAAAAAATATTTTGTTAAACTTTGTACACTGACACATAGAGACCTGTGTCTCTGAGCGCAGCACTGAACGACCAACCAACACACACTTTACAAAGCTTCAGGCAACTGTAGTCGGGTATAGAAAATAATTCTGTCCACAGTGTGTTTCAATCAGACCTGTTCCTATAAAGAGTTGTGGATAATGAGGGCTTCACTGGTACAATAGCTTTGCAGTTTTCCACTGCTGAGAACATAACATTAGTAACAGCATAGCAGAGTTGGCTGTTCTTCCCCCCTTTTCCTCCTCTCTCTCCAGAACACATACACCATCATCTGCTTTTCAAAAGATATTTCGCCACATTGATTGATTTTCATTTCAGGTTTCTTACACTGGCAGAAAACTCTAAGATGCTTCAATATAAATGCAAGTAATGTTGTAAAAATGAAGAAACCGCACACTTTTCTCAGCTTTTTCTACTCATCAGAGAGCGAGTTTAGTCAAGACCAGTTAGCTTAACTGCCTTCATGTTTCATATAGAATTTCAGTGGACTTGAGACAGGAGTAAAAGGTTTGGCACACTGTGAGCTGTTGCAAGAGCCTGAAACTGAAATAACCCTTTATTTATTAAATCTCAAATCTGTGTTGATTCAAAAATCAATACTGAATCATGAGATTTCAAAAGACTCCCACCCTTTCTGCTAATGACATGCATGTAACATCACGACCTGACAATGTTCTGATGAATGCATTATAAAGACACACTAAAACAGAGACACCTGAACCGCTGGTTTCTGTTCCAGGTGTAAGAAACCTAAAAAAAGTACAATCACGATGCCATTTGTAATAATGCAATTGCTAAAGAAATATGGTTCAGGTCAAATGTTTTGATTATAACGGTAAATATTGTGAAAATTGATATGTTGTTTAATTTTTTTAGCTGCCATTTGCCCACAAGCTAAGAACTTTGTGAGTTAAATATCACCAGTTTGATATAAGTTCAGTGTTTGCAGCTCATTCAGACATAAGTGAGTAGTAGTGACGGCACTTCATTTGTCTCATGAGTCACTGTGGCCACATGTGGGTCCTGAACAGGATGGAAGTCTGCTGGTTACATGAATTAAGGTGTGAATGGGTGTGAAACCACCTGAGAACAGGTGTCACTGTAAGTATCATATCCTGTAATGTTTTCAATCCCGCAACAATACCCCTGTGGATAGTTTAATTTTGACTTGATATAACTGAATTTTCTTCATCAAAATACCTTCTTGGTGAAATCTCTTATTATTCTCTTTGGGTACAGAGATGATGTTTTCGGTAGCTCATAAAGAGGAACAAGGGGGGAGATGCTGGATTCAATATGCGATGAGAATATTTTCCCATTTCTTTGGCATCTTTTGAAAGCAATTTAAACCAGAGCCTATTGTGAATGTGCATCTTTTCATCCGTTAAGTGTTACACCTGGCTTTCGTGCTTTTTTTAATCTGAGCGTATGTGTGCCTGCCAGTGTATGTTCACACCTGACCATGTTTACATGTTCCAGTCGTGTGTGTGCATGCGTGGGTTTGTGCATGCATGAATGTGACGGTGTGTCATTTGATAGAGTGACTGGAAATAGAAGCTGACCTTAAAAATGTGATGGATGATTGGGTTGAACGCAGAATACTAAGTTAGGCACCGGCCCCTGTCGGCTTATAGCTTAAGGTCACCGTGCAGTGACAGAAACAGGAATGAGGAGGAGGAAGGGAAAAAGACAATTCATCTCGTTGTGGCCTGATCCTCTGATCCCTCATCACAACTCTGTCTCTGTCTTCTCGTGTTTTTGCGCAGCCAGACATGTCACAACGAATTAGGTGACCTCACTCGCCAGTAATTGGTTTCTGGGGAAAGGTTTTTAGGCTGACATTAGGAAAAGGGTGGCTTCCTCCTCTTGTTAATTGAGTCAGTGGTTAGAGTCAAAGAACATGGCAAAGATGTTTCTCCACGGTGAACAATGGCATTAAGAGGATCTGCGCTTAAAAAGTTTCTGCTTCACTTTGTCAGGTCATTGGACACCTGTCCAGCCGGTCACCATGTTCGCTGAGGATTTGTATATATCATTAGAAAAGAAAGATTAAAGGATAATGTCTTGAATGAAAGATGATATACATTGCCTCCTGATGTAATTTCAGACGATTTACTCAGAATAATGTCAAGCCGTTGTGTCACTGTGGATACATCAGACCAGCAATACGTCATCCAGCTCCAGTCACCAAGGCCACGCTCCCTTTTGGGGAAGAGATCATATAATGAGAGAAACAGGAAAATGCCAAAAAGCTGCTGTGTAGCAGGTCGTAAAACAAATAAAAGAATCCATCATGATCTCTGGTTCCCTATCCCTGGAAAGAAAAGGGATTCTAAAAGACAAGCAGTAAGAATTTATAAGCCTCCAGAGTACAGTAGTTTTTTATTTTGACAGCAGTGTTAATTCCTTTTATGCCAAATAAGAAACTAGAATCAACCATATTAATAACCAAGGCTTTCACTTTGAGATGCAAAGCCCATAAGATACATGAATAAGTGTGGCAAATAGCTAAATGATGCTGGTGACAGTTACTACTGAGAGCGAATAGGGGTGTAAGAAAATATTGATACACTTGAGTTACAATATTATGTTTTGTGATACTGTATTGATTCTCAGGAACATTGTACTGTGATATTGTGATAAATGCAAAGATGTGCTGGTGTGTGATGATACACTCATCTCCTGATTCCACACTATCATGATCATGATTTCCTTTTCATTTCAATGTGTATTGTGATTCTAAAGTATTTCGATTCTACAAGTGTTGTGATAGAATATTATGATTTATTACTATTTATTATGATTTATTGTGATTTTTGTTAACACAAGACCATGTGAAAAAGTTGAATCACACTTCACTCAGTCTGTCTTACTGAGTCTTATTTCAGCTGCATTGTTGTTATACTGTTTATAAAAGTACAAAATAAAATATTTTAAAGTGAACTTGAGCTGTTCCTAAAACAAGATAGTAGGCCAAGTTGAATGGAGCCCTACACAAAGCGCCTTTAAACTAAAATCCGTCACATCGGAAATTCAACTTGAAATTCTGAGTTTGAGTTTTGACCCTTTAAAGTGATACGCCAACATTTTTTTATTTTCGTGTCTTGCCTCACTCCCGAGTCCATGACAAGAAGATAGACATCATTCTTTCAACTGTGCGTGCAGTAGCGAGGGAGAGACGGACAGAGCTCGCCCACTGCTAATTAGCTTAGCTCAAACACTGGGAGTCAATAGGATGTGTTAGCCTGCCTCTGCCTACGGTCATCTGATAAACTCTTCAGCAACTCTCAACGATCCAGTGTGCTTGTTGTGACTCGTTTTTTACCGCATTATGTTACATTATCTATTTTTAGACTAAGATCAGCACTTTTATGTCATTTTCGAAAGAAATACACAGGAAACTAAACCGCTGTTTGCGCGCATGCGCAAACCACCGCTGTGCTTGTAAGTAGGTCAACAAAACAAAGCCTCTGTTTACGAGAAGAAGAAGATTGCTACTACGGATTATGGCCGATTTTGAAAGAGAGGACGAGGATGATTTCTTCGTGACTAAACACTGTTGGATTATTAAATCCATCTGGACAGTGGAAGACTGAAGGAGCATGACGGATGATCAAACTTAATTTATTTAGATATCATGAGCGCTCAGGTTCAGGCAACATCACAAAATAATAACTAGAAATGTCTATTAAACAAAGGTTTGTTTAACTCGACATGAATGCACACAGTCTTGTCAAAATTATAATTCAAAAAACACATCTAATTGCATAAACATCAATAGAATCTACTGTCTGATGTTTACTGTCCTCCAAAATCGGGAGCAGCCATGACACTTGGGCGAAGTACGCGTACATGTCGGTCTCATGTATGGGTCCGTGGCGGATGCTTGTCAATGCGTTGTTAATGCCACGACCCTCCAACTGGGATCTACGTTGTTGGCAAGGGACAGAGAAGAGGATGCTCGCATTAATACTTTTGCACGTGTATGTCTATTATGAATTCATTATGGGGAGCAAGTTCACAGGTATTGACTCACTAAATAGAATTCTAATCATGAAATGATTTACTGACAGCAGTCCTCAAATGGCTTCTGTGAGCGTCTGTCTCTGTGAAAGTGGAGATGTGGGTGTGCTTTAGCACATCTTCTGCAATGTGTGACTGTCTAATCTAGAGACACAATGTGCCAGTGTGTGTGTATGTGTGTACATATGCACCCACATTTTTGCAGAGGAAATACATGTACTTCTGAGCAGACCTGACTTTTTATTGATTAGAAATCTTCTCAAAGACTGAAGTGTTGTAGTTCAAACTCTAACAATGAAGAGGTTGGTGCATATAGATCATAATCCACACCTCTTCATGATTGTGTAGCTGTGTGTTGTGTGTGTGTGTGTGTGTGTGTGTGTGTGTGTGTGTGTGTGTGTGTGTGTGTGAGTGAACTCAAAAGTAGAGGCACAGGTGAAGTACATTATGTACTGAAAAGAGGATTTTTCACAGATACGTATATGCTGACGCACATCTTTTCACCCATCTTAAAGGCACAAAGCAGTTTTCTGACAATGGAGGGTGCAAATCTTTTATAAATTCAGCCTGAACAAAAAGTACAGTCAGGGAAGTCAGGTAAAGTAGTACATTGATTAGTACACCTGCAAAGAACAGGTGGGATCCATTCACTCACCATCACACACACCACAGTTCAATCTACAGCAGTGGAGCTCCTGAGTTGGTCCAATAGAAGACAACTGGCCAACAAGCTCTTAAACTTTTAACAAACATTATAGGTTTCATTGTCAGAGCCTGATTTATATGTCCCTTTAGGTATAGTTAACTTTAGGGAACAGTTTCTTTCTGATCTTTGAGAAATCAAAACTGAAGTAGTACACCATGCTTTCTTTCTTAAACATGCTTTGCTATCTTGACTTGATCAGGGTGGTAAAGAAAGGTTTGGGCAACTAATTGAAAAGAAGCTGAATCAGCAGCTGTTCTGATAAACAGTTTTATCTCGCACTGCCAAACTGAGCAGGTGTACAACATTCTGTTCTGTGCCTGACCGCAAGGGCTGGAATTTTTTTTTTAATTTTTGGGGGTACATTTATGCCTTTAATTTGATAGGAATCCGCTGAAGTCAGAAGTAGGGAATAGTGGTAAAGAATCTTGGATGGGGGGTAGAAAGGGGGGGGAGGGATGCGGGGGGATAACGTTCTGCATGCAAAAGGGTGACAGGCGGCAGTCAAATCCATGCCTGCTTTAGAGGACTCACAACCTTCTCAGCCTTTGCAGCTTTTCAGCTCCTGTGCAACTGTTTTATTATCTTTTAACACTGTGTAGACACCGAGTAGAAAAAAAGCTCTCCACCACGACTACTTCATGTTGCAAGTTTGCAGCAGTATAGACGCATTTGATGTTACGACCAATATATTGAGTTGATATGGGCCTGATACAGACCAATCACAGATACACTATATTGCCAAAGTATCAGGACCTCTGCCTTTAGATGCACATGAACTTTAATTACATCCCATTCTTAATCCGTAGGGTTTAATATAGAGTTGGCCCACCCTTTGCAGCTATGACAGCTTCAACTTTTCTGGGAAGGCTTTCCACAATGTTTAGGAGTGTGTTTATGGGAATTTTTGACCATTCTTCCAGAAGCGCATTTGTGAGGTCAGGATGTAGGACGAGAAGGCCTGGCTCTCCGCTCTAATTCATCCCAAAGGTGTTCTGTTGGGTTGAGGTCAGGACTCTGTGCAGGCCAGTCAAGTTCCTCCACACCAAACTTGCTCATCCATGTCTTTATGGACCTTGCTTTGTGCACTGGTGCACATTCATGTTGGAACAGGAAGGGGCCATCCCCAAACTGTTCCCACAAAGTTGGGAGCATGAAATTGTCCAAAATGTCTTGGTATGCTGAAGCATTAAGAGTTCCTTTCACTGGAACGAAGGGTCCTAGCCCAACCCCTGAAAAACAACCCCACACCATAATCCCCCCTCCACCAAACTTTACATTTGGCACAATGCAATCAGGCAAGTACCGTTCTCCTGGCAACGTCCAAACCCAGACTCGTCCATCGGATTGCCAGACAGAGAAGCGTGATTCGTCACTCCAGAGAACACGTCTCCACTGCTCCTGAATTGCTGTTGTTCCTAATTGCTTCCACTTTGTTATAATACCACTAACAGTTGTACGTGGAATATTTAGTAGCGAGGAAATTTCACAAATGGACTTATTGCACAGGTGGCAACCTATCACGGTACCACGCTTGAATTCTGTGAGCTCCTGAGAGCGACCCATTCTTTCACAAATGTTTGTAGAAGCAGTCTGCATGCCTAGGTGCTTGATTTTATACACCTGTGGCCATGGAATTCAATGATTTGGAGGGGTGTCCTGATACTTCTGTCAATATAGTGTATATCGATGCGTGCATATGTTTGCCAATTTGAAAACTTTCTTACAGAACAAAAAATACATGTATATGTAGAGACTCACATATATATAGACTCATACTTTATTGCATAATCCCTTTCAATCATCATCGATTGTTTTTTTGTCCCACCCCTACTATGTAATCTATGTCACTACTTTTAAAATCATAATTCACCAGTAAGTAGACCTACACCAGAATAGTGCAGAAGTTGGGAGTAATTTACCCTGCAGAGAAATTCCATTCAATTCAGTGTCTGCGTTGAATGCATTAAGCATCAACAGTTAAAAAGTAACTAGTAGTAATGAGAAGTTTTTGAGAAGAATACTTTGTACTTTTACTTGACTCTTTTTTAACACATTAGTTTCACTCGTGGTTGAATAATAGTTCAACAGTACTTGCATAACATACATAATTATAGTTTTGAAGGTACAAATTGTATGAAAACAAAAGCTGATATGGAATGAACTCCAAAAAGTACCACCTTTTTTGGAAAGTGTGCATATGTGAGTGTGAAATCATGTGGTTGTGTGTTTAGGTGTTACTCTGCGAATGATACAAGGACCATATTTGAGTTCAGATGATGAAAAGATGAAAAAGCAGAACCTTGACGGTGATGTTTATTGTCTGCAGTGCTATTAAATACCGCTTTCTCTCTCTTTCACTGCCACTTTATTTGCGAGGAGCTCAATTTTCAGACGACATCATACTCAACATCTGGGAAACGGTAAAGCTACAGTCACCCTTGAGCTCATCACTGTAAAATAGGCATCGACCACATTCATCATGACACCATCTCATTTCCTGTCAACTGAGTGATGGAAAGTGGTCGGATTTAACACTCCTCCGTGGAGTGAGAGCATTTTGCGGCCTTAGAAGTTGCTGCCATAATGCCGTTTGATGACCAGAGAGAAAAGAAGAGAAATAGACAGATGAGGGAATGATGGGTGGATCAGTCCTCAGAATCAGAGGATGGCTGGTAAGGCGTGGTACTAGTCAGGAATTACAGGCTCTCACTTAGTTCTGGGTGGGCTGCTGTGCTGTGAATTGTAATTGCAGGTAGAAGAACTATGGGCTGTGGTGATATCAGCATCGGCTGGGTGAAACATGAACTCTCAGGGCATCATGAAATAAATATGTGTGATAGAAAATGAAATCACTCCCCATCAGAGGATGATTTTAAAAGTCTGATGCTGGTGCAGTGATCCGGGAATGGATGTGCTCTGGCTTTAAGCATTCATACAACATGTGAAAACATCCTTTCACCAGTGACCATGACCTGTGTGAGCATTTTTAATTTGTGAAAGGCTTTTCCTGAATAGATTTACCTTCCACTTTCCAGTAGGAAATGACTGCAGGCTGAACAGAGACAGTGTGTGGGGGGATATTTTGCATCCTATTGTAAGTAGGAATAGCGAGAGGTGGCATTGTTATTAAACCGTGGTGCATACAGGGTCAACCCATTTACTCAGGTTATTTTGAGCTCCCAGCCTTCGGCACGATTGGTCAAGTGTGGGTTACAGCTATAGCTGCAGCCATATCTTTGACAGCCCTATTTTGTTTTGAAACATAATAATGTTATGACTCCCATATCTTCTCTGATGATGATGATGCTGATGTGGATGACAGTGGTGGCGACTGTCGAGCTTGAATATGTTTTATTTTCATGATTCTTGGCCGAGGTTGGTCCTCAGTGAGCCTACAAGTATTCATGTGGATTCAAATAGTATAAAATCATAATGCTATTTTTGTTCAGTTCAGTAACTATGCAATCACTTGCCCACTTGCCACCAAATGTGTTAAGGAGCATATTTGGTCCAGTTCGACACCATTTTGACTGCACAAGTCCCAACCTTCACTGTTAGACATTTCTGTAATGTCTACAGGTACTAACTGCATACTCTTTCCAGTAAATACTTGAAGATTAGATTGAAAATGGGGACTCTTAGTTGATGTCAACATCTAAATAATAATAAATAAATTTGATGTTTTTTTTCTGTATTTGCTGTTAACTTTATTTAGCATGATGGCTCTTTTGGTGCCCAAAGTTGTTTTTTCACCATCTTTGATTTAAAATCAAATTCATTTTATTTACATTTTTGTCTGAGTGATTCGAATTGATTTGCTTTGATCTAACAATTTGTCTGTATAACAGTGACGTGAGCCATTGGTTTGTGGTAGGCTTGGGTGGAATCGAGGTATTAATATATCACTTGGGAAAGGATGAGAAAGGCTTTTAGTGTAATCATGATTCTCCTGAAAACATTAGAAAATGGACAAGAACATTTTTAAACCTTCATTAGTCAAAGTCTTTAGACTGTTTCTCAGTCCATGTTTGGAAATAGCAGATCTAATGATTTCATGCACTTGTCATATCCTATTAGTCATTGTGTACAGACTTCTCCTAATCAATGTCAGAATGAAATATGTCTCCTGCTCTGCATTTGGCTTTTATTAATAAGGCTCCTTTTGATTATGTTTGGATTCTAGCCTGGGCTTTGACTTTGTCATGCTGCTGCATCTCATTGAAAAGTTTTATCGTGTACCTTTTTAATGAAAGAAGTCAGTTGAAAATGAACAAATAAAAGTTTGTGAACCACTTGCTTGCTATAAAACTGGATAGTTACATATAGAGATGGGACTGATCCAATCCAATATTGGAACCCAATATTGACATAAGGTATTCATCAGTTACCAGACTGACGACAGCAATCCCACTTGTTTGCCACATGTTTTCTATTTGTGAACACTACACTAAACAGTGTGTATCTAAATGGCATTTTTCACCTTTACTATGCTTTTGCATTGAATATAAGGAAAATACGTTTACAATTACTGTGCTGTGATACAGCTAGAGTGAAGACACGTGGCCACCACACTCATGGTGTAACAATAAACACACACTAAAATGACAGTTAACATGCCAACCAACATAAACCACCATAAACAACCATAAACTGGCATGTCCTAAACAAACACATTAACAAACACGTGACAAACGCCTGAGAAACACATTACAAACAGTGACAAAGACTAACATTTACATTTTGGAACTTAAAATAGCAAACTTAAAGTCTCAGCAATACATCATGGGATAATATGCAACGCTACGCATGTGGATGTCACAAGCCAGAATCCTATAAACCCTCCACGATGGTTAAGGGACACCATGACACACATTACATTACACAAACTACACAAGCTGTCCAGAGTGAAGTTGAGTTTCAGCCTCATATAATCTTACATCAACAACACCAACAACAATCAACACAACAACACCACTAACAATCACCCACAACAACCAATAACCAACAACCAAAAACACTAACAACCACCAACAAAAACCAACAACACCTACCACCACAATCACCACAGCCACCACAACAACCACCACCACAGCCACCACAGCATACATCACCACAACCAACATACACCACCATCAACAACAACAACCATCAACAACAATCAACCACCACCACCACAACCACAACAACAACCACAACCACCACCACAGCTACCACAGCATACATCACCACAACCAACATACACCACCATCATCGACAACAACCATCAACTACAATCAACCACCACCACCACAACCACAACAACCACCACAACCACCACCACAGCCACCACAGCATACACCACCACAACCAACATACACCACCATCAACAACAACCATCAACAACAATCAGCCACCACCACCACAACCACAACAACCACAACCACCACAACTACCACAACAACCACCACCACAACAACAACCAACCACAAACACAACAACTCTTCATAAAAATAATAAGAAAAAGACTGTATAATATCGGTATCGGCAGATATCCAAATTCAGATATTGAAATTGGATCTGCACTGAAATAAAGTGGATAGATACATTCCTACTTGCACATGGCTCACAGGATGCTCAGAAACAAGGAGTTAAGATGGGAATCTACAGTATAACGGCACCAATCCACCTGTGTTTATCATCTCTACATGTGTGATATCAGCACCCAGATAGGAATATTAGACCCTCAATAGGTTTTTAATAAGCAAGGAAGTCACTGTGAGCTAATTATCCACCATCTCAGTAGATTTGCAATTACGGCAGTATTACTCTCATTTCTCTTCCCTCTGCTGTGTTGAATGATCGCTGTGTCTGAGAAGCCAGAGCCCATGGTGTTGAGAAAACACATTAACTCAAATGGTGATCTGACAGGCATTTCCCAGAACTGATGTGTGTGAGTGTGTGTGCGTGTGCGTGTTTGTATGTGAATGTTTTGGTGTGTGGGTGGTTGCAGTGGCAGTCAGAATCTGCGAGCACACATCAATGTGGTTGGCTGTGTTAAACTAAGTGGGATCTGTTTCAGTGTTGACGGTAAAGCCGGGTTTCATGTAGCAACTCTAAACTGCTGCCAGTCCATCCATGAAACTGGTAGCAAACAGTCGACATGGTGTGATGATAAACATGAATAATAAACAGGGCTTTTTTGCACCGGCAGTGTCAAGAGAGATACAGAGGGAGCGGGAGAGCCGAGCATCTACTGTGATTTGTATGTGGGGAAGGACCATCCTCTGAAGGTGAACAAGATGCAGGGTGATAGAATAGCGTTGCTTTTTAATCAAGATGCGTACAACATCGTATTGGCGGGGGATTTATTGCTGAATTGCTTTCGATCAGAGTTACCTGAAGGAAACCTGCATATTCTCAAAGCCAAAGGAGCAAAAGAGAGCAGAAGTTGAGGTGTTTTGATGTTTTTCAAACAAACTCTTAATTCCGATTTATTAATAATCACCAGAAAGTTACCCATTTGTCAGACCTAGCATCTAAGCACCTAAATGTAACACATAAAACTGCAGTTCTCATCAAATTTATTCCATTTATGTTGATCACATCGTAAAATATGTGGCACTTAGTTATCGAATCCAAGTGAAAGCAGTTAAAGGGCTTTCAGCTGCAACTGTAATATAAGTCAATAGTTTATCTCCCTTTCTCTCCTCATTAGTGAAATCTCTAGGCTATACCACACTGCAGATTATTGTTTTGTTTTGGAGGATTGTGATCTCCTAAGCACTTTGTGAGAGCCATTAAAGTACCATTTCCTTTACCAGAATCCCTCCTCAAGTCATTCTGAATGAGTGATTTCTGGTCGCTGGATGTTTTTATGTTCATTGTCAGAGAATGAAGTGTTTGTTTTGGTGTCGAGGAAGGCAGTGAATTTTCCTTTATGTGTGACATGGTGGTCGTTTTTCTCATCTTAAGCAACCTTAACACCTCAAGCAGTTATTGAAAGCATATATCTTGTTTTAGAAGAGTGGATCCTAACATCAGACATGCTGATGAGTTTATCTTTTATATAAACACAACCTACAGCTCATTCTTAATTATGGCAATGTCAAACACACTTTTATACAAACATGCAATATTTGTCATTCATGCAATATTAGAAACAAAAGCAAACAAATTTGGGGCACCCCGTAGCTCAGTTGGTAGAGCATGTGGACCATGTAATGAGGCTGCCAGTCCTCTGCAGCAGCCCAGGTTTGATTCCAGCCTGCAGCCCTTGCTGCATGCTGTCCCCTTCTCTGTTTCTCCCCCCTTGCTTTGTCACTTGACCTGCCTGGCTGAACCTGTGGAAAACCGTTAAATTTCACTGCTAAAATGTGGAAATGTTGATGGTGTTGGTGTCTGACATCCCTCTCACTCACAGCAGTAAACGAGTGAATGTTGTGCTTCAGTTCAGTCCTCAGCTGAATGGAGAAATGTGGCTGAGTCCGAGTCATGCCCAGCAGTGCACACCCACCCCACCAGACTTTGAATATGTGCTATTGATTATTACCAAAGCTACAAAGACCAAAATATAGCATTCAGGACAGCCCTAATGGGTTTTTCACAATTTAAAGCAAAATCAAGCCAGTTTTGCTATGATAATGATGATGAAAATTATTATTTATTTTCAGAACAAGTCTGATTTTTTTTCTTGTGTCACAGCAGCTCCATCTGCCTCGTCTTTCACAGGAAAGACAAATGTTAAGACAAGAAATAAAAATACAATCATTTAGCATTACAATCACAGAGGACAATATTCAAGGCCCTTCATTCTGGGATCCATATTTAGTTGTAGGATTGACTGATGTAAAAAAAAGAGTCCATCAACATATCAACATTATATGTGATAGTAACAATTTGAAATTCACTGTTCAGAACATGGTTGGGATCAGAAAGAATGTTGTTGGCCTGCCTGAATATGTTATTATGATCCATAAAGGTTCTCCTGGGCTTAAATTACAATCTTTGAGCAGATTTCCATTTCGTGGAGCAGTTTTGACTTCAAAGTCATGGACAAACGATTGCACCATGTGGTATTACAGTCTTGTATAACAGGGATTCTAAAACTTTTTCATGTCAAGAACCCACACAGTAGATGAGCCTCAAACCACGAACCCCTTATTTGAGAGCATTTTGTGATAAGGAAACCCCTTTGAGTGTTTTGTTTTATTTCCTGTTCTTCACAGGCACTCAGTGATCAAACTAGTATCACTGTGAATTACTTCCAATCAAAAACACCAATGCTGTTTCTTCCCTTGTTGCTCTGACTTCCAAAAAACATGATAAAGGTTAGGATATTTTATTCCTCCTTTTGCTGGGGACCCTCTGCAACCTACTCGAGGGCCCCTGTTGGCCCCCAGACCCCAGGGTG
Organism: Lutjanus argentimaculatus; assembly: GCA_034769285.1. Lineage (NCBI taxonomy): Eukaryota > Metazoa > Chordata > Actinopteri > Lutjaniformes > Lutjanidae > Lutjanus > Lutjanus argentimaculatus. The sequence continues at coordinate 24,649,015 of JAWZSL010000011.1, forward strand.
AAAACGACCACTCATAGACCACTCATAATCACATAAGTAGAAAACATAACAAGAATTAGTGTGCACGTCCCCAAAAGACCTATGGGGGTGGAGAAAATAAAGGCTTTGTTTTGTATTTTTTGCAGACAAATTTGAAATGATCTGCCCATGTTAACAGATGGTCAATTATGACCCAAACGGATTTGTATTAAAAATACCTTCTTGAATTCTTCATTATGGAGTTATCACAATTTTGAGCAAAATCATGCCAGTTTTGCTATGGTTGTATTAGGGCTGGGGAATATGGCTTTAAATAATATCTCTATTTTAAGACTATGCTGCAATACACAATATTTATTTTAATATACACAATTTTTCTAAAATAACATACCATCTCAAATAGGGATGATCTTGTAGAATATGATGCATTGCTGTAGATTAAACTCTCCAACAGTAAAGTATGACTGGAGTGATATGGACAAAATGATGATACCGCTATTGATATTGTGATTTTAATCATCAATAATATGGGTGTAATGACTCAGTTTGTAAAGGCAAATCATACAACAGGTAGAAACAGTCTGCTAAATTCAGGAAATTACATCACTTGAATGTAATCCAGCCTTTAAAAACAGGAAAAGACAACACTTGTGTCATATCACATTTTACAGTATCCAAAATCTTAGATGATATCTAGTCTCATATCACAATATATTGCCCAGCCCGAGGTTGTATAAGGCATTTGTCTGTCCATAGCTGGGAGTATAGATGCATGACACCTCATTGTTGCCATTTTGTGGTTCAGCATGTTGCCACTAGAGCTCACTCTTAAGCAGAACAATACACTTGGAGAGAGTAATCTCATTCTTGCCAGTCTCTAAAACAGCACTACACCCTATTTCCTTTACATATCTGCTTACACATGGAGAAGCATTTATAATTTTGGCAACATGACGCCTCCCTACTATATTTGGATCCATTTAATAGCACTCCTGCTACTTAATGTACCTATTAGGTTCAGTACTTTGTAACCCTTTGCTGCCCATGTTTGACTGCAGTCTTATTCTCCCCTTCAGATTACTTTTGAAAATTGGTCAAACCCCAAAAAGTTTTTTGTTTTTTGTGTCATCTTTACAAAGCTAGTCCAATGCACCTGAGTCACGTCTCTGCAAATGACTTACTAAGCCTCTTAAGTTTAATTCTTTGTGTTGCACTTGAAGCATAGAAAATCTTTGATTTCTCAATCCAGTCATGCTGATGATGCAGCTCCAAAACAACGAATGTATTAAAAGTATCACAGCACAGTGCCGATCTCTCCAGGAGGGAGGACGCTGTTGCTCTTTGTGTATCCAGGTGTGTGTGTTTGTTAATTCAGGTGCAGTCTTTGGAGTTGGACAGAGATACCATGGGAAACAGAACAAAGACAAGCAAGCCGAGACACTTCTGAGCCGGAAAGAGCCACTCTGTCACGAAAGTAATATGACAAGTGTTCACTTTTGCTGTCACAAGACCCACGGAAACGATCCCTTGTTACAAGGCGGTGGCAAGTTCAGGCAACAAAAGACAGGTAAATTGACAGGACAGTGGATAGAGAATGAGTTGAAAGGGGTTTACGGAGAGTTAGAAAACACCCAGGGGAGAGTGTGGGTAGTGAGGAGAGGTAGAGGGTGAGAGATAGACTTAGAGAAGAGTAATAATGAAGAATGAGAGCAAGTGGGAGGGAGCTGTCAAAAGAGAAAGAAAGTGATCAAGTAGGTGTGCGGCTCCGAGGGAGGTGGGGGAATGAAGGGACAAGGTTGGTGAGAAAAAGACGAGGCGCGACTGTTTTAATAACTTCAACTTAGCACAGGTCAATTGAGACGAGATCTCCCCAAACACACGGGTGCCTTAATAAAAGCCCTGCACATCACATTCAATAACTCACCATGAAAAACCAATGAAAGCCGCTAAGGCTGTGACAGACATATGAACCAACATATGGATCCAGCCACCTCTCTAAGGGCTGGTGTTACAGTCATCAAGAGGAGCAAAAAAGAAATCAATACCAAACAATGGCGAAGCAACTTTATTAGTTCTTATTAGACTGGTTTAATGAATCCCACTGCTGTTACACAGTGTGGTGACACAAGGCTGCTCATGGATTTTTTCCCCTTCAACCTCTCCATCACTCCACCTGAGTGTTTTTTCATCTCGTCATTCACGTGGGTTACCACCACTGTCACAATCCTCTATTGCTCCTGGGTGAGCAAAGCTTTGTGTTGGACATATGCTTCTAATGGCAGGTGTTTTTCCCCAACTATGAGCTGCTTGCGTGCATGGTGACATGTCATGGTAACCACAGGTAGTAACAGCTCTGAGGCTGTCAGTCTCGAAACAGAAATATTCCTCCAGGAATCAGTATGTTCATCCTGACTCTATTTTTAAAGGCAAAGACTGAAACATGAGTACAATCACTGTCAACACTCTTAGAAGTAAGGGTCCTTCCTGAAGGGCTGAGGTTCTACCCAGAACCATTTGCTTCTGAAGAACACTTTTCTAAAGAAAGGGTTTGTCAAGGGTTCTTGGTAAGAGAAAGGGTGGCATTAAAAAGCCTTTTCATCCAAAGAACTGCGAGTTCTTCAAGGATTGTTGAAATCTTTGAAGAACTCTTTTGCCGAGGTTTCTTTGTACCATAATATAAAAGGGTTTCTGGTAGAACCCCTTGGGTGGATTCTACATGAAACCTTTATAAAAAGTTCTCAGTAGAACCCAATGGGTTGAGTCTAGGTAAAAGCCATGGAATAAATGAGGAGTTCTTGGTTGGGATCTAGATAATACCCTTGGAATATAGAAAGGTTCCTAGTAAAACCCCTTGAGCGTGTTCAAGATAAAACCCTTGGAATCTAAAAAGGTTCTTGGTAGAACCCCCTTCTAGGTAAAACCCCTTGAATATAAAAATGTTATCAGCAGAACCCCATGGGTGGGTTGTAGATAAAACCCATGGAATGTAATAAGTTCTTGGTAGAATCCCCTGAGAGTATTCTAGATAAAACCCCTTGAATATAAAAAGGTGGAACAGTTCTGGATGGAACCCCCAGACAGGCCTTTCGGAATATGGAACCAGTCCCACACTGGTTCAAGCACCTACTTTTGAACTGTTCTGAGCATTTCCACCAAAAATAAATTGGTTCAGAACCTGAAAAATGGGTTCCCATTTTAGGGTCTGGGTCCTTTTAGGTGGAAAAAGGCCTAGACAGGGTTCACCAAAGAAGGGTTCTCAGTATGACCTCTCATAGGGGTTTCTCTGTGAAACCTTTTATAGATGGCTCTAGGTATAATCCTTTATGTTGAAAGGGTTCCAGTTGGAGCCTTCATAAAAGGTTCTACCAGGAACCAAAAATTGTTCTCCTATTTAGACAAGCCAAAGAACACCTTTATGGTTCTAGTTAGCACTTTTATTTCTAGGCATGTACCTGTTGCTCTTGTTGACAGACTACATGTTTTCTCTCGTGAACTGACGCCTTCACTCGGGGGTGAGGCCAATGTTTAAATTAGCAACCTCCACAAGCTCCCTTGCTGTTTGTTCTGGTGACTTCTGGGTAATGTAGTATAGCAGGAAGCCAGAGAAAGCCTTGCTTAATGGGGGGCTGGTGTAAGAGTCAGAGAGGGGCATGCCACAGATCCTACTCCCCTCCCCCATGGCACATCATGACTATTTCATCGCCTCACCTTTAATTAAAGATGAAAAACCTTGACTTCCGCCAGCGAGCAGCATCACCTTGAAATCTGTTCAGTGGGCCAGATCGTGATGAGCCCCGCTGGCAGGATCAGTCCCTGTGTTTTGAAAATGTAGTTTCAGATTTGCTTTTTGTTTTTTTTTAGAATCACTGTAGGGGGACAACACATTGTTTTTGTAAAGCAGTAAGTAATAACAGATTTTCTGGGAAATGAAGTGAAAAATGCCCTGATGTTTAGTCCTTTATCACAGTCACCAGTCAAGATAATATGTTACAATTAACATTAAGGCATTCTCGCAGATGCATGATGCAGCCTGGATGAGATTTATGAAAAATAAATATAATTTATCAAGTAAATGATTGTTTTTCATTCATCTGAAGTAATCCTTGAAAAAAAAAAAATCTCATACCTCGCTGGAACTGAAAAAATTATGAATTGTTGAGCATAATAGGAAACAGAAATTGTGGATATATAGTGTTGTTTTTAATTTGTAGTGTGTCTTTACAAATGATTGGTGAGTCTAACAACATGAAAAGAATAAAATTTCCCATGCTGTTTCATCTCGTCTGCCCGACAGTCAGCGTGATGGTTAGATGGATGCATACAGATTGCAAGTGAATGTTTCTAATTATAATGTGATGATTGAAGTCTTTATTTTACAGAGAAAGCAATATTCTAACAAATTACTACTTATAGCAAACTGAAAATTGTATTGTATATTTTTTGACCAAACATTTAATCAAATAATCATGAAAATAATGAGCGGACAAAAACTATACACAGCAAAATCAGCAGTGTTAATTCAACACTAATAGAGTGAAATTCAACACTTTGAAAGACAGACAACCATTCACTCTCACATTCACTTTTATTGGCAATTTAGAGTTACCATTTAACCTTTTGTGGGAGGAAGTCGGAGTGCCCGGAGAGAACCCACGTGGACACAAGGGGAACATGCAAACTCTGGGGGTTTCGAACTCATGACCTCCTTGCTGTGAGGCAGCAGTGCTAACCACTGCACCACCGAGTCAGCTTATTTATCATTAATTTACCATTTCCCCTCACACAGTTCTGTAGTATTACTATACATGATAGAGGCCTATCCTTTTTAATTAGCTAGGCAATTGAAAACATACATAAACTAACATTAGCTAACTGTTAGCTTACCAATTTAGGTATTTAGTAGCTACATACAAAAATAAATAGAACTGGATAGAAAACGTAATTAAATAACGTGTTGGCTTAAGTTTACTTACACATGAATTTTCCTTTTCCACTGAGAAATGTCTGCTAATGTCCAGTCAACAGAAAAGAGTAGCTCCTTTCTTCAATCACAGGAGGGATGTCTGGACATGTCTGTGATGACCCATTCTACCTCTGTAGCATTAACTCTAACACTTTAACTTAAAACACTAACACTTACAACATTAACACTTAAACTTATAACACTAACACTGACACTATCCTTTGAAATCAAAGCTGAGTTTAGAGTTGTTTGTAAAATTTCACATTTGACTCCCTGTAACAACACCAACTCTTTTTGAAAAATAACTATTTTTTAGTTGAATTAGACTAAACAAGAGTTGAAATGACAATAGTTTTACTCTCAGCTCAAACACTGAATATCTAACACTTTTGATTTTGCTGTGAACTGACGAAGTGAAATTTGAGGGTGGGGCTAAATTAACTCTGCAGAGTTGGAGTAACACTGATGTGATCAACTCTGTCAAATAACTACAACACTGAAGACCATTTAAATCAGAAACTGTTAAAATAACACTCTGGGAGAAGAAATCAATTCGGAATGTTTACTCTGAAATTTCAACACTCCATTTTTACTGTGTAGTTAATTGAAGCTAGGGCGGCACCAGGGTTTCCCCCAGTGCTTTATAGGCCTGGCGGGCCGCCAGGCTTTTCTTGCCTTGAACCACTACCTGAGAAACGGAGGGCACTGGGGCCGACACCGACGGCTGATAAAGGTTCAAGGCTCCGTAAATATCAGCCCGACTTTTTTAAACAAAGTAATAGCTGGAGTGAGGTCATAAGTGCTTGTCTGATTTCTAAATGCGACGTACGGTGTATTGATCGGGCGTTGTTTCAGCACCGCTGACAGCGCTTTATCCATCATGCGTTCACGGTGTGTGTGTGTGTGTGTGTGTGTGTGTGTGTGTGTGTGTGTGTGTGTGTGTGTGAAATGGGCAGTCGGAGTATTGGGTAGTCGGACTGCTGCTACGCACCCGTTCATAGCGACGTGTCAACGAATTGCCCCAGCCCTAGTTGAAACTCAATGCTGTTGATTGAACTTGTTAGCACTGTAACTAACAGGTTTTTAATACTTAGTTGCACAGAGGTTTTGACTGAATGTTCATCACAATGTGAACAAAAAGTCTTTGTAGAAACATGCTTGATTTACTGACCTGCCTATATTCTATCTGGCAGCAGTATAAAAGGCATTTCAACTTTTGCCTTCCAGGCGGATGTGATCTAAACTTCTATCTTACAACATTAGATAATTGCGGTGTTCTCAGGCAATTTAATTATGTGCTTCTGTGAGTGTTCAGCTTGGATTGCAGGTGCAACACAGTGAAACAACATGTAGCGATATCAATCTGTAACTTGGCTACAGGCTTTAATTTTACACAGTGTGATGTTGCTGTATTCATGTTCGATTTCTGTAATGATGGTCCTCTATCACATAACATGCTTTAATTAACACATTCACCAACAACCTGTTGTATTGTGTTAAGTCATCCTCTTCTTACACAAGTGAAACTGTTGTTTACCTGGCTTGCAGTGCTTTACTTTGTACACCTGCTCCCATCTCATCCTCATCATCATTAAAACTGGTTCATGTAAAATTACAGTTTGACATCTCCTGCATTCAACAACACAAATGACTTGTATGTAGGTGTCAAGTCTTTAGCAGTGCTGGCAGTGCTGTGTGACATGATTGGTCCGGCAGATGTTGTCAAATCACTACACATGAGCTCTCCTTGTTAGCAGGCTGCACTGCTACAATCACTATTTTAATAGTCACTGCAGGAAAATAATAGAAGTGGCAAGTGGGACAAATGAGGCCATTATTATTTGGTTTGGTATTACTCCACATACATAAGGTCCACACTAGTTAAACACACAACAAAGGCACAGGTTTGACAGATTTAAGCAATATATGTACATTCAAACAAAACAACAAAGCTTCCATTGCATATTTTCTTGCCTACCCATGACAATAACAGCCATAACAGCCAGTAGAGAATGCAGTGTCTATGCTATTATGCCAACAGATTACATGAAAGAAATAATGATTGCAGTAAGTGTTGCACATATTTATGTATGTGATGAAAAGCCAAAGATAATGTATATATATAATGTAAGCCTACAAGTTTCTTTGTGAAATAAAACAAGAGTTAGTTGTCTAGGAGGTGTAGAGGGGTTTTTAACATTTAACAACTGGTCAATCATATGAATCCCATCCAGAGCACAATACTGTATGTGAGTAACTTTTTACCCCCACCCTAGTAATAATTTACAGCCACAGTTTGCCTTTGTCATTGACCTCGCTCATCCTCCTGCAATTTAAATCCCATCTGGAAAAATGTGCTTGTATTTTAAAGTCCATCTCTGAGTTTTTTCTGCAGAAAGAGCTGCTTGAAATCAGGGTGACTGTGGGGTATTAAGAAGTCTTAAAAACTCCAATAATTTCAATGTTAGGCCTTAAAAAGTCTTCTGTGCTATTTTGACAAGACTTAAAATTGGATTGCATTATGAAGTTAATGTAACCTTTTAATGTGTTTTAGGGAAAAAAAATGTATTGATCACCCTGTAACAACTACAAAATCAATATGGAACCAATAAACAATGATGAAGTCTGTCCCCTGTGGCACCCACTATGCACCAACAATGTTAACACATGTGACTCTGGTAAGAAACCTCCTGACATGCTCTAGACTTACACGTGGTAACTAAACATAAATCATGTAAATCATATCCTTTATACTTTTTTGCCAGTATTGTCATGAAGTAGGTCTTCAATTGCCTTTATAATGGTCTTAAATTTTACTTGTTTAAACCCCCAGAAACCCTATAAACCTCATAATTGTTAGAAAAGTTAAGGGCCCAATGTGTAACATTTATGGGGATTTATTGGCAGAATATGGCAGAAATGAAATCTAATATTCATAAATATGTGTTCATTAGTATATAATCACCTGAGAATAAGAATTGTTATGTTTTCGTTACCTTACAATGGGCCATTTATATCTACAGAAAGAGCAGGTCCTCTACCACGCTGGCTGCCATGTTGCACCGCCATGTTTGTACAGACTAGTTAGTCCTTCAGTCAGAACGGACAAACTAAACACTGACTCTTGTTTCTGCCTTTCACATTTTTAGTGGCAAGTTTCACAGCCACTGTTGTTTCTTCTACACGTTTGGAAGGAGAGGGCGAGACCAAATGCAATCTACAAGCTCACTGCTAAATGCAACTCAGTCCTACTCGCTGGTCCTTTAAGGGATCATCAAAGTTATCACAGTTGATACTGAGGAGGACATAAATGTCTGTACTGTACCAAATGTTATGACCATCCATTTAACTGTTGTTGAAATGTTTCTGGTCTGGTGGTCCAACCAATTTACATACAGAAGGACAGAGCCACAATGGCTAAAACATTCATCACTTTTGTATTAATATTATATTTTTTCGCTGAGTAGCTTTTGTAAAAGCGAAAAATGACATATTAAACTTTGGAGTCACAGAAGGACAACCCACTCGAACGGGTTGTGAAGGGGTCCAAATAAGGTTGGACATTTTGCATTTGGAAAATGATCACATAAATATTTGTGTCTGTACATTGTAGTTCATTGTAAAACACTGGCCAAGGATGCACATCTCATTACAATTTATAGGGGACAGTGGTGAAATTAAACCCTGGACTTATCTGTTCTGCTGTATTAAAAGGTAGCTCAGTTCAATTTATGTTAATTATTCACATTGAAATACCCTCAACTCCTGTCCGTCTTTCAAGAGGACAGACTGTCAAACAAAACTCCATTCTAAAAGCAGGTGTTTTATCGTAGGGACACAGTATTTTTTCACAGTGAAACCTTCAGCTACACCATCACAAAGACTCTTCTGATTCACTTTGATCTACATGCACAATCGGCACACGTCATTTACTCAGTAATATTAAAAGGATATTCCACTTTACATGATAACCCACTCAGTATGTACTCACCCCTATGCCGATGTGAGGATGGGTGCAATGTCCGCGGCTTGTGGACACTTGGATTACACCACACGAGCAGGATGGAGACATTTTGTGTTTGTTTTGTGTTCTTTTTTTAACGTTTTAAACTGGGTCACCATTCACTGCCATTGTACTGGATTTGGCTGCAACCCTGTTTTCTGCTGAAACTCCAGGATTGTTTTGTGAACTGTAGATCTTCACCCATCCTCACATCAGCATAGGGGTGAGTACATACTGAGTGGGTTATCATGTAAAGTGGAATATCGCTTTAACTAACCAGTGATGTGAAGTGTTTGCCACAGACGTACACTACGCGTATGGACTAGTCTGGAACTACGGCCCTTGTTTTCACCAGACGAAAGCAACATACACAGTTCATACCTCTTATCAGGATATATAGGGAGGACACAAACAAAACCTTATATTATTAAATAAAGCTATATTTTCAATAACATAATTTGTAATTTATTTAGGGAGACAACTTCATGTTTCTTAGAAGTTGGGGTGGACACGTCACCTCTGCCTCCCCACGGGATCTGCACCCGAGAGAGCGTGGCATACACTTAGACCTGTAAAGTGTGTGAAGTGAGACTTTTTCTTGTGTCTGTTGATGTTTTCATGAATGTTACAAGTACACCAAAGTGTCAGAAGAATCAGGTGGTGTATGTGTGCGCGGGGGGTCTGTTTCATCTTAACACGTGTTTTTGCTGTTGTCAAGCGAAAAAAGGGAGTGAGAAGGACTTGCGAAAAGTTGAGAAGGTATTACTCACAACTCCTTGTTGTGTTATTGGTCTTTGTAATAGCTCGACCACATACTGTATATATTGTTCTGTGTTTATCCATGAGTGGCTGAGCTGGGAGAGGAGAATTGGCTGATTCACTGAAAGGATGGCATGGTTGATCAAAGGAGTGTGGAAACCCTGCTGATTTAATGAAACTGTAAAGTAGCTGGCCAAGTTAGAGCACATTTGTTATTTTGATGTTGTTTACCCTTGTTAATACAGTATGTAGTCTAATATTTAGGACTAAAATAACTGATTTACAGGACACCTAACAGCATCCTAGAAACACAAAGCAACAAAGCAGCAGGTTTTGGCAATTAAGTTTATCTGGGCCTGTTTTTATTTATGTCACTTGTGCAGCGGAGACACATGCCTTTTGTTTGTTTGAATATTAAATATCAAGTTCATTTAGGAAATAAAATATATTCATAAAATTGTTTATTATTGGAATTCTTCTTGCAGCAATACTGTAAAGTAGTTTCAGTGGATGTGGAGTGCTGACAAACGTGCAGAATAACCCTGCAGGGTCATTTCATCAGAGGCAGGGTGATATTTCTGCCCTGTAGGTGAGCCTGTCTGGTTGCAGGTTGTTTTGCTGAAGGTGGAATTGTACTTGTGCCCTTTAGAGCAATTTTCCAGGTTGACTATTCATTTGGCCAAAGGTTGGGTGGTATTTTCTGATATTGTCTCGCAGTGCTGTTGCAAACAGCAGATGGCATTGTTAATGTTGCTCTGTGTGTGAGGGCTAAGAGATTTTGAAAAAAATATCTAATTGAGATTATTTTGACTGATATTGCAATTGTGTTATGATTTCTGGTTTTTGAGAAAATGACCATTTTTACGCCATTATTCTTCTTTTTCAACATATGAAAATTAAAATGAAAATTATGGATTTATTTTCCTACTTCTCTAAAAAAGACACTGCAGTTCAAGGCTGGATTACAAAGCCACTGAAAGGTATATGATCGCACTGCAGCCGACACTGAGGTACAATTCTAGCACTGGCATTAGCTTATTGTTATTCTTTCCTGCTCAGCTTACTTTGGGGATAACCCAGTTACTTTTCCAGCAGTTGAGAAATGAGACCAAGGCTATTCTTGGTCTTGAAAAGTTGCAGCATCTATTAACTGACACACCGTAAGACTGCAACTTACTGCAAAGTTTAATAATTTTCTCCTCTGCTATGAGCAGCTCGGCAGTCTGCCTCTCACTTTACTTCGCTTGCATGGCGCACAGACTTAGACACAGCCCTGTTCCTTAAGATAGCTATGCTTACTGTATGCGTCAGTAAAGTCAAATAAAACATTATTCAGGCAGGCATGTTGCTTTGTCACCGTAGTAAGAAAAAATCCATAGTATCAAAGGTCTCATGGTATGTGATCATCTGTGATGCTTGTAGCTCTTTAAATGCTGTTTATTCAGTCCCACACACCATCATTCATTCAGTAACTGTAGATGGATGTACATCTGTACACTCAGCCGGGCATCCAGCAATTTTTCATTCTAAATTTTCACATCCTTTTTTCCCAGGAGTTTCAGTCTGTTGAGGTTTAAGCAACCCAAGAACCTCAAGTGATTTGCTAGAAATTTTTGACAAGATGTGGGACACACCATCACTGATCCAGGAGCAGTGGATGTACAGTATGTACATGTATACACTCAGCTGGGCATCTAGCAAGTTTAAATTCTAAATTTTCAATCTACTGAGGTTAAAGCAACCTCAAGTGTTGACAAAAATGTCATTGTGCAGCTTTTTATTAATTGCTTGCAGACACAGAATATGGTGCCAGTAACAAGCTCGTTGGAAACAAGGGCCTCATGTGCCAATTTATATATTTTTACATTATATGATCTTATTTTTTTACATTATGTTCAGGCCACCTGCATCCTGCCAATGTTCCTGGCACAACCCCAATTAACATTAACTCATGCAGGAATTCAGTGTCTGGATACAACTCAACAAAACTTCCTCCAGGCCATCTAATGAACTCCATGAGCTTCTATACAGCCCACTTCCTAAATCTAATATAAATGTAGGAAACATTTTAAAAATATGAATATATGACTGGTGCTTATAGGCTTATAATGCAACAACACAATTGTACGTGATTGGGCTTATATCTGAACATTGATATTTGAATTATTAATCAACACTCAAATGCTGTGCACCGATTTTCTTCACGTTCACTCTCATTTGACCAAAGACAGGGTGATATTTAAGATTAGATAATTTAAGATAAACTTTATAGATCCCTCAACAGGGAAAATCATACATTACAACAGCTCAAAAAATAGAAGGGAAAATAGAATAAAAAACATTTGAAAATATAAAAAATATAGATTATAGGATATAAAACATGTACACACAGACTATACACACTATATGAGCACTATAACGCACCACGTGTGAGAGCTGAACAATTTGGAAAAAATATCTAATTGTGATTATTTTGACTGATATCACAATTGTGGTGTGATTTGCAACATTAGAGGGAAAGAATTGTTACATCAATATTCTCATTTCACTTAACAACATATGAAAATGATTATGGTGTGATTTTTGCTGGGATCTGTTAGGGGTCGGATAAATCGATTCTCTTAAGTATCAGGATTCTTTTTATTACAATTCCTGAATCGAGTGTTTGATTGCTGAGTTGATTTTTAAAATATATTTAAATAACTAGTGCTTAGTGCATTAGATCGATGCTAACGCATAATGGGAATTCCCATTAACACGCTAATGGAAATTAGTACCGCAATCGCTGTAATATTATCTCAACAAACATATCCATTTTTCTTCACATGCTTAGCATAAATTACATATGTGCCCAGACTTGCAGGTTTATATTTCTCATGCTGAAAATGAATAACTGCTGATTTTACATCACTAACTCAATCTGCTACATAAACATTCCACAGCAAACTCGAAGGGTAAAAACTCACATACATTTATATTTTCTATTTTTTTTTTTTTTTTTTTTTTGCCCACTACTTGATGAACAGGAACAGATAAATGTAGCAGGGTAATTCACTTAACATTTTTACCACTTTTCTGTATAGTACGGCAATGATGCTGCTGAAATAAAACTCAGAAAGACTGACTGACGTCTGGATTGTTTTTAGAAATATGAATCGTAATATACAGTCTCTAGAAGTGTGTGATTCAACTTTTGAAAATGGTCAAGCATGATAGCATGATAGCATGAAATCAGGAGATAAGTGTATCGTCCCAGCCTTAGAATCTGTACTAAACAGAGATGATTTTTTTTAAGTCTCTAGAATATGATATGTAGGCCAGAACATCTCTGTAGCATGATATTTTCATTTAAATTGCTTCTTTCTTTTTTTTTTACGCACATTTTATCTTTTACAAATACTGTGCATCCTGAAATTTTAAATTGGCAGACAGACATAATGCAATTTTAAACTGTTCAGCACTACCGTGTGTGTTTTCCTGTCATTTTCATGTGATGGTATGTGGTCATCTGTGGTGCGTGTAGCTCCTGAAATGCCGTTTATTAAATCCCACACACCACCACTGACCCAGTAGCAGTGGATGGATGTACATGTGTACACTCAGCTGGGCATCTAGCAAGTTTTAATTCTAAATTGAGGTTAAATCAACCTCAAGTGTTGACAAAATGTCGTTGTACAGCTTTTCATTAATTGCTTGCAGACACAGAATGTGATGCCAGTAACAAGCTCATTGGAAACATGGGGCCCCATGTGCCACTGTATTTATTTTTACTCTGTATGATGTTTTTTTTTTTTTTACATTATGTCCACACCGCCTGCATCCTGTGAATGTTCTCGGCACTGACCCTGTTAATAGTTCCTAATGCAGCTATTCAGTGTCTGGATACAAGTCAACAAAAACTTCCTCCAGGCCATCTAATGAACTCCGTGAGCTTCTATACAGCACTCAGCAGAGGTGACAAAGTGCACCTATTCATTATTTTAAGTAGAAGTACGCATACTTGTCTACTAAAGTAAAAGCAGTGATTCAACTTCTTTACTCAATTAAAGGTGAAAAAGACCTGAGACGTACTCTGAGTAGAAAAGTAAAAAGAAGCCCTTTGAAGGACATTTCTGTTGGCTGTTTCTGTGCAAAGAAAACTGATCCTCACTTTTCTGTTTCATCTTTTACATCATTTTTGCCTTGTTAGGTTTGTCATGCTTGAAATGCACCGAGGGATACAACATGTGTTACTGTCTCATCCATTTAGGTTGGAATCATTCTTGATTAGGGAGGAAACGATCACCTGTTTCACAATAAATTGTGATAAAATTCGATTTGACGATTACTATTATTGTTTCAAATAACTTCAGCCTGTATATCAGTACATTTTCAGCACATTTTAACAATACTATGATATTGTTACTGTTCTGATTGCATAAAAAGTTAAGTTTTTTTAAACTCAGATTTAAACATATGGTGTGACAGCTTACTGTGATGGTTTTCCTTAAATTAGATTAAAGAAAATATTACTATATCACTTTGCATCCAATACTGCAATATATTGATTTGTAATCCCTGTATTGATATCATATCACCAGATTCTTGCCAATACACAGCTCTACAAAATGAGTACAGTAATAAGTATGCTACTTCTGGCTCTCAGCACTTACTAAAATTTAAATTTGTATGCTATGTTAAGTTTAAAGAATAAATCCTCATTTCCTTCTTTATTTCACAGAACATGTTTTTTTATGTCTGCCTTTATTAGTATGCAAATTTAAGCATTACATGTTCTTTGTTGCTTTATTAAAAGACCAGAGCCTTTTTATAGACTCACAAATAAATAGAGCGAGATGTTAATGGTTACACTTTAGTGGCCAAAGACAACTCATCACTTGGCATCAGTATCAATGAGCAGGAGGAAAACAAAGAACTACCAAGTAATACTACATAAAGAAACTGTAATTATCTGAATCTGAAGTCTTCTAACAGCTAAACTCTACCGTAAGATACATATAAACAAAATTTAAAGGCTGATGTATGGTTTACTAGAGGGATTCCTGAAATGTGATGGACTGGCAACCTGTCTGTAAAGAACCCTTTCTCCCACCAAGTGCATGCTGGGACTGGCTCCAACTCCCTGTGACCCTGGATAAATGGGCACAAAGAATAAATGGAACTACGAGCTCTTTAAAAATGCTATTAGTTTGCAATCGTGCTTTGAAAACAATCTGCATATTATGCATATCTAACCATAGTAGGTCAGATTTTTTTGTAAAAACAAAACGGAGCGCACAAGACCTTGTGTCAGATGTAGACTAACAAAATTAGTTTCTGCTCTGGGTTGGAATTTATCAGCGTTGAAAATCTGAAGTGCGCTGGAACTTACTATAAAATGTCAGCTCTAGTTTTTAATTTTAACTTTTAATTAAAAGCCTTCCGTTTTGACCCTGGAGAGGATGGGTTCTCTGTTAGCGTAACACGATCTTTTCAATGTTGTACTTGGTGAAATGGGATAGTGTCTGTGAACTGTACCTTTTTACTAATTTATGTGTGCTACAGGCTGTGCAGACACCTTGATGGAATATTTTTCTGTCTTCACAGCCTGTACAGCTCATGATTTAGTCCTCAGTGTTCATGGAGGTGAAGCTGTCAAACCAAAAGTCACATCTTTACTGCATCAATTAACTGAATCAAACAAAACAGATCGTGGGTGAGGACAGCAATTCATGCAAGCCTTTTCAAAAGGTTTGTAATCATCCTTGGCTGTGATTT
Source organism: Lutjanus argentimaculatus (assembly GCA_034769285.1). Taxonomy (NCBI): domain Eukaryota; kingdom Metazoa; phylum Chordata; class Actinopteri; order Lutjaniformes; family Lutjanidae; genus Lutjanus; species Lutjanus argentimaculatus. The sequence goes on from JAWZSL010000011.1 coordinate 24,664,476, forward strand.
TGCTTTTAATGTCATTACAGTTTACGAAACAGCTGAATGCCACAGTGCAAAGAATGGCGTGTCCTTGGTGTTGCCTGACAACCGGAGCTGTTTTGTACTAATTGAATTGCTATTCTTTTCAATGGTTAGGATTGCAGCTTTTACAGCTCACCCAGCCAAAGGCGTGGAGGCACGCAGGTCTGACTAAAACCTCACACCATACATTTTTGTTTAGACATGGACTATGAATTATTCATCTGTTTCATAATGAAACAATAATTCTTAATGCGTAGGGTACATGTAGAATGTCAGAGCATAATAATGCTTGGTAATGCTTAGTAAAAAAAAAATGTAGTTATTTGTTGAAAATCTAAAATCAATCTTGTAAAATGCAGAATAAAACTACTACTACTCACTCAAGCCATTTTGCTAACTTTCGTTTTGTGTTTGTTACAGTATTGCCCTCTCAGAAACCCAGTAGAGTGTGTTGCCTGGCAACATCACAGTTTAACTTGCAAGTTAATATATTTTTATTATCAGTCCTTATCGCTTCCCACTCGGGGCAGAGGAGGGTCTCTGTTTGCAAGGCGCTCTGACTTGTTTTTGGCTGAAATGCAGGAAATCTGGGGGGCAGCACTATAAATGAGAAGGTCTGTGACTTACTAAGTGAGTGATGAAGTTACACCATTGGTTGGTTAAGTGTGGGAGTTTTCCAATTGGCTATTGTTCTTTCAAAATTAATGAAGTCACTTTTAGCGTTTTCACCCTCGCACTGGGGACTCTAAACCCTAAACCCATTCATTAAATTATTCACTTCTTTTGGCAAAACTCTAAACTCATATTAACCGCTAAAACGGATTTTGCACTGTGATGCACTGACGTTGCAAAATGGTGAACACAGGTGGTAGGAGCTGAACACAACTCCAACACAACTGACATTGTTTCCACAACGACTCAAAATTGATCACACCCCTACACCAGGTTTTTCTGTGCTAAGCAGTGGATGTACATTTTTTATCTATTTTTTAATGCAAAATGTATATATAATAACAATAATAACACACTGTTGCTTCTGTTTTCCATTTTTTGATGTGCTGTGCAATGACTGCTCAGTAGTGTTCAAAAACTGACTGGCTGTGTGTACGATCTGAAAGCACTATTTGGTTTTGAGCACAGATTAAATGGTTTTGATAAAATTGATTGATCTTGCCATTAGAGTCAGAGGTAATGTGAATGTAGCAATTGTGAAAAACTCTAACATGGTTCATTATAGTTGCAGACAGACGTGATTTGTTGCTAATTTATTTTATATATGAGTTTGCCAGAGTGATGTAAAAACTACCAAAATCTACTGACAAAGTTATCAAGTTGACAACAGTGGACTGATGGCTTCATGAAGGTCACCAAGTTTAAAATTTCACTGGTAACAGTTTTGATAAACTACCAACAATGTTCAACAGAGAAAAGTGGCTGCATTTATTTAAACTGTAGGTCTAAAATAGGACTATGACCGATGTATAATTTATACCATAAGACAAATTATAAAAAAAAAAATTACATTATAATTGTTTCAGTGCCAATAATGCAGTCTACTACTACTGCAGGATATTAGTGAAACAAGACTAGCAGTTTTGTGCACAGGGCAGAGTGCTGCTTTGAGCTAAATGTGAACGTCAGGATGCTAACATGCTGACGTCTCGCAGGTTCTAGCACAGTTAGTTTAGTTTTGCATTCTAGCATGCTATCACTACTTTTTAATTGGCGCTTAACACAAAGCTGAGGCTGATGGGAATTACTTCTGCAGGTATTTGGACATCAATCAAGCGGCACAAGATTTTGACCTGCTGGTGATGCTAGAGCATTGGTTCCCAACCTGGGGTCTGTGCTGCTATCAAGGGGATGACAGAAATCAGAGAGGGTCCCCGAGGCTTTGCCTGCCCTGAGGTTGTCCAAATTAGATTTGCGCACATTAACTGAAATCACAATTTTGGGTAATTTTCCAAGGAAAATAGTTTGGGACTCACTGAGCTTGAGGAACAGTTAAGGCGCCACCAAAGTTGGATTAATCCTCTGGGGACCATGAGTGACTTCATATAAAGCTTCACAGCATTTTGATTTAATTTATTGATTGTTTTAAGTATTTTTTTTTTAACAAAATAGTTGCAGACTGAATCAACGATGTATCATCAGTGACACATTAGGAATGATGACTGTTTTAAATGTTACCAGTGCAAGGTATGCAGAATAAATGTATCAGATGTATTTTAGTCACAGTTTGCCCATTTGTTCAGAAAATCTGAGTCACTTTCTCTGACACTGAAATGCTCTGTATCACAAGTAAACTTTTCATAAATACAACTCAATATGTTCACAACTACTTCACAGACCCAAGAACTCACCTCAATACAGGCTAGTGTTCTTGGGATTCAGAGGTATTTGAGAGTTAACTTAAGTAGTGAATGTCATGATAAAAGGCTTCATATACTGTAGAGTGCTGCTATTATCGGCAATCTGACCTCCCCCTATAAACGCCTTTCTATTTCCAGGTTTCGCCCACTCACAGTCTTGGCAACGCACTGAAAAAAAGAGGCTCTGAGATATCACATATCGCATCGTTCCAGTCTGCTGTGACACCAACACACTGCTGCATCATTCAGCAATGCACACAGGCTGGACGGGCCAGAATATTCTGTGAGTGAGAGTGGGAGTCCTCACAGCCGCAAATTAACCAGCAGAATTGGATTCAACCACACATGTATCAAAAAGGTTGATTTTTTTCCTGCAAATTAATAACACTAGCAAGAAACCTTCTCTCAGTCATTTTGGGGCCTAAGGCAAACATTGACATGGTGCTCCCTTAACTACCTGTTCTCCCCCTATTTCAATCCTTGAATAAATAATAACTCATAAAATAAACTTTTATTTATGGTGGAGAGCTGAGGAATCTTACAGCTTGAGGAAAAAGGCTCTTCTGAAGTTTGGTGGTATGACAGTGGATACCTCTGTATCTCTTGCCAGACAGCAGCAGGGTGAACAGGCTTCCTCCTTTTTACAGCCCTGCTGGTGTGGCTTTGCTTAGTTTTTTGTTTACACTCATGAATTAACCATTCTGATACCACTGTATCGGATGAATTTTTAGAAAGACATACAGTAAGTAACTAGAAGAGTGCACTCAGTAGAGTGCAGATGTCCGCCAGGCAACAGGTGGTGAAGTGCCTTCTGCCTTCAGCCAACATTAATCTGACCCTCACATCCTTTGTCCCAAACTGAAACAAGACTTTAAACTGAAACAGTTGTTGATCACTTGCAGAACCTAGTGGCTAGTTGCGAAGAGTAGAGAGAAGTCAGCTGTCAGTGGTTGTGTAAAACAGAGCAGTCAAAAAATAGAATCACGGAATTAAATATGAAACTTATCACTATATTAGCCTGTAACTTTGAAGGAATTTAATAAAAGGTATTAAGTGTGTTTTCTAGTAAAATTGAAGTTATCACTACACATGTGTGATTCCAGTAAATAATTTCCAGTGAGAAACATGCGGTCTTCACTTAGAGACTATTTTTACAGAAGATTCTTGAGAAATTTTGATTTACAAAGGTCCCTCAGCACACAGTCATGAATGTGCACAAAAGAAAGGCTGATTGGTCCAGTCGTATTCAAGATTAGCTGCGGGCAAGCTTCAGGCCGGTTGATCACTCATGCACAAACACACACACGCGCACATACATGCACACACGCACATGCACGGGGATAATTAGTGAAAAGTTAAAAAAAAAAAAAACTTGCTTTTTTATGAGGTTCTTGGTAGTTTGGGGGCCTTAGTCACTTTGCCTAATGGCAAATCCCCCCTGCCCTCTCTCACATACATTATTTATTTTCTGAGTCTTTGTAATATTGTAGTACTGTGTTATTTCATGTTGTACATGGGTAGCATCTAAAAGATTAAACAGGGAAATACACACATATGTGCATTAACATGGTCACCAGGATGCCATACAGCAGTTGTTTGTGGCTTCCTCCTGGTCTTGTGTCCTTCTGACCTCTCTCCATCTGCAGGGATGTTGGATATTTGGCAAACACACAACAATCAGCAGTGATGACACATTTGAAAAGACTTGCAAATATCATACTTTATCCTGGCATCGATTTGAAACTGTTTAAACTGAATTTATCTCCTGCTGATAGGTGTTGCTGAGTGTGGCGTCAATGCTTTCTGTACGTCTTTGAATGAACCAGAGAAAAGGGTGTGTGTGTGCAGTTGGGGAATAAAACGTATTGTATTTTTCTCCAGCTTACCACTCAGCAAGCGGCTCCCAGGAGGGATCTCACCTTGCCTGCTTGCAAACTTCTAAACCCAACTGGAATCTGCATGATGTCACATGGATTTGTTTCCATGGCGTTCGATTGCCCCTTGTGGATATGTTTCCCTGGTTTTTGATTTCCCTGTGTGAGTCTGCTCCTGTGGATCTCCACTAGTGTATTTTAACTTCACTGTGTTCAGTAGTATCACATGGAGTCCTAAGAACTCATGAAAAGTTGTTGCAATAGTGGATGATATGTGACGGTTTAATTGGCAGGTGGACTGAAATACAGCTGCACTTGTTGGCTTATTATACAGTATTTATATAACATAAATCAAGTAGGATTCACTGTCCATAAAATGATGGAAATAGTAGATATAATAATGATAAAAACAAATTAAAATTCAGTTTAATTTTTTGAGCAGTCTAGATAAAAAGAATAAGAACTGGCACACAAAAGCATTTAATGTTTAAATTTTTAAGTGTGCCTTTGACTGTCAACTAGAGATGTCAATTTTTTTACTTTCAACCGCTGACACCTGTTAACCGATAACAAACCGGTTAATTTTTTCAGCTTCTCTTCGAGGTTGTCTGGTGTCCAGCACATGTCAGTCAACAATCAGAGAGGCTCTGAGTGAGAAGCACACCGGACTGCATCTCCCAGTCAGCATTGATGAAGTTGTTGTTGTTGAAGTTGAAGTTGTAGTAGACGTAGTGAGGGCTCTCCAGCAACTGGTCATCAGAGCAGACTTGTCAACCTTGACTAGCTTGACTTTTAGCTCATTCCTCTTCTCCGGAAAGTATTTTTAAAGCATTTAGTCACAGTAGCTCTTGATGGCATAACATACTCTAGTATTAAGCTAGCCTCTATTTATCAAACCAGCTCTTTAAATCCCTCGCCCTCTACTACACTGATCGACAGCATATAATATCTGTCTCAATCTTTTGGCACACCAACTGGGCGATGGTCTTGGACTAGCATCACACTTTCAACCCCTCAGCTAGCAGCAACTTGATCTTTGGATGCAAGCCATCCTCGGACATGACGGCCTGGTGCCTGTTCTTAATGTTGTACAACATAGTGGTAATACTGCAATACTACTATACTGCCTTTCTGAAGGAAATGCACCCATTATGCAGAGACCTGTGGGGCTGAAAAACTGCACTTTCTGGCCACTTGAGCCTGGCTCCAAAAGCCAGTTAACCCCCATATTAAAATGTCCAGCTGACAGCAGAAATAAACATGGACAAGTGAGAGAAAGGGAGCATGCAAATGTCGATAGAAGTGTCGACATGATATGAACTTTATTTGATCATGAAGTCCAATGTTACTCAACAATTCTGTGGTCTACACTGCAGACTGGAGTCAGTGTTAACAGTAACAAAATGGCTAGATCTGCGTTACATACACTCACCACTTCTTCGTTGTGCAGCTGGATGTGCTGTCTCTTTGAAAGCCCATTAACACCAATGTTAATGGTAACGGTTAACCATTGACATCCCTAATTTCATTGTATAATAAGTGCTACAATCATCAACTGAAGTTCAAAGAGGACTTTAGTTTGACTAAGAGGTCAAAGTTTTGTCAAATGAATAGTTAATTTCATGTACCGGTTTGTGTGCGTCAAACTAAATATGCATGTTTTTTGTGTTTGTTCACACATCTGGTCCTGGACTTGCTCAAACAGGGGAAGAAAATGTTTAATACCAGTTTGTGGATCCAGGTTATCTTTTTTGTTCTCTGAACAACATCAACTCTGCTATTATAAACCCTCTTCATGTCAGAACGGTGAAGCATCCTTTGTTTTTAAATATTTAAAGATTCTTGGATAATACAAAAAGGCTTCCGGGCAGATTTGTAATTCAAATTGGACCTTGAGGATATGTTTTATCCCCGGCATCCTTTGGTGAGGCTGCGAGGCAAACAACAACTAAAATTTTAATCTCAACTTTGTGACATCAAATAGATATAGTTGTACTCCGTGTCACAGAGTGTAGAAGCGCGGACATATTTGTCTATTAATGGAAGCTCTTTTCTTTTTTGGCCTGGTTGTGTTTTTGTTCTTTCATTACATAAATGGAGCAGCACCTTCCGCTTTTACCTCTACCCCAAACGTAACCTCACCCCAACCCAATTACTCTGAGGCTCTTTTGGCTGCTGAATATGCTTCAAACCTCCGCTTTTGGTCCCAGGTTAGTTCACTCTCATGTTTTATTCATGCTTTGTTGTTGTTTGTTTTTTTTCTTGCTGGTTCCCCCTGCGTCTGTGGCGAACATGACGCACACCCTACGCAACAAACCTCAAACAGGACGACTGCTCACGTACATAAGAGGACAGATGAGGCAACACTGGGATGGTAACGCTGGTATCATCGAAAATCCACTGGAAGTGATGAGACTGACACCTTTTTTTTTGAGATGTAGAACAACCTGAGATTATTTCAAAAAGATGAGCTCAGGAAATGAACATATATAAACAATATATACATTTTAAAGCTGATGAGAAGGGTTTCAGCGATTTTGACGTCACTTAGGGGTCACGTCTTAATAAAATGCAGCTCCGTGATCCGAGAAGGAGACTCCCCTGGTGAATTGAGTCAATCTGAAGATCATGATGGTGATGGGGGAGGTGGAGAGTTGCACTCTGAAATGCAGACTGACCAATGACGACAGTGCTATTTAAAGATCATCCACGTCCAACAAACTGGTTTTGTTTATAGAACGTGGGAAGAAAGCTTATCGGGCAGATACGTTTGTGAATGAGAGAAGCTTTTAGAGAGTGTGGGAGAAGGGGAAATACCTCAAAATTGAATTCAGTTGAAAACAGGCAGGAAATTGAATAAAGGGAGTGAGAGAAAGATGGCAGCAATTCACCAGCAGGAGGACAGAGGAGGAGATGTGAAAGAAGAATACATCTTCCACACTGAACTTCCCCCATGATGTAACACACAAGCTGATTGTTTTTTTAAGGTTTTTCTGGGGTTCATTCAGAGAGACGGCAGGCTTCCCCACAGTTTTCTTCACAACTTTGCCAGCTTTTGTCAAAGCTGAAATTGTATTTCAAGTATTTCTCACGGCTGGAGAAGGTGAAAAGTTACAGATTTTCCATTTTGCCATTTGGCTTGGGTTTTAACTTCATGTTTAATAAGATTTTATTTATATTATGTTTTAACTAGCATGTAATTTGACTATATTGACGATATAGTGTCCATATCTGAATGTAATTAATACAAAAAGGAGTAGTTGATTAAACAGTTAGTAATTAGTCAAAGATTCAGCAACTTCATAAATGTGAAGATTTGCTGCTTTGAAAAAAAAATAAAAATGACACATCCCAAAGTTACATAAAACAAATTATACAAAATTGTTTTTTCATTGGAGTTTTAAACCATTTGATACCACAGGATAATGGGTAATTTCTTTCCTTTTTTAAAATGAACAACCTGCACACAGTGCTGGTACAGAAAATGTCACTGTTTGGTTTTTATGATGCTGCAAGCAAATTTAAGGCCAGACAAAAGACTGAATTGACCTGAGGTCTCAAATAAGCACTGAGTTTTTAAAAAAAAAATTATATACTACCAGTACTTTCAGTATTATAAGTACCTTCGTGCCCTCAGTAGTGTGCAGCTCTATGCCAGGCAACACCAAAAGAATATTGTGATGTCACCCCTTTGTAATCACCAACATTCTGATTAGTAACTGTAGTTTAATTACATATTTTTGTCAGCTGTATAACTGTATAACTTTACTAAAACTATTTTTACAGAGAAGTGCAGAGGACTGATGGAGAGCTAAACATTTTGACGTCACAGTAAAGCTGATCTTTGACCTAAAATGTCATCACCACATAAGTTTAGTGGGTGAAATGGTGTCATTATTAGAGGTTTTGTGACTGACCTTGACTTTTGTGCTTTAAACCCCCAAGATCTAATCAGTTCATCCCTGAGTCCATGTGGAGGTTTGTGCCAAGTTTGAAGAAATTCCCTCAAATTGTTCCTGAGATATCACATTCACAAGAATGGGATGGGCATGAGGTCACAGTGACCTTCATCAGGCCATGCTCCAGTCCATGTGAACATTTATGCCAAGTTTGAAGAAATTCTTGAGCCATTGTATTCAACGGAAAGGGGCGTATTGAAAAAAGTATCAAAGTGTCAATACTCAACCTTAAGAACAAACTATGCAGGACTTTCCCAAAATCAATGCATAGACTCTATAGAGTAGGGTTAATGCATTGTGGCAGCGCCTGCATCCACAGAGACCCTGCCCTCTGCCCATACCTTCTTATTTTCTCATCATTTTGCTGTGCTCAAGACGCTTTACCACACAAAGCACAATCATACATACATGCATACAGTGTGTGGGAACACTTCAGAGTCATTATTTTACTGACTTCATACTATTCAGATATTCACACTAACATATGCCTTTTGCTTAAATTTAACAGTGCTGATTTTAGACTGTTGGTTGGACAAGACAAAAGACGAAATTATGTTGGATATTTGTCTCACTATTTTCAAGTAGTTTATTGACCCAATAATTAATTGGTTAAAAATCGGTAAATTAATTCCCAGTTGCAGGTCTAATAATTCAAATGATTGTGTTTGTCAGTAAGTGTAGAGAAGTGCCGTCCTTTTGGTCGTCAGATTATTCTGATCGTCAACATGTTGCCAGGTTACACATTAATTCACAGTTCAAACAGACTTTATGATGTCTATTTCGACTGAGACCACATGTTGTGGGTTTGGATTCTTGGTGGCCAATACATCATCCCACAGGGTCTATTCTGGTGTCTGGCTGTAGCATCCAGCCTCTGTGTTGCAGTACGCTCAGCCAAGGTGTGACAGCAGAGTGACAGAAAAAGTTAATTGGTCCAACTGATGTGTCAGCGCAGTGTGAGGCTCAGCTGAGAAGGGGCGAATAGGTAGCAGCTTCTGCCAGCCTCTTACCTGCACTGTTGGACTGAGAATGGGAACCGCCACGCCACGATTCAAATGCTGTTCAGTTAGGCTGACTAAATCTGCAAAGCTGTTTGAGATTGTTGATTGAGTTTGATTGATCCCCGTACGGACATATTAAGTCAAATAGCAGGTCGGTTGAGGAAATTATGTGTTTAGCCACTGATGGCATACAGAGGTGTAAAATGAACCTGAACCTAAATTCATGAGTGTTATATTTTGAAAAGTCCTGCATCACACTCTGCATGTATCTGTGTCAGCACTCTAGGGATGACGGGTACTTACCTCAGTGAAAAAGATAAAAAAAATCCACAATACACAAATGTCAGTATACATTGACATTTCCTGACAGCGCACACACAGCCAATCACCTCACAGAAACAAAGCTATTTCTAACACAGTATATGGCAGTTCTAAATAGAAAAGTCAACCAACCCTGCTGTGCTTTTCTACAACGCTGGATTACCAATGAGGCACAGTGTGCAGCTGTCCCAGGGCCACAGACCCCCAGCAGCAACAAAAGCCCCGGGTTATACTCACCATGTGCAACACACTGTGGAAGAAACCTAATTTTAACACCTTTAAAATTTTAATTTATGTTGTACTTAATTTATGTGTTAAGACCTTCACAGATGACCACAAACACAAAAAACACCTGAGGCCAGGTAGCGTAAATTCCAGACCTTTAATGATTTTGCCATGAAGGCCAATAGTCTGACTACTGTGCTTTATGTTCTGTTCTGAAAAGAAACTTGCTGGCATAAACTGGCATAAACTAATTTTCAGTAAGTTTATTACATCCATTTATTTTTTTACCCTACCCCTAAAAGAAAATTGATGCTGCAGATTTTACAAAATGCATACTCTCTTCCTTAAAAACCTTCGTAAAGAAACAGAAATTCTTCTTAGTCTGGTCGGGTGTGGCTGTATTGTTGTCCGGATGGAAACAGTAGACTATCAGAGTCGTGGGGCTTATACACACTGTGCAGTGCCAGAAACAGGTTATCGTGAAAAGGAAAAAACAAAAAAAATTTCTCATAAATCGGGAGAAATACAGGTGAATTGTGATTCTGGGAGAAAATAGGGAGAGGGCAATGAAAATTGGGAGTCTCTTAGGAAAACTGGAAGGGTTGACAAGTATGATGGCAGGTCTCTTAATTTCACAAGGATCCACAACAGCAGATTGAACAGATTAGCACACTTTAAGAGACGGGAGAAGAAGGCCGGTCCTGCATGCTCACAGACTTCTGTCAAGCACAAATCAGCTGATTGGAAATGGCAATTATACAAAGTTGTTACAGCACGTTTCACAACAGAAACGCTATACTAACACCTCCAGCATACAGCAATTGTCCAATCATAGATTAACAGTGGTAACTAAGATGCTGCAGGCCTGTCAAGCTTTCTTTTAATTTTTCTCTGTGTTGAAGTGGTGTGCATGGGGCTCTAAGATGAGCGATACTCGTGTTTCAGGAGCCTTTATCTTCTTGAATTTAAGCTGCAAACATTAGCATGTCCAGCTAACTAAACCTAACTGTCTAGCTGCAGTAACGTTACCTCCAGAATGGGTAATCTCATCTTGCATTGCGCTAAGAAAAATTACTAGAGCTGTACAGCCAGCACAAGAAAATGCTGACTGCTGCACGGACCAACATAAGATCAAAACAAATGGGACATAAATGGTTTCTCAGATAAAATAGATGCAGAGCACGCTGTTTCAACTGATTTCACCATTGAACTAGTAACTGCAATATCCCCAGACTCCTTTTAAAATCATGCAATTTTGCGAGTTGTTGAGTCAGGAGACATTTACTTATTGTGATCATTTTTTTTATTATTTTGGCATTCATAATTGAAAATGGTATTTAAATCTTATGTTTGATGTTATGGCTGACTGAATATAATTTATTTCCCACCTGCATTGCTTTAATTTAGCAATGCTGTTGACTAACTTTCTTTGAGCATTCATGACACAGAATAGAAGGTATCTGTGACTAGAGGCTGCATATATCTGTATTAATCAGGCTAGATTTTAACTTAACGCTTGCTCTTGACTAGGCATAAGATTTAGATCCAGTCTTAGCAAGAAAAAGGCTTAAGCCTCGATAATGCAGCCATTGTCTTGGCTAAAGACCAGGTTTAAGTCCTGTTGGTGCAACCGGTCTATATGCAAAAATGAGGGATTAAAACAAATGAAAGTTGTCATTTCTCTCACTCTGCAGGATTTAGGAGATTTAAAATGTAAAATTTGGCATAGAATAAATATTGACTTGATTTAAATGTATATTATGATATATATTGACTGATGTGGCCATCACAGCCCAGCCCTACTACAAACCTGTGTGAACTCAAGTCAGCGTGTTTGTATTCAGACATCCATGTCTGTCTTGTGCTGTTTGCTACTGAGCAGCAGCTGGGCATTAAGCCTGTCTCAAGGACAGCTCTGACTTCTCCAGAAAGTCAAAGGATTTGAACACAACATAGACCAGAAACAAGTCTGCTTCTCCAACCCTCACACCTTTGGCTCCTAAACTCTGAAATCATGAATCGCAGTAGAAAGTTCTGCTAAGTTTGTCTTACGTTATGCTTACACATAAATAAATATGTATAAACCACATCATAACAGCTTAAATGATCTTTTGGGTCAATTCAGGCTATTTTTAGATGTGTGGTTGACCTTAACTTAAAAAAAAAAAAAAAAAAAATCATTGTTTTTGCTTGTAATCTGACGAGTGTCCCCGATTGAATCTGTTTTAGTATTTCTTATATTCTCTCAGGAGACATGCAATTGATAGATGTTTTGTTTTGTCCTTGAAGGCAGCACTGTTTTTCCCTACATTGAAAGACTCATGTGAATTAATGGATTCATTTAGAAAACAATACATAATAATAGCTTTACAGGATCTGAGAATCAAATGCAAATCTCGTATGAATGTTTATATAAAGAAGACATCTTCCTGCATTTCTTACTCCCTCCTGTTTTACATTGTCTTGGATAAAACATACAAAATAGATGACCCTCGCTATTCTTCTCGTTCTTTTTCCCACTGCATCCTCTTTATCTTTTGTTCTCGCCACCTCCACCAGACATGTTTATTTATAACAACGCCTCTTGTGCAAACAAGCTATTGGCGAGTTTAACAGTGAGTAGTTGAGAAGCAGACTCAGAGACATCAGGCACAGGAAAAGCCTTAAAAAGCGTAGTTTGTGGTAGCTCTTTAGATCCCACCCAACCACTGGAAGGCTTGGGTAATAAAGCACTGCCCAGCGGAGGCCTCTGGGGATGGGCTGCTGCCTGTGTGACTCATCCTTCGAGGCTGATCTCTTCCTGGTTCTTTCCATTAATAACCATCTGAGACCATCTGAACTCTTAGTTTCTAATAGCTTCACACCCTCTACTTGGCCCAGAAAAGAAAATCATCCATCCTAAATGCTGTAGCTCAGAGGCATTAAGATCGAGCCTCCTTCTCTTTACAGTTTTATGCAAATTTCAAGACCATTTAGCATGAATATACCATGTGTTAAGAGCTACAGAAGTTCTTTCTCACTTTGAGCTCATGTTATGAAAAAAAGACAGATGTGTTGGATCAATAGAAAAAATTACTTTTGTCATTAAAAGAGCAGCAGTAAAATCAGTTGCATTTAAAGTCTCTGGAAATGTGTCTTTAAGTAGTAAAAATGCATATCTGATATCAAAGTTCAGTTTCTCATTAATCATCTACAAAGATCTGAGTGAAAATAAATGTTCTCAGATTGTGTAGGTGGCAGATCAGGTTTTGACTGACATCTCCCTCAGCAGTACTGGTGAGCAATGTACTGCTATGGACCGCTTAAGACGGGGGCAGCAGCAAAATGTACAGTATTTTAGCCACCTAAAAAAAGGACCACCTAAAAAAATCAGTTGAAGTGTACACTATATTTAGGATATTTTCACTGCTTTTCTTTGCTGTCAGACAGCTTTTTTCCAACAGAGAACTGAAGCCGCTGTCTGTGCTGCCTTCAAGCCACCAGACTCTTTGGACTAAATCAGTAATTTTATCCTGCAGAAACACTGGAGTTGTTTTGGATTTCAGCTGCCTTGATTGGTTCATGTGTGTTATTGTGTGGCTTTGGTAATTTAACACATTAGTTTGCATCTGAACTAATGTTACTTTACTGTGGATCAAGGCAGTGGGAGACCTGCGACTCCTGGGTCCTGCAGGTAAAATTACTTTTTTTCAAAGGAGTCTTGGTGGCTGTGACGAGAGCTTAGACAGCAGCTTCAGTTCATTGAAAAGGGTTGTCTGATGGAAAAGTAAAGCTGTGAAAATGTTCTAAATATGTTGTATGCTTGAACTAATATTGGGTTCTGCAAGTTGAAATCACTGTCTTTGTCAAAGGAGTCTGTAGCAATATAATGGCTTCAGCTCCCCAGTGTTAAGTTGGCTCAGACTCAGCCAGACAGCGGGAGCAGAGAAGTTTTGTTGCACAACAACCTAGCAACTAACATGGATTTTTTTTTTATGATAGATTCATGGAATCAACTGCATAGTTTTCGGTCTGTGCACAAACCCGATACATGAAAGTGCACTTAAATGACAATATTTCAAATTTGGATTAAAACTAATTTCTGATACATTTTAGATGCTTATTATTAGACCCTAATGGTTAGAAGTCTATTGTGGATTTGTGTTTCCAGAGGCTTTAAAGCAGACATGCAGCATTTAAAACTTGCATACAGTAGTGCACACTGCAAACTGATATGTAGTATTTGATGCACATAATGTACGGTGCAGGATAGAAGATGCACAATGGTCTACACATGTCATAAACACGCATTCAACGCTCATGCAAAGAATTCAAAATGGCTAAAAGACTACCATCTCAATACCCTGGGCCAGGCGATTTGGAAAAAAATCAAATATCACAATATTTTTCACCAAATACATTTATCAGCAGTAATCAATATTGCAACAATATTGTACGGATGACTATTGGTGCTTTCACAAAATGTCAACACAATGAGATTTTTGATAAATAATCATCAGTAATGTGGATATAAGGCAAAGGTAAATAATAGAGGAGCTAGAACAGTCTGGTAAGTTCAGAAAATTACATCACTTTTCTGTAATGCAGCCTTTAAAACCATGAAAAGACGACACTCATGCCATATAACGATATCCAAAATCTAGGACAATATCTAGTCTTATATCATGATATCAATATAATATTGATATCTTGCCCAGCCCTAGTTATACCTGTCCAAAGTATGATTCATAAAATGAGATGTGATAAAGATATGATTCATAAAGTACATTCTGTTCTGGGAAAACCAGCAGAGTGAAGCCCACATGTTTACATGGCAAAGTGTAAACAAACCCTCATTCAACATGGCATGAAATAGCTGTTTTTTTTTCTTTTCCTTTTCTTTTTTTGGCGCAGTGTTTTGCTGCCAATGTAAAACTGGAGGGAGAGCAGGAAAGGAGGATTCCCACATTCGGCGATGATGCTCACGGTATCTATTTATGTCTCTGTGTGGGCAAATTTGTTGTTTCCTCGTGTGGGCAAATTTGTTGATGCTTTGATGAAATATTACCGGTGTTACAGTTTTCAATCCCATCGGACCCACTAATATAATCTCTAGATGTTTGATCATGCTGACTGTAGGAAGTGCACAAAGAGCTTTCGGGAGGTTTGGTATTAAAATGCCCGCTCAAATATGTCAGCACACACCATGACTATTCCCTTCAAAGAAAAATTAATACTTTTAGATTGCTATTTATGGCTTCAACTATGGCTATGTCTAAGAAAACCTTGGTTTTCAACTTTGTCTTCATGGCTAATATGTTTACTTTTAACAGTGCTCTAATGCTTACCTGCAGAGCTTTGTGAAACTGCTCATCAATTTTCACACAATGGTGCCAGTGCCCACAAAATTTAGAAAACAAAACTACTGCTCCTGTGCACAGCTATGTTAGCTGTGGGCGTGGATGATGGGGCGTATAGTCATTAACTGCAGGCTCAAATGGCTTCACATTGTTTAGTAACAAAATTAAATGACACCTCCAACGTTGAACAGTTAGTGAGAAGAGACGTTACAGTCTATCCAAAGAAATAGAAACTGCCGTGGTTGTCTGCCTCCGCCAACCAGATAAGTTGCAGTTTACATCCATGTCTCTATATGTAGAAAGTTCATCCTTGAGTCTAATTAGATATTTATACCAAATTTGAAGAAATTCTCTCCAGGTGTTCCTGAGATATCGTGTTCATGAGAATGAGACAGACATGAAGTTACGTGTCTTTCTTTCGATCGACTAATCGATTCACAGACTCATCGCTGCAGAGGAGAGATCGAAAGCTGACGTAGTTCTTCCTGGGTCTTCACAACGATGCTGATAAACGTGAACATAAACAAGATGTACACCTTAAACACTAAACTGAAATGAACAGTTCATCATCAACACCATTCTAAAAATAACACTTGTTGTCTGTCAGCAACCATTACAGTGCAAATGAAGGCATGAAAGGACCAGGAAGGACATCAGTGCTACTTTTCAGCAGCCACACCCTCATACAGTAAATTCACCTATACATACAAATATTCTCACAATTTCATAACAACATGAGTTCTATTCTCAAAGTGTAACCGAGTCACTTTGGTCCTGACATCTTCTGAATATTCATAGAAAAACATTTTTCTCCCAAGCCACGTTTTTCAAAGGAGCTGCCCATGCTGAACTCAGACGATGCCCAGAAGACCACTGTTGCATTTTTTTCTTTACTTGAGGCGGCCTTGATTTTTAAGTGTTGCATGATAAATAATTTGCTTTAATTTAGGAGATGAAAAAAATTAGGTGTCCGTGAGACTTATCCGTACATTAGATTCATTGTAGTGAGTTGTGTCATCACTAAATACAAAGTTGTGCTCGGGAAAGTTTGGGTGACACAACTTGCCAGTTTCCATATACTCGAGGAGTAATTAATTCCATACAAAAAAACAATACATTTTTATATGTGCAACGTGACACTCTGCTGAATTTTAATCCCAGAAAAAAACAATGAATAATGCAGAGGTAGAGGAGAGAAATTTTGTTGTGTTCATGAGATTTTTAAAACTGAAATGCAAAATTGAAGCACTGGGCTGGTCCTGTCTGTGTCACAGTTTCAGGAAGCTTAGTGCAAAGCCTGTAATTTATCAGAATTAGAAGCATCAAGTAGTAAAGCAGTTTCTGGATGAAGAAGCTTCTTGTTATACAGGAATCTTGTCAATTAGTTCTGGGCTCATGTATTGATTTATGACTGACTGCTGGGCTATGTTTACTTAATAATGCTTCTCCAGCTACATGATTAGTTATATTTCAGTGTTTGCCTGCAATAACCAGCCCTCTTGAGGTGTGTATTGACTGATTAGCTGAAGTCACATTTCCTGTGCCCGACTTTGGAATATCCATGCCGCCTTATGAAGGGCTGCAGTTTTCTTTAATTTTAGCTACACTGCCAGTTGTGTAGTCACTGCTTTAGTCTTTTGTGCTCATTCACTCATTGCAACAGATATTTAATACAGCTGTGATTGAACTTCTCGTGTTTTCCCTTTTTAGTGTGTTTGCCTCTTAAAATATCACCTCGTGGCAATTGTAATATATTAAGACATCTCTCTTTCTAACTGTCTCTATAGTCTGCATCCATGCATGCCACATTTTGAGATGTATATATACACTACAGTGTGGTGTAGCCTGGAACGCTAATGGCCAGTAATGGATTAGTTGCAATAAACCAAAAATATAACATCCGATCTCAAGTTAAATGATCAATATGTGGGATTTAGTGGCACCTAGTGGTGAGCATGCAGATTGCAAACAGCTCATCTCACTCTCCCCTTCCAAGCGCATTAGAGAACCTACAATGGTCACAAAACGTGAAAGGCCCTATCTAGAGCCAGTGTTTGGTTTGTCTGTTCTGGGCTACTGTACTTCTGCCATATTCTGTGAATAGATCCCCATAAATCTTACACACTGAACCTTAAGTTCGGGTTTTGAACAGTATCAATCTTGATGGGTCTTAAAGACATTGTCAAGAAAAAGGGAGTTTTTCTTCTAAACACATTATACATGTTAGAACAGACTGTTTTTCACAATTTCTGTGTTCAGGATATATTGGGGTGGACCTGAAACATGGCTTTGTGATGTTTCAGAGCCATGGTCCCCAAAAACTATATAAGCCCCACAAACCAACCCCCCCCCCCCCCCCCTTTTTACTACCATCAACCACTATAATTAATTTTGCATAAAATGTAAAGTAAAAAAACATAATTTCAATCAGTGACAGAGTGGAATAACTTTTACTTTGCTTAGTATCTCTGTAAGTCAACATGTAGGCACAACATATTAGAGTCAATTGTTTTTTTATTTGCAGATAAGTATAGACTTGCAGTGTTATTAATATGGGTGGCTTATTGTTGACCTTAACAGTGAAATATAAACTCCAGTCGCGGTTCCCAATGCAGACAAAGTTTGGAAAATCCTAATCTGGTGAGGGAAGTGTATCTCCCTTTACACCCATAATGGTGTGTTTACACTGTCACTCTGCTCCTGCGGTGCTTCTAGTGTTACTTCAGGGGAGGTATAAAAAGATTCTCCAGCTGTCTGTCAGGGAAACCCAGCAGGATTGCGAGGCAGATAAAAATCTACTTCCGGAAAAACAGTACCTCCAGTAGCTCAGCGATAATACAATACCTACTAGAGCCCGGCCCCGATGAGGCTGTGGGCTCACTGAGAAAACAAACTATTTTAGTTTCTTCTCCACTTTCCTGATCTGTTGGCCTTAAAGGAGTGACTAATAATGCTAACAACTTTAGATTTTCACAACAAGACAACAAGAACTCCTCCAGAGTATCAGGGAGGGAGATGCACTTTGTAAAGGCAAACTCTGCTGAGATTTCGTCCTTAATATTTCTGTCAATACTGACCAGGTGCGAGCAGCGTCAATGCCTCTAATTGTTATTGATCCCTCAGTGTGTGCAGCCTTGTACAAATAATTTCTATAGGCATGTCTAAATTGTTCTCCGTTGAAAGTGCTGCAGCTGATTAAAGCGGCCTCTTGTGTGGCTCAAGTCTGACGCAGGCGAGGACAAACGCCGACTTTCCTCCAAGTTCATATGCAGCTCATTTTTAACTTTTAATCAAATTTATTACCATTAATTCAAAAGTCAATAAGTTACAAAGCTAGTTGCACATTACTCTCCATTATCTCACCTGGCTGATAGACAGAGGGAAATATAGCGTTTGTCACTCTAATATCATTCTCATTACCTTGAGGGATCACGATTAAGGGGTTGAAGTGTCAGCTGGAATAACAGGGGAGATGTATCAAAGAGACATGAAAATCAGCATTAGTGAGCAGCACACCATTGGTCTCACTAATGAATCCTGTTCTCTGCTCAGAGATTAGTTTAATAGACACGAGTGTGAGCGTGCGCGGCTGTGTGTGAAAGCGTGGGTGGGTGTTTGTCTTGGATGGACTTGCAGCTGTCGTGGTGTTTTCTCTTTGATGCCGAATAGTAAATGAGCTGCAGCAGATGAAGCTGCCACAAGCCCTCACAGCAGGTCGCACAGAACGTCCAGCAGGGGCCGCGGCCTTGACCTGTATAAAAGAATGTCTTTGTGCACGCTTGGAGCTAAAGGTGCTAACTAGAACCGTAAAAGTTTTTTGGCTTGTCCCCATTTGGAAAATCCTTTTTGGTTCCTGGTAGACCCTTTTATACTCGGAACTCTCTCTGGGGGTTCTATCCAGGACCTTTCCACCTTCTAAATGTGCAAACAAGAACCCATCCAGGTCACCAAGAACCTTTTTCTAATCAAAGGGCGTTATCTAGAATACACTAAGAGGGTTCTACCAAGAATGCCTTTATAATGTAATGGTTTTATCTAGAACACACTAAGGGGAACCCCCCTTACAGGAACTTTTTCATATTCTAAGGGTTTTATCTAGAACCCACCCTGGGGTTCTTTAGAGAAACTTTTTTTATATTCCGAGGGTTTTATCAAGAACCCTCCCAGGGGGTTCTACAGACACTCTCTTTATATTACAAGGATTTTGATCTTGAACATATCTAGGAAGTACTACAGTACAGAGAACCTTTTTATATTCCAAGGGTTTTATTTAGAACTCACCTAGGAGGTTCTATAGAGAACCCTTTTATATTATGGCACCCTTGACGAACCTTTGACAGAGTTCTTCAAAGACTTCAACAATCCTTGAAGAACTCCTTCCAAAAAGTGTTCTTCGGATGAAAAGGGTTCTTGGTTCAGCACTTAGTCTCACAAAGAACCCTTCCTTCATTTCTTCAGAAGCAAATCATTCTGGGTAGAACCTCAGCCCCTCAAGAAGAACCCTTTTAGAACCTATTTAAGAGTGTATGAGCTGTCTTCATGTAATGCTTCAATCACAGCAGACTGAAAATGCAGTAACACTGAGAGAGACTGTAGCTTTCTCGTCCTGAAGATAATCATATGTTTATTACAGAATAAATTAAAGGCAGTAATTCATTCAAAAATTCATTAATTCTCCAGCAGGCTCCACTTTGCACCAAGACTACCTGCAAAGATCTTTAAATCTCAGTGAGAGGAAGCTTACTTGTGTCTTTTTATAGATGAATGGATAGTATGGAAGCTGGAATACAGGGTGTTATTATCGCACTTCCTCAATGGTGGCGTCTGTCTAAAAACAGGAATTATGGCAGCCAAAAATAGATCTACTAGCACCGATTCCCTCCTCCTCCACTACTCCCACCCCCAACCCACCCACCCCGAATCCTCATTATCCAATACATACACATCTGTAGCTCAGGGGATCCAGACTTTCTTGGTTACTCCAGGAGTCGTTTGTAGTTGGCAAAGCTCCGATGCAAAAAAAGTCTGCATTTCACATGAAGACGCTTGCATCGCTTGACACAAATCCAAGTGAAACTCTTTGATTTCCGTGAGAGATGACTTGCAGATAAAGATGGGGGATTCTGGCAAATCTTTTGAGGAAATGTTTTGCATTTTGCAGTGCCCCCCCCGCCCCAGCCCCCGCCCCCTTGGAGAAAATTGCAATGCTTCGCCTGAGCTGTATGGATTTGCATATATATCAGTAAAAATAAATCTGTTTCTGTCCTTTTTGGCTGGTTTTGCAGGTGTTTCATCCCTTCTAAACACAAGAACTATACTATGAATGATGGTTAAATGACTCGCATATTCCCCCAACCATCTGTCATAATGTTGTCATATAAGCTCTTCTGATTGCTGATGAATACTGTAAAAAATGTTGAGAAAACTTCATTTCAAGGCATGTGCCTTCACTATAATTTTGAGTTTTAAATCAAAACTTGAAATAAACTAAAATTTGGGCGACCTACAATCCTTTATTGAGATAATTTATTTTTCTTCTACAGATAAACTTGAATCTTTGAATTTTACAAACAAAAACAAAACAAAAATAATGTTTCAAAAATTGTTCACAGTGAGCTGTGATTTATTATTATTTGGGTGTGTGAAAATTAAATGTTGGCAACTGAAAGCATTGAATTATTAACCATTATTCACTTTCTCTTCATTTAGTTTACTAAACAATTTTGAAATGCACATTTTTTTATTTCTAAAACTCAAGTCTTTCTAAAGAAGAAATGTAAATTATCTCAATAAAACATTAGTTGATAAAGTGTTTGAGTTGGACTCATAACTTAAAAATCTATTGAAGTAAATTGCCTTAAAATTACATTTTCTCAGCTTTTTCGTTTTTACAGTGTAGATGACATTCAAATTATATACATGTAGTTTAGAGGAATTCTTCTGAAAGCTGCAGTATGCGTACATAGGAAGCCTTTAGAAACTTCCAGTCACACAGCAGGTTGTCAACACTTATCTGTCAGGGAGATTGAAACAGCTGCAAGGTTCATTTTTGTGCAGAAACACATAAACCGTTGAGCTGAAAATACAACTTCGGTTCTAATTAGGCAACATGAACCACTCACCTCAGCCAACAGATTTGGTTAACAACTTGGATTAAGCGCCTAGCTGTGAGAAAAAAAAAAAAAAAACCCATCATGCTTCATAATTAGAATTTCCTTGCACAAAATGCCTCCTTTAAAGTTGGACTTTCTTCAAACTTATCACTCCATATTTCTCCCTTCAAGGCAGAAGGTTCAGCCAGAGTTGTTTAAAGAGTTAATGGACAGTTCTACACTCTCAGAAATAAGGCTTTCAAAAAAAGGGTTGTGGGTAAAACCCCATGGGTGGGTTCTAGCTGATATATGTCATGTCAATATACAAGTGTTCTTATGAGATCCCCCTGGGTGGGTCCAACTGTACATTAAACCCTTGGAATATAAAAGGGTTCTTGGTAGAACACCATGGGTGTTTTCTGGATGAAACTCTTGGAATATAAGGGCTTCTGTGTAAAACACCCGAAGTGGGTTCTTGTGAACACTCTTAGAACATGGAAAAGTTCTAAATAGAACCCCCAGAGAGGGTTCTGTGTGGAACCAGTACACCGCAAGACGGGTTCTCTGTGCAACTTTTCACAGATGGTTCTAGTCATAACCCTTTATGTTGAGTTCCATGTAGAACCCTTGAAGGTCACTTTCACTTTTCCACCAACATGGAACTGGCCCCGTTCCAGCTCAAGCATCTAATTTTGAACCATTTTGAGCATTTCCATCAAAAACAGGCTGGTTCGGAACCTGAAACACTGGTTTGTTGAATGGAACCGGTTCAAGAACCAAAGCTTATTTGGTGGAAAAAGGCCCATACAGACGGCTTTAGGTGTAGCCCTTTATGTTGGATTCTTTGTGTAACCACCTAAAAGGGTTCAAGGCAGAAAGGTTTCCAAGTTCTACCAGGAAGTAAAAAGGGTTCTCCTATGGGGAAAAGCCTGAGAATCCTATATGGCTGTAGTTTACGCTTTTATTTTTCAGAGAGTAGTCTCAGCCCAAGGAGTTTGTTTAGTCACATAAACATTTTTATCTTTGAGATCATGAACTGTTTGACTTTAACGGCACCCTGCCCATTGTTGCCCGCCTGCGAAGGTTCATTATTAGCATGTTACCTCAATCTGATACCAAACCTTCAGATCAATAAGTGACTCCTGTCCTCATGCATGCCTCATATACCATTAAAAGCAGGTTGTAGTGCGCATGCTTGTTGCTCTACCCCCACGTCCTGCAGAATCGCTATAAATAGGTTCTCCTGCATATCTTCTTCCTCCTATACACCTTTTACACCACAGAATTAGTTTTAGAAAAAGGCAATTAAATGACAGTGTCAGTGGCAAGAAAATACTCAGTTGTGAGTTGCTGTGTGTGTGCGTGTGTGTGGTGTGTGTGGTGTGTGTGTGTGGCAAAGCAGACACAAAGGGAAAGTTAACTCAAAGAAAACATTTTATAAAAGCAAGTTTCGCACAAGGAAGGAAAACATGGGAGACAAAAATCCAGAGTAATGAGCAGCTATTAGCTTGTGGAGCACCTCAGTGCTCCCTTGTCTGAAGATATTGGTTATGTCCACTATTATATAATATTACATAATCTCAACTTGGAGAAGAAATGGCATTAGATGATCAGATTGATTCAGTTACCGCCCTTCTCTTTTACTAAGAATGAGAAAGGCATAAACTCAATTTCAGCTGCCATAGAATTGTTTTTATATTATTACCACAGACAAATGCCCAGTATTAAGCTGGGGGAGAATGTCGGCCAAAACTGAGGGAAAATCTAATTACGGTGGAGTGATTGACCATTCAAAATAATGCTACTCTAGGTATGGCAAATCTTGAAGGCTAAATGCGAGGATATGACAGGAGATTCATATTACATCATGCATCTGCGTAATGAAAATGTGATATTGGAGACATAAAGCACATGTAATTGGCAGTTCTGTTTAACGAAATCACGGGAAACATTGTGACTGGAACAAAAGACATAAACAGCTCAGACAAAACCACCATTTTTATGATGTACCATTCAGGTAACGGTATCTCTGAGATTTCATTAGCTTTCACACCTGCTCGCCACTGGAACTCTCAACATGTTGACATTCATTAGCACAGAATGCTGCAGGAATTCATTAGCTGTCACCTGACAAGACACCCGGAGTGGAGTACATATTCATTTTAATCAAAATGGCTACTTTTCACACTTTCAACACAAGCTACATGATAAACTGTACGCTAAAAAAATAATTTGTCGGATAAAGTAAATCCAAGAATGTCAACCATTTCCGCCAAGCTGAGATGTGTGAGATCTAATTTAATAACATTATTAAGATGGCAATAACTGACTTATATGCAACCAACGTGGCTGTATTAGGCTATTTAAACGTAGTCAACAGGGTTTTAATTATTAAGTCTAATCTGACCGACATAAATCCAATAAAGTGCACTTTCTTTTACCTTACTTGCCTGTGTTGATTAATGCCAAAATAAAGATATGTCATTATACTGACTTAACTCATGTATGTGTTGTTAACAGTTGGATCTCCATTACTCAACTGTCTAGAATCTAGATAGGAGTTTAGTTTCTCTCCTGCATCACTGTTTGTTCTTCCAGATATTCCCTTATTTAACTCTTCATTTCACTCCTGAAACTTTTAATCTCGATGAGGCTTCTACCTGGTTAAATAAAGGATATATGTATATAACAGCAAGACACAGCTCCCAAATGGAGTTGAGGTGTTTTTATTTCTACGACTAATAAATTAATATTTCACCAACTAACAGTTTAGTAGATTATGAGGCAGCGGTCCTATACTGTATTTATGCTACAACATTTTGCCTATGAGCTTAAAAGTGCATTATCCCATATTTATCATTCCTAAAAACATCAGGCTATGGAATCTGGATTGATATGTGAATCAGCTATATCAGTCCAGTATCCAATAAGTGAACTGCATCTGTGTCTGCACCCCATTCCCGTGTTGGATCTTATTGGTCTTAACTCTAATATGTCAATGATTTTTCACACCGTGTGTAAAGTAAATTCAAATCACATGATTTTAGTTCTGTGAAAAAGTTCACTTCGATCTTCCAATATGCTGGAACTTTTCACCCCTCTGTGACCACCAGAGAAATAACAGATTGGAAGTAGTCATCTGAATGTAGAAGCAGCCATCATAACTTCCTAAATGAATTTATGCATGGTGAGTCAGATAATACTTTTCCTGTTCCCTGGTGTAACAAAAGTAAATCCATATGGATGTTGTACTGATCAGCCTCATAAATGCGTCAGCCTGTGTAGTTGAGAGTTGAATTGCTTACCATGTGATGACTAAATATAGGAGGTTATTTAATAAAATTGGCTGAGATAATAATTTTATTGCATTTAAAGCACTGTTAGAAGTGTCAAATTGAAAAACATATTCCACTGAATACTAATACTAATAAATTCCACTGAATGATCAACAATCAGTTCTAATCCTCATCTTGCAGTGCTGTAAAGATAATAGAGAGATAATAAGCTCCAGTTTGTGTTTTCTATACAAAGAAAAAAAAATCTTGGCCGAGACCCACAGCTGCTTGTTAGTGTTGCTTGTCGAGACTAAGTAAGCTGCAGAGGGGGAAATGGACAGAATACGAAGGCGCACTAATGAGCTTCATTATCAGTCAATGATTTTAAGAGGCTTTGTGAAGAAATCCACAAGGGAAATGAATTAGCAAAATTTAGATTAGAACACACCAGTGATTCATATCAGATACCCTTTGATGCATCTGATTATTGAGTATCAGAAGAAAAACAGGCAGAGAAACAGTGTGATGAGCGAGGAAACCACACCAAGAGACAGTGCGGTTAATCTGAGCCATTACACACTTAGACACAAAGGTGCTAACTAGAACCACAACGGGTTCTTCAGCTTTTGGATTACTGATAGAACCTTTTATAAAGGTTACACTTGAACCCTTTCAGAGAGTTCTACCCAGAACCCAACATAAAGGGTTATACCAAGAACCTCCTGTCAAAGGTTTCACCCAGAACCCCCTATGAGAGGCTCTATATAGAACCCTTCTCAGGTGTAATGGTTCTGGGGGTTCTATCCACAGTACACCTAACGAGAACCCATCCAAGGGTTCCACCGAGAAACTTTTATAATCTAATGGGTTTATTTAGAACACACTAAGGGGATTCTACCGAGAAACTTTTCATATTCCAAGGTTTTTATCTAGAACCCATCCTGGGGGTTCTACAGAGAATTTTTTTTTTTCCAAGGTTTATCAGACCCACCCAGGGAGTTCTATTAAAACCCTTTTTATATTTCAAGGGTTTTATCTAGAACACACCCAGGGGATTCTATCAAGAACCCTTTTATATTTCATGGATTTTTATTCAGAGCCCAACATGGGAGTTCTACCAAGAACCCTTTTATATTCCAAGGGTTTCATCTAGAACACACTCAAAGGGTTCTACCAGGAACCTTTTTTTTCCCAAGGGGTTTACCTAGAACCTACCCAGGGGGTTCCACCCGGAACCCCATTATATTATGGTCAAAAGAACCTTTGATAAAAGAGTTCTTCAAGGATTTCAACAACCCTTGAAAAACTCTTTCTTCCAAACAGGGTTCTTTTGATGAAAAGGGTTCTTAATGCAAGTCTTAATCTCACAAAAAACCCTTGACAAATCTTTTCTTCAAAGAATTTGTTCTTCAGAAGCAAATAATTCTGGGTAGAACTTCAGCCCTTCAGGAAGAACCCTTTTGGAACCCTTATTTCTTAAGAGTGTAATGGTTCAATCATCATCAGCGTCTGACAACACAAGCTGGTCTAATGATCATAAAGTGACACGTGAATACACACACGTACGTTTTTCAGCATTAAAAAAAAAACAACTTTAACATCCGGAAAGTGGCTGTGTTGATCTGTGAGTCATACTCATACTGTTCATGCAGTCCTTCCTCCTCTACCCGCCTTCTCAGATCCTTCGCCCCTCCCTTCCCAGACACCCTCTCCCCCTCCATTTCTCACCGCGGCAGTAGGTAGGGAGCATCGGATCCCTGCTGCATTACCGGAGGCTTCTGATCTAATTGTTTTGTAATGCAGGGATTTTGCTCAGGATGACTCATAACTCGGAGAAGGAGAGGAAAAAAAAAAGTGCAGATGTCACCAAAATTTTGGATGAGTGCAAAATAACAAGCAACAAACTCAAAGCAAATTAGAGCCCCCTCCTTCATAGCTGTCTCTTCAAACTGATAGACCTTCCCCATATTTTTTCCTCTTTCCCTCAGTACCGTTTTTCTCTTTTCCTTCAGTAGAATTTCTTCTTCTTCTTTCATGATTTTTTTTTCCTCAGGTGAGAGGAGCTCACGTACTGAAAGGCTGTTAATTCTAATAGTGCCAAAAACAGCAGTTATAGTCCATCCAATCAAAGTTAATTTAACATCTTTATACAATTTCACTCAGTACGGCTCAGCAAACAAACGCTGGTCAGCTTATATAACTGTCACTGAATAAAACCGCTCAGGAGAAATTGCTGTGTGATGTGAAATGGTCCATTATTACCACAAAAACCACACCGAAGTGAAATTGGGTTTTGTAAGGCATTTAATGGGTCTTAACTCGATTGAGGATAACTTATCTTCGCTGTTGCAACATAACAGCATTAGGCCTGGCAACGTCCAGAAACTGGTCTCATTTAAAGCTGTACAAAGTCAACACATGGCTTAAATTGGCCTCAACAGATCCATCCATCCATTTTCTGTAACCGCTTATCCGTGAGGGTCGCGGGGACTGGAGCCTTTTCCCAGCTGACTTTGGGCGAGAGGCGGGGTACACCCTGGACAAGTCGCCAGTTCTCGCAGGGCTGGCACACAGAGACAAACAACCACTCACATTCACATTCACACCTACGGGCAATTTAGAGTCACCAATTACCTGCCGCATGTCTTTGGACTGTGGGAGGAAGCCGGAGTACCCGGAGAGAACCCACGCGGACACGAGGAGAACATGCAAACTCCACACAGAAAGGCCCTGCCGGCTCGGGGATTCGAACCCAGGACCTTCTTGCTGTGCGGGCGGCAGCGCTAACCACTGCGCCGCCTCAACAGATACTAACCTCAAACATGCCCACAGATGTCCTAGAAAAAAAATGTACACAGGTAAATTGTTCACGGATCAGTACACAAAACTCTCTTTTGATACTGTCTTTCACTGATGTGCTTTTTTGCTCTGAGAGGATGACGCATCACAAGAATTGAGAAAGATTTCCAATCTTCTGTGACTGTCTGTGAAGGAAAACTACTGTATATAGTTACTATGTTTTTACTATATGGTGAATTCATAACAATTCTGAAATGTATTACATCTAAATAGGCCACAATGTAACAGATAGAGATCCCGATGTACCAGGTGCCTATTGCTCTGAAAATACACGCTCTTCTTGGAGTTGTAAGTTCAGTGATTGCCGGTTCTGCCCATGGTGCTTTGTCGGCAGGCGGTTTGCCCTAAATAGGATTTCTCTCAGACCTTACACCAAACATTTTAAGGGATTTTAGTGTTGCAGACAAATTTCCAGTGTCAGAATGAGAGTTTTACCTCACTTGATTCGCCCCCCGTTACCCAAGTTGTTAGATGGAGCAACTGCAGGGACAGTGTGTATTTTTGGAGCAATGGGACTTCATTTTTGGAATAAAGGGTTGTCAGACAAGTGGCTTTTGGTCCAATGGGACATTTTTTGGACCACTGGGATTTCGTAACGGTCGAGATCAGTCTTCTTTTTTTAAGTTGGAGATGTTCTAATAGTTTTTTCCGATAGCATTTTTCAGTGCACCACCAGTGTGTGTGTTACATCTGGTCTATACTTTTACCTGTTATATCTGTTCAAAAAACCACTAAACACCGGCTGAGAATCTTGTTTTTGCCACCCTTCAGTGGTTTAACTTCTCACTTTGCTGCAGTGATGTAGAAGTGTACTCCAGGGTGTGTCTGTACACTGTGACATCACTGTTGGGTGTGGTTACAGGTACACGCATCAGTGATGCTCAGTGTGGTCAGGGGTGCAACGGACTTTCAAAACTTTGACCCAGAGAAGGAAATGAAACGCTTTTTATCACATCACAGCTGACCACACCCAGCTGTGCTGTTGGGTGTGGTCAGAGATTCAAGAGGCTTAGACCTTTCAACCAACCAGTGTTGCAATTTTTTTCCTCCTCCCAAAATCTAGTAAGTCTGGAGCTGCAATGATTAATAAATGAATCAATCATCAAATTAATCACCAACTATTTTGATAACTGATTAATTGTTTTGAGTCAATTTTTAATAAAAATGTCCAAATTCTCTGATTTCAGCTTCTCAAATGTGAATATTTTCTGGGTTCTTTAGTCCTATTATGACAGCAAACTGAATATCTTTGTGTTTTGGACATAACAAGACATTTGAGGATGCCAGCTTTCGCTTTGGAAAACAACAGTCAGCATTTTTCACCATTTACTGACCTTTTATAGACCAAACCACTAATTGTTCAATAATCGATTAATCGAAAAGATAATCAACAGATTAATCAATGATGAAAATAATCATTAGTTGCAGCCCTAAATAAGTCATTCTTGGAGTATGAGTCAGTGTGCAAAAAACAGGTGTCAATATGAATCAACCCATTACTCTCCAGTAATTGATTGTTGAAAAAAAGAATTTTCTTCTATGATAGTAAATTGATTATCTTTTGGTTTGTAGATGTCATTGAAGAGTCTGGGGAAAACCGTAGTGTTTCACAGTTTTCTTATATTCTGTGATAAATATCTGACAAAGGATTGGTCGAAAATAATCGTTATATTAATTTATAATGGAAATAATCAATAGTTGTAACCCTACAGTAAGTAAGTGACAGTACGATTCAAGATTAAGTGGTTTATTATGAAGACAACTACTAAGGATCCAGGAATGTAAAGAACCTAATTCTGCGATGCAGATTAGTCATAATACATTCCACAACAGCAATGATGTGTGATATTACATTAAAAATTAAAAAATAGCTCTTTGCTAATGCACACAGCTCTTGTTCCCTCCTCCACAATATGATGACACACTCACAAGTTGATGTGATCTAAAATGATGAACCCTTCGTCCAGGCACTTTTCTCCCCTGGACATCTAATTATGCTAAATGGCTCTCTTAGTGTGTGAGTGGTCCTTTCACGGGCTTCTGTGCTAATCAGGATGTGGGCTGCTGGCTACTTGTTAGCTGACCTGCTCATTATTCTTCGGAGTTAACTTGTCTCGTGTTGAGATGCGCCTAATTGTTTGCAGCTAGCTGGGGACTCGCCCACCATTCAAACCCAAGCTAACATATCCCTTAATGCAGTATTTGCCTGTCAGGCTTTTTGGACATATTAGGCAGAAAAACACAAGAAATAGTCTTGTTAGGAAATATTAAACTTTCACTACCTACTGTGCATTTAATGATTCTACTGAAGGTGTTCATGTGAGAGTACAGATACTTAAGTAGATTTTTCAGGTGTCTGTACTTGAGTATTAATTTTTTCTTTTTTTTCTTTCTTTTTTTACACATATTTGCCTTTATTTGATAGAGACAGCTGGAGATGTGACAGGAAAGGGGACAGAGAGAGAGAGGGGATGACACACAGCAGATGGGCGGCAAGTGGGAGTTGAACTGGTGGCCGCTGCAGAGGACTGATAGCCTCAGTACATGGGGTGCATGCTCTACCAGCTGAGCTACAGGGGCGCCTCAGTATTTATTTTTTCAAACAACTTACTTTTACTCTCTACATTTGAACACACATATCTGAATTTTCTACCCTTACATTTTCAGAACAGCATTGTTACTTTTCTTCTAACGCATTTGAGCGCAGTTATTGATTATTTTTATTTTTCATCATTGTGCGTCACGTTTCCAACATCAAGACTGATTTCAACTTAAATGGAAGGGATAGTAACAGGTAGAAAAGATGACTTCTTCATGTATCCATCAGTATATCTAACACAACAGACATAACAAGATGAAAATGATGTAAAATACATAATAAGAAACATAACGTAAAAGACGGAACAAGACAGAAAAGATGTAAGACAAAAAATACATAACATGACAAGAAAGATGTAACAAGGCAAAAATCAATGTAAAATACGTGATGAGATGTAAAAGATATAAAAATACAAAGGACAACCTAAGAAACATGACGAGACAAAGAAGACACAACAAGGCAAAAAACAATGTAAAAGATGTAATAAGACAAAAACAATGAAAAATGTAACTAGACAAAAAAGATGAAAAAAGAGTGACATGGCAAGACAGACAAAAAGAAATAATAAGTACGAGTAGAGAAGTAATAAGATGAAAAACGATATGAAGGACGTAACAAGACAAAAAAAAAGATGAAACAAGGCAAAAAACAACACATAATATGAAACAAGGAAAAAACTATCAAGATGAAAAAGATGTAACAAGACGAAACAGTTTAAATGTCCTCCAGAGGGCTACTTTTTACTTTTATACTCTGTTTTTAATTTTTACTTGAGTAAATAAGGTGAATTTGTACTTTTACCAGAGCCGCTTTTTAGACAAGTACCTATACAGTATTTGAGTACAGTATTTGTGTACTTTCGCCATCTCTGGAAAGGAGAATTCTATGTCTGATACAGGAGGTTTTTGTCTTATTGCCAGCCAAAATCAATCGATCGAGGATCAGATCTTAACAGCCGATTCATAAAGAACAGTTAACCCTACCTGTTGATCGTTTAAGCTCTCCGAGAAGGAGATTGAACATTTTTTTCTTCTCTATATTCCACCACTTGAGATGGCGAATGTGCCTCTGCGTGTTTGTTTTAGCACAGCTTCTTCTCCCTCCATTACATGAATAGAATGCCACGGTAGTCACCTGCATCCTAAACCAGAGATTAATCTTGCTTAGAACATTCCAGTGCGTGACAGGCTAGATTGAGAAAAATGTCTGTTAGCAAGAAAAGCATGTGCGACTGCAGCTCGGCTAAACGTCCTGCCTCCATCTCTCCATCTTCCTTTCTCATCCCCCCCATTTTCAATTGCCCTGTGGGCTTGTTCTGCTCATCTTCAAGACCAGTTGTTAGGGAAGACCATGATTTATAGGGCCACACTGGGCTGTGAGGTATGTGGGGATTTGTGAGCATAATTGAGCATTGGAGTTTTATGGGGACTGTGTGAGAATGTATGTCTGCGGAGGGTGCAGGGTAGCTGTGTGTGTGTGTAAAGGGTGCGTGCAAAGAGGCTGAAATATGCTAGCTGTCTATGCGAATGTGTCATTGTTTGCAGCTTCCAATTAAATAACTAGTCTGTGCCTCATTAGGTTGTGTAAATTAAGGACTGTATAGGTCTCAGGTCTTGAAGCTGCATTGAGAGGATGAATATATGCTTGCAGCCAAACTCCTGGATAACAATGTCAGGAGAGAGATGTATTTTTTTGCAATTATTCATACTCTGGGTTGTTCTAACAAAAACTGATTTAATCTAAGATGAGTACTAATCCAGGTTTAGTAAAACTAGCTAAATCCAGATATAAAATGAAGCACAACTCTGTTGCACAATTAAAAAACTAATCTCAGTTCAGTAAATCCAAATTTGAAGTCATGCCCTTTCCGGTGTGCCCCATGTGACCTAACTTTGGCAAAAAAATGTCCATGGCGAGAGACATAATCTTTTGATCCCATTTGAACTGTGCTACAAATTACTATGATGTTTGTCAATTTAGAGCATAATTTTACAAGACAAGAAAGTTGCAATTTGTGGTAGGTTTGTCATAGTTTAGTTTTGTGAGAAACTGCTCAGCGTCTCATGTTGCTCAATACATCATCAACATGAAATTGTCCCTGGTAACATTGCTTTATCCAGCAATTCCTGGTCCTTTAATCATCCGCAAAGAGAAAGAACGATCTGTTCTTGTGTGACTACGTCCCGGTACAAAAACGCACAGGCAGCTTCAGCAGCTAACGTTAGCTTTGGATGACAGAAAGTCATGACATCACTCATGCGACTTCTGGTTGTGTTGTTTTTCTAATTCCATATCTTCACAGTCTGATACTTAAACAGTTTTACAACAAACTGCGACTTTTTGGACTATGGACAAGTGTTTGCTTGCTAGCAAGCTAAAAAATTAATTATCTTATCCTTGTTAGCCTAGTCATGATGGCTCAGCAGAGAATTTCTTCCATTTTGAGAAAAGTTTAAAAAAGTTAATTCTGGATCACATTTTAAATTGGAGTTTAAATTACTGGTACAACAGAATTAAATTTGACCTAGGTTTAGACAAAAACTTAACTAAGGTTTAAATCTAATCTTTCTTAATAAAGTTAAGCTAGTTTAAAGGTTTGGTGAAACATATTTTGAAGTTAAACCATGATTTATTCGATTTAAAAAATAATTTTTGCTGGTGCAGCCCAGCCATAATGTTATTTTGTAGCCACTCAGTTGTAAACAAACAAACAAAAGCAACATCTGATTGTTTGCAAACACAGCTGCAATTTATGAAGAAAATGGGTGTACACATAGAAGAACATATTCATGCATTTGTACAGACAGAAATACAAATAACTGCAAACGCATTACAGATTTAACGTCCTGCTAATTTGCTCAGATGTTTACTAACACTGTGGATTTCAAAGCCCCACAGATCTTTTATTCAGATTTGTCAGCTCCGAGCCACCAGCCATGCATGCCTACTGACGGCTAATTACACAACATATGAAAGGGAGCGGAGATGCTCTTTGACATCCACACACCACAGAGCGGCCAGCAGGAAACTGAAGCCTGTTAGTGAGTACACGGTTAGCTCGGGTCTGGATCCGCTCAGCGTGCAGTGTACCTCTCTAAGCTGCTCTCTTCTGTGAAATCCCACAGATATCTGCTGTACTCTCACGTTTGTGAGGGTGCAATCTGTCAGCAGCACTTCCCTTTGAAACATGCACGAACTAAAAACTGTTATGAAAACATCCATAAATACACTATATACTGCAGATGTGTGTGCATGTTTATATATACTCTCACACAAGCTTCAGGGTCTTTGATCAGCTTAACTTGAAAATGGAGATCAAGTAGAGTAGTACGCAGTTGCAGTCTCACTCCCATGTCTCTTAGTTTCCCTTGAAGTCTCTGATAGTGAAGACACAGGTGCCTTAATAGTTTGAGATTGTCATCAAAGAGACCTGTGTGATCTCAACCTGTTCAGTTATTCTGACGGTCTGGCTGCTGTAATGAATATTTTAGATATGTTCATTTCTTCACACTCGACATGTGAAGAAAGAAGCTGTGCTGTTGCTATGAAGTGCTTACCTCTGCTAGTGCTGCTTCAAAATGTTGAATCTAATTATATCACATGAATTTACCTTGTGAGGTTTCGAGTTCAAGGGGTTTTTTTTCTTCCGGTTTTTCTTTTTTCTAGAATCGGCAAAGGTGGTCAGTCGGGTGGTTTACCGTGTATTTTTGGTACATTCATGAATAAATTAATTTGAATAAATTAATTGGTGATGCTAAATTTTCCACATTTTCCACCACTGACTGGTCAAAATGTCCTCCTCTCCACCTTGTCAATTCAAGACAGACAAGACAGCTCTAAAATGAATGACTCAGGCTTTGCTCAAACTGCTGATAAAAATCAGATTTCTTTCTCAAATCAGATGTTTAAGGGTCCAGTATGAAGATTTATAGAGACTTATTGGCAGAATATGTCAGGAACAGAATAAAATATTCACCAGTATGTTTTAATCAGTGTATTGTTACCTTAGAATGAGTCTTTTATATCTACATATGTGGGTCCTCTTCCACAGAGGTCACTGTGTTGAACAGCCATGTTTCTACAATAGCCCAGAACGGACAAACCAAACACTGGCTCTAGATACGTCCTTTTGTGTTATTTATAGTTACCATAGGACGGTGAATGTGAGGCAAGGTGTTTGCAATTTGCAAGCACACTGGTCCTGCACTGCCCGCATTCTTATTTACAAATGATCAGATCGGATTTGTGTGTCCAGAAATCACTAACCTCCGCATGGGTTGCTGTGGTAACGACACAGGCATCACTAACTACGTATGTTGGTGATGCGTCTTTCCAGCGTGGAAGCATGAGAAATAGGGAGAGAACTCCTCTGTCCAGAGCAGAAAGACTGAGACACATTTGTAGAAATCTGATTGGTATTGCATTTCAAACCTCCAAATATGGCTAGCAAAAATGTCATTCCACATGTTTTTTTGCTGTCCAGACTTTTAAAAATCAATCAACAAATGGATTTGCGCTGGTAGTCAAAATTAAATTCTCATCAGCTTCAGCTGTACTTTGAGATTAATACTGACATACGAAGGGACATGCAGACATACTGTATCAGAGCTTTGGAACTTGTTACCCATCAAAATATTGTATTTTCCACTTATGCTGTCAGGTTTCAATCAAAATGAAGTTTAGCCAAATTTTAAAATCAAATTTGATCAGTAAAAGAAAATGGTACGCACGGCCACTACTGTTATGTGAATATTAGGAATTAGTTCATTAAGATAAGCAGTAGGCAGCATTAATGCCTCAGCCAGGTGCCATTATACCACTGTGGAAGAGGATGCAATGGTGATGCTGTGGTAAAAGGCGCAATGTGCAAGACTTGGCCACCCGTTGAATTCATATCTGAAACAAATAACGAGCTCAGTTAGCTGTGCAGCTAGCGGTCTGGAGCGCTGGAGAGTGTCTGTGTTTAAACCTTTAGCACAGGAGCTTTGGACTGCCAGGAGGAGGAGGTTTTCAGGCTCAGTGCTTGGGGAGACTCAGCGGGAATGCTGCCAGCTGAGCCAGAAGACGGCTAGTCTGAGACCCAACACCACCTCCAAGAATGACAGAGGATAGTTTGAAGGCAGGGAATATACCATCAAATGATTTAAAGCTGCTCTGACTATGACTCCAACTCTAGGGATGACGAAGACATGGCGGGTTCACGCAGGGACAGGAGAGGTGTGAAGCTGGAGAGGAGTGAGAGTGAGGTCAGGCATCAGTCAACACCCTCCTCTGGAGGTCTGAGTGGGGTTAGCTCTGTATTGAGGGCAGACGGGACACTACAGTGACTCGCTATCAGCTTTTGAGGCCCGAAGACCTACTATAAGACAGGACGGTACGGGGCTAGCTGGTTAGCATGCTTACTTTAGTAGATGTTTCTGCAACACAATACATAGACATAACAACATGTTTTTACTTCACATTCTGTTGATGATTTAAATTATGCCTGTTTCATGTATTTATTTGGGGAACATCATAATCTGCTCACCACCTTTTTTCACATTTTGTGCATAAAAACAATGGAAACCCACCCACAGTCTCTAAACATGTCCTTACAAAATCATTGTGTATCCGCTGCACTCGGTTTTGTTTCCTCTTTCCTTCCCTACCTTGCTTTAATGAGAAAAACCCTGCACCAGCACTTACTCAAAAATAAATAAACAGACTTCTAATCCTAATTGGAGGAGTCCTGCCTCACTGCTTTTGGCTCCGGCATCATTTGGCTGCAGTGGTATGCAGCCACTGCTGCTTTCTGGACCACAGTTGGTCATCCAGTGCCAGGAGGGACTGACTGGGATGCAGTGCAAGTGACAGGGACAAGGTCAGCCAGAACACTACGTAACCATTGCCAATTTTAGGGCCAAAAACTCAGCCCACAAGCATAATTAACCATGATTAGAGAATTATATTCACTGCAATCCTGAGCTTGGGGTTATATAGTGTAAAAGTAATCAGAAGCCCTGAATCTGTAGTGATTAATGGTGGAGCATAATTAGATTTGGGGATCTGGAACAGAATACTCGGCAGAACATATCTAATAAGAATTTGAAAGTGACAAATGCTTCATTAATATGAATATCTGAATTGGATGAATAGATTAGCAGCCTACTGATGGTGTTGCTTTCAGGTATGATTCAGATCATCGTTTGGTCTCAAACACTCTGAGGAACTCAGCCAGACAGCTGGAGAACAGATACCAACACTGCATGATAACATCTTCACATTCGTGCTCTGCCTCCTGGACACCTGACATTTCTCTTTCTCCAGTCAGACAGACACAGACAGGTGTACATGTATTTCGGGGAGGCCAACATCAGTAAAATGTCCTTAGACTCTGAGATGGACTAAGCAGAAAAAAAACATCCTTCAAAAAAGATGAAAAACTGCACCTTAAAACCGTGAAGTGAGTCTAAAGGAAACAGAGGGTCAGTCTCTTTTCAGCTCCTAGACCCACTATAAAATACAGACAAATAAAAAAGGAGGGGGAAAAATAGAGTTAAACCTTGGCTCTAGTGAGGTCCCTCCGGCCCCAAACTCAATTGTGTGCAAGGTTAGCTGAAATTGGGCGTAGGATTTTTCAAAAACCCACAGATATGAGACTTGTAAACAATTCCAAGGGTGTATATGGGATAAAAAGGAGATTTTATAACTGTATTAAAGTTCCTTATGTTTTATTCAGCAGGTAGATGGAAGACTGATCATAAGACAACAGTATATTACAGGCAGTATCTTTGTATTTGAATGTTATGTGCATGAACCCAGTGTTGTATGCAAATGTGTATCTATCTCTTAGGGGCAGATCTCAGGGAGATGGAGGGGACAAGACGCCCCAGCTTCTGAAAAACACAAAGTGGAACCCCCAGTACGTTATTTCCAAAAAATTTAGGTAATTGAAAATATATATTTAATAAAAGCTGACTGCACTTTTGAAATCATTCACACATAAACAACACTTTTTGAAGGTTTTGTTTATGCCCCCCCATATATCCTGCTCATTGATTTGGGTTTAAACCATTGACATAAATAAAGACAGACGCCTTGTCTCCACTTCCTTCCTCAGTACAAAAATGAAGCCAAAATATCCTGGATACAAGTGCTGCTATCTTGCACTGGTGACGTCATTTGGAGACCGAGTCTGTACAGTAGTGAACAGGGTTGGAGCTATGCTGTTCCGTACAGCTGCGCTCAGCTGTCAATCATGTCATGAAAACCCCTTTTTATAGCATCAAATAACTCATTGGAAACCAAACAGATCAGAAATATGACCACTTGAACATCAGTGTGATAGGGACTATCTAAAATGACAGAAACCATGTTAGAGAAACATTTATTTGAAGTAAGGTAAGGTTTATTTACCAGGGGGCCATCAAGATACTTGGCTTTACTTTACTTTACTAAGGGACTGAGCTATCAGTTGTCACTTTCACATATGTCAATGTTGAAACAAGTGCGTAAAAGTGCTGGTGTCAAATTGAAAAAAATAGTGGCACCATGCATAAATCATCACAGATTAGTTAATGATGTTACTAAGTAAATGAAGTAGATTGATTTAAGATCATGCTTGTAGATCAAAGTGAATCAGAAGGTAGTGTTAGTGATGGTGTAACTAAAGTTTCCATGAAATATCTGTTTTTAGAATGGAGTTTAATGGTTTAACAGTCTGTCCAGACTTAATAGAGTGCTGATCTCAACCTGGCAACCCAAAAAGAATATTTGGATCTAACTAGGACTGTTTATTGGCAAGAAGCTGGTCATATGATACCTATTACGATACAGTGGTTACGATTTAATAAACTGCAATACTGCAAGCACGATAGAGTGTTTTTGAGAATCACTATCACAAAACATATCATACTCAAGTGTATCAATATTTTCCCTAGATGTAACCCCTTTTTAATCACCAATATTTTGGTTTGTAACCGTAAAATAAATTACATATTGTTAGTAACTGTAATGGATTATAATTACATTTATTTTGTCATTTAATTATATGTAAGTAGTTACATGTAAGTAGTTACTCTCCAGCACTGCTAGTAACCTGTTAGACATTTGTATGAAATGTTGTCATAATTAGTGTGTGTAAACTTGAGTTATGGCCAAAAATGTGTTTAGTCAGAGTCATCTTTGACGATCAAAACCTAAGCAGTTCATCTTTAAGTCTTAGTGGACGTTTGTACCAAATTTGAAGATTTTCCCTCCAAGCTTTCCTGTGGTATCACGTTCATGAGAGTGGGATGGATGTGAGCTCACAGTAAACTTTGATCTTTGACCACCAGGATCTTATTAGTTCATTTTTGTTTCCAAGTAGACATTTGTTCAACTTGCGATGCAGCTGGATTTTCAACATCACAGGATCGTGTGAGAATCCATCTTGCCAGGCTTCAAGTTATCCTTTTGTGTTTGCACCAAAAGTGGTGCAGCCAGTCAGAACTGGAGAGTATTTCATCATTGAAAGAAGAGCAAAGAACAACAGTGAAAGATTTTCTTGATAAAATAGGTGTTTGCGCTCTTCTCCTGACCGGCTTTGGCAAGAGTTTGATCTGTTTGGTTGAAGTTAGCCTGTTTAAACATGATTGATAGATGGTTCATCCAATCACCTGCCAAGTATTTTTTTTTTTTTTTTCCAAAGTACCTGCCCTTTTCTAAACAGTTTTTAAGGACTACTTCCCAGATGGTTCTGTGTAACAAACCATCTGGTGTGTCAGGTTAGACATTTGTGCCAACGTTGAAGAAATTCCATCAAGGCATGACATGAGGTCACAATTTAAAATGAAAAAAAAAAAAAAAAAAAGTTCAAGTTAAAATTTAATCACTTCCTCCTTGAGTTCAAGTGGTCATTTGTGTCAGGTTTGAAGAAATTTCCTGAAGGCATTCTTTAAGGCATTCTTTATATCTGTTACTTGGTCATTATATAGGCTCCTTATTTGTATGTAATGTTACACTGCACTGTATGTTACTCTTCCCATCTTGTGTCACATGGTTTCTATTGAGTAGGATGAATCTGCTCTAGGATATATATAAAAAAATCATGGTGATGTAAAGCATCTTCGATCCATCACTGACAAAATCAGTATGGAGCACGCTCCTTTGACCTTTTCGTGTCTGATCCCAGCAACAGAGCGCAGATACATATTGATATCGTCTAACTGCTGTCTCCAGGCGCGTTGGGTTGTCCTGTGTGACACACACTGCGACTGATCTTGGAAATAAACATGTTTGTGGTTCAGCATTAAGTATACACACGCGCGCACATACACACACACACACACAATATTCAGCCATGAAATTGATGTGCCATGTTGGTAACTATCCTTTCACTCCCCTGAACTTATCATCCCAGTGATTCTTGTCAGCCATAGAGCATTGAGCTGTTTGATGCTGAACAAATATGCTGAGCTTGGAGCCGGTGACCTTCAGTTTGGTTCAGTGACTACAACAGCAAATGAAGACTACAGACTCCACCTTGTACCTTCTACGCTAGATACATACTTTTTATTGTAATGATGCATTTGTCAGCCAGCATTTCTTATGGTAACACTTAACCTTAAACGTTTGAGGTGCTAAATTGTCATAGACAAACTTAAAGTGTAAGTGACAACTGTGTATTGATAAGCAAACACGTTTTATTTTCATGAAAATATGGGAAGAAAGGCTCAGTGCACTTTTGTCTAATGCAAGAATTTTAGTCAAAACATGCCCTGATTAAAGTGTAGTGACTGAATTACAGTATTTGCATTGGACTAAGTCCAGCTTGGCATTGTAGTTGGTGTTACACAGTATTTGGGCATACACTGATTACAGTACTTGGCCACCACCCCCACCGTCTAAGGGTGTGTAGCAGCCAACAACTACCATTATGTAATAACTGCCAATAATGTAATAATTGTTCTGTTTTTCTTTTATGGAATAAAAGTTGATATTAACTGGTCAATAATGTAATAACATGTCTGAACCAACAATGTAACCTTTTTTTGCTGCAATGTAATAAGTTATTACAATATTGACTCATTATCACATTATTGGCTGGCTTAAAAAAATCTTAAGACATGTAATAATCGTAGCCAATATTGTAATAATATATTTCAATTTCATTATGTATTGACTGTGAAGTATCACACTTCCATCATACTTACCCTTATATTTTATTACATTATTGGCCAGTTTATTACATTGTTATTAAATTAATGGTAATTATTACAATATTATCTGCTATATGGTGTTATTGCTATGTAGTTGGAGATCTTCAAGTTATCAGTTTATGTCTGCACTAAAAGTGGTTCAGCCAGTCAGCATCCTGGGAGGGACTACTGGCAGTTACGGTCGTGGTTTTAGGTGTGACAACAGTAAGAAGAGTCCATGGAAGCAACTCATCTTGATCAAACAATGGCAGCTCTTGAACAGGTTAGCATAGATACTGTGATAGCATCGTTCTATCCGAATCGAGAACATTTCTTCATTGAAAGAAGAGCAAAGAACAGTACTGAAGGCTTTTCTCGATGGAAAAGATGTTCTTCTCTTTCCTCCCGGCCGCCTTCAGCAAGAGTTTTATCTAACTGGTTGAAGTTAGCTCCTGTTAGACATGATAGAAAAGTGGTTCATCCAATCACCTGGTAACTGCTTTTTTCAGCGCAGCTAGAGAGAGAAAAGTTCAAACCCTGCTTTCTTTCTTACCTTAATAACCACATTGAGTGAACATGTCAGATTGTTGGGTTCAGAAAGTTACAGAAATTGTTGGATGCATCCCTTTTTAATTCTGGTGTCTGACAGAAGGGGGTCTCTGAAGCTGTTCAACCATCTGACAAGCAGTTCTTATTGAGAATACTGGTGCTTTAGATGCTTAGTGTCTTATATTCAACAATTCAGAGCTACAATGTTCCCTGAACAGCACCAGCATTACGTTAAGCAGGGATTGTCAGTTTTAGCACCAACAAAGCTTATTATGAATGTGATAACCTACTGAAGGTACCACTTTAGTTTTGCTTACAACAATAGAAATTCAAGCCTGGTGTTGATGTGAAACCAAACATGTATTACCTCCTCTTTTTCATTTAGCAAATGAGTAAAGTAATGAGGAAGCCCATTAATTAGCTAATGGAAACATGCCCTTTGTCATGTTTACTCTGGCATTAGTGCTGAATTATCATCTTCATTTGATTAGTGTAGCTGATGAGCTCGGTGGATTAGATTGGAGATGGCACTCTGCATGTGCACAATGTCAAGAAGAAGAACAAATTCCAAGATGGACAGATGCACGTCCTCTCCTGTCCCGGGGACTCGGTCCGACCTGTGTGCCAAACATGGCTGACTGTTGGCTGCGGGTACAGCTATGAGTCACACTCCCACTGCTGCAGTGCACAATCTCTCTCACACACACACACACCTTTGCAGAATGCAGAACTCACTGTGAGTTCAGCTTGGGGGAAGAGGAAAGATAAGATGAGTGACTTTAAGGGTGTTGATAATTTTAGTTCATGAAACTCTATCATTGTCTTGCTTGCAGAGTATGTTAAGTTTTTATTTTTGATTTCTTTTTTGGAAATATTAAGAAAACATCAGAATTATCTGACAATCTCTTGAGCAAAGAACAGCAACAAGCACATAAACGTAGTTACAAACAGTACATGTAGTCCTCACATTTTCGAGTCAGTACATGTTTTTTCTCTCGAGGGTGCTCTTACATATACTACCCATGACACTGCCTCACTTACAGACTAAACATATATATAACTCTTTACGATGACAATTGCCTACTCATAAATGATGAAGTCAGGCTAATAACTTCCACACGCAGCTAAATACTGACACACAGGAAATTCAGTCCAGCTCCTGTAGATCAAAGAACTCTCCAAGGACAAAATGAGATATTCATCAACAGGTTTTATTTTTCTACTTCATTCAGCCTCTTCACACAAGAAGGGTTAGAAATAATATAAAGACGGAAATTGACTACATTCATGTAATTATTGCAGCTCTGTGCGCATATGTAATCTCTGCTATGTGACAGTTCAGTATACTAAGGCTGCAATCAGTTCATTATTTTGTCTAGAAATTGTCCAGAAATACTAAAAATGCACAAAGTCCAAAGTGATATATTTTCAATATTTTCAATTCACTATCATATGTCACAAAAATCAACACTGGAATCAGAGAATATTGAAAGAAAAAATAATAACTGGTGATTTAATTGGTTGTTGAAAAATGAAAAGATCAGAAAAGACTATTGATGCTTCATGTGTTATAAATGGTGAAGAAGCGGAGGAAACAGATAATAGTCTATTTGAATTAATGACTAAAATATAAATAAAGGAAATTATACTCAGGAATGCACGTCACACTATCTGTGCCCATATCTTCATTTAAACTGCATCTATGTAATGTTTACATCAGCAATCTCAGTATGAATCTAAAGAAGTGATAATATAACTGTACTGCATCTCAACAAGGCCTCCAGAGTTACAGCTGTGTGTATGTGTACGATGGACAAATCCTGTGTATCCATATAAAAGTAAATACAAAATGTAAGAAAAAAGTGTCCCTGGCAACTTTATTATGTACACCTCTACAATGTAATGAAATCCAATACAGCAGATGTATCACAAATTCTACATTTATGAAAGTTAAAATGTTCAGTTTTACTTGAAAGTTGTTTTTTTTTTTTTTTTTTTTTTTTTTTTTTGTTAAAGGTAGGGGTATGAAGATGCCAGAAATGTAGCACCAAGGTCAAAAACAAAAACAATAATAAAATTCAGCAATCGTTATTTTTCTTTTCCACCAGAAATAAAAAAAAAAAAAAAACTCTTCTGAGCTTCTGGGACAAAAGACTGACGGAGATATTTACCGAGCTTGACGCAAATCGCTGTCAGGGGAGCATGTTGTCCATGTGTGTTAAGTAATAGAGAGCAAAAGTGATTTCTGCTGCTAAACTTTGGATATTAGTTGAACCCAGAGTGCGAGCAGTAGTTTAAATTTACGATATTTACTGATATGCTAAGAGACCATTAGTCTGGAAATATTTATTTAAAAGGCTCACATTATATTTTGATAAGAAGTCAGGATGGTCGCCTGCTGTATGTTGTTAGCCTGAACAGTAGGGATGTGACAATATGAAGTTGGAAGTGTTCCCTCTCTGTCTGAAAAGTTCTGTGGCACCACTTGAATGCTGGTTTTTGAAAATTTATTTTCAGTCCCTGATGATCCCCATCATACGCAAAGCACTCTCATACACAACTCTGTTTACTGCAATTTTACTTATCGCCATCTCTAACATGTTGTTGTTTTCTTCCGTGCCAGCTGGTGTTTTTCTTCCTTTGAAATTTAACGGCAAACTACGAAACATGTAGGCATATGTACTGTCCCCTCAGGTCCAGAAGAATTGCATCCCCGGTGCCCACGATACCATAGTACTGTCAAGTACCGTCACATTTTCATAATTTTGGCATCAACTTGTTGCTGAAGTATGGGTCCTTGTGACATCCCTAGTTAAAGGTCATACGTAGCTGGGGATGATGTTGTACAATAATGCCCCTCTGCAGTGCCAATCGATTGTTTAATAGAGGTAAAAGTAGAATTTATGGCAGAACAGTTGTATTGGATTGCATTCAATTTAACAGGAGATATCATTATTGCTTAGTTGATCAAATAATAATAATTTGCACAAATGCCACCTTAACTTGACTATTTGATTAATATTGTTAGCATATTTAATAAACAGTACAAACAACAGATGTTTCCAAAGATCTACACATCTGATTGTTGTGAACAAACTTTCTGTTCTGCTCAAATCCATCCTCTGGCAATAACAACAGAAGCTGCTGGCAGATGGAAAATGGGAAAAGCCCTCCATCATGTCTCCAATGAGGTTAGAGGGAACCCACAGCCCAGAGTCATGATTCTACTGGCCCTGAGACCCCCAACAAGACTTCCCTTTTATCAGTTCCTCCCAGGAGGGAAGCAGCCACCATAACCTTTATCCAGCATGAGTTCAGGTCTGCCCTCCCAGACACAATCACTGCTTGAGACAACCTTTAAATGAAGACAGATCTGCCTCGCTGT
This sequence comes from Lutjanus argentimaculatus, assembly GCA_034769285.1. NCBI lineage: Eukaryota > Metazoa > Chordata > Actinopteri > Lutjaniformes > Lutjanidae > Lutjanus > Lutjanus argentimaculatus. The sequence goes on from JAWZSL010000011.1 coordinate 24,708,498, forward strand.
CTCACTGTACACTCACAAAATTGTCTGTTGTGTTTGTCTGTGGGTCTACCCTCTCCTCCTCCCCCCTTATGTTTCAATATTGCCTTCCTCTCAAAACAGGTTAGCTCGGTGTCAAAGAGAATACACTTGGATTGCCTGCGGCCAATCTGTTGAAATTTACCAAGAGATATAGTGGGGGGAGAGTGCCGTGTGCTCGTGCGTCGCTCACTTTAGGGCGCCCCTCATCAATTTTGCAAAGCAGGTGGATGTTGCCTCCTCTGACTCCCCTCAGCTGCCCCCCTGTTCACATCAGAATAACAATAGCTGGAAGAGACTGTATCTAATATCAGCCTGGATTATCTCTGCTTACTATGCAACTTTGCATTAACAGGCACTGAAATATTGAAGGCCAATGTTGTGACATCAGAGCATTAATAGTTTCTCATTTTATGACCGTTTCATGAGCCAGAGTGGTAAAATAATGGCAGCCAGTTTACAAGCATGAAGACTACAACTCATTTCCATTTTTATAGTGCCATGTGTGGTGTTTTACTGCTCTGTAGAACAAAATGGCTGCAACGGTTTTATAGGGTTGTGATCAATGTCAGTGACTCAACAAGTGTTTACTGGTTGTAATGAGCATTTTTTGCTTCTATTCAGATTTTTTAATGTTGTTTCCTTGTTATTTTCCCAAATATATGTCTGATAGGTGAACCATTATGGCCTGGAAATAAGACTGGATTACAATTTTGTCTTCACTTTATTATGCCTTGAATTATGTCAAACTTTCTGTGGTTTTGTTGGTAAGTAGTCTTCTCTGTTTAGCTGGGACTGCCGTGTGTATGTTTGTGCTTGTGCACGTCCAGGTGTGTATGCATGCTTATACATGTGAGTCTTCCTTGCGTCCGTTTTCAACATGACGACCTGGTGAATTGCTTTCTCATATTACTGCTAAACGGTCACTAAAATGTGTTTCTGAAACCCTTTTTGGTGAGAAATAGGTGATGCAGTAACAGAATATTGAGCAATTTCTGATCAACACTGTTTAGTTTGACAGTTTGATCTGGGCATCAGGACTCTCTGTTAGAACTCTCGTGAGATACGTATGTACAAGTTGTTTCTTCTCTATAATGTGACAAGGCTTTGTTTTAGATCTGGGTAGGCTTGGTGACAGAAAACACCTGGTTATAGTTGGAGCGAGATCATAGTTTGGGTTATAATTATTACCACTGCGAGATCACTTGTGGGTCTGGGGTTTCTTTTTAGGCGCGAGAGCCAGAATAGCTGCTGTCTGGATAAAATCTTTATCATTTTACAACTAAAAAGTCAGGTTAGTAGGTTGGTTAGTACCAAAAATACTGCCTACCCCAGGTTTAAGACTTCTTATTTCTGTAATTCAATTCACAACAACTCATATGACTTTGTCAATCTTGTTCGTGCTTGTTGCAGTGTTTGTTTTTCCTATGAAATCCCAGTTAGTAAGACCACCTTTAAAGCTCTGATTTGCTTGACTTTTTTTAAAAACACGGAAGCAGTCACCAAGGAGAACAACACCAGACTTTTATGAGATGCTGAAGAGACCCAGAGGTTGAAACCAGACTAATTAGGACAGAAATACTCATGACTGCCTTTGCATTGAGGATACCTGCACAAAACTAACAAGGTCATTAAAATCTAACAATGCAGGTTACTCTGTACATGATTACAGGCATAGCACCAACAAAAACTAGCCATCAGGAAAACTAATTAACAGTCTTTTTGCTTATCAAACTCATGGTCTTTACCTTTATCATAGCCTTGAGAAACACCTTGGGAAAAAATAGAAACATTTCCCACATGGTGATGCAGATCCTCCTATTTTCTCCATACAGTACATTCTGTCAGCTTGGTTGCACAAGGTGGAGGTGGGATGTGTGTATTAATATTTCAAAATGTGAGAGAGAGTTGGAAACATCTCACTGGTGGAAAACGGCTGACATCCATTGATTAGTCACTTTGTGAAGTGATGGGCTTCTCAGAAGAGGTACTTTGTCCACGTCAGTGTGGCTCATGGGAAGGAAGTAGTAGTACACATGACCTTTCAACGTGCTGCTGCTGTTACTCCTTTAGATTAAATGTCACCTCACCTATTTTTTCACATGTGGATCCTCTAGTGATGTGTCATCACACACTTGTGAGATTTCTCCCAGCAAATTGTTTTTGTTATAGTTTCCTTAAAAGGACAGTTCACCCCAAAATCAAAAATACACACATTTCCCCTTAAATGGATAGTCCACCCGAAAATGAAAATTCATGGCGTTTCAAGGTAAAAATATCGTGTAAATGACATTTTTTAGTCAACTTGGCATGTCTGGGCTTTAGGAGACTTGTATTACACCAGATGAGCAGTATGGAGGTATTTTATGTTTTTTATTCTGTTGTTTTTTTCACTTACATTTTTTTGGGAGATTTCCTGTGAAAGCAGTGTTTTGTTTGTTGTTTGTTGACTACAAAACTTTACCCGACCTTCAGTCGGTACGAGGGTGAGTAGATGATGACTACATTTTCATTTTTGGGTGAACTATCCCTTTAAGGCTCATTTATGTACAAAAATAGATATGTCAGTTTCAAACAATGCCCACTTACTTTCATGCTTCCTTATGTTAAGCAGTATGTCAAAGAAGAAGAGGAAGAGTCAAAAGTTTGTGACAACAACAAACATGGTGATGCTGAAGGAGTTTATAATAATGTCCCTTATGAGAAAGAGGCAAAAGCAGAGGCAGGGTTGTAGATTCATGGTCTGTGTAGCCATTGAATACACTGCAACATGTGAACAGAGAATTATTAAGACAAACATCATTTCCAATCTTTTTGAATTCAAAACTTTGTCCTGTTGTTGTGTCTCGCTTTAAACATTGGCTGCACTGCCCCCTCGACTACCAGAGGTATTGCCCCGTTTTGTCTGTATCTGTAAGCTTTCAGAAAATGTGCAGAAATACGGACAAAGTGAACACAAAACGGGCAGAAGGCTCAGCCTGTATCCATATGAATAACTAATGTTTAACATAAATGATCATTTACCTGTAGTGCTGTTTGTCTATCTAGATAGTTCTGGTGTGAGTTCTGGGCCGTTTTTTGAAGATATCTGTCCACCTTCTCTTTCATATAATGGAACTAAATGGCACTTGGCTTGTGGTGCTCAAAATGCCAAAAATGATTTTTAATAATCCACAGACCTTGTTGTGAACAGGTTCATGTAGAAACTATTTTCTTTTTACTCAGCTACACGCACCAGTCGTATCATTGTGCAGAGGGAAGTGTGCATCTACTCACAGATGAGAGGCTCGTACTTGTGACAGCATGGGATGTCAAACATTAATGCTGTCCTCCTTGGCTAAGCTGTAACCTCTCATATGTGATCAGTTGCATGCTTCCGTCTGCACAGTGATTCAGTAAGCAGACGATAGAAAGAAAGATAGTTCCTATATGAAACTGCTCACAACAAGACATGTAGATTATTTTGAGTAACTGAATCATGATTACTGGAGAGAGACAGCGACAATCGTGGTTCGAGGCATTACGTTTTCAGTGTTTGTCCATCCATCCATCGCAAAATCTCAGGAACACACTGAGGGAATTTCTTCAAACTTGGCACAAATGTCCACTTGAACTCTGAAGAATGAACTGATTAGAATTTGGTGGTCGGGCGACGTTTAGCTCAGTGGTAGAGCGTCCGACCCATGTAAGGAGGCTGTTAGTCCTCTGCAGTGGCCGCTGGTTCGACTCCCGCCTTCGGCACTTTGCTGCATGTCATCCCCTCTCTCTCTGCCCTGTTTCCTGTCTAATCTCTGGCTGTCCTATCTAATAAAGGCAAAAATGCCAAAAAAAATAACTTAAAAAAAAAAAAAAAAAAGAATTTGGTGGTCAAAGGTCAAAGTCACCTCACAAAACACATTTGGACATAATTCAAGAATTCATTATAATTAGCGATAATAATGATACAATTTCACAGAAATATCTATATGAGTCTAGAGCTGCAACAACTGATCAATCATTAATCAATTATTAAATGAATCGACCACTATTTTGATTATTGATTAAGTGGTTTAAATAATTTTTAAAATAAAAACAAGACATTTGATGATGTCATCTCGGACTTTTGAGAAACACTGATTGACATTTTTCACCATTTTCTGACATTTTGTGGACCAAAATACTAATCATTAATTAAGAAAGTAATCAACAGATAAATCATCGATGAAAATAAGTTAGTTGCAGCCCTATATGAGTCTAGACATACATGGATGGAAACTGCAATGTGACTGGCTGGCGGAGGCATACAGGATGAGTAGGAAGGAGGAACACACACCAGTATTGGAGAGATGTCATCAATGAAAAAGTGCACGTTTTGTGAGAAAGGTAATGTTACACATACCCACAATGCAAAAAATAATATTTCGATAATCACTAACGTTTTGACATGATGGCCGTCTTCAGGGTCATTGAAGGAAAGAACAGACAAATAATAGAGGATAAGACAGAGGAGTGCTCTCTCACAAGGACAGGCATACAACTTTTTTGTTTGGTGCTTTGAGCACCACAAGCCGAGTGCCATCTAGTTCCATTATACTTGAGGAAAGGAGACGTCTCTTCGGCCGATATCTCCAAACCTCAGCAACTCACATTAAAAAATCTAGAAGGATAAGTACCACTACAGGTAAGAGGGAAATACACTTTTGATTTGGGGGTTAACTGTCCCTTAAAGTCGCTTTTTTTTTTTTTTTTTTTTTTTTTTTTTTTGCAAAGCTGCTCCTTGCGTCAAATAAAATGTTGACCTCCATGGGTTAATTTGTCAACCTGCCATGAAAGCGTGCTCTCAAAAATCGAAGTGGTGTCATTAACACACAAGGTGGCAGAGCGGGCTCACATTACGATTCAGATACAGCGTCATCCTCACATCCTGCTCCATATGCCTCTGCCTTAACCCGTCTGGAGGAACCAGATGGTGAAAGAGCTGAATAACATCCAAGTCCTCATCTGTCCCCTGGTCTTACTCAGTGCTTTGTAGCTGGGGTTTTTCTCCACCTTGTACTCCACCCTGCAGAAGGATTCTCTCCCTAATGTAAGGTGCATACATTTTCTCTTCTCATACAGAAAGTGACCCCAGAATCACCCCAGAATAACCAGATTATCAGTCACTAACGCTCAGCATAATTTACACCTGTGCTATCTTTACAAACAGTGATGATGCAAATGAAGTGTTTGCTGTCAAGACCCCGGCATCTCCAAGCTGTCACGATCTGTATCCCCAGGATGCAGAAATTGTCAAAAAACGAGGGCTTTCTGGTGCCCTTTTCAGAGAGGTCACCCGTTACAAGACTCTTATGTATTTTTCATCACCACCACCGTTCCTTGATTCATCTCGCCATAACCCTGGCATCAAACGACTGACATTATCACAGTCCTGAGGGTGCTGGGGACATTACAAATTCATGTGCCCTATTGACTTTGGTCGCTACATCAGAACAACCACCAGCAGACACACAGAGCGGTTCACAAACTCGACGACAATAATGAGACAGCGAGAAGTTTAGAATTTTGGAACTTTTGTTAAAACAATGTGGATGATGATGACAATAATGGTGGTGATGTCGAAAGTCATGGGAAATAATAAGCACCTTCATTACCTGCAAAAAATGTGAGGACTTCCTCTTGAACAATAATGGCAAGAGCCCACAAATGCCAAGAAATGTATATGTGTGAGTTTGCTGATAATTATAAGTGGGAGGATGGGGAAGTGTGTGTGTTGACTTAATGCTTGAGAACAAGTATGTGAGCTCAGGGGGCAACCTAATCTCCTAGAGAATACTTAAACTCCTCATTTGTTTTGCCAGTTACTTTTTGCAGGATATGTAATTTCTAAGCGAATAACGTTCAATGGTCACCTGCCCTCTGACCTCAGCACTTTATACTCTCTCTGAAAACTTTGGGTAAAAGTAAAACCCATTTATTATTCCAGGCAGGAAGTAAACATCTGTAGAATCACAAATATACTTTTGAAGAAGAGTTGATTTTCCTCCTGCACACCCGTATTCAAGGTATTATGGCATTATGGAAATCGCTGTGTGACCAAGTGCAATGTACAAATCGCAGGAGCTTAAGATCTCTGTCTAGGGAGAAATGTGTCATAGCATAACATTTTACAATTACCATTCCCACAAAAGTCACAAGTGATCCCATTATTTCTTTTCTTTTTTTTTTTTAAAGTTCCAATTCAGAGAAAGTTTCAGTGCGAGAGGAGCAAGTAACCACAGAAACTCGCTGACCCGCCACTCCTGCAGCAATGACGGCCCCCTGTCACACATGCCACGCTGATTGCCTGCGCACTGTGCAACAGGAGCGGAGACCCCGGTGCTGTTGGCAAACAGTCGCTTTATTTGTCACAAAGTCCCCGAGAGCGTTTGAAAAGTCTTTAAATCTAGCAACCAAATCGCCCACCCATGTTATTGTATGTGGATTGAAAATGCATGTGTATTTACATGTGACAATATGTCTCTGACCACTTCTGGATGAGGTTTGGCCGACGGATCACAGCCATCCTCAAAGTTAGCAAATTTAAATATAAAGTGTCTGAGTAGACTTTCAAAATAACGTAATGTAACTTGATAAGAAATCAGCACTCACTAATTGTTTCACACAGGACAGGAATCCTGTCTTTGAGTCTTCTTGGTGAAAGTCCTGCCCCCGAACCTTCTCCATAAGCTCTTTTATGCTATCAGGTCAACTGACTCTGACGGCACATCAAAACATAATGCTATAGAGACATCTCCAGAAATTACACTAGAGGGATATCATAGTTTAAAGCATAGGGACACTGACCAAGCTGCCATATTTGACGCGTTGTGTGAGAGTGGGCTGTTTTTTTCAACCAAGGTGACACTCTCTCCCTGATCATCACCACGTGCTTTGATTGCCTAAACATAACCATAAAATATACCACGCTTCAGCTGCTACGAGCAGTTATTGCAATCCAAGAATGGATTTTGTAGGGAAAACAAAATTGTTGTCTGTGAACATTTTGCAGATTTGCTCTGTATTAACATTTTGCAACTTTGGCAGATCTGCTCATTAAAAAGTTTGCTTGTTATGTTGATAAAAATTCAGATTGCATTATGTTTCTCCCAAAATGCTTGCTTGTGTATGTGCTCTAGTTCATCTTGGTCCACATTCATAGCTACGACTGCGATAAAGCTGATGCTTGGTGTGATTCATGCTCACTTGAAACGGCTCTGCATAGTCACGCTCAAGACAGAAGCAAATTTTCCATGTAATCAATAGAACATGGGAATTCATTAAAAAAAGCAAAAGTCTACCATCTCTTCTGCTGATTAAAATGCCAGAGTGTCTCCAGCTAGAGCCATCTGATAGACATAACCTTTAAGTGGGCCATTAGGAATATATTAAAAAAGACTCATTTCCTGGGGACATGTCACTGATGAATTATTAAAACATCTAAAACAGGGCAAACCATTCCCCTTCTTCTTTCCCCCCCAAAAAGATCACCATTGATGAAGAGTTAACCCATTAGAAGATGAGCACATGAAATGAAATTTAAATTCCCATGTGTAGGATATGGACACAACCAGGAACCAGCCCACAAATCACTACGCATGGCCTCTGATATAATTTTCTTATTGATTTAGGGTCTGGCCCTGCTGACTTTGCCGGAGTGGACCTCTGCTCTTGCCAATCAGTATGCATTCAAAATCAATGAGCTGAGCAAACGCACAGGGGTGTTAAGCAGGACCTTTAATTGTGCAACAGCTAAGATACTCTGCTGAGGAAGGAATTAAGTGCTGCTGCCTAATTCAATATAAGCAAGCGATCACATTTTGCATCTTTTAAAAACTAATTCAGAGACGGCAACTTGAGACTGAATTACAAAGTGAAATAAAATGTAAATATAGGATGAGTGATAAATCGTGACAGTCAAACAGGCGGGAGGTCCCAAGTGAAAGAGGAAACATTATGCTGATCAAATGCAGTGTCACTGTCAGGTCTGATGATTCATAGAAGCTCCGTAATCTGCCTCATCTGACTCGAGCCCTAGTAAATTGTTTGGCCCTGTTTTACTAATCTTTTAAGCCAAGGACTAACATTTATTTGTAACTTTTAAGAAGTTAAAGGTTTGTTTATTCTAACAGTATGTGGGCAGATCATAGACTGTAGAAAACATAGACATGGAGTTTCTTTGACGTCACCCACAGGTTTCTGAGGAGCCATTGTGAAGCTCAGTGTGGTGGCTCCAGCCATCACCATCTTTGACAGTGTCTCCGATAAATCCAAAAACAGGCAAAATCATGGAGAGTGGGTGGAGCTGGGGTGTGCAAATGAAGCGGCTACCTAGTAGCTAGCCATCTGTGACAGTACTTAGCTGTCACTCAAAGCAGCCATGCGCTTAAAGGGTTAGTTCACCCAAAAATGAAAATTCAGTCATTATCTACTCACTCTCATGCTGTTTGAGGGTCGGGTTCAGTTTTTCAGTCCACAAAACACTGCTGGAGTTTCACAGGAAAACTGCACTGCAGTGTCTGCCAAACAATAGAAGTGAATAATGACCAAGTCACTATTGTAATCCAAGTCTCCTAAAGCCCCAACATGCCAAACTGACTTGAAAGTCATAATCAACATGTTTTTTAGCCTAAATCTTCACTGTAGATATTTAGCTTGGAGCTGCATTCGTGTGCGTGTGCACACCATCTGAACTGGGTGTGTGTGGTGTGACAGTGTGCACGCGCAAGTGAATGGCATGTCATGGCTTTAGGAGACTTGCCAAACGAGTAGGTATGGAGGCATTATGTGTTTTTTTGTTGTTGTTGTTTGTTTTGTTTTGGTTGTTTTTCCCCTTTTTCTGTTTGTTTGTTTCTCTTTTCCATTCACCAGTCACCGTGCACTTAAATCTGCAAAGCTGTTTTCCTGTGAAACTCTGGAATAAAAATCCTAACCCGACTTTCAACTGACATGAAGGTGAATGCATACATCTTCTGATGATGAAATTTAAGCTGCATGGACCCTGATGGATGTGGAAAGTATAATTTTGGCTTAAAAGTAGGCTGGGTATTGACTTTTATACTTTTATGGCACTGTTGCTTCAATACTAATGAGTATCACAAAATGCCCTGTCATTTGATACCAAATTTCAATACCTTACCAGTAAATCTCCAAGTTTTGAGTGGGAAAATGCCAAGGTACTGAAACATAGAACTAAAGGGTTGAAACAGAAAACTTTTAACTACGTTTGTGAATAGGTTTGTAATTTTATGTCATGAAATGGCTTTGAGTGTGTAGAGCTGAAAAAATTAAAAGAAAAATTTGCACTGTAATGTGTAATGGCATTTTAATGTTGTTAAAATGTATATTATGAAATTGGATTTGAAAAAAAAGCATCAGTCAGGAACAGGTATCAGACTCAACATACTGCTGCTGATACTGGTATCAAAAACATTTGAAAGATTTCCAGCTCTACTAAATGTGAAGCCTCAAAGGTTTCACGGGCTCATTTGTTTTTCTAGCAACGACACTGCTCGCCCACCACCAAACAGCAGACAGACAGAGTTAGCAATAGCTGGTGAACATAGTGCAGCACTTAGAGGCTAAACAACTGAGTATTTCCCACAAGAAGCGGTGGAGACCAAAACAGACCTAAAAGAGAGTGAATATTGGATTTAATTTTATCAGGTGCCTGGAAACACAAAACCAAATGAATGCTAATCTTGCTCCATGTGTGCTTTTTTCAAACACTTATATTCACTCTGTTAAGATGTTCTGGTCAATGTTGCATGTAAAGCTTGATTTGCTTCTCCACATTGGCTCAAAAAGATCAATTAATGATACTGTTGAAATACTGTAAAATGTACTGTTAAAAATAAACCTGTCAGCACTTTCTGGTTGACAAACTATAAAATGCAGACACTGTTCAGAAGTATCTCAAGCATATCTTTGACTTTTCCGTCCTGCAAAGTCACTGTGTTAGTAAACTACAGTACTTATATATTGTCTCTACTTAAGATTTCATTTTGTTTGTTGCAAATTTTTAACATAACATTTTCAGCCAAAGCATATGGTGTTTTTTCCTTTAATAAATGTTCAAAAACAATTGCAGCATAAGTTTTAAAACTTGATGGTCCAGGATTATTTCTAGCCCTTAATGAGTAAACAACCTTATGCAATGCCACAGTATGCTCGCATTATAGCGTGATAGGTGCAAAGCTCAAAAAAGCTTCCTCCGTTTCCCAATTACCAGCTTGTAGCAAAAGCCCATATTTTCAGCACAGACTGTGCTTTTTCCTTCGTTTCCCATTTCTGCTCTGAGGTGCACAGAGTTAGACAGGTGCGTGTTGTCCTCCAAATGTTTGCGCTGCAGGGGCTGCGTTCGCGTGGGCTTTCTGTGGAGTTAACTGATGTCTGTCCATAGCTGGTTTCCAGGCTCAGGATCCACGCATGCAGGCAGGCAGTCAGGCAAACAAGCAGAGGGGTAGAAGCTGAGCGGAGAGAGGAGGAGATGGCTGCCTGGCTGAGCCGGCAGGGGAAGGATTATGACTGGAGCATCGTGCCTGAGCAGCTTGGGCTGAAGGAGCGTGAGAGAGGCCAGCAGCTGGCCCATGGGGCCCACAGATGGAGCCTCTGGATGGGGAGTGGAGAAACCTGGTCAGATGGACTTGTGGATGACTCACAAGCCCTCAGCATCCCAAACACCTACTCAGAGTCATGAGGCAGGCCGTGCCCGTCCTTGTGATGCAGCTTGCAGGTCATGTTTACTGATGCAGGAAAACAGGACATGGAAGTCATTACTTCCTCTGAGTGGATCCCTGGAATATTTTCACATGATCACATTGGCATATTTGTTTAAAATGTTTTACTGAGCCAAGGAAAATTATACATACAATATAATGCTATTTCAGTCCCCATTTTAATATATCTGCAAAATTATATTAGACGCACAATGTGAAAATTCCGCTGCAAGGGGTCTCTCTCACATTAAAACAATAACAAAAGATGTAGTTGTTTTCTTTATTGTTAAAAAAACCACCATAGCTGATGAAAATCTATCTGACATGACTCAGGCAGAAATCATGATCATTAACAAAGTAATATTAAAGTTAATTTGCGTTACATTTTGACACATCACCGACTGTCTTCTTCACTCTCTGATGTGCCCAACGTATCCTGTGTTTCCCTGGAAGTTATAGCAACTAGCAACTAGCTAGTAACACATTTACACAATTACAGTTTTCTCTGCGTTTTAAAATTTTTAGAAAAAAATGTATAATGTAAGTACACAACTCAACAAAATATTTAACATGTCTGGTATTTTTAGACATTTTAATGTGGATATGTAGCATATTATAGCTTTAATACACTCACAAATTTAAAAGGCGAAAGGATTGTAACAGTATCAAAAATATGCATGAAAAAGGAGACGAGATAGAAAGAAAGTAGAAAGTAAATAATTAAATTTTTAAAAATGACAAAGATAGAGTAAGTGTGTATGTACTAAAAAACTAAAAGAAGCAAAATAAATCTGAATCTAAAAACGGAAGATAACACCACTTAGACTAAGATAAGGTAGGCTTGTTTTTAAATGTGTTTTTGGGAAAACAGTAATATTGATCACACTGTTACAACCATAAAACAAAACCAGCATTGAACCAATCAACAGTAATGAAAACTGTGCTTGTACTTTTTTTCCAGTATGGACGTGAAATAAGTTTTAAATTTCATCACAATGATCTTTATAAGGTCTCAAAAATTCTTACATTTAACTCTCTACACCTCTCCTGTTTTCGTGTCCCCCTGCCGTTTACTCATTAAATAAAATGAAACTGCAGCCACATATTAGAGGGAGGAATGGTTGTTTCTTTCCATGACATAAGAAGCAGGTGTTTTGCTGTGATGAGGCAATGTTGTGTTTGACTGTTGTGAGTGTTTTTAATGCTTCAGATACTCCAAAATTATTATATTACATTATAGCATTAATAATTTCTGAGACGTTGAAGATATCAGACCAAAAAGATGCAACTTTAGGGCACAGTACAAAACTATGAAAAAGAGTCGCCTTGAGGAACTGCATTTATCAGTCGTTGGTGAAACATTTGGATATAAAAAGTATACTTTACCTTGGAGTAATGGAGTTTATGGCATATTTTAAATTGTATAAGGCAGTGTCTGGTGTTGTTTGAGCATTTGTGTATGTGTCTGCGACTTTCTTCCCACATGTCATCTGGTATTTTAATACCTATGTCTTTTTCCCAGCTGGTCTTAAAACTTTCAGACAGATGGAGAGGTTATTGATAGCAGATTCTCGTGATAGGGTATCGCACTGACACATTAATGTAATATTATATATGTTAATAGTGTGATAAACCTGACTAGTCACATGATATGATGCCATTCTGATGAAACTTTAAACATTTTCTCCTCGCATCGAAAATATTTTGATTTCTTTTTTCATTAAAGCAGATAATTACATTCTCAGTTGTCGATCATGGAGCTATATGTATGAAAAACAGGTAATAATCTTCCTCTGACAGTCTTGGAGTGACTGCCCCATATGTGACAGAATCACTGGGAATATTAATACAGGCTGTAGGTGGGTGTGAGCTAACTCAGACAACGAGGAGTTATTGCTGAGGAAGTGAGAAAAGCTTTACAGTAAAGTGGAAATCTGTGAGATGTTAGATTGATTTTAGCATCACGAGTGGTGGTAAGTGGTCATTGCTGTGGTGTTTTCGCACCACACCTCAACAGATCACTTATTAAAGCATTGTGACCTGTCCTGTGAAAACTTGTTATGGTCATGTGAGAGCAGAGTAACTTTTGAGTTACTCCAAAGGAAATGCAGGCTTTTTGCCATTTTTGATATTTCTGCATGTGATAACTAGGCCCTTCTCATATTCATGCCAATTAGGGCTACCCCCTGAACATCAGAGATTGAAATCATCATTCAGAGACCGCTCAGTCGATGTCGCGTGTAAAAGGGAACCCTAGATTTACGAGATTCGATAAAGTCTTGCAGGATTTGTACATGCTGGTTCTTAAATGTGCGTGCCTTCCCTCAGGCTTTAGGCAAGGTCTTTTATTGCACTCCACCATAAAAATTGTTTATTTGTATGACTTATTTATTTATCTATTTACCTAATTTTGTTTTGTGAGTTGTATTTAAGGACTATGTTTAGCATTTAGCACAACCCTGTGTCATAAAATGATTAATAAGTGAACCTTGTATTATATGACATTTATTCAACCATTTATATAATTTCTGTTGTACAAGCCATATGAAGGGATTACAACTAGCATTTTGTTATACAACCCTGAGTTGTAAAATGATAAATACATTAACCTAATACCTTATAAAATAACCAAGTTACCTACAACAGCATGATTTGTGACTTTAGCTGTGAATGTCTTTACTGTTAAGGTGCACTGACTTCTGTTATTATAAATGTTCTCTTTCTTTTGTTTTGTTGCCTTATAGCCCACTATTGCTTACATTTGTCTTTTTGAATAGTCTGGGAAGATGTAAGGTGTTTATGGTACATATAAAATAACTTTAAAGTAATACAGACACAGATAAACGAAACATAGTCTTTGTCTTATCCTCTTATGACAGTGCCAAGGTGCTTCAAACACTGACAGACAATAATATTTAGCAGTGGCTCAGGGAGCTCAGGTCTTCTGGTGCAACCGTCATTGCTACGTCAAATAGACTGTAAAGTGCCCATACTCAAGAGTTTTGCAGATCAGGGATTCATTTGTAGACAAGTCCCTCGGTCACCTCAGATTGAGCAGTTGATATTTTTGAATTTTTTTATGTCAGTGTACTTTTGGGGGCATTTCAGTCTCCAGAAGTAGCTGCAGAGTGAGAGCTCGTCACTTTCACATTACTCTCCAGTTTAAAAGTCGTCTCATCCACCTGGTGAAGATGTCTGCAACAGGTACAGGCAGCGGTGGACCTGGCCACCCAAACTGAGTCTGAGTGAAGCCTGGATTATACTCCAGTCGGAGCATATATGGAAACACGGCATGGAACCAGGCAACTTAATGTAGTCTCATTACATTACATTGTACTCAATGTAGTCTCTGACTTTTGTTTGATATCCAGGGCCGGCAAAAAATATTATGCACATTTCAGATCTGTCGTAGTTGGCACATATTGGCTTGAAAGGCTAACTTGGCTAATTTACTATTAGGTGTCATGAGTCTCATTTAGATTTTAAGGTCACGATCCAGTTTTTGATTTAATCATTTTTTTCAGCACTGATGGCTATGCTATATGAAGTCTTGTAAAGATCTTTTTTGTAAAGACCAACAGATCATTAGTTTTATGCCCTGACGACGGTCATTTACATTTTCAAACTCTTCTTTAAAAAGATAAGATACATAGTGTAAATGTGATATATAAACGCCATATGTATTTACTTATATTTTCTTTTTTGCAATGTTACCAAGGCATTAAATTATGTATGTAGTTGTGTAAAATGCTGCTTATTGCAGATAAATGTTACCCATGGAAACACTGAGCTAGTTGCTAGATAACCATAGCAACAGTGGACAGTGGGAATCAATCAATGAATTAGATAGATCTCTGACTCTTAATGAAAAGTGCAGCTGCAGGCTACCAGTAGCTATGTTGTGTTGTCTTTGAAGTATTGTTTTGATTTAGCTCATTTTGATTGATGTTTGCTTTAGAATTGAAATTGAGACACCGCTATTTACTATTACGTCAGTGTTCAAGTTAAAGAAAGTGTTGCTTGATAGTCTTGATAGTTTCCTCTGTGTCAGGTACAGGTCAAATACCAACCATTTGCTGCTGATAGAAGTGTAATCTGCATAACGTCCTTTACGGCAGATATTTCTCCATGATGTGTAAAACTACTAAGAAAATGGTCACCGGGGAAATGTCTTTGATAAAAGACAGCAACACTAACAAATAGCATGACAACTTCGTATGGTTTGAGAAAATAAGAACACAGACAAGCTGTTCTTCACATGAAACAACTTTCTGGGCTGCACATATGCCCTACATTTGTTCTTTACACATTATGGTGGTAATATGATTAAAATTTAAACATGGCTTTACCCTTAAAACACAATACCTTTAAAAACACAATAGGAAAGTAATCCAACCAAACTGAAACAAAAAATAGGGCAAAAACACATTTCCATTGAGAATACATTTCATTCCACCACCAGGGACCAGCAGCTGCAAATATCTGAACGCTTTCACGAGCTTGGTGTGGGATAAATCAATTTTGCTTCTTATGAACCTGTAATGGAGTGAAATCTGGTGATATAATGACTTCATTGACTACACGAACTAGACTACAGTGGGGGATGAAACAAAAAAAATCACTTAATGCATTAACAAGAGAGCAATATTCTCATGATAATTTCATAATCTTAATCTCCTCTTCTTTGGAAAAAAAAAAAAGAAAATATGCTAATGTTTCACAAGGTGCTAAGATGGCCATTGGGCTCTGCATTAAAATGCTAACCTTAATCTCCTTAGATAATCCTCCCACTCTGCATCTGTGTCTGGTTCAGTTCAGGTTCCCTGTGTGGGCACTCCAACTTTAAGAACATTATGGCCCCTGTCTGCAGCCTTAGCTCCATTAGCACCCAGCACGTCACGCGGGTCACGCAAGCTAAGACACTTCATCCAGAAATAAACCACGACCCTGACACACAGACCTCACTCTTGTCTCATACTGTTTGTGTTTTGTTGCCCATTGTGCCTTCTGTCACATGATTCTGCCAGTCAAACAGAGGAGAGGAGACATCAAATCCTTTATAGACACATCATGCATATTTGACGACAGAGCATTTGGACCATAAATAGCACTGTGGCTAAATAATTTACAAAGCATTTGCTGAAAATATATGAATAAGGCTGTGCATTCAGCAGCATAGTGGCCAGATGTCTCCTGTGTGGGATCTGCTTCATGTACTGAATTTAGAGGTGATGTGCAAGCATGTATGCAGATGTTTGTGTCCATGTCTCGTGTCTAAAAACACAGCAGGTCTGCGATTATACTGAGGCAATTGGGAATTTTGAATGGGCAACAATGTGTTTACAAAGTTAGAATTGCTTTGAAATGATTTCGGAAATGCAGTATATCATTTGATATATTCAGTGTTATTAGTTTTTATTTGTTCAGACAATTAAAACATCATGGGAACATTCACTAATAGAGCATCAATGAATGATCGCAGGATCCAGCCCTGTGGGTTGCTGGGTGGCTGAGTAAGTAAGTAGCTAGGTGATGAAGTTATGCTACTGGTCAGTCGAGTGTATGTCATGATGTCATCGACAACAGCACGTCACCACGACACATAGCTGCACCCAGTCAGCACACTTCACCTGTAAAACAAGCTGCGGCTCAAACAGCGCGCTCACGGCCTTAAGTGTTTTAGACAGAGTTCTGTGTTTTAGACAAAATGTGGCTCTTTATAAGCACACTGGACATGGCTTATCAGGGTCAGGAATTTCACGGTAGCCGCGCCCATTCAGTTGGACCTCATGACCTTTAAGCAAATCATAATCACTGCAGCCACAGCGGCGTTGATGCTCTGCCCGCACTTTATGAACCACTGAACAACCACCAGGCTAATTTGTGTGATGACTCCCAGCAGAGAACACAAGACAGGCAGCATGTGTGTGTGAGTGTGGACAAAAGTGTTGACGTGATATAAACTTTGTTTGATCATGATGTTACTCTACAATTCTGTGGCTGCAGACAGGAGAAAATAATGTTAGTATCTCAAAATAATGAGAACATTTTTCAAAAATAATGACTTAATATCTGAACATAATGACTTAAAATCTCAAAATAATGACATTATCTTAAGATAATGCCCAACCTTCTCAAAATAATGAGAAAGTTTAGTTTTTTTTTTACTTTAAAGACCATGTATGAAAAAGACTGTTGCACTCTCACTAGCATAAAAACAGTCATAATATAAAACCATCTGTATGTCACAGCAACCCTTTGTCACATTTTAATAACAGTAACAGTATTGCCATAAAGCTGTTCTACTCAATGATGTGACAGCATTGTCTGCAGTGCCCCAATACAAACAGAGATAAAGCAAAGTGTCCCTATTCAAATATTCAAAGTAATTAGTTTATGTTTAATAATTTGTGAGGAAAATATGCAAAATAAATTGAACAGTCTCTGTTGAATATTTGAATCATCATCTGAAAATAAACCTCTTCCACCAGCTAAGATATGAAGATTAAATTGATATAAGAAAACACTATTCATTCTTTTTGAATACGCCTGGGAGCTGGCCAATAACACTGTAATAACCCCACTAGCCTACTAACCAATGTTCAGAGTTTCTGCGTAACATGTCTCTTCTTAATTTAGTCACCAGATGATGGTTTAAATAATCGTCTCATTCATTAAATATGAGGCCATTGTTGTCTGATGCAGCAGGTGATGTTTTCCTCAAAGCTTGATATCATGCTTCATAAAGGTGTTTATAAACCCTTGTGCTGGCATGTTTGCACAAATGTGATTTAAAGCAGCTGGAGGCTAGACTTATATAATAACCAGTATGAAAATAGTGCTAAAGGGGTTGCTCAAGTGATGAACCCATGGCAAGAATTATTACCTGTATCTGCAGCTCACTCTGGCTTTATGGAGCTTTGTAGTGAGTTTTATCTCAGATGTTTAGCTGCTCAGTCTGTAACTGTTTTGTTCACAGCTTGTTTCCAGCTGTTCCTAAGATGCCAAAAAGTTACTGCAGGTTTAAATACAGTTTTGTAGTTATTTGTTCTTTACTTTAACATTTCTGTTTTATACTTCTTTCACCACATTTCAGAGCCAGTTAATACACTTTTTTCCTCTACTTTATTTATTTGACAGCTATAGTTACAAGTTACTTTCCAGGTGTTGTATAAAAATCCTGTGATAATATTGCTTATTGTTGCAGAGAATAACCGACCAATCAATATATAACATCCTTAACATTGCTCTATGTTGAACAGCTTGTTAGCTAATCCACTAATCATAGCCCAGTCAGAATAAAAATGCCTCATGTAACCACCTCAGTCAGCAGGGATTGGACTGATCCAGCCTGATTGGAGAGAAAGTCCAATCTGGTTGAGAGGAGTGGTGTGAACGTTTGATAATCCGTTCAGTAGGAAAATATTTGCACCTAATAACCACGCTAATGCCTAGTCTGATTGTTTCTCTCAAGTTTGCTGTTGTTGATGAGCTGTAAAGATCCTTGTGCACTCTCCACACCTGAAGAGCGCAGAAGTAGTACACTATATTGCCAAAAATATCAGGACACCCCTCCAAATCATTGAATTCAGGTGTTCCAATCACTTCCATGGCCACAGGTGTATAAAATCAAGCACCTAGGCATGCAGACTGCTTCTACAAACATTTGTGAAAGAATGGGTCGCTCTCAGGAGCTCACAGAATTCAAGTGTGGTACCGTGATAGGTTGCCACCTGTGCAATAAGTCCATTCGTGAAATTTCCTTGCTACTATATATTCCACGGTCAACTGTTAGTGGTATTATAACAAAGTGGAAGCGATTGGGAACAACAGCAACTCAGCCACAAAGTGGTAGGCCACATAAAATCACAGAGCAGGGTCAGCGCATGCTGAGGCGCACAGTGCGCAGAAGTTGCCAACTTTCTGCAGAGTCAACAGACCTCCGAACTTCGTGTGGCCTTCAAATTAGCTCAAGAACAGTGTGTAGAGAGCTTCATGGATTGGGTTTCCATGTCTGAGCAGCTGCATCCAAGCCTTACATCACCAAGTGCAATGCAAAGCGTCGGCTGCAGTGGTGTAAAGCACACTATTACTGGACTCTGGAGCAGTGGAGACGTGTTCTCTGGAGTGACAAATCATGCTTCTCTGTCTGGCAATCCAATGGACGAGTCTGGGTTTGGCGGTTGTCAGGAGAACGGTACTTGCTTGACTGCATTGTGCCAAGTGTAAAGTTTGGTGGAGGGGGGATTATGGTGTGGGGTTGTTTTTCTGGGGTTGGGCTTGGCCCCTTAGTTCCAGTGGAAGGAACTCTTAATGCTTCAGCATACTAAGACATTTTGGACAATTTCATGCTCCCAACTTTGTGGGAACAGTTTGGGGATGGCCCCTTCCTGTTCCAACATGACTGCGCACCAGTGCACAAAGCAAGATCCATAAAGACATGGATGAGCAAGTTTGGTGTGGGGAAACTTGACTGGCCTGCACAGAGTCCTGACCTCAACCTGATAGAACACATTTGGGATGAATTAGAGCGGAGACTGTGAGCCAGGCCTTCTCGTCCTACATCAGTACCTGACCTCACAAATGCGCTTCTGGAAGAATGGTCAAAAATTCCCATAAACACATTCCTAAATTTTGTGGAAAGCCTTCCAAGAAGAGTTGAAGCTGTCATAGTGCAAAGGGTGGGCCAACTCTATATTAAACCCTACGGATTCAGAATGGGATGTCATTAAAGTTCATGTGTGGGTAAAGGCAGATGTCCTGATACTTTTGGCAATATAGTGTATGTGCAGCTAAGACTGATGCTTAATTAGAAAGAACAGCAGAAACACAAATATTGTTCCCCGGACATGATGTGATCCATCTTGAAAATTGTTTTAAGGGACCAATGTATAGGATTTCCCACTGCAACTGGGTAGGAGAACCTACAGAGACTGCAAAATATGCGCAAAACACAAATGGCCCTTTCTAAAGCCAGTGTTTGGCTTGTCCGTTCTGGGCTACACATGGTGTTGCAACGTGGTGAAAGAGGACCTGCACCCTTTGTAGATATAAAAAGCTCATTACAAGGGAACGAAAACCGAACGATTCTTATTTTTCAGGTGACTGTACACTACTTCTGCCATTTTCTGCCAATAGAGCTTTCTAAACCTCACACAGTAGACCTTTAACAGGGGGAACCACTTCTTCTTCTTCCCTTGTTATATTTCCAGCAGATTAGACAGTTCACGGTGGGTGCAACCACTTAATTCATGTGAAAAAAGTTATATTCTGATTAAAAGCTTTGGGGTGTGTAAATGCACATCTAATCTCATATTTAGCGTCCATAAAAAGGACTTAAGTTGGAATCTCTAATCAGAATGATTTCAATCAGGTTGCAGAAATATTGGTCGTGCAACAGCAGCTGGTAATGATAATCCAATAATATGGTATATAATAATGTGACATTCTAAAAAAGGGTAATTCTGCTTGATAAATTTGTACATCCTGCTCATATTACTTTTAATTAAGGGAGATGAAAAGTTTTTGGATATAAATTTTTACTTATAATTGAGTACTTTTGTGTATTGTGGTGCTGCAACTTTTACATAAGAAGGGATTCTGAATAAATTATTCCACCGGTGCTGCTGACCATCAGCCAATGTTATGCAAAGGCAGCTCCTCTAAACACTAAACAACTTTCTCAAGGGCAAAAGGGAACTCAGAAGAAGAAAATGGCATTACTTCTTCACTTTTCTTTCCAAGACTTTTTCTAACCAGTTCAGGAATTCAAACTGGCAACCTGCTCAGATTACCTTCTGCTCTTAAAGCTGCTGCTGCCAGCTTTGTGTGCCGTGGGCCTTTTAATATTCCCACCTCTGTGAAATCCTGAGGAAGATAGGCTACATGTTCACGGTGAGAAGCAGAGAGCTGTAATAGAAGGAACGCTTTTATAGCCGTGTGTGTTTCTGCACAAAGGGGCCAGATGAGGTCCAAGTCTGTTTCTCATACATGGGGAAAAATAGGTCCAACAGTGAAATGAATTTTTTACTGCGAATGCGCTGATGCCCAGAATGGAAATACAACCCTGGGTGTACCCTCACCATTCAATTTCTCCATGTCTCTTTCATTCCTTGTCTACCACACACGCACACATATTGCATCCACTCGCACACAGACATAATCAAAAGGTACACGCCAACATGCAAGCATAGATGCACACGTACACACATGCACATATGGATTCAGCTGACGATACTGAATAATTGAGAGGTTGCAATAAAACGAATGGTGCCCATTAGAGTAAGAGATGGTTGTGGAAATGCAGAGAAAGCTCGGGGATTGCCTGCAGGTGAGAGTTAACACGGGAATCATCATGTATGGATGTTAGTGGAGGAATACTCGCATTAACCGACCCTTGTGACAGCTGGATTCATGATTGTCTTTTTTCCTCTTCTCTGTCTTTTTCTCCTCACTCATCTCTTTAGCGGAACACACGCACTCAGCAGAGTTCAGTGCACAGCGAGCAAGTCAAATGAACTGGAACAAATTTAACTTGAGGGCCTTTTCGCTGCATCAGAGATCAAGATGTTATAAAATATGAATATACAAATATTGAATTAATATGTAACAAAAAAAAATGACTCAGGGAATGTAGTTTGCTGCTCTGCACAGTATGTCTTGGTGTAGAAGAGAGGATTATGCAACCAAACAGTGTTTACAAGGAGGCTTGACTGGAGCAGGTCCCCGGCCCTGTATGAAAACAAACAGGAATCGGGTCAATATATTCCACATGTGTACTTTATCACACTACATTACCCACACTATAGCAATAACTCGTGACAGGCTGTGGTAGTTTGTCATTACACCCTAAATAGGCTTTTGGGCAGCTAGCAGTGATGTTGAGGTTTTCAATGTAGTGAGTCCCTGGGACCCACAGGTGGTCATCTGGGTGGGTCCCCAGTAAAATGTGTGTTTTTTGACAAAGTGTAGTGTATGTACCAAACCCTGGAGTGTTTACCCCATTGGTGCAGTTCGTTTGGGTTTGTATAAATGCTGGACTTGAATCTGATGTGGACCAAACAACCACAGTGTGGTGTCAGACCACTGCCAAGCGAACTCTGGAGCGGTTTATTTCTGGTTTGAACGCCATTCAAACCAATCACAGAAGAATACCATCGTATGTGTAATTTTATCAGTTAAAAAACATTTTCTCTTCCTGTTTTGGTGACTGAACTTGTACCTTGTTTGGTACCAAAATGTTGATAGGCAGGGAACAAACCTGGATTCATGGCAAAGTGACAAATGGCTGCATTATTATATAATATAATACCTGGTGTCATTTGCACGGTCCTTAGATCTCTGTTGATATTTATTCCAGATACCAACATGAACAGAACCTGACATTGTGCTATGATGTACTACATATATATAATATATATATTGTATGTATATATATGTGTATGTATATATATATATATATAATATACACACATATATATAATACATATATAATATATAATATACAACATATATTATACATATATTATATATATAATATATATATACACACACACACACACACACCATATATATACATATATATATGTATGTATATATAATATATATTATTTTTTTGGCATTTTTGCCTTTATTGGACAGGACAGCCAGAGAGTAGACAGAAAACGGGGCAGAGAGAGAGGGGATGACACGCAGCAAAGGGCTGAAGGTGGGACTCGAACCAGCAGCTGCTGCAGAGGACTAACAGCCTCCATACATGGGTTGGACGCTCTACCAACTGAGCTAAACATCCACCCCGTGATGTACAATATTTAGGTAGAAATTGGGCCGTTTGTTATTTTATTACTCTCACACTGTATGATCAATAAACAAACAACATTTCCACCACATGACTGGTATTTACAATTTTTGGACAATTTGAGTCCTTCATTTTTGAACGCAAACCTGACCAGCTCCACCAGCGCTCCCTCACCTCATTCAGTGTCAACTTTTGCGTAACCACGGCAGCCCGCTCTCTCTTCCATACAAACAAATGAACACAAACCAAAGGAAGCTTTTTGGTGTTACTATTTTGCAGCATGTGTTGCAAGCCAGACCCAGATGTAGAAGCTGGATAAACGAAATAAACAAAGCAAAGACACAACTGGGAGACTATCAGAGTTTAGTCCATGAACTCTGCCTGAATAGCTCCAGATTTCAGTGATATTTCAGGCTGACTGTGGAGCAGTCAGATCACAGGCTCATTATTGGCCAGTGCAGCATGACATCGAGTTGCATTTCTCCAAAAGTTGACTCTGCTTCAACTTTTCCACTGCAGGCCTTACTCTACACACCGGCCTGCCCCGCCCCATTCTGTTTCTCTCTCTCTTTGTCAATAGTATGTTTTATGAAGTTGCCAAAAAAATCACAACTTGTGTTTCTGAATTTTACACTGGCAGTTCTGTTTTCTCAGCAGCAGCTGAGCTGCGTGTGAAGGAGGCTTGTTGTTAATAATACAGTCTATCACAATGATCAAAATCTCTCTACTGCTGTAATTGGTGACCTCCTAATAGCAAATTAAGTCATCAGCGCTCACAAATAGGGTTGTAACACTTACATGTTTCACAGCAGCAGAAGGAAACAGTTGTGTTTCAGCACACATTTGTGGGTGTGACCCTCATTAAACAGCTTCATAAATGGTGACAGGACTTCACTGTAAAAATGTAAGTGATGACAACGCTATTTGCAGTTAGCTAATGTCACCAAAAATGTTAATGTTAGAAAAGAGTCAGCATTCACTGCTACCCCTTAGGAATTTAATTCTGAGCACAATAGTTGAAGGCAACTTTATCAACTCAGTCGGAGAACACTGTTTTGAATGATTTCAGAGAGAAAATCTACTTGAAACCAGAGAAATGTGGAATATTGAAAAGTGAGGGGGACATGTCCTCCTTATCCCTGGAGGAAACTACACCTTTGAGTTTAACAAAGCTTGATAAACGAGAATGGATCAGAAATCGAGGACCTGCTTTACATCTTATGAAAGACAAATGGAGGAGCTATGTTGTTTAGCAGGTTTGTTTTGGTTTGTGTGGAAAGACAAGAAAAAGATGGAGCCATGCATAGATGAAGTGTACAAATGAAGAGCTGCAGAGGCATGAAACAAAGTAGGGATAAAACGATTACTGTTTTCTCGATGAACCATAGCAAAGTTCTGCTCGATCAATATTACAATTTTTTAATTAAATTATCATTAAACCAGTGTTTCATTACCACACTTTGAAAAACTCATGATAAATATTGTCCAGCACCAACCAAACTTGGCAATATGAGTTTGCTTTGCATCACTGAAAACACTGACATCTCAAAAGACATGATGTCATTTCAGATCACTGAGAGGTTTTCGGTGTGTATCAGTACTTTCTGAACATTTTCAGCATGTAACAGTATCATAATAATAATAATAACCATGATCATTTGGCCACTATAAATGTGATATGAAATTTTAATAGTTTCATCTCCAAACGAAGCTGAACGGCACCTTTCACCTCAGCTTTCCAGCGAGTTCAACATCTGCTTTTGTTACTGTTTATCACAGCAGCTCAGTGGTGTTTTTAAAGCCTGTGTATGTTCACAACACCAATATCAGGAAAGTAAAATTTGGATCTATATGTCCAATATCCAGCAACACACTGTATTAGCCAATCAAAACGAGTGCACGTTCCCAGTAGATTAGCTTGTAAAATGAACTCTCACGTTTATCTTGGGCTTGTCGGGACATAGAATAAATGACTGCTGCCATGATAACTTTACAGAGTGGTAAAATTCAGTTTTCATAGTATTACAAACTGCTGTGAAGTGTTTTGGCATCTGATAGTCCTGAATGTATCACTCAAATTGGACTTCTTAGATTGTATTTCCTCTTGTAACTGGTGTGAATATGGCCTAAATATTAACATGCTGTTGTTGGTCAGGGACCACTCGTAGCCTGTGTGTAGCAGCTTTTTGGCCAGCTTTATCTTTGCTCAGCCTCAGAGCTCAATATTACTCAATATTACAGGAACAATATACTGTACATCATAGCTGTTATATGGTTATTATACCTCCAGTACACTGGAGTAATCTGCTACATAACCATATCTGTATACATGGAGATGAATGAGCATAACCTGCATGTATTGGAATTCAATTCTAATGGAGAGCCGTGTGAGATTAGATGGGGCCCAGAAGTAATCTTGAAGTTGATTTTTACACTAATTATTTCCCCATACAGGCTGAGAGGCGAGCGTTCAAAGATTAATCCCACTAGATCTTATCTATCCTAACAGATGAATGAACATCTTTATTTATTTTATTTCATTTATTTACAAACCCCAATTCCAAAAAAGTTGGGACACTGTGTAAAACGTAAAAAAAAAAACAACAGAATGCTATGATTTGCAAATCCTTTTTGATCTATATTCCATTGATTACAGTACAAAGACAAGATATATAATGTTCAAACTGATTCGCTTTGTTTTTTGTAAATATACACAGAATTTGATGCCTGCAACATATTTCAAAAAAGTTGTGACAGGGGCATTTTTGCCACTATGATACATCACCGTTTCTTTCAAAAAGCATTTGGGAACTGAGGACACTGATTGTTGAAGTTTTGAGAGTGAAATTCTTTCTTATTCTTGTTTAATATGTATGTGACTTCAGTGGGTCAACAGTCCGGGGCCTCTGTTGTCATATTTTGGACTTCATAATGCACCACGCATTTTCAGTGGGAAACAGGTCTGGACTGTAGGTAGGCCTTTTAGTCTGAAGTCATTTTACTATGAAGCCACACTGTTAACTCATGCAGAATGCGTCTTGGCATTGTCTTGCTGAAATAAGAGATGTCTCCGAAAAAGAGGTGGCATCACATGTTGTTCCAAAACCTGTATGTACCTTTCAGCATTAACGGTGCGTTCACAGATGTCCAAGAACTTCACGCCATCTATGTTTGTGAACAATGGAGCCTTTTGAGGATGTGTATATTTACAAGAAAAAATAAAGTTAATCAGCTCGAACATAGAATATATTGTCTTTGCACTGTATTCAATTGAATATAGGTTGAGAAGGATTTGCAAATGATTGCATTCTGTTTTTATGTATGTTTTACAGGGCATCTATTTTGGGATTGGGGTTTGTATAAAGAGGAATGCAAAGCAGTGCTGCAACACATTAATATATTTACTATAAAACTCCAGATTGTCAGAAATAGAAATTGGGAACTAAAAGAAGTTATTTCACAAGCTCTATTGTGATTTATTTTCTCCTCGTCTCACAGAAATAACTCCTGTCTGACTTTCAGGTTATACTTCATTATGCAGTTGCACAGCTGTGAACTAAGATCCACAGTGGCAATCTAAGATACCTTTCATTTTATCTTTACAAGCTCTCTTTCTTTCATCGTAGCTGCCATGACAATAGGGTGCCAGGTTGCGATGTTCTGCTATTTATAAGCAGCCGTATCTCTGAATAAGTAATAGGACTAGAATAGGCCTGCAGTGTGGGTCACCTTTGTGTGGTAAGGATTAATTTAGCTTGGAGCTGGAGTTAGCTGGAGTTTTGAGTTGCAATGACCCCTTTCACTTTCAAGAACCAACCAGACACCAGCTAAATCCCACAGATTCAAAAATGATGCCTCTAGCAGCCAATAAAAGATGATGACAGGAACAAAATCTGTCATTAAATATGTTCAAACAAGCAGTACAACTGTAGTAAGTATTTAAAATGGGCAATAATTTATTTGTTACCAAAGTACAATAAGAATACTAAATAGTTTATTATTAGGTTATTAATAAGGTTGCAAAAAAATAATAAAAAATATATGAATTATAAATAATTCATTATAAACCAGTTATAATTAACTTGTTTGGTGTTTTTATACACCGATGTGACTTAATTTTACATGCATCAATTGATACTCCAGTGGTGGCACTGCAGGCATGAGATTTGAAATGCTAATGCCACAGAAACAGCATTCTTTTTTGAATTTGCTATTTATGCTATTATTATTATTTATTTGTATTAAGGCAGCCAGGATAACTTAGTTATTAACAATTCACTACAGTTTGATAATGTTTTTCACTACTGCAGACAGCAAACTGAACACCAATATACACCAAGGAGGTGAAGAGGGAGAGACAGACAAATGACAAAATGTAGACAAATGTTTCATATATGAGCGTATTCTTCACAAAACACCCTAAAAAAAAATCAATATTCTGGTATCCATAGGTGAATTTAAATCCATGATCAATAACCATGCTGCCTCTGTTTGTGCCTGTTTCATATTTATTGTTTTGGTGTTTTGTATTGATTTTTAACAGCATTCATTAGTTTGTTTTAATTGCCTTCTTTTAACCTTGCATCTCTTATTACATTATTATATTAATAATCATTATATTATTATTATTATATTATTAAATTATTATATATTTTTCTTTGTTTTTATATCTTGTATCTTTTAAATCGACATCATTGGGAATGAAACCCAGCCCTCAATGTTTTTTTTAGTTTAAATAAATAAAGGTTATACAACACAGATTTGTCACTGTTAACAGACACTCCAGTCTGCAGTGTAGTTCACTTCACTGATAAACTTAACTGTGCAGTAACATTAGACTTCATGATCAAAAAAAGTTTTTCTATCACTTCGACACTTCTGTCCATATCCACCCGCTCCCTCGCCCTCATCTCATGTCCCCGTCTTTCTCATTCCTTTTAGGTCTTTCCAAACAACTACTGCGGCAGCAGAAAAAAGGCTTTAGTTGCTGGCTTGATGCTGTAATATCAAAACTAGGTCAGAATAGGGGCGTCAAGGCAGTTTGAACCTCCTCTTAATGCTTTTAGTGCATGTCCAGCCATTTGAAATTATAGGTGTACTTCAAAACACGAGTGTGAGTCAGTGCATTTGGGCCTTAAAATGGTGCATGATGAAAACAACAATGACAAATTGTATTAATATTGTGATTTGATATGTTAATTTGATGCCAAATGAAACTTTTAGGCTCTGAAGATATGCTGACGGTGGTGAAATGCTTGTAACTTATTAACAAATATCTGATGAAGCTGACAGGTATAAATGCTGCTGATTGGAGAAGACAAAGTAAGATAAGTAAGCAATGAGGCTTAACAGCATAGATAAATATGGCCTCACTATATGGCAAGCACTGCTGCCCTTTTTATCTAATATGCTGTAACAGCTTATTAATGATTTATTTAGTTTTTACAACCTAATTAATAACCTGATTATAAACCATTTGCAAATAATTTATCAGGGTAGTCTTATTGTAAAGTGTTTGTTTATAGAGCTAAAATAAACTGAGTGATTAAAATACCACCTATCAAATACACAATACACACAAGTAATAATTAATAAGTGTTAGTCGTTTTGTAGTGGGGGAAATTAATACTGGTAAGGGTTACTCACCACACACGCTCTTGTTCGTGCCCACACACTAATATACAGTGACTCAGGAGGGACATTTTCACTTCTGGCTATATTTGTACTCATTTCATCAAGTTCTTCAGGATTCCAATTAAAGTCAGCAAGGTAACTCAGTGAAATGTGGACTTGTGACACTCAGGTTGACCTTTGGGTAAAAGCCTTTCACAGCACGTCCGTCTCCTGCATTACAAACGTCTCATGTTATTCAAAGGGTGACTGATTTTTCATGTACTCTCCACTCTGTCTGATCGTTAGCATGATATCAAACACTTTGTGGGGTTGTTTGAGCGAGGGAGGGGTGAGAGGTGGTTTCTTACACAAAGGCTTCAATCTTACAAATGGATACACGCAGGCAGATTAAAGAACACTGTTCATTGTTGGCCCTTATTGTATTTTATCTGTACAAGCACTTTTTAACTATGTTAAGAGAAGTGCTATACAATAAAGATTTTTCTTCTTCTTCTTCTTCTTCTTCTTCTTTTTCTTCTGCTTCTACTTATTATTATTATTATCATTATTATCATCATCATCATCAAATGAATACACTTAAGACATGTGCATCTTCTGAAATACATCAAGTACATGAATCTTTATCTTGTAATGTTTTAGCTTAACAATGGTTTGCCAGTAATCTAACAATTCAAAAATGATTGTAAAGTTGCACATCTAATCACATTAACAATGGGTTAAATGAGTAGCAGTGTGATGTGAAAGCAGATGTTCATAGTGGCAAACCCATAGAGAATTGACTCTAAGCTCCGCCCTCATTAATTATTCTTTCTACGTCTGGCAAGCTTTCCATTCTCACACTGAATGTAATTTACAGCGATAATGGTGGCAGATTTAACCTCAAAATTACATGTATACACAATAAACAACAGAAACGCACTCAGTAATGTGGGAAAGGGAAGCACAGGGCCTGGACGGTGGACCTTGAGATGGACAGACATGCTAACGTTAGACGCAGCCTAAGTTAAAGGAGATAAAGAAAAAGTTTAATCCATTCCTCTGATGTTTGCTCTTGTGTTTACGTTTTTGAAAGACACCACCGTCCAAACTCACGAGACACTGAGAATTACTCTTCTTACAGGCCCCGTGCACACATTTCAACATGTAGAGAAATGTAAAGCTTGGCTCTGTATGACCATTTGCCTTCATGTTTATTATTGTTGTTGTTATTACATTTGTTAATATGTGATGATAATGACAATGATAATAATTATATATTGCTGTATTATTTTATTATTATTATTATATTATTATATTACTGTAACTCTTTCTTCTCTTGTGTTTCCTTGTTATGCTCTGTTTTTCCTCTGTGACTGTGCTGTAGAGCACTTTGGATCAACTGAGTTCTGTGTAAAGTGCTATATTAGATAAAGTTGAGTTAAGTTCTGTTGACAGGCCTGTGGTGCTTAGTTAGAATAGCAAAGCTATGATTGGACAGTTGGCATTTGGAGGAATGACTTAGCAAGGGTTAATTATCACCTGAATCTGTAGTTCCCTTCAGCTCTAAGGAGACTTAAGCTCTTAGCCAGAAACTTTAACTGTTCACTTTTTATTACTCTCATCAGCCTTGTTTGCAGGCAAAGCAGACAGATATTTTCAGCAAAAAATCTGATAAACTCACTGTGCACTACTTGCCTTGAACCAAACAGGAGACGAGATAAAGTTAGCGACTAGCAAGTGAACATTGAGAAGCATTTACTAGTGAGAGCCAGATATTTTCCCCCAAGAATTTGTTAAGATCAAACCAGAGCCAAAAGCAGAGCGAGTATTGGATTTACATTGATCAGGTGGATAGAAACAGAAACACATGTTGCTCTGTTTCAGTATGTGTAAACAGGAAACTTGCAAGTCACACTCAGTGAGTACAACTTGAATCAGTGTTGTTTCACTGCCCCCAAGTTTCCGAAAAATTAATATTGTTGCTTTAATGTTTGGTGATGTCTAGTAATGTTTAGAAGATGATAAACATGTTACAGGCTTTGATAGAACTGTCAGTGTTTTTACTTTATGCTAACAAAACAAACATCTTTGTTGATAAGATGTTGAGTTGTTTGATCTGGAAATTTAGCTTAGAATATGGACAGAAACCTCCATGTTTTACCTTTTCAGAAAGACAGAAGGGAGGAAGGAACTGGACAATTTAGTCTTCACTTCATCAAATTATGGCTAAAGTATTGGGAAATCACTGCCTTTATCCAGCACTTACTGAATGTACTGAATCGAGTTTTTTCACAGCCACAGTTCTCGGTTGTTTCAAGCCGGGAATGTAACTTGGCCTCTCTGAGTTAATGATGACCACTTTTAGTGACAGTGCTGCACCAAAACAGTCAGTGTGTGGACTGATAAACCAAAACTGAGGGCTAAAGGTGGCCAACAGATGAGTCATCTGAATCAGTGTTGATTCAGAAGTTCAATATAATCAGTTTAATGAATGATTTGCAAAAGGTAGTCATTTAAAATCATGTGTCATGAACTTGTGATTATGATTGTGAAGCTGACTGCATAATTAAAACTGTCAGCTGCATGGAGCACAGATACATTGCTTTAATCATTACAGATGGTTTGGTTTCACTAAACTGCACTGTGGATTTCCAACACGTGCTAATTACCTTATCAGCACCTATTCAGTTCTCAGCCACTGATTCCTCTGAGACCTCACTACATGTGTAAACTGCACACATGCACGACTGCTGTCCGGTCAATTCTTCACCATTGTCTGTCTTGACAAAGCTGCAGGTCAGGAGTTATCAGCCAGACTGTCAATGCACTCGTCTAAAGCTGATAACAGAGTGACTAATAGACCGTCACAATGATACCATTGAAAAGAAGTCACACTTAAGTGAGTACAATTTGCTCCTGGCGTTTAACAAGGATCTCTTACCTATTTCATTGGCTTGCCTCTGAAAAAGCTGTGATTAGCAGGAAGTCGTGGGATCTGGCCCTGAAGCACTGAGCCTGACAAGGATGTCTGTCAGGGGAAATGTCACTGCTGTTTGGCAAGAGTAACGTCATTATACCTGAAGGCCAGAATGATGAAAAACCTTGAGGTAATTGGAGCTCAGATAGATGTTTTTATACATGGAGCTTTAGGTCTTTAGCTAGGTACTTGTGTTGGACATTAGTTGTGAAGTGTATAGCATGTATAGTGTAAAATCAAAGGAAAATACAGTATGAGTGTGACTCAATGTGTCATGCCTAAATGATCCATTTTAGAGCAAAAAGAAAAAATAAACCAAATAGTTAAAGATTGCTGCACCAGAAAATATGTGCAATTATAAAAATATTAAAGTAAATGATGTGTTAAATTATTCTAACATGAATTGAACTCCAAGTGTTATTACTCGGTGTGGTCCGCCATTCATGAAAATATGCAACTTAAATGCAGCCACAGGACGTGATGCATGTCAAATGTGAAGCACAAGAACTGAGAGCTGAATAACATTTATGTTCATTCATTTGCTAGATGCTTTTGTCAGAGGCGACACACAAATGGTGTACAGTACAATCCAAGCCACAGTGGTTGTACAGAGAAGCCTTTGGTAGAAGGTTGCAAGTGCATGAGATAAAAAGTTCATCATTTTCTTTTTTGAAAAGAGAGAAGGGTGGAAAAAGGAGAGAGGGTGAGAGAGATTACCAAGACGTCTATTTTTGGGAAAAATGTTTGTTTAAAGTTGACCCTCCATTGTGGTTGTTTTTCTTTGGGAGGACAAAGGAGTTTTTCTCCTCTCAGAGATTATATGACAAAAGGAAGACTCGTGCAGCCATTATTCCTCCCATACATATGGCTTTGAATGGGATTCGTAGTCTGAAAATACAGTTGATTACTGTAAATCAGTTGTTGTTGTTTTTTTCAGTACTACGGTAATTAATGCGTCATTGAATGTTGGTGACTTACCAGAATTTATTAATAAAATAGCCTCCCTAACTTCAGACTCATCACAGGTCCATCCAATATCTCCACTCAAAAAAATAAACCAAAAAAAAAAACAAAAAAACCCTCATATTTATTTTCATCTACAGATATCTCTGAATTGTACAAACTCTCATAGAAACTTTTGGTAAATCAATTGTTGGTATTCCATAACTAGGTTGGTATACATATTTTCTGCAAATTTATAGATGCATCTGTTTAATAACTCTGAACGGCTCCAGTTCCAGAAGTGAATTTCCTGTTAATTCAAGCCATTAAAATTTCAAAAAGTCCTTATATAAAGAGTTTTAAGCCTGGAACTAAGACAACCAACTACAAGATGAATGGTGACCATAAAAAAATTAGAACATAAATAGTTTGGAAAACTCTAAAAAATACAAAGGTACAAGACTTTCTACATAATTTTAAGAGTGAGGGAACTACACATCCCATAAACTATTGCAAATGACACCACTTCTTCTTCTTCTTCTTGAATCTAACCCTTGTCATTATTAGAGTATTTATGGAAGGTGGATTTTCTTCAGTAACCGGGTTGTGATTTCTGGGAAGAGTCTTTGCTGTTGATTTTTTCACACCAAAACAATCTAGATGGATAAATCTCACTTCAAGTAGGAGGAAAAATGTGTAGTTTTGAATTTAGGTTGAACTGTCCCTTTAAAAAAACAACAAAAAAAACAGTGTTTCCATCGTTGCTGTGTGGAAAACATAACAGAAATAGCAGAAAGTCATTAGCCATTGACGGGCTTGCAGTTTTTCTTAAAACAAAGTTGATATCTTACGGATGTGTGGCTTCTACAGGAGCATATATCATCATTTCACGATCTTATAGCTCATAGTAAGTCTACACTGGATGGTTACGACATTATGGATAACAATCTAAATCCTCAATTCAGAATATGAATGGGATTTTCACTGCCGGAACCTCAATGTCGAGTTCTGTAACAGCCTCTTTGTGCCTATTATGGGGAGAACCACTCTCAAAGTCTTTGTTCCTGAACAGGGTGCCAGCGGTGCACCATACCCGCCTCTGGCTCTGCTACACACACCCTGCAGATCACTCCTGGTGTGTGCATTGGCACAGAGGTGGAAAACACTGTTCCAACACATGAACACACATGCAAACAAATCTAATATAGTAACCTGGACTACAAAGCTGCCACACACTTTCTCTCTCTGTCTTTATGTCCCTCTTTCTCCTCATATGAATGGAGGAAGCCATCAGGACTTTGGCAGTGCTTATATTTAGCTGCTGCAGTCCTTTTTCTCCCTTTTTTTTTTTTTTTTTTTTTTGTAGTGACGTCTCCCGCGGTCTCCCCCAGCTGTTTTATCAAGTCAGTCTGTTAGGCAGGCAACCCCGCACTGCTGCATTATTCATGCTCTGCTATGGAGACGGGGGAATCGGAAGTCCCGACCACCACTTTGATGACATGCAAAGAAGGGGGGAAAGACTCTCTGCAACGTTTACATCTGCTGTCACCTGTGCTTTCCCCGCCACTGTGATCATCAAGTGGAACACAGGAATCGTAAATGAGACCGTACAAGTGTGTGTGGGGGCTGTTACACTGGGGTGGCGAGATTTGGAGTGGGTAAATGGATGCTTACATGTGTGTGCGTGGGTATTAAGACCATGCATGTATGTGTGATTGCATGTGCACGGAAGATCAAATTTTGTTTAATGTTATTTTTTCCCTCTGGTTTTGCATTTATGCAATACGTTCATTAAAACCATTCATCATTCTCATGGCTGTGGGTTTCCCTTGTACAGGCAGCAAATAAAAAAACACACAGCTCCCTTCTGCACTATAAATATCTTTCATGGTGAAACACCCTCCTAAGGCTTTGTCAGAGATAAATCTAACCACCAGCTTGGATAAAATATGTCTACGTACATTATCAGGTAATTACATAATCTGAACACTCCGACAAGGCGACGGATGTGATGGAAAAATGAAAATGTGTGTCCCTCATACATCATATTCCTCAAAGTCTGGGTGCCGCTTAGGTTTGATAGAGATTGTGGCTGTAAGGAATGTGGCTGATCCTCCATCATAGAGATTTTTTGTCAGTCTAACGTCGTAATAGAAATACAGCAAAGCCGAATGGATTACACACACACACACACACACACACACAGACAACAAAGGTAATGCTCCAGGAGTGAAGGCATGCATGAAACTCTGATGTAAAAGTAGGCAAGTAACGGTGTGACTGACTGAGTGTTTGAAGATTTGCGCGTGTTTGCATAAATGGGCGAGCTTGATTGACAGCGTGAGTTCCGGTGTTGACTCAGTGTGATTGAGTTGGAGATGTGAGTGCACTCCGCTGGCAGCGTTCTCCATTTGTCACCATCTTGAGCCGTGAGATGGGCCGGCAGGCGCCCGTCGGACCAGAGAGCTCCTGTCTGCCTCTCCGTAATCCTGCTCTTAGCATGTGCGGGCACGTCTGCGGCCCCCAAGAACACCCATCTCATTGAAACTAATCCATTGATCCCTCGCCGTGTGTCAGTCACAAAAACGGTTAGAGCTATGAGCTACGGAGCGATGCCATGTCAAGTGTGGCCCTCAAAGCTCAGGAATCCATAGTGTGGAAGTGATCTGGGATGCAAAAGGTCTGATGATGGCTCCAGATATGTGTGGCGCACAGAGGAAGATGAAAAAGATGTTTTTGTGATTATTATTGAACCCGTTCCTCTCATTAGCTCCGTTTACACGGACAATATTTCTTCAGTCTGATTGAAATCATTCTGATTAGAAAGCGTAAAGGAGCAATATGCAGCAGTTGGCGAGTTGGAGCCATAGACGGTATATTAAATAGGTTGAAATCCTATTTAATATACTACACAATCTATGGTTGAGGTGAGTGGTTTCCCCCAGCCCCCTCCTCCCCAGGCTCGGGGAGGCTTCAGGAACACAAACAGAAACTCACTCATTCAGCGAACATTCGGTTCGGTGATCAGCTCTGTTTTGCTCACAGCCATGCTTCTGTCCCCCACAGAAACTTGTTCGTAACACCGACCCTGACATGAGGCAGACGTGCAGATAATCAAAGGTTTACACCACCCCACGCAATCCATTTGAAAATTGTGCTATTGTGAATATGACAAAAGTGAATATGACTAATAGCACATTTTATTAAAAGCACAGTTCACCCCAAAATCAAAAAGTACATATCTTACCTGTAGTGCTGTTTATCTATATAAATAGCTTTGGTGTGATTTGCAGAGTTATGGAGATATTGGCCACAGAGATGCCATGGAGATGTCTGTCTTCTCGCCAATATAATGGGACCAGCTGGCACTCGGTTTTCGGTGCTCAAAGTACCAAAAAATACATGTGAAAAATTCAGAAATGCTGTTTCTTTTCAGAAACCGTGACCTGATTACACAAGATAATCCACAGACCTCATTCGGAGCAGTTTCATGCAGGAAGTATTTTCTGTCTACTGAACTACACCTGCCAACTGTATCACCGCGCTAGCTAGCTCAGTGGTGTTAATGTTACAGTTCAGCTGAGGAGGATGGCATTAATGTTAACATCCCGTGTTGTCACAAGCACAAGACTTTGTCCATGAGTAGATGCACGCTTTCTTTTGCAGGTGATACTGTCGGCAGATGTAAGCCAGTAGAGAGAAAATAGTGGGGGTTGTTCTGATACCAGGACAATGGAAAATGTCTTCAATACAGCGTAAAATGTCAGCATCAGGTAGCGGCGAGTATGCAAATCTATGCACCAATCACAAAACCATGTACTTTGTTAGCTGCGAAATGGCACCCTGCAACTTCCCAGCAGCGTCTCATACACCAAATTTCATGATCAGTGGTGGAGAGAAATACCAGCCTTACCTTAACATCACATCATGTTGCAAAGTTATTGTAGCCAGCTCATGGTCAGCAGAAGGTCTCTGCAGTCTGTGTCAGGAGGAGAACTAATCCAGTGGATTGTATATTTCTCAGTCAGAGTTCCTCCACAAGTTGTTGTGTTTTGGCAGAGATAACACTGCAAACCTGAATGACAAAGTTATTAACGGTTCTGTGAGCCCTCTGTGTATATATTGTAGTATATATTGTACATATATCTCTGTAACTAAGCTTTGGTTTTGCAGAAATCTTTGGTAAAACCTGAAGCCGACTTTCTTCTGTGAATTCTTTTATAGGGCACTGGTATTGGAACGGCACTGGACACTGGCCAGTATGCAAAGTTCAGGTATCAAAATTGAGAAGTAGGAATAGGGAAGGAAAAAAATTGTATCAAAACATTTCTAGCAAATAATTCCTGCATGAAACTGTTCACAACCAGGTCTTTATCCATTTTATGATTTCTGGAAAGAGACATGGCTGTTGGGTTTTTAAATTGATTTTCTTGGCGCTTTGAGCACCACAACAAAACACTGTCTAGTTCAGTTATATTGGAGAGAAGGCAAACATCTCAAGAACGAGAGCTCCAAAACTCATGACTCACACCAAAATAGATTGATAGATAACGCGAGAGGTAAGAGGAAAACTATATATTTTTGATTTGGGATTAACTCTCCCTTTAATGATATGTTTGTTTATGATGAAAGTCTGAGCAAGAGAGTCATGAAATACCACCAGGAAGCATAATTTATCATCCTCTGCTTTTCTAACGTCTGAGGACAGTTTTTTCCCCTCTCGTTATATATCGCGTCTAGGAATAAAACCCAAATATAAAGTGATATAAGATGATTTATGAAAGAGGCTCATTGGAGAGTAAGGCAATGAAAATGCCATCCGCCTGAAAATCTAATAAGCATCCTCTCTGAATCGGCGAATGAGGCGGTGGTATGTACAGGAAGCCTTTCACAGGATGATCATGTATTAAACAGACTTCCCCTCCTCAAATATTCATGGGCAGAGATTTACTCATTAATCTTTCATTATCTCCTATCTCTCTATTTTGCATTCATCAGGAGCTTGGAGCTGTTATTGGTTACAATCACCTTCATTTCACAATTTCCTACGTGAGGCTGCTCACAGTTTTCGTGCTCATCGTGTTGCCTACACGCGGCAGATAATGAGGCAACTCAATATTCGACTTTCTTATGTTGTCGTCACTTGTCCCTGTCTGTGTTGGAAATTAGGCTTGAAGGTTTTGTGATTAAAGAGTGAGTGGGAGAGGAGTTTAGGTGACCACACATCAACAAGCTCACTGAAGCTTAACAGGATCTCTACATCAGCACAGATGTTTGCTCATTTCTGTTGGTGCACCTGCAGATATATTGACAAGCGGAAGTGTGTCCTGTCTGTGAGACAAACAGGCAGGAAGAGCACTCAGATTCTCAGTGATGTTGATTGGTTTTCAAAGTAGT
Source organism: Lutjanus argentimaculatus (assembly GCA_034769285.1). Lineage (NCBI taxonomy): Eukaryota > Metazoa > Chordata > Actinopteri > Lutjaniformes > Lutjanidae > Lutjanus > Lutjanus argentimaculatus. The sequence continues at coordinate 24,745,972 of JAWZSL010000011.1, forward strand.
GACTCGCCGGGACCCACAGGTAGTCATTTGAGTGGGTCCCAAATAAAATGTGTGTTTTTTGGCTAAATGTAATTTTAAATTAAAATTAATTTGTGTTGAAAATGTATCCTTTTACTTATTATTTAGGAAAAAACAGGAGCTTGCCTCGTATGAGATATACAGTATATGGGGGATTTATTTATTTATTGACACCAAAATTTGTTTCTGCAAAACATAAAGCATCAGCTGTCATCATCGACAGGACTACATACAGCATCGATCAGACTTGAACGTTCTTGGTCATGTGACGTTATTTTGGGTGCCTGAAACGTCACATGTGGTGATACCATTAAATTTCCTAAAAGGAGCAGTTTCTCGTGTGCGGACCTACTTTTTGTACAGTATTTAACCAATATAAAGTTTGTGGGCTTGATTGTTGAAAGGAAATCTCTGAAGCAAGGACTGGACTTGCTGCAGCGAAAGTAGCATGTTGTGATGATTGAAACTATGAACACTGGATCCTGTCAGTGCAAGATAGATGCACAGACAGTAGAAAGTGTTGACCAGTGGATTTTTTTTTTGACAGCAAAGTTTCTTTTGTTCATTTCTATGATTTCAACACAGATTTGTTGTTCATAATGTAGCATTATCAGAGAAAAAATAGGGTTAGCAGCATACCTTGCAACATCACTACGGAAAGGACACCCTTCTACTTGTCAATATGGCACACACACAGTGATGGAAGAAGTACTCAGATCCTTTACTTAAGTAAAAGTACCAAGTTCTACAGTCCTACAGTCCTACAAATACAGAGGCATTATCAGTAATGTATCAAAAGTAAAAGTACTTGTTCTGCAGGAAAATGGATCCTGAGACTGATAGATTACTATATTATTAAGTTAAGCTCACTGTTCAGCTGGTCGAGATGGAGCTCATTTTAACTACTTTACATATCTCTTTGGAGCCTCATTGGCTTCTAACTGAAAAGCTGGAGAGTCACAAGATAAATCTTAAGGGTCATGAGATGATTAATGGGGTACGAAAGAGGAAAAACAAAATACTGCTACACAAATTTGTATTGATTTTCTATTGAATATTCTCTATTAGTTTCTTGTGAAATATTGGATATTATTAACATTTGGACTTTTGATCTTGGACAATTTGGACAAGCCAAAAGGATCGGGAACCACAGGTTTAATCTTTAATTATGTGATGTATTATATAAGCTTATCATATGTTTTTAATGTAAAATCTTAATATAAACAGGAATAGTAAATCCAGCTGTCAAATGAGCAAAAAGTAAAATATTTCCTTCTGAAATAGTGGAGTATGAGTATAAAGTAGCAGAAAATAGAAATACTCAAATACAGGTACTTAAAAATTCCAGTACTTGAGAAACTGTACTTAGTTATTTTCCACCGCTGCAGAAAGGCAAGTTGTAGAATTAAAACCTCTACCTCCTGTATGGTCCTATAAAGGCATAAAAAGAAGTGGATTAATATGAGCTTTAAAGTTACCATCATATGATCAACATTCATGTCAGCACCCCCAGCTGATATGAATACCAGCACAGTTTCTTTGAAACTCACTTATTGTTGAGTGACGAACGCTGTGTTCTAAATTGGACTTTTTGGGGAGAAAAAGTACAAACTGTTGCCTGAGATGAAAGAAGTTAGTAGTCCGGGAGGTCAGCGGTTCACTGACTGCGTACTTGGCTTCCCAGAACCGCCCCCAGCATGATTAAGAATGTGCTGTGATGTGATCCCAGTGATTACCATAGATGACTATAGGAGGGCAACGCTGTGAGATGTGTGTGTGTGTGTAGGACTTAAGGGGGACACTGGTGGGCAGGGGTTTTATCGACCTGCTCCCTTGGATTCCTGTTAATAATATACAGGGACTTAACACGCCTACACATGTGGACAATGTGCAGATGGAAATGCACGGACAACAGCTCACACCGAGATGGAAGAAGAGACATGAGAGCAAACAAGGCGTTAAATATATGACACATGCACGATCAGAAGGATACATTCACATAAACTCAATGATACCACAAATCCTTGTGTCTGGCATGTGAGGAAAAACTAAGGCATAAATCTAAATGTTGCTGCTGATAATGACTTTTCTCACCATTGTCATCTCCTACCATCATCAACACCAGGATTCTCAGCAGCTCAGACCTTGTTATTCTCTCCACTCCCTTTGTTCATGGTCTGACTTCTGGTAACAGTGCAATTAATCAGAAGCTTTCTAGCAAAACATCGGAAAAGTTCATTCCTACCTTAACTCTGATACTAATTGATGCAGCTTTTAGAGGATACAATTTTGGGGAGATTTGGTTACAAAATAAAAACACCAGGGAAAAATATGCTCACACTTTTTGCTATTTTAACAAGCTGTTACTAAGCACATGCAGATATTTTCTGTCCAAATTTGAGCTTTGTCTCTGATAGGGACTCATAACACTATAAACTGCTCCAGTTATTTGTTTAATTAAAGGAAAAAAAGAACACTGTTTCCAGGCTTCTTGCTATTCTTTCAGTCCACTGATATGACTAATCTGTAATAGTGAATCAGTGTTGTGCAGAACCTAGTCAGGCTCATGCTGTTCCCACTGGTCATCCGGCTCTCGAGAGGTATGCATGTCTGCCATCTGTTGTTATTTTGGACACCCGCTGGCACCATACAATGATACATTGATTCATATCTATTGACAGGATGTCAAAAAAAAATTAAAAAAATAAAAAAGATGATTAAAACAAAACTGGAGAGAACACTGTTAGTTTGAATATTCGGTCTACTGAAAATAAATTGGTAAATGCTAAACTGAACTTAAGTCTAAGATTAGAGTCTGACACATATCAGCCAATATTGCTATAGTTATATTAGGATGTATTTTGGCTGATAATAAGCAAAAAAAAAAAACTACAGTACAGAAATATAGACTATATAAGACAGTGTTTCCCAACCCTGGTCCTCAAATACCACTGCCCTGCATGTTTTATGTGCTTCCCTGCTCCAGCACACCTGATTCAGATGATCAGCTCGTCATCAAGCCTCTGCAGAAGCCTGATAATGACCTGATCATGTGAATCAGGTGTGTTGGAGCAGGGAAACACGCTAAAACATGCAGGGCAGTGGTACTTGAGGACCAGGATTGGGAAACACTGATATAAGAGAAGTAGACGTAGCATCTGGGTATAAAAAGTGACACCAATGTGGAAGTGCTTAAAAGTGTAAAACAAAATTTTATTTTCAAATTACTACATTTGTTAATCCTTGCCTTGCCATTGTTATGCTGCAGAAGTCACTGATGACTTGCTATCAGATTCATGTAGCAAAATAACTCAATTCGTTCTCTGTTGCTCATGATGTTGCACTGCCTGGTCTTTTAAAGCTTTTAAATAACAAAATAATAGGGGATTTCTATTGAGAAGAATTTCTAAGAAATTATGTGTTTATTCACCGCTTACAGCTGCTCGATCTCAAGTTAAACTCGTTGTCAGTTGAAAGACACACCGTGAAGCAGGGAGGCCTGTTGTAATGGAGGTGAAAATCCCTGCTGTGCTGGGCTGATGTGCCGAGTCAAACCAAGTCAAGCCAGGCCAGAACATGTTTATGGAAAAAGGGGTAATGGTTACTGCAGCAGCAGCATTCAGGCAGTCACACAGAGAGTATGCCGATCACATTTTGCAGTAAAAGTACATAAAAAGGGATAGAATGTTAACACTGGCTATCAACAAGTCACAGCTTAAATCCAATTAATTGCATTGTGTTGTGATCCGGCCTGCCCCCACATCCCATTAGAACAGCAATCCACCCCCTCCAAAGCAGTCACCTAGCAGGGAAGAAGTCAGATTGTATAGAGGTCTGTGAAAAAATGACCCTATGTCTTGATTTTTACCTCAGCAAACAGTTTCCTAATAAATTTATGGCTTCAGTCACTAGATTCAAGTCTTCTTCTACACAGCATGATGTTCATTTAGTAAATTATGGTCCTACTTAGATCACCATAGACAATAGAGCAGGGCTTTAGGCGGTCAGTACCTTATGATTGACAGGGCGCTACCATGGCGACCTCCTGAGCTCCACCCTCTTATCCAAATATGGTAATTTCTGGCTCCAATAAACCAAGATGGGGAAGGCCATAATGCCAGAATTTAGATTTCAAAACAGTAGTCCACAAACAAATGGGCAGTGTTGGGGGTAAACCTTAGTGCTTACACTGTATTACTTTTTTGTTCTAAGTTGGTGTTGTGATTTTTCGCAATTCAGGTAAGTTATTTAGTTACATTTTCAAATAGGGAGTCTGTTACTGTTACGATTTTGTCGCATTTCTACCACTGCAAGAAGAACCGCTGCCTGCACATGTCACCAGATGAGACACGGTGGAGTGACTTTTTTGCATTTGAGACAAGGACACACATAGCCTACGGTCTCAGCAGACACTGAAGTCAGATACTGAGATGAATTTATAACAAATTCTCTATGATCAACTCTTTCTTTGAGCCAATACCTCAACAGCATCCAAGTGCACGTGTGAGAGGCTTTTTAGCCTTTGAAGTATGGTCAGAGGAACTGACAGACATTATGAAAAACCTCTCCTGCGTTAAGAAACAGTAAACAACAGACAATATTAGTTGGGTGAGTCTACATGATTGAAAAGCCTGTGCCTGTTATAGTTTGTATATAGGCATGTGTTTAGAGAAGCTAACTGGTTCATTGATTGCATGTTAAAACATGATGTATTGTAGGCTGTATGAGCTGGTGTTTTTTCCAGCTGTGTAATATGCCTCTGCCCTAGTTCACTCGTTAGGATAATATAAATTTTGGTAACACAAAAGTACCCTAAAAGTACTCTAATGAGTTACTTTTCTCAGTCAGAAATGCTGTAATATAAAAGTTACTTTTTAATGGTAGTAATCAAGTGTAACAAGTACAAGTACTTTTAAAGTTCCCTAACACTCCAATCAGTTATGTCACTGTGGCTACGTCCACTTCTCTTATACGGTCTATATGTATGTATAGACGGTCTTTATGTATCTCCTGTATTGTTATGCAATTTTTAATTTCTTGAATATTTATATTGTTATTAGTCCTCTCTTTAATTAAGACCAGAACAAGAAGGTAATAAGAAATATCAAGGAAGCCTTGAGTGTGGTGAAACACATCAGTGGCGTATAAAATGCATGGCTGGATGTAGACTGGGGGGTGGGGGTTATGTCATGTAAAACACAAGATAAAGTAATGAAACATGTGCCTTTGACCTGAGTCCAATTCCCAGTGGTCCTCAACCATTGCACCGTGTCGTCTTGATCACAACTGACACTCCCCCCTATTGAGTCTCTCCTCCCACTTCAGCACAGTCACAGTCATGGTGAGTCTGCAAAATACTGACAAAAAAAACCCTTTGTGTGTGCAATGAAAATGCCCATTCACTGCTACAAAGCCTCAATGCAGCCTGCACCATATGTGGCCATGAAACTAGACCCTGATTTGTCTCTGTGGTCAATCATGTGGACCCTCAGTGAGCCGTTAGATGTGATACTCAATGACTGAAGAACGCTTCAAAGACAAAATGACAGGACACATGAAGATCCCAGAAGTTTTCTTGACAGCACTGGATGCATTGAGGCAATCACGACTTGGCTCATGAGAACTAATGGCAAGTCCCAGGATTCATATAGAGAACAATGAATCAGATTCAAACAGCAGAATGAAGCACTGTCAGTAGTACAGTGCCAGCCAAAACAGATGGGCAGATGAAACAGCTGTGTGTCTAAATTAATAGGGTGTGCAGCATCAAGCTGACAGCCCGTCTCAGTGGACTATGTGTTAGTTACTGACTAAAATTGTGACCAGATTACAAGCACTAAGGTAAGGTAAATGATGTCTTTTTGAATTATTTAGGAGGTATAGTCATGGAGAATTTGACGGTTATGACAGAAATTTCAAATTAGCCATGGTTTGTGTACCTCTATATTAGAGGGTAAGTGATACTTAAAGGGGAAATAGAAAAATGTTTTTGCTCTAACTTATAATTATGAAGTAAGTGTTGATTGTACAGTGTAATGGCTGTCGAATAATGATACTATCCACATTTAAACTGGCTCCCTATAGACCCTTTTTGGGCTGATGTCATGATTACATCACAGCGTTAGCTGGAGGCAAAACGAAGAAAAAACTGGAGCCAAACAGAGTCGTAGGCTACATGACCAAGCTAAATTGTCATCTTGTTGTGTTGTCAGACATGAAGTTTTATCACATAGCAGCTACTAGTCCAAACTCAAGTCAACTTTGGTTAAACGAAACAAGATGAAAGCTGTGAGATGTGTGCCAGCTGTGACAAAATAAATAAAATAAGCTCACACAATGTCAAGAAAAGAAATATTCACACACCTATTTTCCTTATTAAACAGAAAAATATAACTGATCACCTTCTGAATTCAAGTTTCTCTCTTTTACCAAACTAAGACAAGCTTTAATTGTCTCGTTAACTCTGTAAAACACACTTCATTTAAAGTAGGTAAGAGGGAACACACATCAACAGGGAAACTGATTGCAGCAACACCTTGTATTGTCTTTGCCACAGTGGCGCAATAATACTTACTGGAAAAGCGAGGAGGCTGAAACGCTGTCTGTTTCTACTTTAAGAAGACCAAAGATCAAGATTATAATCAAACTGGGGAAAGTGTCTAAAACACTGTGAAGCTCAGGTTTTACATGATAGCTTAATCAAATATAATGTTTTTGCTGTTTTTCCAGGCAGAAATCCTCAATAAGCTGACATTCACAAACACACTTGACATATTATGTCCTCTTAAAATCGTTATGCTTAACATAATAGTACGCACTTGCCTATTTACAAATCCAACAGACACAGAGCATCTTTAGCATTAATCATGTTTCTGGCCACCAGACAAACACAATTTTCAACCTGATTTTTGATTTTTTATCTTCTAAATGCTCCACTATATGTTCACCACCTAGTACGTAGGTAGGTAGGTTTGTTCGAAAACAGTTAGGTTGCCGCATGTAAAACCAAAACCATGAGCTGAAAGATGCAAATGCAAAGTCGAGTGATAATTCTTTAATTCTCTGTGGGTCTTCATTATGAATGACACTTTTCTCATTAAAATTTTCATCATATGGAAATATTTATTAGTGTGTTTTTAAAGGTCCAGTGTGCAAGATGGATGCTCAGTTACTTTGACAGAGGGTGCCAAACACCGGCTTCACACGCTGGCTTTAGATTCAGCCTTTCATGTTTTCGCAGTGACCATATGTACACTTGGAGGGGGACACTGAGACACGGTGTTGGCAGCTAATTCTAGCTAATATTAGTTTAGCTTATGGGACTCGCCCAAACTGGTGACACATCTGTGTATTGTTGAGAGTGCTGAGTAGTTCAGTAGCTAACCTTGACCTAATCAGTCTTATTACTGTCACCTGTTATCCTGTTAACCACAGGAATTATATCCTGTGTGTTCAGGCTTCTGGCTGCTGAATCTTGGGGTGCATTCAATTAGGCTAGCCTTGCTTCCCTTGCTCATGTCTCTTACTTTAATATTTATGGACAGGGGAGATGCACGGTAATCCTTAACACAAACGACTATCACACCAAGGTCTCCACTTTACTCAGTGATGATAACACCTACGAACCTCTGAGACGAGACCCATCCAGCACTTACAAAAGAAAGACAATAGAATGCTTACAAAAGCTACAAAAAGAAGGAGCCTTTGACCGGGCACAATACCTCCGCCTGTATCCACAGGAGGCTGTCCCATGCCTATATGGTCTACCAAAGATCCACAAAGAAGGGGCCCCTCTCAGGCCCATTGTCAGCAGTATCAACTCGGTTACCTACAACATCTCCAAACATGTAGCCAACATCCTAGCTCCCTTGGTGGGCAAAACCTCACACCACATCCCAAACTCCATTGACTTTGTGAACAAGGTCCGAGGCTTAAAACTGGAACCAGATGAGACCATGGTATCCTATGATGTGACCTCTCTGTTCACCTGCATTCCAACCATGGAGGCAGTGGAAACTGTGAGACAACGTCTCCTACATGACGACACCCTCCACAACAGAACCAATCTTAACCCTGACCAGATATGCCAACTACTTGATCTCTGCCTGAACACTACATATTTCCAAGTCAACGGCAAATTTTACAGACAGAAACATGGCTGTGCCATGGGCTCACCAGTATCCCCCATTGTGGCCAACCTGTACATGGAAGAGTTTGAATACAGGGCCCTGAAATCTTTCAGAGGAACACCACCGAGCCACTGGTTCAGGTATGTGGACGACACATGGGTTAAAATCAAAAGCCAAGAAGTGCAAATTTTTACAGAGCACATCAACTCAGTGGATAAAAACATCAAATTCACTAGAGAAGATGTCAAAGATAATTGCCTTCCTTTCTTGGATTGTGAAGTTCACATTGGTAAGGACAGGAACCTCTACATTGGGGTATATAGGAAGCCCACACACACAGACCAATACCTGCTCTTTGACTCACACCACCCTTTGGAACACAAACTAGGTGTTATCAGAACTCTGCAACACAGGGCGGATAATGTACCAACCAGCACTCAGGCCAGAAAGAAAGAACACAAACACCTGAGGGAAGCCCTGACAACTTGTGGCTACCCCAGTTGGGCCTTTGTGAAAACAGCCACGGTTGCCAGAAAGAACACCAAAAAGGATGGTGAGGAGAAAAAGAAAATCAAAAGGAACAACATAGTGATTCCATATGTCTGGGATATCTGAAAAACTCAGGAGGGTTTTCAACAAGCATCACATCCCTGTGCACTTCAAACCCAGTAACACACTCAGACAGAAATTGGTGCATCCCAAAGATCGCACACCACATACACAGAAAAGCAATCTGGTGTATGCTGTCCAATGCAACGAGGATTGCAAGGATTTATACATTGGTGAAACCAAACAACCACTAAACAGACGCATGGCTCAACACAGGAGACCTAACTCCTCAGGTCTAGACTCAGCTGTCTATCTACACCTTAAGGAGAAGGCACACTCCTTTGAAGACAGCAACGTCCACATTCTAGACAGAGAGGACAGATGGTTTGAGAGAGGAGTTAAGGAAGCCATCTACGTCAAAATGGAGAAACCCACTCTAAACAGAGGAGGAGGCCTAAGACACAACCTCTCTCCTATTTACAATGCTGTTATTTCATCTTTGCCCAGGAAATTCAACAACTTGACCTCCAAAAACAACAATGTTTCACATTCATGTAACTCTAATGACTGTGGTCCACAGTCCTTTGTCTCTAACGACTGACACTCATACCTGGTTTCGGGTCACACCCAGTGATCAACGACTCCAAACGACTGTTGTCAATCTGATTGGAGCACTCATGAATTTGAACACATCTACAGAGGTTAACTACCTGGGGTTCCCACCATTTAGTTAGACTAGCTCTGACTAGTCTGACAGGCATGAACTGATGAAGCTTCTTGGATGAGAAGCGAAACATCTTCAATAAGACTTTTAAACAAGTCCAGTTGCTTTCGATTTAATCTTTTCCTGAGATGGACACTTTGAATTGTCTGTGCCCCCAGTGGCAGAAGTCTTTCTTGTTTTTATTCTTTATTTATGCTCAGTCTATATGTTGAGTCTATATTGACAGTTTCAAAGACTGAAGACAAAGAAGAAGAAGAGTATTCACCTTATGATAGAAGTTCCTCACTCTTCCGAAATATTACAAAATCTGTCTGGATAAACGGAAAAACTTATCCTTGAGTTTCCTTGTAAATAAGCAATGCAGATAAAATGTTTCCTTCTCCAGCGAACATAAAAAATTTTTTGGAAAGTTGTCAATTTATTTTTGTGCTCGGCAGATAATTAGTGCAACTCCCGAGACATTGTTACAGCTCAGAAAGAGAGGAAACAGCAACGTTAGACTTCGTTGGTTGGTGCAGACTACATCCTGACTCGAGACATACAAACTTCTCACATCTTAATGAGCACTTGTGCTTAATGAGCAACTTTAAAACATGCCAGATATGTATTTTTGTACAAATAAGAACACATGAAAACAACTATAAACATAACTTTGATCAAAAAATTTAAGTATTTGACTAAATTGGTTAAATGCTATTCTGAAATGAAAAATTAGATCTTTTCTTTGGAGGATTGTGGCCACCCACACCCATATGTATGACACACTCTTGCTAATATTCCCCTCTGTGAGACTACATTTACATACCATTCTCCTCTGTTATTCAGTGTCATCCCAGACTCCTTTGTAGCAGATGCCATGAGATGCCTGCAGCAGTGCGACCTTCCTGCCTCTGCACCTCTCTGGATATTTTTTTATTAGATTTCTGTGTATTATACGGCCAGAGACACTGTGAGACACCCAGTGAGCTTCACAAAAAAGTAGATGCATCATATTTGAACATCCCTTTTTTGAAGTCGACTCTCCGGCTTTTTAAATGTGCGATTTATAAGCAGTATCCTGGGCTTGGAGGGATACTTGGAGATTTTGTCCTCTATTTACAAAGTGGCTGTCTGCTGTTTTATCTGTAGGACATGTTTTATTCCAAATATTCAGTGCGGTTTGAAAGTCTGCCTCATGGACTACTGGTCCATGAACGGGGCGGATGGGGACTGGATGTGTCACCAGGTTGTTGACGTGCTGCCACTGGGAAACATCTCCGAGGACACAAACATCTGACATGTGGTTTTGATACTGTCTAATGGTTTCTGATGAGAATGAAATCATCCTGAGACAAAACTTCTCACATCTATTCTTAGGAGGGAAGAAATAAAAAAAAATCTAATCTCTCAAAGCTCCAGCTCTACAGAGGAAATTCACGGATGTTAGAAATGATTAAACCTCAAGTCTTTTTTCATTTTTCTTTTATCAGAGAAAAGTAGATCTCAGATATGTCTAAGCCACTTTGATTTATTATCTATAATGTACAATTTCTCCCACTCACTGGGCCATGCAATTGAAATGCTGATACTTTGACCATACCCCACTTCTTTCTCCTTCCCAAGCACCAAAGGTAAAATTTTTAGGGGTGTTGGTAAACTGATCCTCCAGGTTGCTTCTGCACAAGTCATCAACATTTCCCAGAATGCAGCAGCCCTGTGAGCTAACGTGTAATCATAATGTCCTCAGCTCAATGGCTGAGGACTCCTCTTGCACGTCATCTGCTCTTGTTCTCTTCCTGCAGCGAAGCAGTGTTTCCCCTATAACTGTTCAAGCTTGGTGGCCCCCCAGGCCAATGGGAATCCCCACGAGGCCAAAAATATATTTTCTTTATGACAAAAACATGCCATATGTCATATTTCCATGCATTCGGAAATCAGTGATTTGTGTTTGATCTGCATTTTATGTCTTCATGATGTACTAATGTTTTGCAAATGGTTATAGATTGCCCACAGTTTATTTTAATGCAATAAATCAAGCTTATTAAGTCATCCTCTCCTTATGACCATTTAGATTGAACAAAAATGTGAACATACCCCATTTGATTGAAGTCAACTGCATTAATATGCCATCCCGCATGCCTCGTCTCTGTATGTATTTTTTTTTTTTTTTTTTTTTTTTTGGTGCATACCATCAGGCCTAAAGAAAATTCTTGGGTAAACATTGCTGAACTGACAAATGAATCCAAAAAGCACCCCAAAAATCTATAAAATAAAAAGGCTCAGAATAAATAAACATGTCTGGAAATGACTTGTGGTAGTAAGGACGTGCAGAAATGTAAGGATTTCTTTGTAAATAATTCTGCAAAAACATGAAATAAATCAGAATATCTTAGTTTGATGTGCATGCAAAGAACTGGGTACAAGATATTTTTGTGGTCGTCAGACAATAGTTGCAACTGGAAACAACAGTATTTGACCTTTTCCAATTTGACGCGTGATGACTTGGCTCGGTTTGACTCAAATGAGCTTGAGAGTGAACAAAGGGAGGGAATGACGATAGCTAGAACAAAGCAGTGAATCAAAGAAATTGACTGTTTCACTGCACGCTGTTTGGAAACAAATAAACCAACACAAACCTCCCCACAATCCTGTGGAAATGTGTCACACTTCGCTCTGCGTGTGAAGCTCAGCCCGGCCCTCACTCCGTCAAACAGACACACAGAGCTGCAGCTCTTTATACATCCACTTACAGTATGTCAAGGTCCATCAGATGTCACTGCACCGCGGTTGGAGGTGGTCGGGCACCCCGACTCCTGAGATGGTCCATCTCGGGTGCGACTTGCCTCTGCTCACCACATTTAAACTGTTAATGGAAAAGCAAGTCAACATGGCATGGCTTGACTTGGTTTGGCCAAAAGTGCTAATGGAAAAGCCCTGTATGGTAACAATAAAATGTAGTGGGTTATCTCATTATACCCCTTGTAGTTTGTGTCTGAGAGGCCAATCAATGAGAGCAATTACACAGGATCTAATGGGGCAGTGCCTTTTTCACTACAAGTTGGCTGCACTCTGAAATATCTGCTATTCCTGACAGTATCTTAGACAAAAGAAAACTTATTCATATGTAAGGCACTGTCATGTTATTCAGAAGGATTTTATGCTTTGAGCAGACTGTTCTCAGCCCATTCTCTTCCCCGTTTTCAGAACATGCAGACCTGTGAAAAAAAAAAAAAACAGTGCACAGTTTAGTAACTAAGCCCATTAAGCTGACCTGGCTATCCGACCCTGGCAGGTCGATCCAACTGATCCAACTCCTCAGAGACAGAGGTATTCTTCCACTAAAGGTAAAAAGACAATATTAACTGTCTCATCTGTAACAGCACTGCATGTCTGTGTGGAATGGGCTGTGTTTGGGCAGACTAAACATGCCCTAAAGGTCAGTACAGCTGAACATGAGGCTGCAGTTTGCAATGACAGTAAAGACAGTGTGCATGTCATTATAGTCAAACTCAAGTTCAATGGGCGTAATTTGGCCCAAGAGCTTGTAAAGAATATAATTTGCACACTTATTTATACAGCTTCAGTGTACACTAGATAGCGTCTCGATATCATATTGTCACTTTCAGCATTGGATTGGTTAAAATAAGTATGTTAAGTGACTGTTACATATGTGACATACAGTAAATCAAAAACGTTACATCCATTAACTTACTGAGGTATGTTAACACAAGTCAACATTTACTTTTATAGAGCACACAAACACCAGTCTCCTGGGTGAAAGTCCAGTGTTTGTTTGACCCATCCATGATCCCCAACCCCCATCCTACATGCTCTTTTTACTAAATCACCTGACGTTTTCTAGGCATCACATCTGCTCTCCACATAAGTTAATGGGAGGGATTGGTATATCATCTGCATTGGACTTTGGTGTACACTAGTGATGTGCACAGTTAGAACCACAGACACTGTGGGTAATCGTGATGCAGGCAGGGCGGGTTATAAAAATTAATTATGATTAATAGTAGATAAGTCGTGGGTGGGAAAGAACGTGTGTCTCCCGAGAGAGAGAGGCTGTGTGCACCTTTACGCATAAGGAAGAGCTGCATAACTACTTTGATTATTTACTTGTGTTTCCTCTGGAGGGTTTCAAGTTTATAACTATAGTGTCTAGTTTTGATGCTTAAATGTCCTATGATTTGCTGCAGTGATATTACTGCATGCATGAAAACGGAACTGAAAGCAGCCTCTTTAATCACTGAAGATTGTTAAAGAAAATACAATGAGGAAATCACCTAGATGCTCGCACTGCTCCACATCACTCAAAGGGTGATATAGCTCTACAGAAAAGGGTAGAGGTGCAGATGGGAAATAGGCTACCTGTCCCCAGTAAGAGAGACATGCTATCCATATTACACACAAAGCACAGCAGTGCATCTTCCTTGATTATTTAATTCTGTTTCCTCTGGAGAGTTTCCTCTGTCCTGTCAAGTTTATAACATTTTAGTTTTGCTGCTTACATCTTAGCAATATTTGCTGCAGTGACATTACTGCGTGCATGAAAATGGAGATGAAATCCGCCTGTCTAATCATTAAAGATTGTTGAAGAAAATATGATGTAGAAATCACCTGGATGCTTGCGCTGCAGGTGGGAGTCTCTAAATTAGACAATAATATGTAATATAAATAATATGTTTGGGTGAGTGGCGATTTATGTAGACATGGTGCAAGTTTAAAATGATGTTATTTGTATGCAGATTGAAGAGACTGGGCTGGTTAGCACAGTGGAAGTTTGCTGGTTAATGAGGAGCTAAATTCATTTTGTTTTCTCTAGGCAAAAACACAAATAAAGCTGGCATGTCCATGTTCAGTGCTGCTCAGTGCTTTGTTTTCTTAACTCACACATGCACCAGTTTCTGTGAATTTTCACTTTGTCTCTCATTCACTTTCATTGAAGCCATTTATAGTTTCAGCATATTTGGCAGATTTGTGCAGAAGACTGGACTATTTACAGTCTATAATCACTCCGCCCAGGATTTCATTATTACCTATGCTGGACACGTTGTTTTTTAAATGCCTTCAGTGCTGTTGCACTGAAGGCAAATGTGACTGTATATTTAGTTCCGTTTCTTCTCTGCATGTGGCATAATGATACAGATTCTGTCTGTGTGTGTGTGTGTGTGTGTGTGTGTGTGTGTGTGTGTGTGTGTGTGTGTACAGACATGCATTTGCACATATACCTCCCCTCCTCTCCCCCCTCCCCCCAATGATTCATCTGTCTGCTGTTGTTATAGGAAATAAAACGAGAACAGAGGGTTGAGGAATACCATCTCATGTTTATATTTAGATGAAAGAGAAAATAACACATCAAATGTGGCTTTTTGAACAATCAGCATCAACACCAACAATCAGCGGGTATATTTTTCCTCTAGGTTTGTCTGTCTTCTGTTTGGATCTATTTATGAACTCACCAGGGAAATGTTATATCAGCTCTGATCTGTCCCGCTAACTGAAGGAAGCGGCTGCAGCACTGCAGCATCACAGGAGGCTTAACTGTTCCTGCAGCTACGCTGGTCAAATCAACAAATCTACTCCCTGATAGAAACTCTGGTGCTGAACAGTCAACATCTGGAAACCTGTGTGGGCTGATATTCTGCCATTCAGACCTGAGCTATCTTGTTTGTTTGTTTGTTTTTTTGCATAATAGAAATGAACAGATCTTGCCCACAGTAGTCATGAAATAGTAGAGTAAAAACTAATACTTTTAGTGACTCTTTACAAGCAGCAAAGCCACTGACAATGTTATTCTCACCGTCACAGTCCAAACGGCAGACTTCAATGACGTATTGTCCACAATTTGGCATCTCCACTGGGTTTTGCCTTTATGTCATCCATTTTAGCTATCAGCTAGTAGCTAGTACATCATTGTCAGATCAGACAGTGACGTCCACTGTTTGGCAGGATGTGGGGTCAAAGGTTGTGTCAAAGGCTTTCACAATAAAATGATGTTTTATATTTTTATTTGATATTTTATAGCGGGGTTAAAGTGTCAAAAATACTGCACCATCACTTTCATTTCTGATTTGACTGTAAGTATTATATTTTTTACCTGCAGCCTTACACATGAATTTATATAAATACTGTACATTTTTTTCTGTCACACAACTTTTTTGCAGGTTACCAGGTGGGAACCCAACCTGGTGAAGAACTCTAGCTAGTACATTAACAGACAAAACCTGCTAAAACAGAGAGTTATGAAGTCTATGAATTAATGTCAGCTAACACAGCACTATTTACACAATGTTTGCTAACATTAGCTAACATAAGCTGCTGGTCATATCAGACAAAGTAAGGCTGTAGCAGCAAAACCTGTTCATGTATTGAATTGGGAAATGGTGACTTTTATTGCTAAAAGGATAAAGGGAAGATTTTGTTTCTGTTTTTTTCTTCTTTCAAAATCTACACTTTCTCACCTCAAAGCAGCTAAATCAAGGCCTGAAGTATTAACTTTGCCAGACGATGAATTTCCTTGTTTTTTGGACAAAAGGCTGAATGAAAATTAAACGACACACCACAAAGCCTTCAACAATATCTTTTCAAGGCCTTTCAATTCTGCAGGGATCAACAATGTCTGGAAAGTTTCTAATTTAACCTTTTAAAGCTGCAACAAGTGATTCTGGGGAGAGCTGAGTGTTGAGTCATTCTGAGGTTGTCAAATATCGATGTTTTGTGTAAGTGGCTCGACCTGAACCACCGACCCAAAGCATTGATCAGCTATCTTTCTCCAGAATCACTTGTAGAACCTTTAAGAAACTGAATTCAGGGCTTTTATCTCATTTTTATTGTCATGACTTCTTTATCTGGTGCATTATGTGTTAATAGACTAGAAGGCACAGAATGTAACCCAGCAGATCACAGTATATTCACAGGCTCAAGAAAAAGAAAATGGTGCCAGTAGACTATGAACCAACATCACCTTAGGTATAAACCTACTGACAGACACATCAGATATTTCTGTCTTTATTACCATTCCTTTCATACCAGTGGGGCCATTACTCAGACATTGTCAATCATTTGCATTCACAGCTTCGTGCAACACACACAACCACAGCCTGTCCAGAGCACCGTGCCAAGTCTATATCCAAACTCCGAGGGCAATCAATATTTACCAACCAAAATAAGAAGGAGAAATCAGACATCTTTCCATCTGAATAACAAAAGACTTCACCCTGCTTTTAATAAACCTCAGATTCCCAAATCAATCTGAATTAAAGTATTTGATTACCAGTTTCCTAGCAACCCAAGACCAAGGCCATCTGTTGCTTCTGCAGACAGGCGAGTCGGCCTGTGCTGTAGCCAGCAGGGAGGAATTCCACCACGCTTTCCATCTCTCAAGCTCATGCAGAGGTCTTTTTTACACCAAGAGGAAAAGAAAGGACCCAAAAGGATAGACTGTGCAAAATCTACGTACCTCACAAAGACTGTTTTCCAGAGTGCATTCTCTTCAATAATTTAGCATTGGACTGGAGGAAAAAATGTAATATTCATACAGACAAATGTCCCACTCTATTCCTTTCAGGCCCGTGGAGGACTTAGAGGATCCCACATACTTCCTCTGACACAGAGGACTACGAGACACGAGAGTAGATAAACCAAGATGGGGTATCAGTTAGAGTTCAGCTCGTGACAACACTTGCCAGGAGGATAATGTGAACCCACACCAAGCATGTTCAGAACTGTTCATTTAATCTCTTATTGAAGATAATCTTTTAAATCGCATTCCAGAGGGAAGCCAACTGCACATAGCCATCATAAATGTAAAAAATAAATGAAAAATGATAAATATGAAAATATATTTAGGTTCTCAATCAATCAAGGAAATGGAGGACTGTAATTAAACAATTTTGGGGCTGATATTGGTGGGCAAATGCATGAACAGCAGCTCGAGAGAAGACAAATGGCAAGAAAAAACCCAGGACAGAACCACATGATGCGACCACAAAAGATGTGGTCTGTAATGCTGCAATTTTCTCAGTTTTCTAGATTGTATTGCTGTTTTTAATAACCTTACGACATTGACCTTCAAGCCAATTATATTGCAAATAAGCTAACGCTTGTCCTCTCGGGAAATATGTGCTTACATAATGCATGAATGTTGATTAATGATAAAATAATCAATTCTATTTGTATAACACATTTAAAGCACAAAGTACTTTCCAGTGCAGGGCAATAGAAATTCTAAAAGACTGCACCATATAGTATACAGCAAAACCATTGATAAGGGGAAGAGAAATCTGACAGAAGAAGGAAAGATAGAGAGAATAAAAAGAAACAAAATTTATTGGTAGCACGACAAAGCTCTATTATGGAAACAAATAAATATAGCAGTCTGACAAGACAGTGAGTCAATAAAAATATGTTTTAAAGGGGTACTTCAGTCATTTATTGCTTCCATAAGGTTTAAGCCATGTGAGAGACATATTTAGAGCAGAAGTGACTCTTCCACAGTCCCACCCGTTTTTGCTCTGTGCTCATACAGTCGAAGAAGCTTGAAACCCGGTGGAACCTTAGACAACTTTCGCCTTTCCTGTTTCCTCTACTTAGATATGCTATGTGCTAGACATGTCTGTATTGAAAAGAAAAACACCTTTTGAAGAGGGTTAAAAGATGTTTCCAGGTGACATTTAAGTAATATATAGCCTATAGATGAGTTTCAATGCAGCATCATCACAGACATGCGACTAGAGGACAGACTGCAGCGCTCATCCACGTAGAACAACAGTCCCACAGATTTAGTGACTTTTCAGACCCTCTTAGCGCGTTAATTTCTAAAGAGCGAGTAGCGATGCATTTAGCGAGGGGTCTCTCTCGTCCTGTTCCTCTCCCTCTCTTGTACCACGCTGGCAGGCAGGAGGACAGCTGTGTCTAGAAGGGAACTCCAGGCCCTTGAAAAACTTGTGAGAATGATTAGTCAAACCTAAACCATGATGATGCGAGAGTTTTGCAAATCGCGGGTTCCTTTCTAGACATGATCGAGCAGGATGCTGCAGGAGATAGAGTTCAGTTGCTGTGAGATTCTATGAGTTTCTATGGTTACGTTGACACTCTTGCTCTGAAACTTTTAATTGGTTGGAACTTCTCAAAGTGCAAGTGAGCTTCTCTCACTCTTTCTCTCTGGATCTGTAGATTGGGATGTTCGTATTGCCTGTAAAACATGTAAATAGTTTGTTCAAGCTCCTCTCTCACTCTTTCTCTCTGGATCTCTGGTTTACTGTGTTCCTATAGAGAGCTAATCTGGTCATTCCTCAGCTTTAAGAACTAATTTATTGATGTAATCGGTGCCAGACATTTTCTCACTGTCCCAGACCTAACTAGCTGTCACACGTGTCTCATGTTTTGTATAGTATGTTTACAGTAGCTGTCAAATTTCTTTCAAATGTGGCAGGCCGTAAAGTAACCGCATCATAAAGATTTTCATTTTGAGTGAATAACCAACAAAACCAGATAAGCTGAGTAAAATTAATAGGGTATGTAACGAACCCATAAAGTTTTTGTAATTTTGTTCCTTTTAGGTAAACATTTATTTAAATAACAAACTTAGTGGAGTGATTTCATTCAGAGACCTGATGATATGATTGTCAACTTGTTAGCTGACTTTTTACATAATATATTAATATTTTATGAAAGACAAACAAACCGATCCAACCCTGAAATGGCATTTCATGATTGCGTCACAGATTTACAAACCATTGTACGAACCAAAATGTACATTGATTACAAGTGTTTTGTCCCCTAAATGCAAGCGCACCCGGTAACATTTTTAAACAAGAAGCTTGTCTATAGTCACATCTTAAGTTTGCAAAACTCTAGATAACTAGCTAGCTAATGATTAATGTAGATTAGCTAACTAGTTAGCTAGAGTTTTGCTAACTTTAGCTATCAGCTGCAACAAGCTAGCTAGTGATTGATGCAGATTAGTTAGCTAGTTAGTTAGTGTTATGCTAAGATTAGCTAACTTAAGGTGTGACTATATACAGTGTAAGGCAATATGTTGCTTTTACAGGTCCCGTAGCATCGTCTTTTAACCACCTTCTCAGCAAGACTAGACGAGCCCAGTTCATAATATTACTAAGTACAAGAAACAGGAGAAGTTTTACTGAGGGTCAAGCTGCAAAAACACTGGATCCTAAATTTCCCAAAATGAATGCTAAATGCTCTTTCAAACTCCACACCTCAGTTTATAGCACAAGCTTACTGTTATACTTTGTAGTCTTCAAGCCCAAGCTAAGCTAAGGTGCCTTTAATGATATCACAATGTCATCAGGGTATTTTCTCAGGTTTGATGAAGCTCCTGCAACTTTATTGGTGAAATCAGGAGAGTTTCCCATTAAGTCAGGATTTATAAGTTGAGCCAGTGGTAGCAGACTGAATGCTAAACTGGGAGAAAGCAAAGTCACCAGCACGACAAAAGCTCCATCACCCCTTGAACTTGGACTCTGAACAGCTTGAAGGCTTAATCCAGCAGATCTAAAAGGCCTTTTAGGACAGTAGGGAGCGTGGTCTGTAATGAGTAGGATTTCAAAATTGATTCTAAAAGAAATTGGCAACAAGAGTAAAGAAGCTAAAACTATGATGATAATGAATTCATTCCTTTTAATACAATTGATCACTATATTTCATTTTTGTCATTGAGGCACAAACACCAGTCACTGTTGCTTGAAATAAACATATTGCAGCACCTGGCATAACATCTTTAACCATGACCATGTTAATATTATATTAACCCTCACAGGTACCATAGGTTTTTTAACAATTATCTTACTGCTTTAAGATTATTTTAATTACTCTGTAACCTGAGTTTTAGCTCACTTTTAGGGTAAAGTATTGCAGCATTTAAATTTAATCCAAAATAATCTTAAACTCTCTCCTACAGGTGCAATCTGTGGTTAAAGTCACACAGGTCACACTAATATAAACATTCAAAACACAAGGTTTGACCCTGCTATTTCTACTGATATGCATATGATATGTATAACAATATTCACTGACATATCAACAGAGAGATTTCTGATATAGGCCCATGAAGACAGAGATAAGTGATAGGACAGGATCTCCTTGGTGTCTAGACACAGACGCTGGCCAGTTTGAAGTGAGTAGGTTGAAAAATGAAACCTCTCAGCTGAATCTACAGGAACAATCTGAAGACTGTGGTGACAAATGTGGTGGGTTGTGCGATACGAGGTCTGAAAGACAGGATGACAGGATCTCAACGATATTAAAGCATCCAACATCCATTTGGCTCAGAAAATGTTGTTAGAATGATGAATGAGAGGCTCTGCAATCGAGGAATAAAGGTAAAATGTGATAAAAAAATTTCACCAAAGCTTCATATTTAATAAAGTGACAAGAAACAGTCCGTAAACAGTTACTTTGATGTGTATAAAAGTAGGAACACAGCCAGACACTGTGAGGCATGTGTGCTATCGATGGGTGAAATCTGACCCTGAGCTATAAATCAATTAGTTCATGTCAGGACCACTGTCCACTGTGACACACAAGAATAGATCTGACTTTCAAGATTCAAATTTTTATTGATTTTACAATATAAACAATTGTGCAGATTATCTAATAAGAAAATCACATTATGAACAATATAATTTGGCTTAAATCCAGGTTATATTAGTTGTCTTTTTGGAATATCCATATAGGGCATACCTGTCAACACTGGGATTTGAAAATGAGAGAAATTTTCCAGCTCCCCATCCACTTGCCTTACTACTGTCTACATAGCCCTAACATTTAGACAAGGGAACATATCGTGAATATTAAAAACACCACTATCTGTCCAACTAACGGTCTAAAGCAAGGATCAGGTTAACTAGTCGCCACATTAAGTACAGTAAGTGACTTGGGTGCACTCATACTTGGCAGATTTGTCGTGCTGGCTCACATCACTTTTCCCTCTGTGTGATACACTAAAATTGCTGAGGCATATTTTACAAAAAGCATGACTTTGACCAACATGATGAGATAAACTCCTTTTTAAAGTTCTCCTTTTTTTCATTCTTGACACAACTATTACTGCATTTTCATGTGAGCAATCGAGTGCAGCACTATGAAAATCTTGCAGAACATTCTGTCTGAAACTGTGCACTGTTATTCCCATATTTAAATGATATTATGTCTCTCCCTCTCTACACAGCTGGCTTGCAGTCTGCCTTCGAGTGTGGTTGTCATTTTGAACATGACATTTGGACAAAATGTTGTGTGAATCAGTTCTGAATAAACATACCGTAACCCTTAAACTGCTTCCCAACTGGAAGTGATGTGAACAAGTGAGGAAAATTTTTCCCATGGGCCTTTTCCACCAACCTGGAACCAGAGGGTTCTGGCTCCAGCACCTAATTTTGAACCGTTGAGAGTATTTCCATCAAAAATAAATAGGACCTGGAAAGTTGGTTCCATAGCAGGTTTTCCTTGGGAACAAAAATTTGGGTGTCATATTCTACAGGTTGTTGTGCTCTGTGCAGCGCTCTCTGTTGATGACGATTCCATGTGTACTGGTTCACTAGTTTGCACCAAGGTTCCAAGGATCTTGAACAGAACCGGTTCAAGCTTATCCTAACCTGCTGCGAGCAGCAGCAAACAGGCTAAGCAACAAGTTTCTCATTTGAAGAAACACTTGCTTCACCTCCTACGTGTTTTCTTTGGTCTAAACTGATGCTGATGTCCTTGACGTTTCCGTTTGCCCATACACTCAGGAGTTGACATGGACAACGAGAAATTAATCTACAAGACTGAGAAGAAGCACATCTTATATGATCCACAGCACCCTTTTTATAGAGATATCCTCAAAAAGGGCAAGGTTTGGAGGGGAAGCGTGGAGCTGTTGGGAGTTAGAGCTGCCTCCCAACTATGTAGACAAAAGGTTAACTTAAGAAAGAAAATTATGTTAGTTATGAATAAATAACTTAGAGAGAGACTTAACTTAAAAAGTGGCACCACTTCAACATCGCTCATAGCATATCTTTGAATTTTTTCACACTCCATCTGCTCAAGTTCGATTTATGCCCCTTTTACATATGATATTATTATGTCTGTTTTAAATGATGTAACCGTCACTGCCCACATGCTTCCATGTGTCCTTTTACATTGGCATCAATGTTAAGCAATACATTCACTAGAGGGCGCCGCTCAGAGTCAAAAGTTTCTGACGACAACACACGTGGCAATGATGGAGGAGGTTGTAGTCATGCATCTCTTGAGAAAAAGGCAAAAGCGGAGGCAGCATTGTAGACGGAGGTGGTCTGTGTGGCTATGAAATACATCACGACATGTGGACGGAGAATTCTTTTCACTTCAGCTAATTGACGACAAATGTCATTTCCAACACTAAACACAATGAAACTATTGGCTACACTGCTACACAGCCCCCACGACTTCCGGTGGTATTTCTCTGTTTCGTCCGTATCAGTAAGCTTTCAGAAAGCGTGCAAAAATATGGAGTATGGACAGAAGGCTTCCTCCGTATTCGAATGTGTATAACATTAAGCATATATGAGCCCTTAGTCTTATACTTTCACTTATAAACAGGTTAAAAACATACAAATTGTTTGTCTGTTATTCAAACTATTCAAGTATTTGAACTGGTTTTGCTGAGAGTAGGTTTAATCTTGACTGTTTTCACATATCTGTCTGAGCTAAACTGTTGAATTTTAACTTTGTGGTGGAGGATTGACAGCTTCACATCTTCTGTGCCTCCAACACAGTTTGGCCTAATTTTAACTAAATTTTCGTGCAGCTGTTGGCAGCTTCTCCGTATTGAACTTCATTGCTGCCAGCTGGAGCAGCCAGCGTGCAAAGTTACTCGGTGCAATGCTTTCATTTGTTTCTTTTCTGTTCTTCTGAGACGGTTTATGTGTCTTTAATTTTGGCTTGTGTTGTGAGTTGTTACAGGAATCACGAAAATAGCTTTGTCCAACTGAGAGTTAGTAGCAGTCAATTTGGCAGTGGGACACCTAAGCTGTTTAAAAGCTCTCCCTCACCCTCTCTACCTTCCCCCTCCTCCTCTTCCCCCTCTCCCTGCCTCACAGACAAAGTGACTTGACTCCAGGCTGTGTTTGCTATACACCGCAGCATCACTGAGACATTCAATAATGTTTTCCTATAATTAGAAGCTGTAGTAGCACACACATTTCCCCTCCTTATTCCTTTCTGGTTGCTGTTGACTGTGTCCCTGGTTTAAAGATATGAGCTATATCTCCTCACCATATGGCTACCTGACATATAAGTAGACTCTATATTATCCATGGTTTTATTACAGCACATTCATTTCCCTCATGATTCATGAGAACAGTGTGTCCGCAATAAAACTGATAGAATCGGAAGTTGCTAAACTCCTGTTCATAACTTTATCAGATGCTTTATCTCCAGGTTTGGGGAGTAACAGACTACATGTAATAGAATTATGTAAATTAGGATACAAAAAAAGTTAACTGTATTTCATCCGAGTTGCAGAAGAAAAAGATGTAAATAATCTAAAATGGGAAAATTGTCATTTTAACCAGGTGTGCTTTGCAGTGTGGGTAAAAGATGCTTTGTTATAGTCCAGAAAACCAGCTCTTGATCTGACTTTGGAGAGCAGCATAAATTAATCCATTGTGTGACTATTTGTTTTTGTGAAGTTGGAAGTTACTCACTCCTGTCTCTTGAACAAGAAGATCATACTGTGTTGATATAAATTAACAAAACATTCTGCTGCTTTGCCGCGAGCATTTAACTGGCGGCTCGCTTTGTGTCCGAAAAATATATGAAATAATTACATTAGTCATCCACAGTTAGTCAACTAATGACTTGAAGTGAAATATATTTTATTTCAAACAATACAAACATGACATAAACACATAATAGCTCATCGCAAACCATCCATATAACAAAAACAAACACCATCAAACAAATAACAAAGAACCATGTTAACAAGGACACTTTTAAAACCACAAAAAAACATCACAGACACACAAAAGAAACAATCAAACAAAACTAAAAAATGATAATCATTATCACCCTTCTTCTAAACGGTCTTAATATATTCCATCTTTTCTCATAGTCATTCATTTTGTCATCACCTGCCTATTAGCAATACTTCCTTCTAACATAAAGTAATGTTTTAAATAAGAAAGAGTGCTTAAAATGTTAGGATATCGACCTCTAAATTCACCAAGTATTATTGTTTGAAGGCTCATGGTTAACAAAATAGAATGTGTTGCTAGTCGTCTTTTGATAGTCATCCAAAAAAGTCGCCACATGAGGACAGAACCAAAATAAATGCAACATATCTGCAATGCCAGATTTACAGAAACAACAGTTTTCATCCTCTTCCACACGCCACATACAAAACATTTTTTTGTAGGCAGTACTTTAGATCGGCTTTATAACTGAATGTTTTGTGACTTGGTATCTAAAATAGAGCTTTAAGTTTTTGCACATCTGTCTCCATGGCAATGAGGTATTGAATATCCCCTCCCAGTACAACTGAAAGTTGTCAGGCTTATTATTTAAATAAGCCTGACAATAAAAATAAATATATAATAAATATACAATATATGATATATATGAAAAATAATGCCCTTTTGAACAGTGTTCTCAGAAGATAGGTAATCTGTTGCTTAATATATTGGAATTAAACTGTGAATTTATTGCAAAATGGCATCAACAGAGTCTGGTGGGAAATACTGGAGGTGTAACCATGCTTGAAGCATGTCTTTGAAAAAAGGTGATAAATTGGTGAAGATCTTTTGTATGCACTGAAAATGATTTTTTGAAATCCGGATGAATGTTAAAGGTTTATACTTAAATTCTTGATGAATGTCATAAATTAGCTGCAGGAGCTCCAATCAGGATTCCAATATGTTTTATGTGACCATGATGCTTTTAAAGTCAGATTTAATGCCTTAGTATTAATTGACTTAACTCCTCCTTCATCCAAACAGTTGCACAAATATTTTTGATTGATTTTTTTCTGATTTGCTATTCCATATAAAATTGAATACCACTTGATTATCTTTCATAAAAAAGCTTCATCAGGGGATAAAAAAGACATTAAATAAAACGTAAACCAGGATAATGTTGATGTTCATGCACATAAGATCTTTTTCATTTTTGAAGCTTGCACTCAAAGTTTGTTTTAACAAGTTCATCCATCTGTTTTGGACTATGAATACCAAGTACATTTATTGATCCATCTGAACACATGAGTGTGGAGTTGCATGAGAATTTGAATGTAGAGCCAAGTAAACAAGTAACTAATCACTTTTATAATGTGGTAACTGGTAAAGTAATTCAATTATTTTCTGAAAGAAGTAACTAGTGACTGCAGCTAAATACTAAATTTCAGTATCTTGCCCAACACTGTTCACTACATTTAACAGGTAATTAGTGATTGTATCGGGATACATGTTTAAAATAACCCCCCCAACCTTGTTTACCTCATAAAATCTCTCCATGTTTTGGTGTCTTCCACACTGAACATAGAAGCTCTTCATGAATTCAAAAGGAAGCACTTAAACATCCATGGAGAAAATCTTTGTTTGCATTAGCCGTTGTTTGTTTGCTCTTCGGATCCTCCCTCTTCCCTCCCTCGGCCACCACTTGCATCATTACACCATTCAGCCCTGGTGCTGGTGTAAAGGGGGTAAACCAGCCCCTTTGGAATCCTTCAATGGCCATTATTAGTATTCTGTGGGGAAATAAAAGGACCCATCTGTGGAGGTGGTGATGAGGGGGTGACAGGAGGACAGGGGGAGGAGGAGGGGAGGCGAGGTAGGGCGTCCCTTGAGAGACTGAGGGATTAACCACTGACACATGGAGCCTGCTAATAAGGCGGTTCAGAGGACCCCATCTATAGGATCAGTACATGTCCATGTAACACACACCAGACATGCACAAACAGCCATACAGTTTCATATATGCACACTATGCTAGTCTTCATACACTCAAGCTGAGTCTCAAAGTCTTTCACTCACGCACACATACACACACACACAGGCAAACACACACAGACGCATCTCAGCATCTTTATTAAATTTGTAGTAGGGCCACATCTGGTCACATACACCCGGAGAACAAAAGGAAGAGGGGGGGAGGGGGGGAGAGGCCCAGTGTCAGATATGGAGATTTCATTCCGTGCCGCAGAGTATTAATGTGCGTGTGCACGCGCCGAGCATCTGTCACATATAATTGGAGGGTGTCAGGTGTGGACACGGGGGCCAGATTCAGTCCACCCACAACATGAATTGTCTGCTCCTGTGACTGGTAGAATCTGTGTGTCAACATCTATATTTATTATGGGGCTGACCCAGAGGTTTGGGAACGATGACTGCCTGATGGGGGATGAATGACTCTCAGGATTGTCATGAATCATGCTGCATCACCCCGCAGACCAGAAGCGTCTCATTTGCAGTGGCCTCAACGTCGCTGTTGTCAATTTAATCAGGATTCATTGATTGTCCGGAGCTTTACTCCAGAGAGGGATGTTTTGTTGGCTGAGGAAGAACGTCCCCCTCAGCTTGTGTTTGTAGTAGATATGTTTACACTTGAGTTTAAAAGGATAGCTTGGATAATTTAATGTGGGTTTGTATCAGGTACTTGTTGATAGTGGTCTCCAGTTTGGAGAAGCAGAGAGGAGTGCCAGCATGGAAGCTAAACAAAGTACTGCTGTGGACAGGGTGAGCAGCCTTTTCCAATGGGAAATCCACGTTATATAAGCTAATATCGCTCTCTCCAAACCAACCAAACTCCATGAGCAAAATCAGTCATTTTACCTTGCAGAACATAGGAACTGCTCCCATCTGTTAGTTTGTCTGTGTAATTGTGTGACTTTGGTGAACCCAAACAACCTTTAAAAACACTGAAGTCACACAAAAACACAAACAACCTAACTGATCAAGGAAGTGGTAGACCAGCAACTGTGTTCTTGGAGGTAAAATTACTGATTTCACCAATGGAGTCTGGTTGGTTTGGTGAGAGCAATATTTTTCTTGTATAATGGAGGTTTCCCGTTGGAAGAGGCTGTTTGATGACAAAATAAAGAATATAACATATTCTTAAACTCGGAGATCAAACTGGGCTGCATGTGGTCCATGAATTAAAATGAGTTTGACACCCCTGTATCAGGTAGACCTTTTTCGAAATGGCTAAAATACATTTCCCGTCCACAGCAGTAGACACAGCACCGCCATCTACTGAAGGTAATACACTGATTATCTGCACGTTCCTCATACAACATCAAATAATCCATACTATCCCTTTAATAGAGCATCTCTGTTAAAGCAGGAGAGCAGGACTTGTTTGTCTTGCTGTACAAATTATCTCGTCACCAAGTGCAGCACAAACACTCGGGATCCAAGTGTATGAACATGAGACCCTTCGTCTCATGAGGCTTACCTGTCACTGCTACCAACGTACACCAGCCCCCAAGAGTCTCCACTGAAGCTTGATGGGAGAAACCACTGCACCACCAGCTTTGGCAGGAAGGTTTCAACACTTCCTCGCAGTAGGTTTGTTTGTGAAAGCAGTCCAAATTGTCTTGGTATGCAGTTCCAGTTCCTGCTCATGAATGTGTGCTGACATGAGGAAAAGTATTGCTCATTACCTTGAGCTTTCATTCACGCTAGGTATGTAATGCCACACACGGGTTGATGAGACTGCTCAGAGTGGGAATTTACCCAAGAGGCGAGGCAATTAACAGACGTGCAGAGCAGCCTCAACAACAATACGGCGAGGGGGGTTCTGTCTCCCTCAGTCTCTCTCTGTCTAACCTAAATTTAACTTAAATGACAATATGGTTTAGAGTGCTGGGATGGAAATAGATCACTGGGACCGGAGGAGAGACAAGGTAATGTAATGTCATTCACCGCAAATCAGGTCTCGTTGGCTTCCTGAGATACGCTAGATCCAGAAATAGAATTTTGCTGACAGAGGAAGTTGTTGCGACCAAAGATCGATACACTCACTCGCCCCCCTGCTTTAAGCCTCAGGCATTTTTCTGAGCGCTGCATTTTGTTTTCCCTGTTTGTTGTCTGCTCGTGCCCTGACTTAAGACAATAAGAAAGTTTACTCCTCATAGACTGTAGTAGCCACAGAGTCGGCTTACTGGGGAATTATGCAGACTGAGGCTACAGTCAGTCAGGGCTTTGCCTTTGTCATTTTTTGTACATTTACAAGTAGGGACCAAGCACCACCACAACTTGCACGCGTTGCTCAGTGCTGCATCGCATCTTTCATTGCTCTGATTGCTGTCTGTCCAGTTGGCAGACGCTACATTCTCAATTTGATATTACAGTAAAAAACAAAACAATAAATCCCATTTTGATGACAGATGACACAGACTGATCAGTCAGGAGTCAGGACAGTTGCCTACTTCTATGAGCTATGGTTACATGACGTTAGTCTAAACACGGTAGTCTTTAATGTTCAGCCATTTCAAACACTACTTGGCTACACAGCAATTCCAGCTGTTTCAAACAAAACTAATGGTTACCTGTATTTCAGGTTATGAATAACAAAGACAACACTTTGGATATCTTGTTAATATATCGTTAACATGAACTGAAACTGACTCACCTTGAATTCTGTGAATAAATGTGGATGTCTGTCTTTGAGGTGCTTGAAGTTCTATGATATTGTTTGCATACAGGTTTTTGCAAATTCATTATTAATCCATAATGATCTGCCTCGAATACAAAGCACTTCCGTATATGACCCTCGGAGTTGCATCCATCCTCAATGTGCTGGTAGGCGTTCTTCTTCTTCCTTTGGCAGATGAGAACAATTGTAGGCCCTCTCTGGTCTAGAAACATTGTAGTTTCTAAAACTGTTGATTGGAAACCTTGATCAGCAAACAAGATAAATCATTACTCTTGGTATGTTTTAAACCACAACGGTTTTAGATTTGCTAAACTTTTCTAGAGCCCAGAAACGCTATTGCTATGTGTTTGATGTCATCCCACCTTTTGCAAAATTGTTCAATCTCAACATTGTCATCCAGTGATAAGGTTGCGACAACTTAAAATTATTTGTGAGAGTGATTCAGTCCATGCTTCTTATATATGTGCAGATGTTCCAACATTTGTCCAGTCTTGACAGTATGTACTCTAAGGTGATTTCCCTCTACAGCGGTGGCTTCAAACTATAAATTTAGTTCCTAAATGATCAGATAGATGGCATCTGTCTGGCAGAGTGCTGAGTTTAACACTCTCGGAGATGATTTTGCCTGGCGCCAACATGCGGCAGTCAGTCTTTCCCCATATGGCTTCAAACATGCTCACAAGCTGCTGTCAGTCAGTGACTAGCTGCCTCCTACACCAAACAGTGGAAGTGATATGGGCCTACGCCACACGTCCAGCAAAACAGCAGCAGATGGTGAATATTCTGGATTCACGAGCCATTGTGATGGACACCTCTGAGACTCGACTGAGTGACAGCTGTTTCTCAGTACGTGTCCAGTTACTGTGCAATCAGCCGCGAATGAGGGAAAATGACCTGGAGGGTAGATTGGCATGAGGCTTGGCAAGAAAAGCTTAATCACAGATGTGATGTCATCAAAATGCACCCTTTAGCACATAATTAACTAATAATGACGTGGTCTGAATCAACATAGGTAAAGACTTTGTCTATTTAGAGGACTGGATAATTTGTCATTCTTAAAAAACATTCACTACTATGAATATGAAAGGTACGGTTTCATTTTAAAAAGATTAAATTAAATTCAAAGTACAAGCACTAAAAATAAATTCATTATGTTCTGCTGTTTTTCTGCAGCTGAATTTATAATTATTTCACAAAATACATGCTGTACAAGGCATTTCAAAGCAGTCTAATCAGTTTGTAGTCATAGCTACAAAAGTACCGCACAGAGGCTCTCTGCAAAGACATTTTTACCAGATCATGTTCTGCAGATGTTAGCTGTCAAACTATTTCAAAGTGAGACTTATTTATAATGAAAGATGGCTGCGTGCATCTCACCTGCATGAATTATAATCAACTCAGCTTCAGGACATGAAGCATCTGAGCCGACAATCTGTAAGGAGTGATTTACACTCACGACCACACACAGCGGGAAACCTTAAACCAAGTGAGCTAAATTGGGTCATTTAAAGGGAAAATTCTGCACTTTTCATGTGGATGTCCAGTTAGTGTTGATGGTAAATGTAGCCAATTGAAGCAATAAATTCCTCACTGTGTGCTATACTGACCAACAGAGCTGAGTTCTCCTGCTGCAAAATCTGTTGCTCTTCCTGCCTCCAGTGATGTCACATTGATGTCACAGTGATGTCGTTGGTGTAACTACAGCCTGTTTCAGCTTGAATTTCTAGTCTCTGCCTCTGATAGCCAGGGGGTGTGCTAGATGAGTATTTTTGTCACCTAATGCTATGTTTTGGCTTGCAAAGTAATAGCCATAGGCCAAGGTGGTGAGACACAGGTGTTTGGACACAATGCATCTTGGTACACGTAGGCATTGCCGGCATGGCTCAACACGGTCAATAAAGCATGCACTGAGGAATTCATTGCTTCAGTTCGCTACATTTAACATCAATGCTGACTGGACAACCACATGAAAAGTGCTGAATTTTTTTTCACCATCTTTATTGTTACATTTTTAGTATTTTTAGCCCTGTTTACTCTATTGGTTTTCTCCTCTTGGAAGCCAGGGATGCAGGACCTTTTCCCAACCATTTGCTAGTGTTTCAGCATTTGTCAGATGTCTAAATGCTCATTTACACTCCCTTGACATCCGAAAATAGATATGTCCATTTCAACCGACATAACAATCGCTGCCCACATACTTCCACTCTCCCTTTATGTTGGCATGGATGATAAGCAACACATCCACTAGAGGGCGTCGCTCGGAGTTAAAAGTTACCTCAAGAAAGAAGAAGGACAGTAAAATGTTTCTGACACCAACAAACATGGCAACGCTGGAGGAGGTCGTAATGATGTACCTCTTGAGAAACACGCAAAAGCAGAGGCAACATCATAGATGGCGGTAGTCTGTGTAGCCACTGAATACATCACAACATGTGGATGCAGAATTCTTTTCACTAACTAACTGATGACAGATGTCATTTCCAACATTTTTGGTTTTTAAAACTTTTTTGTTGTGTCCTGTGGTCATGTCATGCTAGAACTGTTGGCTATATTGCCCCCCCATGACAACTGGTACAGTGCCGTTACATCTGTATGGTCCATATCTTCCAGAAAATGTGCACAAACATGGAAGAAATGAACGCAGAGTGCAGACAGAAGGCTCTGTCTGTGTCTGTATGCTTATCTAACGTTTAGCATTAATGCGCTTTTACAGAGAGAATACAAGCAATGTGTTCTTGATTGGAATCTATTTAAACCCACTTTAAAAATGAGTAAAAACATTCTTCTTCACTCCCTCCATTTTCTTCCTTTCACCTCCTTCTTACTTTTAAAAACTCTGTGCCCACTTTTGTTGTGAATAGAGCCGTTAACTTGACAAGGAATATCAAAGGTACAAAGCTTGGAAAGCTTCTGTACTTTGCTAAACGGCTTCACTAAGCACAACATTGGCACTGATTCTTATCAGCCCACACGCACATAGTTTTCACATCAGATAAACGCTAATAGGAAAGTATGTTCTGTACCTTACAGATGTATTTATAATATTTGAGGAAGACCTGTTTTAATAGAATACTTATTATAAACCCTTGTGTGATTATTGCTTAGAAACAAGTGATCAGTCTGCACAGGGCTTATGCAAGGTTGACTTGGTTGTTGATCTTGTCTTATAGTTATTATTCCTGCTGTCCTAATCCAGTTTGCTTTGTGTTGATTACAGTGTTCTAAACTGGTGTTTAGATACTTCATCTTCAGCATTTGTGTCTCTTGCAAAGCTTAATATCTGTCAATGAAATTAGCTTAAAGTGATCATCTGCATCTGTGTGTTTGTTTTTATTTGGAGACATCTTTGATGCTAAGCAGTCATCGCTGTGTTGTTTTCACTGCGTTTCTCAGTAATCACTGTGCCAGTACCATGATGTCACTGGACTGACAGCCGCTGCCAAACCCTCAAAAGACAGACAGGAGCTTTTTCTACTGAGACTACAAATAACACAACAGCAGAAACTATACACAGTGACCATGTCTGAGGAGCCAAGAATATCTGCACCACTTTCAAGTGTGCATTTTCTGATATTATGTGAGATAGATGTAGATACACCATTTTTATGTACTTATCTGTTAGCATCCATGCAGGCATATAAGTCAACTGATGAACTGTATTGACAGTGACTGCTTACAGTACCTTTAATATGATAAAACTATGCCTGCATGAGTATTTTGCAGTAGCTCTAACAAGACGTAATGCATTGTAGTTGTTGATTTAGCACACTAAATGTATTCAAATAAGCCTGTAACTAATAGCAGCTTTAGAAGATGTCAGTCCATAAGATAAACAGCCAGATTTGCATCTAATAATCTGTACTTCTTGTCTGCGGTTTAATGCAAAATGAAAAGGCAGTGGAAAGTTTCATCTATCAAGCTTGACTCTTCATATAAAAGACAAAGAAACAAGAAACATCTGTTGCTCTTGTCATTAAAGTAAAATATGTAGAGAGAACAAAGAGAGCTACAGTCTCAGTGATTGAGCTAAATGTTTAGGTGCAGCAAACAGTAAACACATATCCACCACAACAAGACAATGGAGGAATGCCAAATTACTGCAGAGTCTGCTTGTCTCGAGCGGTACGATGATTCAGCTAATGTCTGCAAGGATTTTGTGATTGTTACTGTCGGTTCACTTAGAAATAGAGTATTAAGTGGGTAGTTTGTAGAATGGATGCTGGGTGTACTGATGGTATTATAGAGCAACAAAGTCTGCGTGAATGAGTGGGTCAACAAAAGTTGGACTTTGTTTTTCAAGCCAAAGGGCATGTTTTTGTATTTTCAACCAAATCCAAGTTAGTTTGATTCCCAGTTTCTTCTAATTTTCTAATTCTGTCAAAAATGCACTGCAGAAAACTCTCTTCTATCTTTCATGGCTGTAAAGAAGAGAATTCCACTTCTACATTTCATTCCATTTCATACATTTCAGATTTTTCTTAAATTATGTATTTTATCTGATTACATTGAAAGCTCTAATCATGAATAGCATTATTGTCAATCAATCAATCAGCAAATAAAGTCTAAAAATTAATACCAGCCTGCGGGAAGTCACTACACAGAACTTTCACATATATTCTGTTGCTGTTGGTCCAAAGAGCAAACATTGACATTATTTTTTCAAAGGCATATGCATAAGGCATAAGGCATACCCTGTGTTTTTCCAGTTATTGCAGCTAAGGTCTAGTAGGAAACCCAATATTACCTTGAATAAATTATGTATTTCTCTGGGTTTGAACATTTTTTGAAACATTTAGGATCATTTAAGTACTCATCTCAACAAAATATATCACATATGTCTAATGTTTTTGACATCTTAAATAACCTGTAATACCCAAACTACTGTAATCCATCAGACAGATGATTGCAGATTGTGATGTTTCCAACCATCCATGTATTTACAGTCTGAGTGATCAAAATTTTTTGTTTGTTTCACTAACAAAAGCAGGAGATAATGTCAAAGTAAACAGAGATAGTGTAAGACAAGACAAAGACAATGTAAAGATTCTGTGGTGACTGCAGTGGTCACCCTGAAGATGAATGCACAGATATGATACCATTAGACAAGTTTGTATTAGCAGATGCATGTCACAGTGTGTAGGTTGAATCCCTGTATGAGTCAGTTACAGACTCAGATACAGAGCAGCAAAACCTAAAACTTAAAAGTCATGGATCACTGCAGTGAGAACATGATTGTTTCAGCAACGTGTCAATCAATACAACAAAAGATCCCTGATGGGAAGAGCTGTGTAGGAGGGGAGTCCTCCGACAGAAGTGAAGAGAGACAAAAGGGAATTTGCGGGAGACATGAGCAGAGGCTGTTTCCCCTCTCTGCGATGCGGATGCTGTAACCCAGGGAGCGCAGGATGTCGCTCACAGGTGTGAATGAAGAGCCTGGCTGGTTGCCTCGCCTCCCCATGTTTCCCACTCACACCTCTCTCCTTATCACACAGCCTCGCTTCTTATAGAGCTGCCACAGACAATTCCCAAAGAGTTATGTGTTGTTCGGTGACAGGCAGAATCTTTTGTTTTGAATATGTGTGAAAAGATGGGAAAAGCCTCTGTCTGCTTTGTGCCTCTGCCTCTCAAAGCGAACGCTTACCCTTTTGGCGTGCGTGCGTGGTTTGGGATAAAGCAATCTCTAGGATCTCTGTGTGTGAGCGTTTTCATGCGTGAGAAGTTTGCAGCAACGGAGAAGATGCACTTTTACAAAGGTGATACGAGAATGTTAAAACAAGAAACCGCTCCCATTAAGAACAAAAGGTGTTGCGTTAACGTCAGTGTCTTCATGTGCTTTCTTTTCAGCTGTATACCAGAGAGAAGGGTCTCTGCAGCGTCTCTTTTCTCCAGCAACTTTTTCTTCAAACGCTTATTGTGTTTCATTGTCCACAGAACTTTATACGTCTTTAGCTGTGCCCTTAGAAACACTACACTCTTTGACATAGGGGTTCAAGACGGGTTCTTCCTGAGGGGCTACCAAGAACCATTTGCTTCTAAAGAACCCTTTTTTGAAAAAAGGTTTTGTCGGGGCTCTTTTGTTAGACTAAGGGTTCCACCACCTGAGTGGGCTCCAGATAAAACTGTCAGCATTTAAAAAGGTTTCCAGTAAATCCCCTGGGCTGGTTCTTGTTAGCATCCTTAAAAGAGGGAACAGTTCTGGATGGAACCATTACATCATAGAGGGGTTCTCACCTCTCATAGGGGGTTCTTTGTGATGGGTTCAAGGTAGAACTCTCTTAAAGACTTCCAAATGAAACCTTTTTTGAAAGGTTCTACCAGGGATCAAAATGGGTTCTCCTATGGGGAAAAGCCAAAGAACCCTTTATGGTTCTAGACATTTTTATTTCTCAAGTGTACCGTTACATCTTTTATTACAAAATCTTTGCAAATATTTTGTCGACATCTCAGAGGGTTTCCCGCCACACATGCACACGCTCATATCGCGTTCATTAAAAAGGAAGAAAAAAAGAGAACATAACCACAAGCTGTGTGTCAGCGTGTAAATTTGACTGTCATGAGCACATAACCCATAAAGCCTGAATCTGACAAGCGTCTCGACTGTTCTCCATTCATTAACACTCTTCTCATTCAGGAAATCTGTCACAACTTTAGAGGAGAGAGGCTGAATGATGTGGAGAGGGATGCAACAGTGGATATCTGCAGGGGGAGACGAGTAATAGGGTGTCTTTCTCCTTCATTTGAAGGCAAGTGAGAGAGACAGGGAGGAGAATAAAAAGAGCATGAACATGTTTCTTCTCACTAATCTCATGCTGAGTTTTCACACCTAACTGCTCCAGCAATGATACATTATTCAGTGTTTGCACAGCCTCGCCCAAACCAGAATGAGCCGTGTGAGTGTATGAGCTACAGGCAAAGTAAAAGACGCACAAAAGTGCCTGTTTGTTCACCTCACACTGAACTCTGAAGGTCAGCATGTGTGTTGTTTGGATGCTGTATTAACTTACTTTTCAAAAGACACAATGTGTCGAGCAGCCACAGATGACTTTTTAGATTCATGAAAAGACACAATTTACTATTGACGTCGAGTCACCACACTCGAGTAAGTTCAAAAGCAGGCGGGCCCACCTGCTGTGGCACACCCCCACTGACATTGTTATCAACAGAAATTTTGAGAAGCACATGGGACACACAGCAGTTCTCCAATTGTGTCTTCTGGAGAACCACACTGGGAGAAGAAAGCTTTAAAGAAATTTGTTTGATGTTAAGGAACACAGAGCCACAAGCTCTGGGGATTTTTCCCGGTTAAGTACGGCTGACTGCAGGGAACGAGAGTTCTTAGGGTAAGCCTGTCAAAAATGTGTGCTAACAAATTAGGGTTTGCACTGGCATCTGCACTCATAATGGACTTACATGAGAGGGAAGGTCTGCAAATGCTATTTAACTGAGGGTTGTGTTTGCAAACTATTCTTAAAGCTCATCTTTGTGCTCACACTGATAAGATTTGTCACCACAGGATGGCCTGTAACTGACACTGAGATTATTTTCTGTGGTGATATAGACTGTTGGGTAAACATTTTATTGTCTTGAGAAGCAAACCTGCATCTATTTTAATTAAACCCAAAGATAAAAAAACGATTTTTATGATAGTCATGGTTTCTAGAGAGGAAAGACTTCAACTAACATGACTATTTTTTTTTTTTTGTACAAAATCATTGTGAGTAACATCAGTGTGATGTAAAGTGTGATGTAAAAACTTGAAGTCACCAGTACACATACTACAATGAGCATGGACTACAATTAAGTAGGAGACATCTTGTGTCCAGCCGGAGAACTTAAAGAATAACTTCGGTATTTTTCAACCTGGGCCCTATTTCCCCATGTGTATGTGTGTGTGTGATTAATAGGTACAACTCATTTCAAAATTGGTTCAGTATTGAGGGAGGCGGATGCAGCCGGCAGCCGCAAAATGAGTTATAACGATATGAGGGCAAAAACGTCCCGTAAAAGTTTGTGCATTAAAAGTGTTTTTTTTTCGCCACAGTCCGGCTCAGATTGCCAGTGTAATCTCTGTCAACAGCATGCTTCACTTACTGCTTGCTGTGTGTGACGACATCTCGCGGGATCTTTGCTTGTTGAAGAATGTCTTCGTTGCAGTGAGTGGGACAGCTGTTTTCTTGAGGTGTGTTTGGTGAAGTGTTTCGGGATTGGATGTCTTCTCTTCTTGGTCTGGCAGTAGTCATCTTGGGAAAAGTGCGCACTGCAGACCCGATGGTCTGCAAGGCTCAGTGTCTGGACAGAAGTGTTAGCATCCGATTGTAGCACAATTAGCCACAACAACAAACAGGTTGAAAAATACCGAAGTTATTCTTTAAGTTCTCCGGCTGGACACAAGATGTCTCCTACTTAATTGTAGTCCATGCTCATTGTAGTATGTGTACTGGTGACTTCAAGTTTTTACATCACACTTTACATCACACTTGCACGAGTTGCAAACTGGACTGGTTAAAGGATAAGTTCGGTTTTTTGACACCTGGACCTTATTGTTAGGATTAAATACGCTCGTAGACTCACCCAGACAATTTTGGTGGAGCTCGGAGCTGTTTTCGAGCAATTTAGATCCATCCGACGGCGTTTTTTCTCATGCCATAGTAGCGGACGGGGCCAGAAATCGAAGCCTCTAAATCAGACATTATCTGCTGCGAAACTCGCTCATTTCACCTACATTTTATAAATGAATGGCCAGTGTTATCACCATGTCAGCTCAACTTTGTTATTATGGTCATCCAGGGATTTACAAGGATGGGTAACTTTTGGTGACGTCATAGACGTGCGCCGCAGGACTGCAGCTGAGTAGAGACGCTGTTGTTGCTAGGCTACACGGCAACACGGCTATTTTTGTGCAGCATGGCGGAATATTTATCCGATGTAGAAGTGTCTGACGACGACTTTGAGTATAATGGATGCCCGTATCGTTTTGAGCCAGAATACACCGACGAGAAGCTATTTGAAAGGAGGATGCAGAGGGAAAGAACCGAACAGCTGGCCAGAGAACAAGCAACCACTGCACGTCCATGAATGGGGGCTAACTGGTGGTGTTGTTGTGGACATTGCATGAGTTTCGCAGCAGATAATGTCTAATTTAGGGGCTTCGATTTCTGGCCCCGTCCGCTACTATGGCATGAGAAAAAACGCCGTCGGATGGATCTAAATTGCTCGAAAACGGCTCCGAGCTCCACCAAAATTGTCTGGGTGAGTCTACGAGCGTATTTAATCCTAACAATAAGGTCCAGGTGTCAAAAAACCGAACTTATCCTTTAACAAACTAGTTCTGATGTCATAAATCATGCCTGTAGGCCCGCCCCTTAAAGTCAGATTTTTAATGAGCTCAGAGCTGATGAATGTGAAAACTACCCTCTGCACATACATCATTCTGCAAAGTCAGTAGATGATTTGTCAGTTTTGAACAGGGGAGATGGATCTGGTTGGTTTTTGTGCAGCCACGACAAGTGGACCAAGTCATGAACGACTGTTTGTGTTGAAAAAGACAAAACTGGGGAGAAGGAATGGACTCAGGGGAAAGGTCACAATTACAAATCCACCTGCTCCTTCAGCACCGCGGACAGCTCCATGGATTATCAATACACAGCACAGTTAGGCTACTGATATTTCAGAGCCATGCTTGGGGATTATGTTGACAGACAATGTTTCTTTGAAACAATACAGTTATATAACCTGCTGGATTCACAAGGAGGTGGTTGAGGCGGATGGTGGGTGTAGAAAGTGCAGGACTGACACCACAGTCTGGTGTTTGTTTCCAGACAAAATCACTTTGGTTAAGGTAAAGAAACATTGTGATGTTGGCTTTAAGCAACAAAAGCACAATATTAACAAATAAATGTTATCTCTCACATCACTGCTGACTTTTGAATATGACTGGATAGTCTTTTGCAAGATTGTCTGTTTTGATGGAAAATGAAACACACCATTTTACTGACATGCTCATTATCAGGATTTTTGCAACTTGGGTACATTAAATCACAAATTATTTTGTAAATGTATTTTGTTGGACATTCCGTTTCCCTCAAAATGTTTTTGCTATTGCAAAATTATTTCTAAATAATCTTAATTTCTAGGAGACAGGGCTGAACAGGCAGCATTTTTCAACAAAAAAAAAATCACTGATAAACTTACTGCACATTATCTGTCCTGCACCAAACAGCAGACAGACACAGTTAACTACTAGCTGGTGAACATAGTGAAGCATTTAGCAGCTAAAGAGTCAGATATTTCCCTCAGGAGTTGGTGGAGACCAAAAACAGAGATAAAAGGGAGTGAATATTGAACTTAAACTCATTAAATTTAAACACACTCTTCTTATCATCTTTATAAGCTGATAATATGTCAACTCATACAGCTTGTTTCACTGTGCCCAGTTCGCTGAAAAGCAATTTATGCAGGTTTAAATTTTACGTACTTTGACTATTTTACAATTCTGTTCCCTGAAAGTGAATAAGTGAGACAAAGCATGTTGGAATATATTTTCCAGTCATCCTGATACTGTTCATACTTTGTAATTCTTTAATTGTTTGCAGTGTTTGTAACATAGCAACAAAATCCACATGTCTGTGCAGTACATTATTAGTTTGATGATTTGAAACACTGGAACCAGAACATTCTTCCATACACGTCATCATCATTTGTACTTTGCAACTTGCTCTGTTTTATGTTTTTTTCTATTTTCTACTGTTAATTAGAACTTATCTCAGTATGTTTGTACATTTTTATTTTACTTCATATGTATATCTATTTATGTATGTATATATATTCTATTTAACAATGGGTATCAAGCGTCAAAATTTCCAGCAAGGGATCAAAGTCTTATCTGTGCTCTGCAGTATTTGAAAATAATCATTTAGCTGCCAAAATCAACAGAACACATGATAACTTGAGCACCATCTACACAGAAGAGGCTCATGATGTCTATTTTAGGATACACATCATATTCAAACGTAGCTCGAAGACACACATACAGTACAGTAGCTGAGAAAATGACGTTTGAGATGGTCATTTTCCTTCCTGGCCATATAGCCTCATGATAAATGATGGATAGTTCTGGTCACCCATGATTACTCAAGCAGCACAGGTAAAGTGTTTCCCTCTAAGGCAGAAGCAACTCTTGATCAGTGGTCCATGTCTGCAAACGCTCGCCCACATCTCCTATTTTCTTCCTCCCTGTCGCCTCTGTCTCTCTCTGCCTCTCGCTGCTCCCAGAGGGGCTGCTGTTCACCGCAGAGTGCCTCCTGCTTAATGGTAGATGTGACAGAACCCACCACAAGATGAAATTTAAGGGAAAAGAGGGGGCTTTCGGGGGCTGCCACAGTCACGGGTTTCATTGCAGGCATGACCGGACCGTCCCCCCAAAATCTGACCACTGAATGATTCATGAGATGTGATGCAAAGGAGGGGGGGTGAGGTGTGTGTGATTGCATCATTGCTGTGTCTGGGCCTCTCTCTTGTGAGTGCTGTATTCTTAACCCTGACACGCAAGAGAGATGACGGGGGAGGAGGAGGGGGTAGTGTTTGTACTGTAGATAAATAAGTGCACACACACACACAAGTGATGGAGGGGCAGAAATGTTAATCATACAAGCAATAAATCAGTATTACACATGCATACACACACGTTCTTCAGACACAAGGTGACAAAGAAAGCTGGGTGTGGGTGTGGCACTCGGGGTGGGGGGCGTGCATGTGTATGGGTATCCCCCCTGGAAGAGCCCTGAACACAACCTCCCCTTCCCCCTCGAACACCTTATACATAATTAAGACGTG
The DNA here is from genome assembly GCA_034769285.1 of Lutjanus argentimaculatus. Lineage (NCBI taxonomy): Eukaryota > Metazoa > Chordata > Actinopteri > Lutjaniformes > Lutjanidae > Lutjanus > Lutjanus argentimaculatus. Next base: position 24,786,844 of record JAWZSL010000011.1, read on the forward strand.
TCTGGAGGCTTTGCAGGGCAGAGGGAGAATTATTAAAAGCTGTGTATGATTCCAAACTCTGTACAGTGTGAGCCAGGAGAATTTTGCAGCTGGAATTTTTGGAGACCTTCCCATTTTTCCTGCCAACAAAACCAAGCCAGGAACCCAAATCTTGAAAAATGAAGATCAGTTGTGAAACAGCTCAAAGACACTAAGGGCGGGAAAAGAAGTGGAATGCCTGCCATAGAGGAGCGATGATGTAAGGATACGAGGAAAGAGCAGCCATTTCTTAGTGATTCGGGCATTAATGTAGATTAGGGCTGCAAATAATGCTTATTTTCATTATTATATTACTCTACTGATTTTTTTTTTTTTTTTTAAAAAGCTCATCCCAATTTCCCAGAGCCCAAAGTGATGCCTTCATATTGTTTCTTTTGTCTAACCAACAGCCCAAAACCCAAAGACTCAAGGAAAATGTTTTTCTTTTCTTCATTCTTTCTATTGATTGATTAATTGACTAATTGTTGCAGCTACAATGTAGATTATGTACATTAGTGATCATGTAAACTCAACTTTTAAAAACTGAAAAAGGCTGATTTGGCTGAAATTTTGGAGATCTTCCTTTTTTCATGCCAACAAAACAAGCCAGGGACACAACTCTTGAAAAAATCAAAAAGGTCAATTGTAAAAAATGAAGTGATGCATGCAGTAGAGGGCCTATAACAGAGGAGGAGCCAATGTCAATTGATTCGGGCATTAATTTACATTACGTACATTGGCAATAGTGTAAACTCAACTTTTAAAGGAGAAATGTGTAATATATTTGCTGTACTAAATTATAAAATGACCATGACATGTCATAAGAGATTAAGGAAACATGATGAAATATCGGCTTCTCTGACAACAACACTACAGCCAGCATGTCCTGTTTTTCTTTGCCTGTTTCACATTTGCTAGAGTTAAAATTAATGCAGAATGTTTGCCGAATGATTTAGTGTCATCGATATCATCATTCAGAAGGAGTGTAAGTTTAAGTCGGTTAAATTGAGCAATATGTCAATGGAGTCTGGCAGGTAGTAAGGCAGAGTTCCAGAGAGTGTATTTTCAGAGCAGTGGGCTTTTGTTTTCAGGATTACAGGCTGAGTTTTACATCAACAGACAATTGACAGTTATAACTAACTGATCAACTTACAACGTCGTTGTCACTTGTTATTGTTAATTTATGATGTGGGATGCATCCTGCACTCCTGCAGTGCTCCTGCAGCCAGCCCGAGCTTTACGAAGGAGAGGGTGGGAGGAAGCAACTCACTTCAACCATAAATATAGGGATTCAGCGTATTTCATATGCCATGCATGTCTCCATCTCATAATTTGGACTGCTGTACTCATTTTTGCTTGTGCAGTTGCTAAATATTGCTCCTTTAATGTATTGTTTATGGCTCCAACTTGCTATTTGGACTGCAGTACCACCTTTTGAACACTAGGGTGACACACATTGCTGCTTTTGGCTCAATTGTGATGTAAGTTGCAAACAAAACACTGAAGTCAAGATGTGTGACATGGCTACAACTGTAATTCTCTACCTCTTTGTTCCACAACAGAAAAAAAGAGTGGATATGGATTAGAAAATGATGTTTACAAAAATGCATCCATACAAATCTTACATTACTTTCATAACACTGAGAAATGTTAAATCCCATATGAGGCTGAATTTGCAGTTGAAATTTTAGGAGCTCTTCTTATTTTTCCCTCAGAGAATCTGCCAACAAAAACACGACTCTCTTGAAAAAATGAAGATCAATTGCTAGACAGCTCAAAGACACTAATGGGGAGATAAGAAGCGGAGTGATGCCTACCATAGAGGAGTGATGATGTGAGTTTGCAAGGAAGGAGGAGCCATTTTTATTGATTCAGGCATTAATGTACATTATGCACAAATTGGTTGAGGGTTGTGCCTCATGTGAAGCCTACTGCTGTGCAAACAAATTGATGAATTTGTCTCAATATCCGCTTGTGGGCATATCTAGGCGGGAACATCAAATCCAGTTTATTTATGAATAGGGGAGACTGGGGGCAATTGTAACAATTTTCCTTCATAACTCACAGGCTACTTGAAATACATCAGTCATCTTTTCATACAAGAAACATATATAAGCACACTAATTAATAACATGATCGATGTATTTTCACTAATAAAGACAGGACTATAACATTAAATTTGATGCAACAAGTCAGCGGGGACAATTGTAACTGAAAAAATCACAAATAAAAGCACACCTCAATGTAATCACATTACTGCTGTAGAATCTAATTATGCTACTTATATTTTTTGTGTATGGTTCAAATTCTTTTAGATGTCACACATTGTATGCATTCAAAGCAGAAGTCTATTTCTATTTTGCAGGAGACTAGGCATTTGTTGGGGTCTGTACCAAACAAACATGTTGTCTTACATCTGGCAAGCTCTGTAGGCAACTATTCTGGTGGTACCTGCATTTTATTTACTTGAAATGAGTTAAAAGTAATGTTTAAATTCACTGAAACATGTTTGTTTTCAGTAAGGTATGTCAGCACAAACAAGGTGGTTGCATTGGGCCATGTGGCTCGGAGGCAATTGTAGCTCAGTGCCCATGCGTTTTGCTGTTGTTGTTGTTTGTTTTTCATTTCCTTTGCTTGCTTGCTTCATGAGTCTTTTTGGAAAAACTTTGGAAAAACTGTAAATTGTAACTCAGTGTTACAGTCACCCCCAATCTTGCAGCCATAATAAAATTTCATTGCTAGCAACACCTATGTTAGCATATTTTGTTCATGTTAATTTTTAACCGATAACCTAGAGATAAAATTGATGGAAGCTTAAATTCGCAGTCATCTAATCTTTGGACAGCAGGAGAAAAATACTGTGCAACTAAAAAGTAACTTTCATACCTCAAAATCATTTTTTGCTGAAAACTTCTGCTGAGGTGAAATGACCTGCTCTTTTTCCACAGGCAGAAAAAGAATCTTACTGAGCAGATGCAGAGTAAGTGTCATCACTCTAGCTTGTTTCTGAATGAAGGAATTGAGTATGTTACAATTGTCCCATGTTACAATTGCCCCCAGTCTCCCCTACATTTTTTTTCATTTCTTCTTACTTACTTCCTCCACTGTGCAATATGGTAAAAAGAAAAAAAAAAACAATCATATTGTGATTATTTTGACAGTTTTTCACGATTGGTGAAAAACAATGATTATCATTTTTGCATCATTTTCACTGAAAAAAATTATGTAAATCATAGTCACCAAACAGACATGTTTTCTTACATCTGGAGAACAACATTTGTATATTTGTCACACGTTTTGCCCTTATCCAAAAACTGCAGCTTCTGCAATGTGGATATTGCACTTGGCCACATTGCGATTTCGCTAATATTGTGATAAAGTGTGCATCCCTTGTAAGAAAACAAAAATGTCACAGGAGAAATCTAAGAATCTGTGCTTGTCAAGAAGACTGAGCCTGCTTTTCTTCTTGACAGCTGAAGAGGAAGGCAGGGGGGGAGGGAGGGAGGGACGGAGGGATAAATAAAGAACGGAGACGGTCCTATATATCACACAGGTAGCTCAAACCCTGACAATCGACAATCTGTCAGCCTTTTCATAGCAACAGGGCAACTCCCATGAATCAACGTCCTCCTGAGGGAAGAAACAAAGATGTATGTCTCAGAATGTGTGTGTGGCAGTTTCTTGTGGCTAATTCATTTTGTTGAATTTCATTAATCATATTTACCACCTGTGCTCCACTGTTGGTGTTATTACAGTATCTGTGAGAGACGAACAGTATGTATCTCTGCGTCCTCTGTGTGTGTACACACGTGTAAGCCGTAATGCAGTCACAAACATGCACATGAGCTCACAAACACACACAATCTCTGTATCTCACTCCCTTTCCACACATAAAAACACACTTGACACATGCGTATACATAACCGTGTCCCTTTGTGGACCGTTGCCATGCAACATTTCTCTGATTGGGTTAGTTGAGCTCTGGTGCATGTGTACGCACACACACTCCTGCAGGCTGATGAGGATCAGATCACACACACACACACGCACACACTCCTTTGCCACACCCATCCTCCTCTCCCACGGGACACAGCTGCACTTCCAAGGCCAAGAATGGAGTGAGGAGAAAGACGCGGTTGTTCCAGGAGGAGGAAAGGAAGCTCCCTTCTGCTCAGTCCAGGGTCGAAGCTTATCTTCACGGATCTCCTTGGAGATTTTGGATGGTTCTTTGGTTTGAAAAACAGGTGGATTCACTTGTTGTTGACGGATTCAACCCTTTTTCTCCGCTTTCATTTTATAAACCCTAACTTTAAATTCTAAAAAGCACCTCGTAATGGCATTATGTGGTGAGGATTGCTCAATAAAAGACACCAAATGCACCTCACATTGCTTTTTTTGCTCATAATACAATTTTAGTTCCTCTCTGCACAGTGCTCCAGTGCTTTAAGACTCTCAGATTTTCAGTTTCATTTCTGTTAATGTTACTCTGGAAAGATAAATTTAACTTGACAGGACTTCAGGTTGACATAACCCGCTGGAGAATAGCAGCAAAGTTGTGTTTGCTGGAGGATGTTTCACTTTGTTTTCTGTGATGTGACTTGATGTTTGTTTTTGTTTCAGGAGATGATCTCTGCTCAGACAAATATGTGGCCCTCGGTGATGGTGTAAACTTTTTAAAGGTTGATTTAAGCTTGATTGTGAGGTAAAGTTGCAAAGAAAAGAGATGTGTGACAACTAAACACGTGTCATCTTTAAAAAATGATGTTTCAAAGATTAGACATTGATTAGAAAATGTTGTTTACAAAAATTTATTCATACAAATCTTACAACACTTCCATAACATTGAGAAACGTAAAACCCCATATAAGGACTCCTGTGTGTATAACGATGTCACTTGTACTAAGGTTCACTTTTAAAACACATTGTTTTCAGATAGATAAGAGATTAAACATTGAAGTAAGGCGTTTGGCGCTTTCAGAAATATCAACAACAGGCATTTTCTATGATCTGAACAACATCTCTGTCATGTTCTGAAACCCTTTTATTCCAGATAGTGATGCACATAGTTGTAAATAAATATGTTGGGGCTGTTTTCTGATTAATAAATTACTGACCAATATCAAAATAATAATCAACAACACCTCATAATCAACAGTTAACAAACACTGGTCATTGTTCACAACTCTCACAGACACTGAACACCCTAAAACTCATGCACACACACAAACACACATACGCACACACATTGCCTGCTCCATCAACATATACATTCTATTCTTTTTTTAATTTTCTTTTTTACTCAATGGATCATTGGCCATGCTTCAAAAGAAAGCCTAATTCTACTACTCTTGGGGCAGACTAAGCTGAGCGATAAAAGGAAGTTTCAATGTAAGCTAATGGACTGCAGCATTGTAGGGCCACTAAAATTGCCATCTGTCACTTGTGGCGAATTTTTTATTTATTTATTTTTTTATTTTTTTCTCACGTCGAAGCAAGGCACCAAAGCCAAAAGCTGTTTCCACCTCCGCACGCGTGCTCAGTCGCTCATTCACACAAACAAACATCAAATACGCACACGCTCACACAGAAACAGAAATGCAAACATCTACATCAGCACACACTCTCACAAAGCCTGCAGGATAAAGCCAAATTGAAGAAAGTGTGTTTTGATAGTTTCTATGAGAGGGGGAGGGCACAGGCCACTGATTGGATTGCCGGGGTGCATATAAAGCTGCATTTGCATAATATTGAATAAATACACAAAAGATATCTCCCTAATAAAAGTGAGTGGGAAGATCTCTCTGCTCTGCTGCAGGGGTGATTTTGGGGGCTCGTCCAGCTCGGGTCACGCACTGTAAATCCGTCTGCTGGTACCAAAGAAAAGGGAATTCAACATCTAATATTTTCTATATCAGACTCATTGACCCTGATCTCACTTTTGGCAGGTGAAGAGAGGCGGCAGCAGCAGCGCTCTTGCCTCTTGTGTCCAGGTGCGACAACCTCTCTCAGGCTCGTGGGTGCTGCATCCTGTCTCTTATGTAACTTTGCTTCCTCTGTCTCACACACATTGTCTCTCTTCGTCCTCTTCATTCACACTCTCCACATCAACGTATCACTCACCCCTGTAGACATCTAACACAGATCAGCTTTGTCTTAACAATGATCCACAGCACTGTCAAATCAACTATTTAGCACGGCGATCTAGAAGCAAAAGAATCTCTAATAAAAACCGCTACCAGGACTGAAGCGATCAGCTACAAAAGAGGGGGTCCAGTGTCTTATGTTATCCACAATGACAGCAGCAGCTAGGGGAGGTAAAAATTCAACAAGTCAGTGCAGTACCAGTTTCCACCACCTCTAGCCCTCCTTGTTCACATTCCCAACACATCTTTTAGGGGGAAGTGTGGTGCTGAAATAGGCTCACCTCCCAAATAGCACAATCCAAAAAAAAAAAAAGCACGATGGCATGCAGTTTCTAAGCAAAATTAGCAAGGTGTCCGTCCGCATGCACCAGTTAAGAAGAAATAAGATAAATATTCCAGATGCTACCTTTCCTCACCACCTCAGTGCTTCGTTTCCTGCATCTTTACATGTTCTGGGTCCTTTCTGAATATTCGTAGTGCTGACCAAATGTAATCAACAGTTGAAGCACATTCTTCCAAAATAATTCTGTTGACCGACAACATTGAGATGAATATGTGCACTGTGTTATTTCTATACTGTACATAATACACACACATATGGAACATTCTTTACACAGTCCTATAGTATGGAGCATGATTTCTCTCCTGCAGTAAAATGACTTTGAGGCAAGTGAGCAAGCAGTGTTCGCTGCATACTGGTAAGAGCAACTTCCTTTATCTTTAGTAAAGGCATTCATGCCCTTGCAAAAGCCTGCTGCAATTGAATTTCTGTTTAAAAGAGGGGTTGGATTTTTACCACGAGTTTCATCAATGACTGTGTAAGTCAATCCATCCAATGAGAGGCTGTTCACCAAGAAGCCATCTGGATTCCCTTGGAGGGGTTAGCAAGCTATACAAACCCACCACAGAGCTCCCATTAAGAAGGCTGGACAAGGGCAACATGTATCATTTAGGATAAGCCGGATATGCCTCACATAGCATGCTCACTGCTTCTTTGGGCCTGTTTTGGAAAACAAACAACACTAAAAAAATAGAACGTTGGTTACAAAAATAAGTATAACATTCAATACTTTGATTGTCTTTTTAAAATCTATTTATTTTCTGCATATGTAGATGACCTTTAAAGATTTCAAGCGCATAACGTTGAAGGTGCACAATTATCTTTTTCTTTTTTCTGATTTCTTTTTTTTTTTTTTTTTTAAGTCATTTTGTTTTGTTTTCAACATCTTAACATGAAAATAAAATATTGGTCCACAAAGTATAACTGTGCGGTATCAAGAAGTGCTTTTGTACAAAAAGAAAAAAAAAAAAACGATATTATTAGTAAAATATTCATTTTAATGGCTTTACTTCATACATAAATACATGTTGAAAGAACACAGGCGCAATCCACTGGTTGGTCAGATATATCTGAATGACTTTGATTTAACGACTGGATGTATATACACAGGAGGAGGAGGGCAGTTTGGGCGCTTTAACAACGCTACAAATAGGCAAGTCGGCGTCCTTTGTTCCTAACTCTCTGTCTGTACCTTCTTCCCAGAACCGCTGCCAGGTATTTCTGCACGGCCATCTGCTTTCTATAGCGACTGTAGCTGTCGGTGAAGATCCCGTCTGAATGTCTTTTGGATAAGGGCTCTGACTCGTCCTCCATGCTGTTGTCTTCACTGCAAAAAAGAAAAACAAAAAACAAAAGAAAAAAAATCATTACAAAGCTGCCGCTCTCCACATATTTCTCCTCTTTTTTTCATAAAATTTAACCTTGATAATCTGTTTGCAAACTTGCTTACAGTCATTAATGATGCATTTATGGGCGTTTTGTCCTATTCATTTTCAAATTTTCGTTTGAAATAAAGGCGGCAAGCAAGACAGTGTAAAAGAAAACAGTGATTTAAGCGTTTTAGAGAAGTTATAAATTATTAATGTGCAGCCCATTGCAAATTCTGACGCATGTTTTTTATTAGGGCTAACGAAATCAATTTATGGATTATTCACACATAAATCGTATTGTATTTTTACTCTCAGAAAACTGACCCTCTATTCATGAGCGCAGTGCTACGCCACAACAAAAACCAAAACACAAACAAAAAAGGGATGTTATGAAAACGTCTAGACGGTTTTTATATATGAGAGATTAAAAAAAATAACTAAACAAATAAATTAACCACGCACATAAAATGATAGACAGTGATGCAGCAGCCTGGACTTGTGCAGGAACAGAAAAGATGATGACTGCAGCAGGTGAACGCTTATAAGAAATGCCCTCTTACCCTGCACGAATTGTCATCAGAGAATGCAGATAATGTCTCGCTGTTAACTGACCCAGGATCTCCCTCAAGGCTCTATCTAATTCTTCCTCAGCATGCCTTTCTGGTCTGAGATGATAAAACGCCAAAACACATAGATCATCAGTGACTAAAAAAGCGCAGACAAAATGATCATAAGTAGCCTAAAATGTCCCCCACCCACCCGCAAAATGGCCCAAAAAATCTCTTAAATCGCAGCCTTTTTTGCGTCCTTCATCAGTCGACCTTTTTTTTTTTAAAATCTTGATTATTATTTACAGTATTTGGATCCAACATTTTAGGCTACTCGGTATGAAAATAACACTGAACAAATAACATGAGAAACTCTGGGATAAAACAAAGCAAGCAAACATTATCGCAAAACAGCAAAAAAGTCATTAAAATGGAATCCAGCCAAAACAAGGCTTTTTAAAATAGCTATGATGTGTGAAAGCACGTTTTACCTCTTCTCTGGTGGGTAGTAGAGGGTGTACGCGTCGTCGTTTAAGGATGGTGGGCTTCGTATAGCAATCTGATCGCTATCAAAACCCATATCGGATAATGAATTCCCATCCTCATCGAAGGCGTCGTTTTCAAGTCTGCAAAAAATGGAGAGAAGCATTCATGACAAATCTGATCTGTGCACAAGTGGGACGCAGCAGTGAAAGAATGCCAAAATGTCTGCATCTGTTTAAATCAGTGGGAGGTTAGATGCACTGGAGATAAGGGAGGAAAACGAAAAAAAAAATTGGAAAGGCTGGAGGTGTTTTAAAATAAAAGCAGAAAACGAATAATTTAAATTTGACCCAAAAAATGCTTTAAAATGTGCGTATCTTTATTTTGTATTTCTTTAAATAGATTTTTTTTTCATCGGGGAATATCTGTTTTTAATCCCAACTTGATGCCTCAGCCTCATTAATTATTTAAAAGTCGAAACAATGGCTGTGAAAATGATCCTATCTGTTGTGCAGGCGAGGAGCCAAACAAAATTTTATTAAAAGAATGCTGCAATTAGCAGCGAAAAATTAGAATCAATACGAACCACGCCCAAATTATGGATATGCTTTTCACAGAACAGAAAAAAGGAATAAATCTTAAACGGATAGAGCTCTCCTATTCGCTTCGCCTCGCCTCTCCTTGGTGACGCCAGTCCACCGTCATCCCAGAGGGCTATCCATTGCATCGACTGCACTCTCATTTTTAATAAGGGGAGTTCTGTGAACCGTCCCACCGGACAGATGCCTCTACGCAATTTCCATTGCGATTTTCCACACAAAACCATAATGATATTATTCTTTTTCCCTTCGTTATTCCTTTTAATTCCGTGATTTAAATTTGCGCGCATAGTTTGTGCGCAATTACGCATATTTGTTTGAAATAAAAGTGCCCAAATTTAAAACAAATCCAATGAAACTCAATTATTAATCACGGAATTGAACAAAAATGATGGTTAGAAGCATTTAACATTTAAGAAATAAAATGAGACTGTCATGATCAGGTTATAAAGATGCACCTACCTAATCTTAGGGTAACTTAGTCCGATAGGTGTGCAGAAGACGCTGTAGTGCATTAAGATTCCGTAGATGAGCAAGATTAAAGTCGCTTTACTCGAACTGGCCATGCTGTTAGAAAATGAAAAACATGAAACAGGTTAGTCACTGCTACAGAAACAACATGCGTCTCTTTGTTCTGTCAGATTCACCTGCTGTGCTACTTCTTTTATCACAAACTACAGAGCAGGATCGAATATAAACCTTTTTTTTTTAATTAACTGGATAAAACAAAGCGTCCGTTTGCTCAAATCAAAAACATTTCTCTGTTTTTTTTTCATCCCGTTTCGTAAAAGTTTAAGACTGACAGCGAATCCTTTTGCATGCAGCGCCAAAGTAATTAAGATCTCCATGCAGCGCAGGAAAAAAAGAATAATTTCCATCAATGAATTTCTCCGAGTTTTTAAGACAATCCGCAGATAAAGCACATACCTATAGCAGGGGAGCAGGGAGAGCGCTGTGCTGTGCTGTGCTGGAGGATGTGATCCGGGCGCGGCTGTGGTGGTTAGTGTGAGTGTGTGAGTGAGTGTGTGTGAGAAAGAGAGACGGTGTCTTTCTCACGGCACTTCTTTCCTGGGCTGAAGCGCCTCCGTCGCCTCCTTATGTTCCCCTCAGAGCAGCCTATCTCACTTTTAGACACAACTGGAAGGACTCAACCGGTCACTGCACAGACAGGCAGGCGAACAAAAAGTGAAAGTGCGCTGTATGTTCGTCTACATATCGCTGCTCTAAACTTTTGTCCTGTGCTGTGATTGCCTTGGATTTTTATCCATGTATCGTAAGCCTCCCCTCCCCTCCTCCCTCCAATAAGTCACATTAAGGATGCTATAGACGTCATCAAGTCTGCCTCCCGGAATATAAAAGTACAGTTCCTTCCTCATCGATGCATCCGTCAGACTCACCCCTCCACCTCCCCCCTAAAGATGGAAGTTTACTTGCAAACTTTCTTCTTTTTTAAGAAAAAAAAAAAATGTTAGTGAATGCACACATGAATTCATGAACTTTTGCGCAGGACGATGTGACCAAAATCAATTTGTCCCTCCTCACCCCCAACCGCGGCGGCTTCTTTTTTTTCCCACGCGTCATCAATAAGTCCAATTAGGCTTTTATGATTATGACTGAGCTGGGAAATGATCGTCTTTACTGGTGGTTTCAGTGTGACTGGATGGTTTTGATGGAAGGGGAGGAGGACGAGGGGGATCAAGTTGAAGGCCTCCTGGGAGTCAGGAGGAGCTGTCCGGTGCTGAAACGACTCATCTCAGATTGCGGCTTTTTCTGTATTTACAGTAACTTTTTCTAATTATTTCCGATAATTGCTCACTCGATATCGAGGCTGGTGGCTTTTAATGGCCGTGCAGTGACAGGCAGCGCTGCAAAGGCCTCAGATTTAACCCTTAGATTGTTGAAATAAACGAGGCACGTAATCTGATTTGAAGGCACGCTGGTGACGCAAGATTCAGAGAGCTTTCAGACTACGTGGCTTTGAAAATGATTCAGCCACTTTCCCAACGCTGTTCTGAAATGGTTTTTAATATTATAATGTGCTAATTGTTAAGTTAAAACGAAAAAATGGGAAAATGCTACAGTTTTATATGTGGAGAAACAGTCGGGCCTATTTTTCCATGCGTACTGGCCTGATGGAGCCTCATTTGCTGGGACTGGGCAAGATATTAATATGTAGATATCATGATAAAAGAATAGGTATCGTCTTAGATTTGAGGATATTGTTATATCATGATATGGCATAAGTGTTGTCTTTTCCTGGTTATAAAGATTGCATTACAGTAAAGTGACAAAATTCACTGAAATGACCAAACTGTTGGAGCTGTGTATTTTGTGAAAGCTCAAATAATCATCCCTACAATATTGTCACAATATCTATATCAAGTTATTTGGTTAAAAAATATTGCAATATTTGATTTTGACCACATCGCCCAGCCCCACTTTATATACTGCTGGGTAGTTCAATCTACCGTAATGCATCAAATTCTATGAGATCATCGCTATTTGAGAATTTTTGATACGTTAGTTTAGAGAAAATGTGTATGTTGAGATATATCATATTTCACAGCATATATCAAGATCTTTTTTGTAAGCCATATCGCTTATATGTTGTTACATTTCTATGCTCTTGGTACCTCTTTATGCTTCTCTGTATTGTTTTCTAATAATCAAGTAAAATAAATTGGCAGTGAAATATAAACGTGGCATTAATATTCATTGCATATAAAAATGAAAGTGCTGTAGGATGCAAGTTATGAGACTTAATTTGGAGGGTAGGACGTCTGTGCAAAATTAAAAAAAAAATCTAATTTCCTCATTATCATCACGAACTGGAGGTGAGCGCACCTTTTTGATGTAGCACTGTACTCACTGAATCAGACCTATAGCTCAACACCACCAACCAATTGAAGAGTTTGCCAAAGAGGAGAGAGACGCACGTCAGCGTTTTGTTTACTCTGACGCAATGTGACGAACAGAGCCAGTCACTGCATGCGCGAGGAGGGGGGCTATCCACTTCTTCTTTTTTTCGTGGGACGTGATTCCTGTGAAGAGCCCAACTTAAACCCCATATGTGTCAGCTGGAGCAGACTGGTAATGTTAGGCCTGTTACAGCAGCAGGTATGGATGCAGCTGCAGTAGGCTGAGCAAACGGCGCCATCATGAGGACAGAAGAGAAACATGCGGGTCATTTATCATCATCAGCATCAGCCAGCAGCATCAGCAGCAGCAGCAGCAGCAGCAGCAGCAGCAGAGCGCACAGAAGGGGAATGTAAATGCTCTCGTGTTTGGTAGTCGTGAGGCGAACGACCACAACCCAAAACAGTTGTTTTTCCAGCAGAAAAAAAAAAAAGTTTTCTCAATTAACATGATATTTTGATTAGAATATCTTGAACTATCACTATTATGATTCTTTCTTTATGAAAGCCTTTACTTAATCAGGTAGTCTCACTGACATCAAGATCTCTTTTGCAAGAGAGGTAAATGTGTAGAATTTATGTGATTAATGTGGATGGTCTTTTCAGATGTGGACTTTTCATTTTGGCGCCTAAGACGAACACAGGCATGCAGGGGGGGCACCACTTCCCTTGTTCTCCCCCTTTTCCAGTCTTTGAATAAACAACAAGTCATAAACATAAACCTTTATTTATGGTGGAGTGCTGAGAATGAACTAAGTAGTCTCACAACCTCAGGAAGTCTCATGGAAGACAGCAGACAGGCTGCTTCCTTATCTCTTAAATGACTGCATAACCAAAAAATAGTTGTTTTTAGAGCAGAACAAATTATGCTTTGGTTTAATTTTTTTAGCATTAGCTAACTTAAGATGTGGACATTGTCTCTTTAACAGGTTCCCCAACAAAGTTTTAACCATCTTCAAACTGTCCTTTTCTTGTCAGCATAGACGAGCCTAGCACTTAGCATATCAAAGTAAGTTAGCTGTGCTTAACTGTCATTGGAGCACAGAGCAAAAAAAGGGGTGGGGCTTAGGAAGGGTCAGTTAAACAGTTTCACAGCTTCAGGAAAGACACTTCTATATCTCAGCGGGCTAACTACATCAATCATTAGCTAGTGTTTTGCTAACATTAGCTAGCTAGTTAGCAACAGAGTGAACAGGCTGCAGCTTCAGTAGCTTTGCCTCATTTTTCAAATGAAAGAGTCTGTCTGTACACCACACAAAGTCATTTGTTGTGAGAACCTGAGACACACAAATGTTACGCTTTCTGATGCAATTTTTGAATATTTTTATTTTTATTTTTTTAATTCTCAACCCGTTTTACTCGTTTTATGGTGCCCTTGATAGCTTGGGGCCTATTGGTGACTTTTGCCTGATGGTGAATAAGGTATTTTCTTTTCAGTGTGTGTGTGCGTACATACAGACATTAAAATACATTTCTCTCTGTTTGATTTGTTTTTGGCATTTTAAAACTTACATAAGGTGCTGATGGGTGCCAAGGTTGGGAACCACTGATAAAAGTTATAACTCCAGTTGATCAACTTAAATTACCTTTCAAAGGATCTGAAATAATCCATTTGCCACCTACCAAACCTTTAAACCAGCAGTAGCCGGCATAGGCTATGCTTGATTAGCCTACAAACTACAGGCACACATATTTGAGCATGAATATTTATTATAGAAATATGTCTCTTCTAAAATAATCTAACCTGACACCTGAGCAAGATAAACTAACTACTACTGCTACTACTACCACCACCACTACTACTACTGCTACTACTACTACTACTACTAATAATAATAATAATAATAATGAGAAGAAGAAGAACAATGTACATGATAATGAAAACATAATATTGGACATGATGTTTAAAAAGTAATATTTCAGTACATACACTGAAGAACACTGAAATACACACAGGATCTAGAAAATCTTGAATCTTGAATTTAGAGTATTTTCTCACTTGTATCTGTTTTAGTGCATGCGTACTAAACACACACAGAGAGAGAGAGAGAGAGAGAGAAGAGACAGAGAGACAGAGAGAGAGAGAGAGACAGACAGAGAGGAGAGAGAGAGAGAGAGAGACAGAAGAGAGAGAGAGAGAGAGAGAGACTGAGTGGTTTCATCTTGTTTCCTACAGGGTTCGTTTTTCAGGAGACTCTTCCCCCCTCAGGGGAAACTTGGAGAGCCGCCTGCGCACAGTGCAGTCAGAGTCAGTAGGGGTCAGCAAATCACTTCAGAAACACTTCAAACAAATCTCAGCAGAAGGTCTCACACATTCTGAACCTTTAGTGTAGTATTGTGATTATTGTTTTTTCTTATATAAGATTAATGTATCAGATGCAATCTCAACATCTCCCTCCCTTCTTAAAAACAGCATTCTTCTAGCTTTTTGTAACAAAAATGTAGACCCACTCCCTTTGGAAATGGTATGAGACTGACCCCTAAATTAATTAAATAGTTAAATATTTGTTACTTCATGCCTTATATTAAATGCTGTGCTAGTGAAGTAGGAGTAACGTGAAGACAGACTATTAATTCTTTCATGCATCCTAGAGGGCGCCAGATGCCTGCTCATAGTGAATGAGGTTCAAAGGTTAAACTACACGACACAACGTCCGTATTTATGTTTAAATTGTGCAATTTAGAGATTTTTTTTTTCATGATTTGATTGAGTGATAAAAATTAGGACATCTTTATCTAGTTGGTACTGAGCCAGATGGTGTATTTTCCCCTCAATCTGAGCCAGTGATGTCGGCCATATTGGACACAAGGGAAAACCATTCAATAGGAGATGATGTGACGTTCACGCGCTATTGGAAATAAGAAAACTTGCCGGCCTGAACCCTCAAAGATGAAACAACAGAGCAAGAAAAAAGAAGCTTGAATTTCCTGAGACACCAAGGTCCTCAAGATGTCGTTTGTGAAGTGTTACTGAATTATTTTACGTGAATTAGATTTCTCAAAACATCAATCAACAAGTGTAAGGCTGGTGTTTTCGTCATTATACCACTGCCAATTATCAAAAATATAATCTGCAACTATTTTGAGTGTTAAGTCAGTTTTTAAAGAAAAATGTCAAACGTCACATACTTTTTTGGATGTAAAGTTGTTCATACAAAACAAGCAATTTGACGACATAACATTGAGCTCTGTGAAACTGTAGCTAATTTTTCACATATTTTTGGACATCCCACCAAACCCTCAAGCTCAAAAAGCTGTGAGTGTCACCAAGACCCTGGCCCCTATTTCTCCAACTCGTCTTCTCAAAGATGCCCCACCAGTGCCCCAGGGCAGAGTGCCTCAGGTATCAGAGACAGCTATGACACTGTCTAACAGCAGAATGAGAAACTAGTACACCACACATATACAGACACCACTGTCCAGCCTCAAACGTTATTCCCCACTGTTTGTCATCAGGCCTCTGCCACTACTTGACATGAGCACCATGGAATTGAACATAATGAGCCCGAAGCTTCCCACATGCTTTGTACTATATGCTCTTGTTTGCAAAGGAGCTCATGTAAATTTCTCACGAGACAAAGTTCTCACAAATTGTGCATCCATGGTCTACTATGCCCAGGTAAAAAAAGTATACTTCAGTGTATTAGAAATATAACATAAGAAAGAACTTAAGAAAAAAATTATTACTAGTATATTTGTACTTTTTTGCTTAATTAAAAGAATATTTAAAGTGTACTACTAAAAAGTGTACTTCAAAACAGATGTCATTACCTTCAACTTCAGTGGACTAAAATAAATGTACTAATTCTTCAATACTTTAAGTGGTATTTCAGTGAAGTTACAATAAGTGAACTTGTATTGTACTGTACTGTAAGTGTATTTTAAATTACACATTAGTGTACAAAGTATGCTAAACTGCAAACAGCTACTTATAGTGTTAAATTACTATTAGTACTTTTTAAAAGTATAATTATTTGTAATACACTAGTGTTCCTTAGTAAAATGTACTTTAATTTCACATGATTAGAAGTTTATTTAAGTATTGTTCCAAAAAGGGCACTTTAATATAAGTTTATTTCAAATCTGTACTTCAGTGTAATTTGGAAAAGTAACAAACAAGGTAAACTTTAAGTTTATTAACTAATACTAATTGACGTTCCACTTTAGCACATAAAAGTACACTAAATACACTTAGAAATTAATTACAACCAGAGTATACTTAGTACAAAATTAAATGTTCCAAAATATCTGACCTTATTTGTTCCATAATATAACTTAAACATAACGTATCATTAACAGACTTGAAGTAGTCTATACTAATGATTTCGTCTTGACTGCAAGCACAGTCAGTATGCTAAAATTTAGCAAGCTTAGCTTTTTTTTCACCTGAGTGCCTTTACTGTGGGGATCATTGTAATGAAAATGAAACGAGAAGCCCTGAATGAAGCTGCGAAGCCCGGATGTACGAGTCTAATGTGTGTCCGCGAACGCAGCATTATTCCTTCTTTGGCCTCATCGGCTCCTCGGTGCTCGTCCGGGCTATTGTTGTGTGTCTTTCAGGGCAACCCTGACCTATCAGCAGGCGGTGATTTCTGGATATTTTAACTGTTTTGCTTTGCTCTCACCCGCCATATTAAGCAGTCTTTGTCAGCTGTCGGGGCGTCCTGGTTTTCTCGGAATATAAAGGATCCCAGCGGAGGACTTCGGGCTGGTGAAGTAGTTAATCGGTATGGGACAGACGGAGGACTGAGATTCCACGTTAAGAGAGACTGCTTGTGTCGGCTGTTTCCACTTCTTTGGGATTGTCGTCGACGTGAAATAAAAACGTGGGAGGAAAAAAAAAAAGATCACAGGACGCATGTAGCCGAAGTACAACACTGCAGAGGTCGCTTTTAAGGTAAGAAGTGCGCTCCAGAAAAAGTCACATTTTGTCTTGGAAGTGAGTGAGCGGGGCCTTGTGGTGCGGTGACACTGGGAGAAAGTTGGGAAAATGCAGCAGGAGAGTTCCCTCGCTTTGTTACATTGTAATAAAAGACTGTTTTGTTGTTAACCTTCTAAGATTTGGGAACATTTGCTTGTATGAGTCGATGGGAGAAGACAACAATGAGGAAAGACAATCAAACCCGCCTGAGAACAAGGCGAGATTGCTGCATTTCCACACTTTTAGCCATGAAATCAACAGAAAAACAAACCAAGTCAACTTTCTGTAACTCGTAAAGCCTCATTTTAAATTTTCAGCTCCTTTCACATAAAGTTTAACCACCTACTCCATTTTTCCCTGCCTCACCCAGTCTCACACGCATACACAATCAGCTGCTGTAGGCCTCAGCTGTTAAAGGCCTTTATTGCAAGACATACTGTATTACAACAGAGCTTCCAAAATGACAAAACCTCAGCAATTGACGTCTTTTGCATAAGTTTCCAAATCTGCTCTTGCATGCTTTTATTGTGGTGGTGCAACTGTACTTCCCAGATCTGCCACTCCACAAAATCCATGTGTTTGAGAAGATATAAAACAGGGTTGTCACAATACTTAAATACTATACTAGTATACAAAAACATACTTGATACCTTTTTTGTTACTATGGTAGAAAGAAAAGAACCACATGCACTTATTATAGAATCATTTTTTGTCTTTTTTTAAATTAACAGAAAATACAGCAGTGGTCACTGAGCACTGCCAGGTTTTGCTATTGGGCCTTTGTATTTTTTTTTGACCACCATCCTCTGAACAAACACTAACACAAAGAGTAACATTTGCATTTTGAAACATAAAGTAGCAAACTTGACGTGATAATGCAATGCATCATGGGAAAATATGCAGATGAGGGCCATCTCTCAGCCTATCAGCTGCACTTGTGGATGTCACAAGACAGAATCCTACAGCGCCCCACAATGGTTGAAGGATGGCATTACACAAGTTAAATTACACAAACTACACAAGCTTTCCAGAGCAGACTTCAGTTTCAGTAATCTTATTACTTCTACGATCCACTATACTACTACTATAATCAATAAAAAACAGAGTGTTGATATTGGAACAGTATCGGTATCTGCAGATATCCAAATTTGGGTGTTGGAGTTGGATCATATCTAATAACGCTGCTGTCTAGTGGTCAGAGGTTTAAATACACCACAAAATGATCCACTGCCACAAATCTTTGCATGTCTCACAATATCACAATAGTGTTTTTGAGAATCAATATAGTATTACAAAACATAATATTGTGATTCTTAAGTGTATCCATATTCTCTTACACCCCTATTTGCTATAATGCAGTGTTAGTATTGTATTGTTTTCAACGTGTGGTATTGAAAAAGTACTGACGTATCAATATTTTTGACAACCTTGATATAAAGCACAGGAATGCTGTTGTAATGTTGTGTTTGGTGTCCTTGATTGTGCATGTGTCTGTTGTTGGTGTGCTTATACACTGTGGTGCCACAGTAATCCTCCTCCATGGTAATCCCTCTGTTAGTACAGACCCAGTTGGCTGGACAGTCGTGTCTCCCTCACACACACACACACACACACACACACGAACACACACACAGCTGGAATGGAGAGGCCTGTTGGCAGAGGAGTGAGGAGCTCTAACAGGTGGTGCTGGCCAGGGTTCAGGGACTTGAGTTTAACTGGAGACATGAGGGATCCTTGCATGCAGACTCCTTGAGTGTCCTCACGGCATGAATGGGACTCTACAGTGTCATTAGAAACTTCAGATCTTTTGTGCCACAGCAGAAAGGTCAAAAAGTTATAAAGGGAAACACACACACGTTACCAAACTGAACAAATGTTTGGATTTCTGACGATTAAACGAGAATCATCAGATTTTATCCGCAGTCAGAGATGTGGGCACAGAGAACAAGAAGAGCTTGACGATGGCTCTTTCTCCCTCCCCAGCCTCACTCCAGCCTTTGACAGTCACAGCAGGTGGCCTCAATGGCATGAATGGATTCGGAAGGAAGTTCCTCTCCCCCGTCAACCCCCCCCCCCCCCCATCCACTCACTGTGATTGGCAGAGATGGCAGGCTGCCCTGAAGATAAGGCAGAGCTGTGCCTCAGAGAGTGTGCCAGGGAAATTACTGAGTTACGCTTCAGTAATAGTTTGCAGCCCCGGGTACCTTCTCATCTCTCCACCATTGTGGCCAGTGTTTACGGAGCAAGTCTGTCAACTTGGCTTTCAGGCTTCTGCACTTGATTTGTCTTTCATAGCACGA
Source organism: Lutjanus argentimaculatus (assembly GCA_034769285.1). Lineage (NCBI taxonomy): Eukaryota > Metazoa > Chordata > Actinopteri > Lutjaniformes > Lutjanidae > Lutjanus > Lutjanus argentimaculatus. The sequence goes on from JAWZSL010000011.1 coordinate 24,806,481, forward strand.
GCAAGTTTGACTTGTGGACTTTACATGCTGCTGTGTGCCTCAGCCATGTAAAAAAAAAAAAACTCTTGGAGCATTGTAATGCAGAGGCTCAGTAGTAGCCTGATGACCTTTCTTGTAGTGCGGAAATGATCAATGGAAAACAAACCAACAACAATGTGGTGATCAATAAATCGTTTGAGTAATTTGTCAAGCAAAAATGCCAAACGTGCTCTCAGCTGTGAGGATTTGCTGGTTTTCTCTGGTTCATGTCACAGTAAACTGAGGACTTTTTTTATTTTAGTTTGGTTTGTCAGACATAACAAGAAATTTCAAAATACCACCTGCTGCCATCTGTCACTATGTTCTTGTAAGGATTAATCAATAAGAAGTTTTGTATGAAAATTGTGTTTCATTTCACTAATATGGCTTAGTGTCATACGGAAAGCTTTGATTCAAGATTCTGATATGAGACCTGAGTGTCAGTATTTCACTCTCAGGTCTACTGCATAAACTTGCTTTTATATACAGCCTAACTGCACTCAGCATGATTTGTCCTCACCGTGTGCAGCTGTGATGTAGTGTGGCTACATCAAGCCTACATCACAGCTGGGTGGGGTAACAGTACAACAGACCACACCTGACCACACCCAGCTGTGATGTTGAACGTGGTCAGAGGCTCAGCAGACTTGGTGGGCATTCAGACCCAAATATCCCTGAATTAAAAAAAAAAAAAAAAATTTGGGTTGGTGGCGGTGTGTAACTTGCTTCAGGTACCAATAGATGTATTTGTATGACATGGTACAACAAGCCTTTATTCACTGATAAACTGTAACCTAAACTGTGAGAAATGTGGCTAATGAGACAGTGAATACAATGCAAGAACCTGGAGTAAAAGATAACTGCATTAGTAGAATTTACAAAAGCACAGTGAGACACGATTTTCCATCTCTTGAAAGATATCACAAGGCAATACTTATTTGATCCTGAATCTGGAAGATTGCAGAGGTAACTGGCTGGTGTACTTGCATATATTGGACTGGCTGGGTGGCTTCTGGATGACATCTCAGCAAAAGTTGAGGCAGCTTCAACCGTTTTTTCCAGACGATGCTGTGTTGTTTTGCCAGAACACCCTTGCAATGGTACCCCTTTTGTGCACTGTAGTTACTGAATATGCAGTCTGTATGAGTGCGTCAGTTTTGTCCGAAGTAAGTGCAAAGGTTACGCAAGGCAGTGGCTCAAAGGTCGAAGGACCGCTCCCAGTGCACTCCAGAGCTGTATCTTATCTGATTATTCAGAACGGAAACAAGAGTTAATAGCTGTGTCATGCATTTTGCTCAATGTGATTCACAAACTTGCCGGTAGTCAAAGATATCCCATTTATGCCTTTATTATCAGAATTAAACTCCATACCATTTTTTGAGAGCACTCTGGAATTTGTGTGGGATAAAAATAACCTCAAATAACATGGCTTGGCCATCATTAAAGTTAAGAATAGAGGGACTCTGAGCACATGAAGATTTATACATTTTCTATGTGACTACCTTGCCTTTTTATGACACTTTACAAAGTTTACACTAATGGTGTCACTTTTTTTCTGTTTTGTGTCCATTTTTCATCTTGGAATGCCAGAATTTAATAATTTTTTCTGGCATTCAAAGAAACAGAGAAACAAACAAAGAGAGGTATCATTTTTTTCATGCAGTGCAGGTCTGTAATGCTCTTTTTGAGTGTGACTGTATAACTAACTGGGCTATACAAATACACTTGACTCTAGTACAGATGTGATTTGGCTTTTACACACTTATTGTAGTATAAGATTGTTTCCAAAGATATCTTACCATCTGGCATGAAATTACTTTTTTCTTAGCAATCTTTATATTGGGGTTTTCCAATTACAACAAATACTACGTATTTATAAAATGGTCAATCTTGGTAGCAAATACAGTATACCATCAGATGTATAGGCAGGTAAATAAAAGCGGAACACATTCTGTTAGATCTTTAATATGTTGCGTGCTGTTCTGACAGAGTATACTGGCCCCAGTTTGGCCTGGTTACTTGTGGGTCTGGAACTTTTTTCCCCCTGAATGTTGCCTGCATGCCAGCTACAGCAAAAGCTTCCCTCCTGCAGCTCTCCAGCATTGTTGTATTCATCCCTGTGGGAAGCAGCAGCCTGTGTCTCCTTAATCTGACACGGCATCACTGGCAGTCTGGAACGCAGCCTCACATGTCACATGTCCTTGGATGGGGTCTGGGCATTTGTTTGGAGACATACCACTGCCTTTTGTGTGCTCCTGTACAGTACGGCTGAGAGTTAAGTTATTCACAAATATGTGTGGGAGCATGGGCATGAACTTTGAGTGTCATATTCAATGAGGCTTGCGTAAATTTTCCAAATACAGTTAGGTCTCTTCTGTGGTAAAGTAATGTGGGTGCTTGAACTCATCTGAGGAGGGTTCAAATACAGTTTTGTTTTTGTAAATATGTGACATTATAACACATGCTAACAAGCAATCTACATTTGTTCATTTAAATGGGATCCATGACCCACATCTCTGTGTGAGCTTGAGGCGGTATTTACTGTGTTCCCTTGGAGCCACCAAAAGAATGGCACATTTCTTACCACTAATCTCATTGTGTGTATAACAGCCTCATTTAGGAAACCATCTGAGAGAGGATACAATAATCCGCCTGTAATTTGATTCGCTGTGAAGTCGATTCGAGCCGTCATTAGTTTTGGTAAATTTGTCACAAAAGACAAAACCCTGGTGAAGATTATTCTTTTCACGACAAATATTCTCACTCTCATCTCTCAGTTTCATGTTTTTCTTGGAAGGTTTTTTCTTTCTGGGGCTCAAACATGTCATTTGAGGACGGTTTAATCTGAATTAAATCCTCCATGCTTTAGTGGACAGAAGAGGACTGGGGGTGGTGGATAGCCACTGAGGGATCCCGTACTACAAATCTGATCTACTAGGCCAAAATGCAGTAATTACATGGTCTGTCAAAATTTAGTTAAGACAAAAATATGACATTTTTATGCCGTAGAATTATAGTAATTTGAAATAAAAACTAGAGTTGCAACAATAAATTGATTATTAATCAACTATTAAACTATTCAACTATTAAATCAATTGCTACCCATTAAGCTAATCAATTAAAATGTCAAAATTCTCTGATCTCAGCTTCTCAAATGTGAATATTTTCTGGTTTCTTTAGTCCGCTATAAAAGTAGACTGAGTATCTTTGGGATGTAGACAAAACAAGACATTTGAGGACATCATCTTGGGCTTCTTCTCCATTTTCTGCCATCCTATGGGCCAAACAACTATTTAATTCATTTAGAAAATAATCGACATATTGATCTTTAATAAAAAATTATCGTTGGCAGCCCCAGAAAACAGTATGGTAATGGGCAGTTAAAACAGAGTGGGGCTAAAAACCAAACCAAACTGTCCACTACACAGCTAGCTAGGCCAAATCCTGCTTAAGCTAGCTAAGAGCTAGCCACAGACAGCTAAACTTGACTGAAGCCCCCTAAATGAAATTGATTAATATATCAATTTCAGTGAACAAACGTCTTGATAACTTGCTGAAAAGCTCACCAGCCCAGTGTTTGGATAGCAGAGTAGCACAAACTGTCAGATCAGCTTTTGATTCTGTAAATCTGTTCCTCTCTGTACAGACATCTGGTTGAATATTTGATTGGAGCTGTTGGTTTGATTGATTGTTGGGCTTTTTTTGGGGCTCCACCGCTGTAAGGTCAGTGTGTCTGTGCCCTAATTAGCATTTGTGCTGCTCAGTGTTAGCATGTGTATAGGATTGTATAGTCCAGGGGATTGTGAGTGTGCTGTGCTCTGTGGGGGAGTGTAACAAGGTACTTTCTCTTTGTCCATAACAAAAGGTAGATGGGTCTGACAAAAGAATAAATCAAAAGCCTTTCTCTGTGGTGCTAAAAAGAGAGAGGTGGCCGTTATTGTTCCTCCCAGAGCACAATTCTTCATGGGTGGTTTAAAAGCTTTTGTTATATAGTGTTTTGTTGTTTAAATCAAATTTGAGTTTTTTTTTTTTTTTCAAAGACTACTTTGAAAAGAACATACTGGGATAATTTTGATTTTTTTTGAAGAGGGGTTGTATGAGATACTTATCAATAGTCAGTGTACTACCTACAGTAGGTGGTCGACATACCCCCGGTTTAGAGAAGCAGCAGGAGTACCAGTGTAGGACTCTAAGCAAGGTACTCAGTGTTTCCCCTGTCCTGGTCCTCAGGGCTCACTGTCCTGTATGTTTTGGGAGTTTCCCTGCTCCAACACACCTGATTCAAATGATCAGCTCGTCATGAAGCCCCTGCAGAAGCCTGATAACAGCTGATCATTTGAATCAGGTGTGTTGGAGCAGGGAAACATCTAAAACATGGAGGACAGTGAGCCCTGAGGACCAGGGTAGGGGAAACACTGGTACTGCTGTGGACAGCTTTGACAGCAAAACGTATTTTAGCCACCTAAAAAAAAGTCCCAACTAAAACATTCTACATCAGTTTAAGTTTACGCTGTATTGTTTCCCACAGGATGACAGTGTAACAGTGGTGGAGCGTTAACAGGGCTGTATCTTAGATTTAGGATTTTTTCACCTGTGATTCTGTTTTCACAAGCTGCATGTGGAGGAGGCTTGTTGTTAATGATGGAGCCTTATTAAAACAATCGAAATGACACTGACGCCAACCACATGCACAAACAAGCTTTTACAGAACACAAGCACAAGTAGTCCTGTACATGAAACGTGGGGCTCTGTGTTTCTCTGCAGAATGTGTGTGATTGTCAGTAACTGTCAGACTCTTCTCATACAACAGAACGGACAGGTGAGAGGAAACACCCAACTCATCCACCCAGTCTATGTGTGGGAAACACTGGGGAGTGTGTAACATCATGCTGTTCACAGACAGGTCTGCTGTCATGTGTTTGTGAGAGTGACAGAGGATCGTGTCTCGAAGGGAACCAAAAGACCTGCAAAAGATAGTATGTGAACGGTCATTGTAACAGAAACAAGTACAAATCTCATGAGAGTTTTGCAAATCAAGGGTTCCCTTCTAGACATGACCAAGAGAGAGGTGTCCCAGAGCTAAAAAGGAAAATTAATGGTGGCTGATGTTGATATTGTGGTGGGCCACCATAAATATGAGTATGGGAACCACTGTCTAGAATATTTTCCCCTGTTTACCTAGTGGTCGGACAGCCTTTTCCAAGAGAAAACTGCCATTATATAAGCCAAATATCACTCTCTCCAAAACCACCAGACATCTTTAGTAAAAACAGTTAGTTAGTTTGTGCTATTGTGTGACTTTGGTGAATCCAAACTATCCCTTCAAAACACTGTAGTCACACAAAAACACAAACTAACTAACTGGTCGAGTCAGCGGTAGACGAGCAGCTCCCATGTTCTGCAAAGTAAAATGACTGTTTTTGCCAAAGGAGTCTGGTGGCTTTGGAGAGAGTGATTTTTGGCTTATGTAATGGTGGTACCATTTCGGAAAGGGCTGTCTGCCAGCAAGATAAAGCAGTGACAATATTGTAATAACTGCACACATTTTAACGGACATTACATTTTTTTTTTAGGTGACTTACAGATGTTATGCTGCTGACCTTGTCCACAGCAGTATGTTGCTTAGCTTCCTAAAAAAAGTACTCCTGCTGCCTCTCCAAACAGGGCGTGTGCTGACCGCCATCTCTTGTAGGTTATACACTGACGATTGCTAAAGTTTCTCACACAACCCGACTTAAAAAAAATCAGAACGATCCCTTCAGCTAGGACTAATTGAGACAGTTTGGTGGTGCGGTGATTCTGAAAGCAGTTATGGACAGCAGCAAAATGTTGCTGTTTGTAAGCAATTTCCTTCTTGATGCTCCCTACCTGTCCTTAAAGACTGATCTGTTTCATGTCTGTAGCAGCAAGAAAAGTGAATCATATCATTAATAACAAGACCTTCTTTGCATGCTTTTGGAATTATTAATCACAAGCTTAAAATGATATTTCCTAGATTAGTTCTGTATTTCCCTGTAGGCCATATCTCGTATTTTGAGCCAGAGACGAAGGGATCCAAAGTGAAACTTGTGGGCGTTGAACCAGTTTGACACGCCAGGTCATGTGCCAACCCTGTGGGCTCGCTCAGGCTTGTGATCTGTTCATGGCCATTTTAGGAGCGAATCCTCTGGATGCATTATGGGGAAACTGGGAAAGGTTGGTAATCATTAAGGAAAGGGGAGTTTTTAAACGTATAATTCAGCCTGTAATTACATGACAGACTTTAGGAACATTAATCAAAAGAGTCTATTAAACAGAAAGAAAAACTATTGATGACTGATGGAAGGTTTTAAGTGCCTCTGTCGTCCACACAAGGAGAGTTCTGAATTTGAAATCAAGTCCTGGTGCTTTGATTCTCAACATTGTGGTTGTTGATCCTGATAGTTGGCTTCATTTTAAAGCAGATATTCAACATAGTAATAATGTTTATAGACAGACTCTGTGTACTTACAATCATCATGATCAGCAGTAGTCTGGGTTCATCAGGATTAGCTCCAGTCTGGAGTATTTGATTCCAGGACACAGGAGAGGATTTGAACCATTGATACCCTCTTTAAACTACACTGACACTCCTCCGCTGTGTTTTCTTTCAGGTCAGCCGTCCGTTTGCATTAGCATTAGCTTTAGGGTCAGGCACTTAAGCGCTTTGGACGTTTGGAAACGTGGTGGTTGACATGTGCGACAGGATGAGGTCAAAGGTGGCGGTCATGTTTATGTTGGCTTCTGCTCTGATGTCAGTGGCTCCTATCATGACGCTGTGATCCCCAGAGGTTGTGGAAAAATTTCTATTTATGGTTTAGTTTATAGCCTACTTACTGAGATTTTGTACAATACAGGGAGAACCAGGATGTTCAAAGCACTTGACTTGAGCTCCAACTAACAATCAGTCCCGTCTTAACTGACTAGACTTTCTAGCTATTAATATTTTGTGAAAGTACCAATAACCATCTCTACAATATTGTTGTAATATTGATAAATATCAATATCAAGGTATTTGGCCAAAAAAATTGTGATATTTGATTTTGTCCATATCACTCATCCATAATGATTCAACAGATAAGTATTTTTCAATTCAGTTCTGAGTCTGTAAAATGTCAAAAATAGTGGGCTGTTTACATTTTCATTTAGCCCTAATTGGTGTCTTCAGATTTCTTGTTTGTTTGACTGACGAGACCACTAGAATCCCCACAATTGAGCATCTGGAACTAAGGAATGTTTGGCATTTTTCTTGATTAAAGGACTTAATAGTGACTTAATAGTTTTTGATTCATTTTCTGGCAATCAAGTAATCAATTAATTGACTTATCACCTCAGCTATACTTGAGAGAGTATTAAAGGACAGTGCTTTTTTGTGTTTCCATGTCTTGAATGCCCCACAATCCCCTGACAAAAAGTAGCATATCCACATTTTAGAAAGGTTGGTAACCTACCTTGATATTTCTTTGAAGGAAAAAGTCTTAAACTCTCATTTCCTTCCCATCCAGCCTCTTTCCTGCCCTGTTTTCTTGTCTTTTGTTAGGGCAGCACAATTAATTTAAACCACAATATGGCCAAGTGCAATAGCCAAATCGCAAAAGATGCAACTATTTGATAAAGCAAAAATGTGTGACAAAACAGCATTATAATGAAGTACTGTAGCGCTGCAGAGATGCGTGGACATACAGATCTTGTACAAGAAAACATCCTTGTTTGGTACAGACCCCAACAAATGTCTTATTGGGATTTAATAGTTTTTCAGTGAAAATTAAAATTATGATGGGAAAAATGATCATTCCTCACTAATCATGGATCATAACGCAATCACAATATCTCTTAAAATGATTGCAATATGATTTTTTTTTAACCTTATCGTGCAGCTCTACTTTATTAAGGCACTTTAATCTTACATGCATCTATGTTCCCTGACGCCTGTGTGGACAGCTGCACAAAGCAACTGTGCGTGTTTGTACATTTAAACATGCAAATGAGTATTTCAAGCTTCATTGACAGACACGCATCCACTTAATTATATCTGTTAAACTTAAGTAGACCAATAAAAAATAATGTGCTCAGGTGAAGAGAGAACTGAGAAACTTACCATATTGTCATTTTACACCGCTCTTTGCAGCAGTCAAAGTCAACAGACGTGTATCATGTTGCATTGCATATTAACCAGCTTTAACAAATTGCCAGGACAAGTTGTGCTGCATGCACAGATCACACAGATTGAATGCAGTCATCACTAGCTGTTAATGGTTATCCGGTCTGTGGCCAGAATCCTGGGGAGGATGTCTGGTTCCCTTAGAAGCCATGATTTGTCAAATGGACCAGTTAGCTGGCCAGTGTACATGAGTTTAATGTAACGCTCTCATACATGCATCTGTTAGAAATACAATCTCATCTTCATCCACATCTCTTACATCATGTATCTGACAGTAGCCACAGTGTAGCAGTTGAGTGTACAACATGTTGCTGTCTGGTAATCATACAGTTAAATGCAAAAACACAAATAGTGATTGACTGTGTGAACAATGAAACGATGATGTTCTGTGTGTCATCAATCTGCCTCTCAAATTGTCCTTCCTGCTCTTTAAGTTTGTCTGTTTCCTTCATAATAATTTGTCTCCATCCACCCTCCTCATGCCATCATTCATCCAACTTTCTGTTTCCGCTGCCTCAGCACTGGCTTTCAGTCAATGCCATTTGTCCGAGGGAGGAAGCCAATACACCACCCATCTCAAATAATTATATCCATAGATTGATTGTTGACCCTCATTATGTTCAGTTGCAGTGCTGCCCTTCATAAGGTAAGGCCAGACTTTCAGTAGAGACTAAACTAATTGTTTACTTCAACATTTAGATCCAGTTTGATAACAAAGAACTGCCAAATCAATATATCCTTTACAAATTGTATTTCTTTTGGTGATGCATGACCTGAAGATGGGTTTAAATTACTGTAAAGTGACATAGAACATTAAAAATAAAGAATAAAGCCCATAGAAACCTAACAATGCCCTCCACAACATAACAATGGAAGATGTATGTTGCTTTGAATGTGTCCTCCATGGACACAGAGATGCTATAATTAATCAGGGCTTAACAGTTAATCACTTTCATGTCAACATCATGATTTGAAGGAGTGTGATTTTCAAAGCACATGATTAGCAGTTTTATCCGTTTTAATTATAAGTTAAATCAGTAATGTGTTAGCAAACTTTAAAACTTTAACTAAAAGTTGAACATCAACTTTATGAGTATAAAAACAACCGGTTATTTTTTATAGCTGTTCAGTAAGCTGTAGATAATTAATGTTATTTCTGTGAGCTGAACAAGCTGTAAAATTAAAACTTTTGGCTGTTGGTTAAAAAGTTTTCTGCATTCAGATTTCTGTAGTATTTAGTAAGGCTGCATGATAAGGTTAAAAAAAAAGAATCCTATTGTGAGTGTTTGTAGCTACAGAAACAATCTAGCTGATCGACAGTATTGAGTCTCCCAGTTAAACTTTAAAGCACATCATACCTTGTCTTTAAGCTGATCACCTTGAAGGCACAAAATCAGCACCTCAAAGATTCAAGACTGTGAAGTAACTTTTCCTCCCAGTCTTAGAAGCTAACATTAGCTCAAGCAGCTAATGTTAATAACAAATTAACTAGTCCACTGCACTGAGGACTAGAGTTGGGCCGATGGATGATGCTATCATTCAGCTGTCCTTGCTGGGTGGTTGAAAGATGCCATGGGCATTGCTGGTCGTCTCAAGGTCCACTGCTCTTTAATAGAAACACCACACTTCCTTAATAATTGATTAAAAGAGAAAAGTGGCGAAATTTGAAGGAGCTACTGGCCACATATTATACATAGCCGCTGTGGCCCACTAGAGCGTCGAAATCTGTCCTGTAATTCTGCCTGTCTTGGCTTTGTTTGCCTTCCATGTCTGAATGGCAGCCGCACACACACCTCTTTTTCTCGGTTACAAATACCACAGTGTGACCTGTCACTGATGGACATCTGAAACCATGTTGCAACATTTTAGAAATGCCAGGGTGTGAGTCACTGATAGTGGATCAGTCTTGGAGTTGAGTGTTAAACTAACGTGCAGTGGCAGCTTGTTTCATTGTGTACAGTTGAAAAGACAAACAGAAGTAAATGACAGAAAGGCCAAAGGTGACATAAAGTGAGTAAACAGAGCAGGACACACACACACACACACACACACACTTCTAGACTCTCTCTTCTTGTGAGGACATCCCAACTACTTCACAAAACATGAAGGAGACCAAAAAAAAAAAACAGCCAAAATATGAGATCAGAGGAGAATTTTTCTTATCTCTGTGTGAAGAAATTTCGTCTTCGTCCTCAAAGTACACTCACACACACACACACACACGCACACACACACACACAGGGTCTCATATATCACTAAACTCAGGAGGGGAGAGCACTGACTCTTAACACCAAGGGGCGTTTTGCCCTTCACAAATCTGTGTCAGTGATAGTGTGATCACAGGGGAGAGTTGAAATGTCCACAGGCTGTAATAGGATCTAGTTTCGAGCTCGGCTGGCTTCACAGGCCTTTGTTGGGACTTGTGAAGTCATATGAGGTCATTGGTTGGCTTGCACATTTTGTTTTATGGGTGGCAGAGTTATGCAAAGACCCCCCAAAGAGCTCCAGGGCAGGCTAGTATGAACAATATCATAATTACTTCTCTACATTTGTCACACAAAGCACAAGCTCAAGCTTTTCAGGTTCTGTTGCTAGTTTACACAGCAAAACACTGCTTTGAGTTTTGGATAACTATTTATTACCAAGTGTTGAAATCACATCAAAGAGTCATTAACAGCCTTTTAAAGCTGCGACTCAATTTATGATTTTTGGGACCGTTATGATAAAGTTTGACTGGGCCTGTTCCAGTTTGAACCAGTTAGTGTTGGTTGGTCAATATCACACAGAGGAGAAAAATTGTGGTGGCACAAGATCCGACTTCGATCCAACACAACTACCAGTCGTACTCCACAAGTTTGAGCTAAATGGTTAGTCTGTAAGCAGCACATCTTCTTTGCAAAGTGTGATGCAGTCTGATTTCAAGACGTTTCCTCAAAGTGTATTCAGCATTCTGCGATAATTACCACCGTTATGAGCAAATACCAACTCTGCCGTTGCTCCATGTTAAATTGCAGACCATTGTTTACCTCAGAGATATGCAATAGTCCAGAACAAAGGACCTTATTCCTGTGTTAACTTTCTTGCTCCTGCTCCAGACACATCTGACCGATGAGCAGAATGAAACTTCTCAGTGATTTGTAGTGATGCGTTTTGGTTTGCTTTGATTTTTCTGTTTGTGAAAAGGAACCAAACCAGTGGGAAAACGCTCCATGATTACAAACTCATCAACTGATTCGGACCAGAGCAAACAAACTATAGGAGTGAAAACAACCTAAGGTCCTTGTTGCCCATGGTTCTTGATCCATCACATATAAACTTAGTCTTTTACCTCTCTTTCTTTTCCCTTTCCTTTCAGTATAAATTAGCAAACTGTTTCTGTGCTAGTGCACCAACACAAAGAAACAAGGTATAATTTGTGTTCTTACAGGATTTTGTAGGTTACCTGGTGACAGCTCTAATCATAGTCTACCTGTTGTTCAGTGTGTTGAAGTCATTGTTAGAGACTGAAGAAATCTGTGTATGTTGGTCGACGCAGTGTGGGACGTCTAGTCTGTGCAGGTTTTTATAATCTCTGTTCCTTGTATAAGAGCCACTTGAATACCTATCTTTATTATGATGGTTTTTTTTCTGATGTTATTAAAGTTTATACGCTGGTTAATTTACATTTTGAATAGTGGACTATGCTACAGTTATGTTTATATTATTCTGTTTGTGGAGTGTCAGAATACCGTTATAATATAGGTGATGGTGCTGTAATGCAGTTTTAATGCATATTAGCAAAAAAGGTTTGAACAACATGGTGCTAATAAGACACAGGGAAGTCAGCAGAAGCTTAGATACATGTTTTCTACCGTGTGATGAGAACATGTAACGGATATAGTTCCGTAAGTATGAATATGGCATCAAGTTGTTTAATGGTCTGAGCTGAGATGGATGCTACGTTTGGATCATCTGCGGTTGTGATGTAATTAATGTTCAAATAAACCCTCATTCAAGTTTCCCTGCCATCTTGATTATTTCACAACAAGGCTGAATTTAATTCAGTGGAACATGAGTCAAAACAAGACGCTCTGAAGACTAAGTGGCCTAGAAACGCGGAACATGATAAAACAGCCACTACACCTAGCTTAGACACCTTTACAATAGGAATCTTTTGTTTTTGCCTTCAGATCATATTTAAATCTCACACTGATGATTCAATAAGTACATCTCGCATTAAAACAGGAAATTGTTTCCCATTCACAAAAGATACTGGCAGAATTTTACTCTCTGAATTGTTACCATGCTTGATTTGCCCACATTTCTTTGTTGGATTAATAAATAAAATGTTGTTTCTGTTATAAAGCTATTAGAGCAATACCGCATTCTGCACAGTTTGTAATTAATGTCTTAAAATGTGTATTTAATGACTTCAATAGAGTATTTGTTCATCGTATCTTTTTTTTTTTTGTGCTTGTTTTAAACAATCCATGATTTAGAGCTTGTGTTCAAGTCACATTTCAGTCATGAACAGCAGATGTAATGTAGCAAGAATCTAAGATTTGTGACATTAAACACTTCAAATAGCTTCATCAATTCATAGACACATTTCAAGAAAAATGCTGGTACAGCTGTGTTGAGAATGAAAGCAGTAACACTGCAGGAACAAGCATGTGAAGGGTTGTGTTCGTCCATTATTTGTGTCACAGACTTGTTGAATATTAAATACCTTAACACGAGCACTAGACAAAAATAGCTCCTTGTATGTTATGTTCTTGAAAATAATCTTCTGCCACATACACGTGCCCCATCCACTTCCCTTGCCCCTTCTATTCTGGCATTGCCATGGCATGTGTAAAATGGTGCAAGACAGAAATATTCCTGAATGTAGTTGCATGTGTGAATAGTGAGAATCACTCGCAGTACATGAAAGGGTATCCCAGTAATTTACTGAGAACTATGTATAACAGAGGCTGTCGATGCAACCAAACTCATTGTTAATCCTCCTTTTCCTTCTCCTTCCTGCAGGCTTGACGATGGGTTGCGTCAGGAGTAAAGAGGACAAGGGCCCGGCGCTGAAGTACCGACCCGATAACCCGAATGCCACGCCAGTCAACGCCCACCTGGGCCACTACGGGCCTGACCCCACCCTGATGGGTCATTCGCCAGCTATGAAGACACACAACAATAGCTACAACAGTCACGCCGCCGCCCTCACACCCTTTGGTGGGGCGTCTTCGGTCATGACGCCGTTTGGCGGGGCGTCCACCTCCTTCACCTCAGTGGCTGTGAGCAGTCCCTTCCCCAGTGTCATCACAGGTCAGTGTGAGGAGATGATTTAAGCTTTCAGAGTGAGACACATGGGACCAAGAGTGAGGGAATCTGCATATTTGAGGGGGAAAAAAGAATTTGAAAGTTGCTCAACATGAATGAATTTTTTTTATTATTCAAATAAATTCATACAACTTTGGGTCCCCGAGTCCCCTCAGAGAAGAAACAGAAATGTTCTTAAAAGGACATAAATTATCTCAACTTTTTTGCAAAACTAAATACCACCGAACACGTCTGAAACATTTCCTCTGCCATTTTCTAACTTTTCATTGTGTTGTCATTATGAGTAAATCAGTGTACAACTTTAGAATAAACTCTGCTCAACATTTGCTATGCACAGGACGTAATGAGCAGCAGATGTTATGCAAATTAGACATTTGAAATGAGTCAGCCAAAACATCAAGGCCAAAGTGAAGCCCAAAATAGGCCTGTAATATGGGAAGCAATGCAGCAGGCGTGGCGTCTCCGGAGCCAAAGAACACAATTATATACACTGACTTCAATAGATGCTGTCATGCACATCAAAAGTTTGTATTTTCAATAAGAGTTTGACGTAGAGTAACTTTTTGATTAATTTTAGGTGGTTAGAGGGATAATTTGGAGTATTTGAAGTGAGGTTGTATGAGGTAGTTGTGTATAGGCAGTGTAGTACCAGCATGGAAGCTAAGCATTGTACTGCAATGGACAGGGTCAGCAACAAAGTGTGTTTTAGGCCACCTAAAAAAAGCCCTGCCTCAAAAATATCAATATCAGTTGTATGTCGATATCAGTCTACTTTCACCTTTACGTGCAATTGTTTTTAAATGTTCATTGGAATCCTTTTGAATGAAATTCAGCCACACTTTAGACTGTTTAGTTAAACATTTTAACCATGCGGACTGCCATCTACTGTAGGTAATACACTGACTATCGATAAATACCTCATAAAACCCAACTTTAAATAATCCGATCTCTCCCTTTAATATATCAATAATACAGTTGGATTGGTAAATTATGCAGTAAATGTACACAACAAAGAATGATGTTTCCTTCCAAGGTGCACACAACCACACACTCATGCAGACACACATCTCTCAGTCCCTGTCTCTGTCTCTCTGGAGGAGGATAATCTGGCCTGAGGGGCTGCTGTAGATCTAATCCTGCCCGTTCAATTTCCTCCTCAAGATAAACGTATCAGAATCCCGTTGTCTCTCTGCACTCTGTCACTTCAAATCATGGACAAACCAACTCTTTTCATTATACAGAAGAGATGAAGTGGCATCAATTTATTTCACTGACTTGAGGTGATACCACAGAGTTTGAGAATAGTGAAAGGAATTTTCTGTTTCCCTCATGAGTTTCCCCTAAAATAAATCATTGTTGATATAGCTGGCTGTATTTTTAGTCTGGGCTCTGAGGTACAGGAAGAGGGATATTTTAAACAAAACATATTTATATTCTGTGATACAGTCTTGAATTGTATTAGCATATTTTTTTAATCTGTTTAATGAACTGTTAATTAAGATAAGACTTAATGAGCTCTTTAATCAAGTTTAACAAATTATGCAAATAACAA